>CM032659.1:25020019-25185384 GCA_019095985.1 Streblospio benedicti
AAAAAAAACCACCCGGAAAACCCGCCCCTTGCTTCCCTTTAAAAACCAAACTTTGGCCCAGGTTTTTAAATTTTGGCGGAATTTGGAATTGAAAGCTATCACAGTTGTGCCTTAAATACAATGCAGAAAAAAATGCAACGGTAAGATACATGCAGAAAAAAGTGCAACAGATGCTTAAAATGTGTATGTACACATGAATGTAAAACGCATGGAAATATTCGTACGTACCATCCTGGATGATTTCCAACGATTATCATGAACACAGCTAAAAGTAAGAATACGTGTAACTTCATTTTGCGTTATAAGTTAACCGGGCAAACTTTATGAATTAGCCACCAAAAAGACTTGTGATTCTCCCCATCCAATTCTGGTTTGCGCTAGTTGGCAAAGTCGTTTAAATAGGGCTAGATACACTCCAAGCCCAGATGCAAAAAACTTATGTTAGAACAATCAGCATAATATATGACAGACTTGGGGTCAATTATAATTGTAATTGGTGTAATTGTAATTAATTACACTTTCCCCCATAATTATAATTGTAATTGAAATTGACCATTTCACATCTGCCGTAGTTGGAATTGTAATTGTAATTGACGATTTCAGATATGCCATAATTGTAATTGTAATTGACCATTTCACATATGCTGTAATGGAAATTGTAAATGTATTTAACCTTCAGTTCAAACTCGATTTCGTCAAGATTGTTGTGTATTGGTCACATCTCACTTTGCTTACAAAGTTGGTTCAACGTTAAGTTAACACTCCAAGAACAATGGCAAATGCCCGTTAGGTAACTTGCATTGTCAGCTTTCTTTAATGTTTTGTTCAATCTTTACAAAACCCTGAATGAACATTTGTAAATCATCATGACATTTCTTTTGACTGTAAAGTTAAACTTGAAATTTTATCCCAAATATATTTCTTTAATTTGTCATTCATATACCTTGTACTAAAATATGCAGAATTAAAACAGTAATATCAAACATAAATTTACCTGAATATCTCAACAAGGTTGTCTTTAAATGACAATAGTGACCAGTTGATAGTTTCTGTTAAATGCTTGCAAGTGTTAGACATTAGAACAATGACCACAATGTGTGTTCCAACTTCCAACACCTGCATGAATGTCTTAACTGTAACTGCTCTGTAAACAATAAGTGGTCAAGTACACTGAGTTGTTTCTTGCCTATTGTTTGCTGGCCTTCTTAACCACAGGCTAGCATGGCCTTCCTTAAACACTCCTTAACCACAGGCTAGCATGCAATTACAAGTGTTGTGTACTTCTCTGCAAATATAACAGGGCTTTCTTGCCTTAGATCTGTGGCCTCCCATAACAGGGGTAATTATGTAAGTATGGAATTAACAAGTGTTGTGTCAACTTTCATGCCAATTGCTTTCCTATATAAGCAGATGTCAGGTTTTTCTGATAATCAGATTTTCATGTTCTAGTGTGGATAAACATTGCCATCGAAATGATACATGGGATATTGATATTATTATATATATGCATAACAAAATGCATTTTTAAATTATAATAAAATATCACACATTATTTGAAAAAAAAATTGTATTTGAAATTGTAAATGACAATTCAAATCGTAATTGTAATTGTAATTATAATTAGCAAACATAATCGTAATTGTAATTGCAATTGTAATTGACACTGAAATAAAATTTGTGATTGCAATTGTAATTGAAATTGACACTGAAATAAAATTTGCAATTATAATTGTAATTGTAATTGAAAATCGTAATTGACCCCAAGTCTGATATATGATGACATTCGTGTACACGGTCATGAACTCGACTTTCTCCTTCATGGGACCTTTCTAGAAAACGCAAACTTGAATATATAGGTAAATTGCTAGTCTATCAGGAAATCATTTTTACAGCTACAAACCTTTATTAAGATTAAGTATTACAAAAATGTACATTTTTTAACAAATCTAACTAAAGTGTTTTCATCAGCTACTTTGCGATTTTCCTCCAGAGCCTACATATCAGAAGGTAAGTTTCTACACCGTAGGAAATCTACAATAGCTGTAGATGGCAAGTCAGTTATTATCAAGTCAGCACTATGATATACGTACGTCTACATAGGATTTCCCCTTTCCCAATGGTACATGTACTACGTTTTTTTCAGGATGGCCTTCTAAGTTGTAGGACTGTGTGGTGTTAGACAGGACCTCCAAATATAACCAACGTAAATTGTGACCTGTCATAATTCACGTTAATGTAACTTAGCAATACACCCCCGAAATGATGTAGATACCGTATACTGTGACCACCGTAAATTGTAATCATTTTCATGAATCTCACATGTCTTATTCTTTATCATATGGGCCGCGAACACGAGACTGCCACGTAATACAAGGAGCTATGAAGGCGTAGTTATGCGGGTTGAACCAACGTAAATTGTGACCCGTATTGATTCCGAGAACCGTATAATGTGACAATGCACGCTGCCAATATGGCGTTGGGACTGCCACTACCATTAAGGCGGGTTGATATTGTACATGTGCCATACGCCGACCGCAAATTGATTCATATGCGCGTCTCTGAAGTGTCTAGGTCCGCTTGTCGGCTCTGTACCACCCCACCGTCCCAGGTCCAACGTTGACGAGGCATGGGTCATTTCAGGATGAGGATACAGGGATCATTGTACTGTCATCTGAAAGCTCATCAACAGTCATATGCTAGCTAAAATGAGGTGTGATGAAGAGTCGTCGAAAGCATCGTGTAATGGGTTAGAATGTACGTTTTTTCATATTTTGCATCTAGACTATTTTAGGGGTCACAATTTCCGGTTGATTACATGCGTACATACATTTATGCGTGTGTGTGTGCGCGCGCGCGTGTGTGTGGGGGTGGGGGGTGGGGTGGGGGTGTGGGGGGGGTTAAGGTGCACTCAGTGTCATTATAATATAATGAAACCACAAACAGCAGTGGTTATATGCATGCATTAAACATGAACAAATACCTTGAGTATTACTGGTGATTTTCACCTATATTTTTCATTTGAAATGCATCTGCTGAGCCAATAACATCGGCATAGCTTGTGTATGTTGGACATTACTTTAGTAAAACATAATTTACGAACTCAACCTAACATATTCTCCATAGCTTAATGCTGCACTATTTTCAACACAGTGTATATGGAATTTTACCCAATACCCTGACAGTTGCCAACTGCTTAAAAAACTGCACCTGTCCTATTTTCAAATAAATTGGTCTGGTATGTAAAACGACGCAGTGCAGACATTTGCTGTGTGTTTTAAAAATATTTATTTGGGCAAAACATATAGAATGAATCATCGTAAACAAAGACAGATTTTTGTCGGAGCACCTAGATTGTTTTATTGAAACGTACATGTATGTAACACCATAATGCCGTCGAGAGGTTGTTGCAAAAACATATCATACGTGTGCATGGCATATTTTGGTTGGCAAGTAGATACGTAATTGTATCTTAATGACTTGGTCCAAACTGAAATCATTTTCGATCATAGGTAGGCTGCAAAATAATAAGAATAAATGAACACACCTTTTATGTTTAGGCTGTTGGCACCCACGACAGATAGATTGAGCTTCACACAAACACAACGCAAACTTCAAGAAACAGGACGTAATCTTTCTGCACACGCCAGAGAAGAAGAACACGATCCTACATGTACATGTATTATATGTTCTTCTCATATAGGAATTGGAGACTAGTTATGCATTCACTTATGCTATATTCAACACAGTTTTAACACACGCACACATTTGTTTATTATTATATAATTAATTTTACCCTTTGTTAAGTGCAGTTAAAAAAATTGTTAAAAATAATTTGTTGAGATATTTTTCCTTCAATGAATAAATCAGCATTTTATTGTACTTGCAAATTAAAAATTGCATGTGGTTTGTATCTTGTTTCACTTAAATTACATCAGCGTTTTGTTTTTAATAATACATTTATTTAATGAACATTATTTCACGGTACTTCTGTGCGTTTTGCTATTCATACCAAGAGAGCTTTCAAACCATCCCGGTTCTTCTTGAGTCTAAAGTTAAAGTTAAAGATAAGGAACTCAAAATAACTATAAACGCTTTAGTAATTTTATTAAATATAGATATGGACCTTAATACTTATTCAAATCTATTCCATAAACGATATCAAAATATTCTATTGTTATTCAGCAGCATGTTAAACAACATTTATTAATTTCAGGAGAAATGCAATTGTTCGATCAAGTTGATAACGATTTTGCACAGTGAGAAATTGGGGCATGATGATATCGTCTATTGCTAAATATACTCTATACACGAGGTAACACATGAACATAAATTACTTGTAGTTCTTTAAATGTGTCAATAATCATTATATCCGATAGTTTTATATTCATACCATGAGTCACCATTAAGCGTCATTATAAAGTAATGATGGGAGAGCATCTGATTGTCGGCGTAATTGTTTATGGCCTGTGTAAGTAATTTTTGTATTAATAATTAAGTAAGTGTACTGTCCACATTGAACGTTACCCAATATTTATCAAGGCCGATTTACAAAAGGTTGAATATGAGTGTTGTTTTACTATAATGTAGTTGCCGTCGCTGAAGGACGGACAACGCAGCCAGCGTTTCCAACAGCGTTTCCAACAGCGATGCCAACAGCGGTGCCAACTCAACCCTTCCCGGCAGAGATCGGTAACCATCTTAACTTTTATACACAACAGCGTGCAATTATAGGAGCATACATGTATAATCCTTTTCTAATAAATTTCGTTTAATCTCTAAGCATCATATGAATTAAAAACTCGTTATGTTTGGCAGACGAAAAAAAGACGGCGGACATTAAATTTACGCAAATATTACGTTACATGACAAAATACGCAAGCACATGCTGTCACTCATGGTGGGAGATTCAGAGTCCAGCCACGCGTCCATATTAAAGTTGCTGGTTTCCCTGAGTCAGATTGCTTCCTTGACCCATCTCCTTACTCTATCCGCATCGCAATTCACCACGTTCGTCGGAATTCTCACTACTTTTAGCACTTGTTGGACTAATGGAGAAACAATTTCTAAGACTGGCCCGATGCTGACTGTCTGATTGATCTTGGCCTCAATAAACTTCTTTGCTGACCACAATCATGCGCTTGCGGGTATTTATGGAAGCGCCCGTGTCTGTCAATGAGTGCTTCACGTTTAAGACAAGGATTACAAAGGTCTGCTGAAAACAAACTGCACAGTGACAAGTATTGTTCTCCTAGTACAAGCCCATCCCCACAGAAATTGTGGCCACGCGTCTACAATTTTTTTCATTCGCTCATTTACAATGCAAAAGTGCAATTGATGATCCCACAGCATGGTTGTTTTTGGCACAGAACAATGTTCGTATCATTTTAAAAACCTCTGTCTGAATGCAAACCAGTAAGTAATATAGTTATAAACCTGTTACATACGAACGAAAGCTGAACAAGTGTAGAATATGATTGGGAATATGCATAGAAATAGTATGTGAGCCAAAGGCCCCAAATTCAACTTTCAGTACCATCTGGATGGACAGAGGCTTCCTAATCATGCCAGGTTCTTACCCAACAGCCCAGCACTGTGACCCGTCTTCATGCCTGTGCTACAAGGAGACGTGCTATGCAGTGGGCCACTCGTACTGCGCAGCTGGGGCCTGCTCTACCGAAGCCCACTGCCCGCAGGAACACTGCTGCTGCTGTGAGGACCACATCGCAGAGGAGGAGAAGTGTCCCATGGATGACCAGGTTCGAGGTTCTAATAGTATTAGACACCCATGTTAAATGATCTATGAGTTAGTCTAAAATGAAACATGGCGGATGCTATGTGAAACGTTATATCAGTGCTTTTTTTTAAATCCAGCAATATGGTTTAAGTCTACTTTGTATATATAAAAATATATCGTTTGGTACTTGAGATTTGACCCAAAATATGGGTGCAATATATTAAACATAAGAAACATACAATGTAACTCCGAGATTCATTCACATTAAAGTGTATAAGTGTGCGGCGAACATCGACAATCGAGCACTGTCATGACGTGCACTACTCCACATCTATATTTCAATCTAAATCAGACTTGTTTATCCTTAGGCTGGTCAATTACTCCAATTAAGGAGGGCAATGTAGTTTAACCATAGAACAGGATAAGTGTCCCTTGGACAAATAGTTTCACATACGTATGACATAAAAAAGTGGACCACTGAAGTGTTGCGCTCTGTGAGTGATTAGACCATGATTACATTGTCTAATATAATGACCTGTCGTGCAGGAGAGGGGGCTCTGTGGATGTCAGGAGGAAAGCTGTCGGAGCCTGGGCCTTGGGTACTGTGCGCCAGACCGGTGTGAAGGTCCGTGTGGAGGTGATATGTGCTGCTGCCAAGGTGAGGATGGTAACTCCTCAGGGGTGGACTCAGACTTCTGGTAAGGAGGCAGTTATGGTGTTTGCAAGAAAAAGGTCATGTTTTTTGGTTTCCATTGTTGCTAATGAAACTTTACGTTTTGTTTTTCATCACCTTTGGCAGTCCTAATTGCAATATTCTAACGAATTTGCAATACAAGCTTTTGACTAAAAACATCCGGGATTTGGCTCCAAGTCTTCGAACTGATAAACATGGTCTTATTATAGTGCGGGTCGGTATGTAACTGATACAAGTTGATGTCTTACTGTATGTAGACTAACCCTTTGGTATGTTACAATACATCTAGCTAAGCATTGGCCTTGGTCCTTCTTGAAGTGATTGTATCATTCTGGTCTCACAATTATGGCATCAAGAATTCAAGTCCCATTTGGATCACTGAATAGACGCATGATTATATCTTAAGTTATGAATATCTATTAGTAGATTTAATTTGCTTAGTGTAAACCATCTTAAGAGACAGGTGTAGTGGTTAGAAAGGACGTGGCCATCACTGGAGTATATATATTATAGCTAAGTATAAATTTACTGTAGAGAAGGAGGAGTTGTGTCCTTCATGGTCTGAGTGCAATTGCATGGAACGCCCATGCTCTGAGGTGCCCCAGCTAGAGGAGTGTGCTCCGGACCGCTGTGGTGGAGGCTGCGAGAGAGGCCACTGTTGCTGCTGTCCAGAAGGTAAGTTCAGGCTGCTATGATAGTATGATAGTGCGGATGATTCTCATGCTATTGTGCTCGGTGGTTTCATTCGTCTCCAATCCACCTGACATCTACGACAATTCATTGGGGATTTCTGCTCCTGCGTTACTAAACATATGAATATTTCAATGCATAACATGGATAAGGCAGATGCAAAAATTGCCTACAATAATATCATGATACATAAACGTTAGATTACAAATACTGTGCCAAGAAACTGTGTGTTTAAAAAGCAGATGAAAAAGTTTGAGGAAGTGCTGCCACTTTGTCTTTATATAAAATATAGTAAGACAGAAGGAGGCAACTGGGAACACTGATGTTACCGACATTTCCGCGACCAAGTGCAGCTTGAAATAATTTTGGTATGTAGCCATCTGAAAACGACATCAAGATGTATGTTTTGGCATCTAACCATGTTATTTGTCTTAAAAGATCATTGTATTAATTTTCAAAAATCTGTTCAAGCAGTTAACCCATCATATGCTAGATAAATTGTGAATTGTTTCAAGCAGTATACGTCTGTTTTGTGTAGTAACCGATGATTCGCATATGAGCTCTATTCAACCCCTTCCTTTTCCGTCTTAAATCAGGAGCAGTCTATTACTACAATATATGGGGAGCAGTGGATGGTTAATGATCAGAAGAGTATTTGAAATTCAACTCATCAACATTATGCCTTCTATTAGTTTTTGATATTGTTTCCTTCTATGCGTGTGTTTTGTTGCGCTCTTAGACCCCTGCATGCAACATAACCCGTGTGAGAACGGCGGCTCCTGTGCCACTGGTTCAAGCCTTGATGTGACCTGCCAGTGTCCCCCCGGGTACACCGGATCGCTATGTGAAATAGGTGGGTTACACTGAATACCACAGACCGATTTTACACACGTGTTTTAATGTTTTAGTGTTTTAGGATGTCTCCCACTATACTGATCCAATTGTCCTCCCAGCCCCCAGCCCCCCCCCCCCCACAAAAAACAACAACAAAAAACACACAAAAAAAACACACACACACACACAAAAAAACACCACCACCACCACATCAGCACCATTATGCTAGTGGGAATTTTCTCAGACTGAAGACAGATAAACATTTTGCAGGTGTTCAGAGATTCAAGTCTGAAACTGTAAACAGTTAGTTAGTTTTCTTTGGTTGTGTGTGAAAGATCATTTGCATTATCCCATGCTTACATGTATGTTGCAGGTAGCTGCTCCGGGGTTCTGTGGTGACCAGTCGCCGGCGGGTTGCTTCTGTGACTTCCCATGGGATCCATGTTGATTGTTGCAGCGATATAATTGAGGAATGCTTCACCTAGCACATGCACACGCTCACACATGTGTAGTCCGACTACTTATGTACCGATTACAAATAAAAACTAGCAAGCAAAACTGTTCATTTTTCTTTTAGTCTCATTACTACATGTATAAAAGCTTATTGATAGATTGATCAATTTCATTCCCGTATAGGTTATTCAAATAGTTTCACATACACAATTAGACACTTAGATGTGCCATTCAGACAAAAATACACGTGAAAATATTGTATTGATATATTAAAGTTTTATTGAGAACGGCCATGCAGTGCTAAACGTTAGTTCATTATATTCACTTTGTTGTCTATCACATTATCAACGGGGTAAAGCCGTTGGGGTAACTCCTGGAGTCACACAAGCAAGAGGGGTGGGGTGGGGGTGGGGGGCATAGTCTGTGTTCAAATGTTTTTCTTGTGATTATTTGAATTTGTGAAATTAAGAGTCATGGTCTAACATGTATCAACACCATGCATGTATAATCAGAGGGCACATATTAACCACAAGTCAAACTCTTCAATGAGATCATTGGGCAGATTCCAATTTTGTTATCATGTTGCGGGTAACTCCTGACCTTTGGTCTGCATAACAACACTAAGTCAGGAGTTACACACGACATGGTGACGAAATTAAAACCTGCTTCATGAACCCATTGGAGAGTTTGACACGTGTTCAACATGTGCAACGTAGTTATACACACATATTATTGGCACATAGGGGCTTATATGTACGATTAGATGATGAAGTCTTATAGCAGATATTTAAATAATCAAATTAAAAAAAAACAGTTGAATCGAGAGACTCGTTCTCAATCTTGTTGGAGTAACTCCCGAAGTAACTCCCGGAGTTACCCCAATGGCTTTACTCCGGCGATAACGGTGACTATTACATATACATGCATACAATGTAATCTTAATACAGAAATAAAAGTGGTTTAACCTACATGTACCCTAATGGCCATCAAGTCTCTTCACCAAAGCGAAAATCCATCTCATCACAATAGGCGATTATCACCAGATATCAATACCGACACCAGGCATGTGTCGTGATGATTCACGTCCAGTGAGGGACAGGGATTTGAGGGGGTGAACAAAGAGCACCGGCAAAGACGACAATTGCCAGTTCGGCAATAGGCACGCACGTAATTATTAGACTAAATAAAGAGCCTTTTTATATGTCGGAATTATCAGTTGCCTACTAAGGTTGTGTCTTGCAGGGGGTTATTTTATACCGATCCATATAATATTTTAATGGTATAGATGATTCACCTTCTTTTAAGCTATATTGAAACAACATTGTACTAAAAAATATATACAGTTATTCATATTGTACTAACGGTAATGTCATCGGGACAGTCATAATCTTATGTTTGCATTATGTTTCAAGAACCGCTCAATCAGAATGTTTCTATACCACTGTTTAAACCAAACGCGTAATGATACTTGGATTTTCAGTTTTGTTTACATGATATAATGTATGCAAGGCATGCACGCTGTAGCTATATAGGTCACACAATGGTGTACTGTTTAGAGATTTGTCTATTTTGAGGATTACCCTCCTATGATACTGTCGCCCTAACAGCCATTCAACTGGATGATCCTATGGGTATCGTACGAACGAACAATAACGGCTGTCAGGGC
Organism: Streblospio benedicti; assembly: GCA_019095985.1. Lineage (NCBI taxonomy): Eukaryota > Metazoa > Annelida > Polychaeta > Spionida > Spionidae > Streblospio > Streblospio benedicti. Next base: position 25,030,091 of record CM032659.1, read on the forward strand.
ACAGACTATGAACATATTGGCGGGAAAAATGGAGAAATGGATCGCGTGCCCCCCCCCCCAATGACACACACCGGGTATGCCTATGAATAACTGATTGGGTTGTATGTTTCATTTTTTATCTTATTTCTTTCATTCAAGTTTGTTTCATCCACAAGTGTTGACTGGAGAAAATAACCCCAAAACATGTTTTCCTTCTTTTGCAATTGAGTCGGGCGCATGTTTACAATTCAGGGGGAAATTGAGTGTCTAATCTTGCACAGCAATTTGCCTGTCTGGAAATCGGGGTGGGAGCGAAACTGGTGTACGATATTTGAAGAAGTCATGTTCCTTCTTTTCACCTGTTTCTAAAAGGAAATTAAAACATCCATGGACATAGCAGTATGAATAGTAAAACACAAAATAATTAAAACAGACACCACCAGTCAATAACTATCCGTTTTTTTGTGTGTGTGTAGTATTCTGATTTCACAATTGATATAATTTCACGAATTACAGTACTTTTTTTTCGAATGACGAAACATGTCTTCAAAAGGCCGTTTACAAGGATAGAGAATATAAGGGAAGGCAGCATTCGGTAAGTGTGCAATACACTACATAACATTGTTATCTAGATATTGCTTATCTTGAATGTTCTGTTATCTTGATGTTAGATTTGTTACTTCCAATCACGTAAGGTTCATATAGCACCTGGTTAACTCGATTATTGGCTATCTCGAAAAATTTACTCCTATCCTAGCTGGTTCGAGATAACAAGTTTCTACTTTAGTGCCTTCTTTCGGATTTCGCTATTTGCCATTCACGCCCAGCAGCATGCGAGACAAGAGAGGTGGTCTACTTACGGAGGTTGTGTTCCGTCATCACAGAGAAGATGATGGTGCACGGAATCTGCGGGTCTCGTTACACAAATCACGTGTTTATCTTCTCAGTGAAGCGCATTACGGGGCACAGAATGCGGTTATACAGCTGAATCCGGCCAAATTGCTGAAAAGCAGCACAAATTGCCTGACAAGGAGAGTTCATGTTTCACTGTAATTTGGGGTGAAATGTGCAGTAAAAACAACAGATTATCCAGAAAGTAGCACAGTATTGTACAAATACTTGGCTGGCTGCTTGGCTGGCTGCTTGGCTGGATGTTTGGTAGTTTATTGGTTTGTTTCTTTGGGTTTGGGTGGGTGGGTGGGTGTCTTTATGTGTGTCCTGGATGGATGGCTCTATGGCTGTCTGTTTGCTTGAGTGTGTGGGTAAATTACACGTATGGCTTAAGCTATGCTAACTACAAGCCGTTTCAAATTCCCAATTTACATATATTTTATGTATGCCAAATTTTACTTAATTGTACACAATGCACATATGCATGCACATACCATGATGAAACAGTCCTTAAACTACGAAAAATCCCGATGCTGTATTCCATGTACAACAGTGCATGTAGTTAAAGATAATACGGCAATGACAAGCCAAGAGACATGCCTACAAATTACTAAAATTGCCGTCAACCAGATGGGTGATTTCACTCATAAGTGTCATTATTTACCCTTAACTGAAGGCCAGTAAATCATTGACAACGAAGGATTTCTTGGAAACTGATTTGATTATGGAATTAATGACAACATTGCTCTACTTCGGTGATGAAATAGATGTTCTTGCCACGTCGTCATTGGTTGCCATTGCAATTGCCGTTGTTGTTGGTGAATTTGATGATGTCGATGCTGACTTTGCAGCTGTTGCTTTTGTTGCTGATTTTTCTGTTGTTTATCTTGCTGCTGCACCTGATGTTGTTGATTCTGCTGCTGCTGTTGTTGTCGTTGTCATTTTTGTTTTTCGTTTTTTGTTGTTGTCTTTGCTGTTCTTGAGCAAACTCATGCCTAAATTAATGGATTCATTCCCAAGCCCTGAGACAATCAACACTACAGGTTCAACGAGTCCTCCCAGCTCAGCTATATTGACTTTGGCCTAAGTTATATTATGAAAATTCATAGAGACAAATATGGAGTTTTTCAGTGTTTGGCTGTCAATTGTTCAAGACAAACATGGGCTTATTGCGTTTGCAATGATTGGGCGCCATCTAAATCATCTCTGGCGGTACCGGTGGTAGGAAAACGGCGAATCAACTAAACAACATTGCTCTACACGTACAAAAAGGCTTATGTGGTTTTGAGAACACGTACAGTATGGTTTTTGCATTGTTTACAGTTTGGAGAGCCGCAGCGTTTACAGTTTAATATTCTAACTCCTCCGAGTCCTGCTTATGTCCAGAAAGATGCCAATGGGTAAATAATGTATTTTGTTTAGGATCTATTCTCATCAATTACGCATTTTGTGCTTCCGTGGTCGAATGGGTAGGGAGTTTGGATAAGAAGGCCGTGGGTTCGATACCCGGTCAGGTCTGGCGGTCGAGGTTGGACAAACTAACAAGTAACAGGTTCCACACTGTTCTCTGGTACCTACAACTGCACTACGGCTGGGATGTGGTGTATCCTCTCCAGGGAGTTGAGAACGATATAGTGTGACCACCATATTTACATTTACATTTATGATCACCATATACAATATACATGTAGAAGATGGTATCAATTAGAAAGCATACATATCGTCCCGGCATCAATTCCAGTGCATATTGATCCCAGGATCCATGTTGGTAGCTGGATGCTCACCATATGTCAAGGATCTGGGAAAGTATCCGCTTTGGTTAGAGTTGCCCGCCCAAAACTTCCCACTCGGCCTGTTGTGCCCCTAGCTTAATCTAGCACAGCTCACACATAAGCTTGGTTTATACCCTGCAATTACCTGTGACAAAAACACAGTTTGTCACAAAACTGTTAATGGCATTTGTGTAATGTGAAAGCCGCGATAACCTTCAGGCATGGACGTGACGTCAGAGCAACATGTGACGTCACCATTGGAACCAATCCACCGGAATAAACATTAAGTGGAAACAAGCCAACATTTCCTCTAAGTTTCTGAGTGCACGCGAAAATTGGGTGATTCAGTTTATTCACCCGTTTGTGCAATTGTGCCCTCTTGGAGTATGTTAGCAAGTATTTGCGCGTGTGTTTGTTTTCTTCACCCTATGAAAAATCAACTAATTTCAAACAAATAATGTTGTTTTGATTGCATTGATTTCTATACGGGGGCATTTTCAGTATATGGAAGCATTGCTTTTTGTACGTTATCAACTTTTATGATATTTTCAGGTTCATTGGTATTTTCCATTCTAAAGTCATTGAGAACTGTCCACTTACATATAGTTATGTCAGTGACAGATCCAGGATTCTCCGTCAACTCAGGCCCCCACACTGAGTCTCAATGTTTACATGGAGATGGACTATACGCCGTATAGTGTATCTCCATCTCCATACAAACTTGAGAGTCAGTGACCTTGTCCACGGTAACGGGATGCGCTATTCTTCTGTAAATATTTCAAAACAATAAAACATTTGTTTGGAAGTGCATTTACTGCACTCACACTCTACAACAAAGGATGGATGGACATGTACTAGCTCCACCGGGTTACCCGGCCCAATGATAGGTCATTATGATGGGGAAAAAACAGAAATTGACAGTCACCGTCCTCATTGTGGTCAGTGCATATATGTATATATATGTAAATGTGTATATATGTACACATTCAACACTAATGCACTGGTTTAAGGTCTTCTTCCCCGCAACGTAGGTTCAGACGACTTTACATTCACACCAGGTTCATCGGCATCGGCAGTCATGTCACAATAATATATCTCTCAACTCCCTGGGGAGAAATCTAGGTGCAACTTTTGATGACACAATGTGCCTTAACCAACACATATCCTCACTAGTGAAATCTTGCAATGCCCAACTCCGATCAATTGGCCAAGCCAGAAGGTTTCTTTTAACAGCAGCAACAGAAAAAAGTTATCCACGCATTCCTGTCTTCACGACTTGACAATGGGAATTCCCTACTTTATGGACTACCGACCATTCAAATTCAGCGTCTTCAGCGCATTCAAAATACAGGCAAGGATACTGACTAGAACTAAGAAACATGAACACATTTCTCCAGTACTAAAATCTTGGCTTCCCAATCTCCAAACGGATTGAGTATAAAAATTAACCTTGACTTTTAAGTGCCTTCACAGCCTTGCGCCTTCATACCTCAAAAACCTTATTAAGCAACAAAACCAGGTCGCTCTCTCAGGTGCATCACAGAGGCTCACATGTACCTGCTACTCGGCTTAAGTCCTATTCACTCGCAGCCTGTTGTGGAACAGTTTACCTCTCCATATAGACAAATAGATTTGGACGATTTCAAATCTATGTTAAAACGCATCTGTTCACCGAGGGCTGAGGACATTTCCTCTATGCAGCGCACTTGAACATTTATTTTTTTGGAGGGTTGCGCTATATAAATATGTATATATTATTATAAATATGTATATATTAATACAACACAGGCTTCTCACAGCATTTTCTGCGGTGACGCACATATGCTAATCATTTACATAAGCTTTCACTCGCCTAACCTGTACGTATTTAAAATTGAGGTACTTCTAACTGTTGAGGAATGAGTGTGCTTAACGCACACTGCCAGACCCGACTGGGATTCGAACTCACAACCTTGTGGTCACGAGCCCGACTCCCTAACCACTCGGCCACCAAAACACGCATATATGGGTTGGTGGGCCATACTATAATGGATATTATTTGTGAAAATTGACAGAAATTAAAATTATGGTTCAGCTCAAGTTGTTAGAAGATCTTTTTTATAGTTGGAGGGTTTTGTTCAGATGGTGAGACTCAAAACAAGTAGACCTATTGGGTCATGAACCTATTTTCCTCCCTAAAAACGCGCAAAATTCCTGGAATCAACAATATCACTGGCAGAACCAAGGTAGGTTTAGGGAAGGGGGACACTTAGTGGATATATCATGGTAGTCACGGTCATGAGAATCATGATAATGAAATATTTGTGTGTGCGGGGGGGGCTGGGGGGGGCCCCTGTGCCTCCTGGACCTGCCTATGATTAGCATCTGCATATACCGTGTGTACATATTTAAACCTCCATGTGTTTGCCGTGATCTTGAAGGGGCCATTGTATGTGCACCTACTTCAACAGACGTCTGCTTAACGTCAGGTTCTCTACTCTAGCTGTATAATAAGAGGTGACTCGGTTGTGGGTTTTGGGACTGGCAGTGCAAAGTCCCGTCATGTATACACCCATGTAACAGTGGCTGGTACAAGTGGTTAGTCAGTAATTAATAAAACCACCGAACATAATACCAGTACAAAGACTTTTTTAACACGCACAGCCACAACAACAATAATATACAATAAAACCCCGTTATCTCGACATAGCTTGTCTCAAAATTTCCCATGATATCCAAGTTAATCTAACCGCCATCTAACAAGATTACGAACACCTATCAGTTGGTTATCTCGAAATTTGCCAATCTTTAAGTCTATACTGTGATCCCGTGTAGATTCGAGATAGCGAGTTTCTACCATAGTGGAATAAAGCCTGGTGTTTAATGGCTACCTGTCACCTTACATCCCCATCACTGGGCTTCTATTGTCTTGTTTCTGGCCCAAATACGCCCACACCACGCCTCTATTCGTGTTTCTCCTGGAGCTAACTCGATTGGTCCCGTGGAGTGTAACCTCATTCGATTGGATGAACTAGCACTCAGATTCAAACGTATAAATCTATTTTGTTGAATATGATGACAGATTCAATGCGTTCATTGTTTACCTCTTGTTACTTCACCTCGGTAATACATGGGCCATTTCTAGGGGTTTTAAGTCATCTAAAACACACTGATAAAGCATTGAACAAACACACCAGATAGAATGTCTGCGTGCACATTGTGTACTCGTTTCCTCCAGTGCAATGCTATATCACTGAACTTATTTTTACTGACACTCCTGTGTTCAAAAAGATGGCCTAGTTCAAACTGAGGTGCTCGTATGGTATTCCAAGAAAGGTGTATGTATACACGAGCTAGTACAGTGATTATAAAAAGCCTTATTGAATATATATTCTCTAACGTTTTACATACGGTGTAGGAAAATGTGCACGCCCTCACTGGATGCCACGCTTCGGTGTTGAGGACCCTGAGTCACGTTTTTTACATATTCCCTTAGCTCCCTTCTCGTCAACCTGGGAATCTAGTCTATCCAACAAGTGTACAACCTGCTCTGGCGCAAGGCTATGGCATCCCTACTCCCACGGTCTCTATTATCTACCCTAAACAGAGAGCTATATGCAGCAAGGCGCTGTCATTACCACTTAAACCTACAGAGGGTGATCAAAGTGCGACCATAAACGCTTGAGACCGCGGGGTAACTCGCTTATAGTGCTCACCCGCAATCTACACCAGATTACAGACAGGGCGCAGTGATTTACCATACACGAGCCTTGATTTGCTCCCCAAAGTGCCTCATTAGACAGATGACTATGTCTTCTTGCAAATCAAAGGCTTGAAATAACATTTGGGAAGAATGTTGAACATGCAAGTCCGCGGCTAAAGTGGTTGATTGTTGAACATGTGCGTGACATACGCATATATGGAGGTTTATATATTGACAGTAGCCTTGAATGATGTTTTATGTTGTTTTATAATTTACGTTAAATTGCAGATGACTAGGCATGCGTCATTGAAACGTTTCGTACAATGGAAGTTTTTGCTATCATTGTTCATGTCTTCATCGACTGGATAATGGAAATTCACTTCTTCATGGTTTACCTGACTGTCAGCTCCAACTTCTACAATGTGACCAAAACACTGCTGCACGGATCTTAACTCCAAACAGAGAGTATGAACATATCAACCCTGTTTTGAAAAGTCTTCACCATCTCTCTCAAGCAACACATAGGATACACCATTTTGTCACTGACCTTGAAATGCCTCACTGGACTTGCATTATGTTACCAGTCTGAACTCTTACTACCATACTCACAACCTAAATTATTCGTCAGCACTTCATTCATGTTTCTAAGGTAGTTAGCATGTACCTTATTGTGTTGGTGTTTGTATTTCTTTTTCATATGCTTTTTATCCAAAACATGAAAGTATATACAGGATTTATTCAAATAGTTATGAATAAATTCTGTATATATTTTCATATTTTGGATAAAAAGCATATACAGAGAAATACAAGCAACATCACAATATAACCTAGATTGTTGTGTTAATCAAATAACCTATTTCTCAAGGAATTTAAACCAAGAACCAAGTATTTTGTTGATAGAGCCTTTATGATAGCAGCACCTGAATTATGGAATAAACTTCCTCTGTCCATAACACAATCAAAGACTTTGCCATTTTTAAAACCCAATTGAAGCCCTATGTGTTTAAGAATGCCTAAACGTGCATATGGACATTATTTGCGCTATAGAAATATTATTGAATTGTATATCGTGTTTAGTGATGTCGTAAATGAAACAGAAGTCCATGTATGCAATAGTATAGTTTATTATGTTCATAAAGCTATGCCACAGTATCATTATGCACACTTGACCGTTATACAAAACATACACACATTGAAACATAGTATATACTGTACATGTTATTTATACTGACTAACAACCAGTATACAATATGCACACACATGACCCCGTTCGCGACTGGATAAAACAAACATTTCCATATATACCGTTTTAGAAAGCAAACATTTTGCATTCACATATACAAACGGAATTCTACTTAAATGTAAGTGTATAGATAGTAGTTCACCGGTGTTGTTAGACATACATATGATGCTGCTAATCAAATGTAGTAAAAGCTATGTTTTATGAGACCAAGCCAAACCCATCAATCCGCACAGAACTTATCTAGCTGTGCTCCAATTACAGGTTTGGTGACTTAGATAATTGTTTAACTCACATTGAAGCAGAATACACGTTCTACAAGTGCAGGCAAATTTATGTTCAAGACCAGGTCCTCTTGCATGGAACATTTAACTTATATTTGTAGTTTGGTGATCATAGTCTTTTCTCCTAGTAGATATATGCTCATATGTTCATTACACAATTACCGGGATTGTTACATGTACATACAAAGTCTAAAATACATATTTTGTATGATATGGCTGTGGTTGTACAAATATAGAAAGTCATAGAAATCGTTGGTCTCTTAACACTTTAAATCACGTGTGTTCGACGCTTGAACAAATTCTTTCAAACGTATGTATCTTTTAAATATAAACTTGTAACTAACATAAAATCTGAAGCACTTACGTTGCATGTGTACAACTGTTCATGCCGTATAGGTACAGAATGTTCAAGTGACGATGCTGCAAACTTGCTATAAAAGACAAACTTAAAAACTCGTGTATTCATCAAATGCCAATACAGAAAAAATCATTGAATAAAATCATTTATGTTTGATGTCACAATTCATTGTACACGCGTACATGTACATTGTATGCATCATTATCAATATACGACTTTTTGTCTCTTTGAATTACAGTCAAATCATAATTGTGAGTACCTCTCTTCAATGCAATACTAGAGTTTCATCCATAACTGTGAAGAGAAGGTTACAATGTGTATACGTAAAGCCATTTCACTTGGACTATGCCTTGCTATGTCAACGAGTAGAAATGTTTACAGGGTGTACAGGGTTACACCATAATTAAGCATCTAAATGTAGAAACACCATGTGCACGGATCTCTTTCACCTACACTCTCAGTCCAAAATGTGTACAATATTCAAGCGCCATCTGTTGGCTAAAAAGCTCACCATTAAATATTTAACTTCGCACATTTAATTGACTAGCATCGCATTTTAAATGGAATGATTTATAGTAGAAATGCATCCGGTGAAATATAGCCCTCGGATTAAACTAGTGATATGTTGGTCTTTTGCTACATCTTCCAAGTTGATGTGGCATACTAGTATAGGATATTCCAATAAACCCCACATTTTGTTCCAAAATATTATTTTAATTTGTATTTATTTCCCAATAAAGTTAGTTGACAATCATAAGGTAGACATTTACACATATATTAGTGACCAGTATTTGTGAAAACTTATTGTTTGCTCACGACTAAAGATACTAAAATGTTTTTTTTTAAACAAACTGTTTTGGCACCTTCACCAATATATATAAAAACAATTGCTATATAGGCACACAACACCTAACAATAGACTCTGCGTAAATCTTAATCATTAATCATAAAATGAATGATATAACATCACTTTTTATACAATTGTGATTTTGTATAGTCCATATCTATGTTCCAAACATTGATTGGAAATTTAACATGAGTATATTCTGGTACATGATTGGGCAATTTAAACTTGTAACAACATCTAACAACACCGTAAATTAAACCGTCTTATTGGAATACAGGCAAACATTCAAGCAATTCAGTCACCAATATTAAACATACCAACCGAACATGTTTTATTCAACCAACTTAAAGTGGAGTAAAACGCATTTCTTTACATTTGAAAGTTGTTTTTTATAATAGCATCGCCATTTGGTATTCACTTGGTATTCCATACTTATATTGGCATCATAGAATTGGAAGTGTTTATATTAATACATACACAGCTTTTTCGTGCAAGTGCATAAGCTAACACTGATACAAATGACCAAAGCAATAAGTTTGCCGTGTCAATACCTCCTGTCGCCTATAGGCATCATTTTAAATGTCATCGGTAGATGGTTTTTCATGTTGTGTGATTTACTTGGTGTATGAAAATAAAATAAAAAAGAAATAAGACAAATTGCACTATTTAGAGAAGCGTAAGTTTGCACGAAATTGGCTAATCAGATGGAGAACTGCAGTGACCGAAATTAAGTATTGGGAAACGCATGAATATCTTTTCAATCAAAACTTTATTAAATCACGTTATCCCGGAAAAAAAAGTTAGATTGATAGAGCAATTGGCCAATATATAGAATTAATGTCATATCATGTGAACGTGTTAGTGATGTACTATTTAATTAAAATCATAGTATGCCAAATATGTTTGCAGAGTATATTTACAATTAACTGTCTCTCAGTAAAAGTACCAATTTAACATTCAAGTTTGGCACTTGCGCACAAGTACAGAGAGGGTAATAGTGCACTCCGAAAATTATATGACATGTGTGTTTGTGTTACTGTAAATAGAACTCATCTGGGAAACGCAACTAGATTGTCTAGACGGCCTGAAATTGAGATGTTGGGGGGAAGGCGGCTTCCTCCCATGATGGGCTGCGCCGACGTTCTGATGGCTCGTCAAGTGCCTGCTATTACAGCGATGCATATAGAGCTGGCCATCACTTTAAATGGTCTATAAATAGAGGACTGCCCACTTGCCAACAGAGACTGCTGTCACACATGGCCTCCCGTAGTAGATACGGTCTGTGACACCATGGTGGGAGTCATCCGTGGTATATGAGTTACTACTATGCACCGTTAACCAACTATTTTGAATACATAACACATGTTTTTTAGGCATCTGTTCACCGCAGCATATTCCCTCAAGAGATAGGCTAAGGTTTTGTTTTGATATATAGCAAACTATTGCGTGCACTTACATGGATGGATCTTTGAAGACCAAATTGAATAGCTAGACCCCTCGCAAGCGGGACATCATGCTGCCACAGGCCCTAGCATCACCTCTCAATACTATCGTACACCAACCATCCCAGTCCCAAACCATGTTTTCAGAGAACACACTAACAGACATCCCCATCGCGCCCACGGCCGAAACTGCCGGGTCAATACACCTGCACCCCGCCCCCACCCCGCGAACCCCACCCCAGATAAGGGGAGCGGCGCCGGTGGCACGAAATCTCAGCATTACGCCCCACTGCGTGATGTGGCAATATATATGCAATTAACTAATCCGCTTGCTATTGATCAGCCCTCACGTGTGATTTGTCAGTCTGGCCGGCTGTCATAGGGGCGTCACTGGCGGCGTGCAGCCTGTAGTCAGGAAACACAGTGTGGGTTCACTGCAGCCTCTTTTACACTGCCTATACACAGTCTGTATCTGTATATTATGGAGCTGTCTTTTTCATAACTTTTGAATTGAATGATAAGCCCGAAATAGGTCAAGATGGGGAAATACAGATACGTGTAATGTTGTTCTGCACGGCAGGAGGGTGGACACTGGGAGATTCGGGATTCGGAAAAGGGGGTGTCCTAAGCCCGAAGGCTGGCGTAGGTGCCAAAAACATAAAAATAAATTGAATGGATGGGGGTGTGGGGTGATTTTTGTGTAATCGGGTGATTGTTGTGATTTTCATGGGATACCAAAATTTCTTTTTGTTTTTGGCATGTACAGTGAAGATACTATGTGTTACGTAATCAAATCTATGAGTTTATGGGGTTTAGTCGGAATGGAAAAGTAATGTTGTATTCCCCTGAATACTAATAAAATTAAATATGTGAAAAACTTGAATTTCTGACAATTATCATAGAATGTTTCGAATGTTCCTGTGTAATTCTGATGGCATTTCAAAGAGATTTGTCTGTTAAGAACTGAAGCTCTTATAATCCATCTTTAAGTTATTTATAAGGTGGTAAGTAATCTAATAATTGATGAGAATACATGACAAACTTGACACTATAATATTAATGGAAAGATGGCACTGTGAGGGGATACAAGGCCATATATGGCTACTTCAGGTTCTCTAAGACGAAACTATTATAATGAGACACACTATGCATTTAAATATAAATACATTTTATCATTGACTGTGATGGTTCCAACTATAACCACATGGAATGCATATGCTTATTTTCTGAAAACAAGTAATACATATTGCATAGCCCATAATGTGACAAGTCATGACATTCATAGGTGTAGTGTATACTATGGGTAGAGATACATGTAGACTACAGCATATCAAGCGTGACGTGCTTAACCAATTGAGGATAGTTTTACAGCCAGGCAAATAACGAAATACATGTAGAACAAGTTGCCATAACATGTGTCTATTCGGGGTCTGCTACAAAAACAGCATTTGCACAGCACGATTCAAACGTACACAGATTATACTATCAATTGCTAATATAGTACAAACAGTACATCCACTTATGAAGCACGTCTACCTACATCACAGTCTAGCATCTACATCATTTGCAGGATTAATTAAAGGCATTTGGCAAGTCAAGAAACAATTGTTTTAATATGATCAGTGTACAGCATGTATTAACCGATATGGCAGCTTCCTTCCTTCACATAGGTATATTTTTGTTGGATATATCCATATTGTATTTAAATAGAATAAAATAAAATCATCTCAAATCATCCTCAATAATTTATTGACCTAGCCAGGTTTATAAAAGTGGTAGGGAATAGGGGTGAGCCCAGGAGTTTGTGGGAATTCATTGAGATCTGCATGTGCCCATGTGTGGTCAGTTGGGCCATCCCATAAAATTTCTAATGGTCATCTCTTAACATGAAGAGTCATAGGCATAGAAATGAGAATGTAACATCATGCATTAAATGACCCTAAATACTATATCAAGGTCTTACATGTATATACCCAGTGCAAACATTATTATGTGTTATTAAACAACCAGGCTAATGAGAAAATATTAGTACATCTTTAAAATGGTGTAGAAGTCACTCATGTATCAACGGTCGTGCATTACAAAAGCTGATACGTAATTATACTGTATAAACTATTAGTATTGATTGTCTCTACTATATAAAGTATTGTTATTAATATTGACTAGATATTGTGGATTCACACCTTGATATTGCATACACATTTGCAATGGTTAATGTAACCCCAATGGTAACCCATGGATATGTTACCCAGTCACGTCCTAATTAAACAGGCATTGTTCCTTTTGATGAACGCGCTATTGCCCTGCTCCTCACTGTGTATGTTTCAGTGAATGGAAACCAGGAGGTTTGTGCAGAAATGAAAAGCACTGTTCGGTACTCCCTACAAAGCAATCAATAATCCAATACTGATGGCTGTCTATCACAATGCCCCAGTAATGATGTATGTCAGTGCAATTAGTTTCCACACAGCTCTCTGCCATAATACTTTTGATGCATAATGTAGGGCCCCCACGCCTACCTGTCACCAATCAGCAGGCAATCACGCCCCTCGGCGGGCGCACTAATGAATGTGAGGAGTTTACGCAAGGCGGCGGCCGCAGTGATTAGCCAACACCACCCTAATTTACCATCTATATCACATTGCATCACATACATCCCATGTAATTACACCTCCACAAGGTGGAAAGAAGTTCACTCCTAATGAACTTACCACCTGTTAACACCAACATCTAAAGTGATATGTGTTTTTCTCTGTGCTTCCGTCCATAATGCCGGGCATATAATCACATGGTGGTCAATACTATCTGCGCCAATTGCCACCCTGGCGCCGATACTTCCCAAAAAGGATCTTCCGGAATGCCATCCGGAAGTCCGGATTGAAGATGGTGTAGATGATAGGGATTGAGGAGGCTGTTGAGCCAGCCGAGCCAGCCGATGATGCTCATGAGCACTGGCGGGTAGACGCAGTGGTGCCCGCAGAATGGGCGCACAATGGCCACAATGAAAAACGGCAGCCAGCAGCCGATGAACGAGCCCGTGATCACACCCAGAGTCCGCGCCGCCTTGCGCTCACGCTTTGCCTCCATCTTTTCCTTCTCACGCTTCTCCTTCTTCTTGGGTGAGTGCGCTGGCGTGTGGCCGCCTCCGCCGCTACGGAAGTGTATCTTGGTGATGTCAAGCAGGCTGCTCTTGTGCACCACCATGGGGGACGAGGGCGGAGACAGGTTGGACTTGAGCAGCTTGCTGTTCTTGTTGGCGTCCTTGTCGCCGTTGGGCACGAGCAGGCCTCCGTTGGTGGTCTCCTCGGGGCCCGGGGGGCTGTCTGCAGGGGGCGCTGAGCCATTGTGGTGGGTGGGCGTGGCGGTGAGGAGGGTGGAGCTCTCATGCAGCGGCACATCGTGGCCGCCGTTCGTCTCCTCCGTGTTGGTGCTTACCGTCTGTGGGGGACAAAGCAATGGGTGAATGAATTATGTTTTCAACATATACCATAGGTATATCCAGCGGGTACACACCTCCCATTCCCACCAAAATACTTCATTTTCATAGGGTATTTCATGAGATCCCTCAAGTGCGTCCCCCCTTTTCCTTAAGTGCCCCCACCCTTTTCAAAAAAACCTGGATCTGCCACTGTAGGGCCTACAACCTCTCTATTAGGACCACCTTTGGGACCAATGTCAGGTGGTATCAATGGAGTGGTGGTCTCTATACAGAGGTTCCTCTTGGTAGCTTTATGAAGGTTTGGAACCGTGAAAAGTGGGGTCTTGTTATAGAGGTGGTCTTAAGAGATAGGCGGTCTTAATTGGGTATCCACTGTGTATGACTATTATTGAACATGTATGTTTCCAACTGTGTATTATATCTCTATATTCTGATTACTATTTGCACTAATCGTTGACCAACACTGGCAGATCCTGTTTTTAAAGGGGGCAAACTTTATTGGACCTCATCAAACGTTTTGTATGGACAGTCGATAGTATGCCAAGCCAAACACAAATGAAATGCTAAACGTGTGCAGGGCGGGTTCCCTTGCCCCCTGGATCTGTCTATAACCAATACCATTCTTGAAGCCTATCTATATCACTATGCTCCTGTGATGGCAGTTAGTATCATTGTGTGTGAGTTTTTTTTCCCCTGGGCTAAACACATCCTACCAAGGGCAAAAGAGATCAGTATTGCATTCACCCACAGCAAAAATATGAACTAACACTATTCACAATCCTATGCATAGAAATACTCGCCTCTCCACCCGCCATCTCACATTCCTACCTTCATGTTCTTCATGTTGTTGTATGTCTTGAACTTGCTGCGGCGTATCCGCGACTTGGCCGCGCTCCAGATCTTGAGGTAGATGATGATGATGCCGATGAGCGGCAGGTAGAATGCGCCCACCGTGCTGTACACCGTGTAGCCCCAGTCCTGGCTGATGATGCACTCGCCTACAGGGTACAAATCTCCACATCAGACAATAGTTACAGGACATATATAAAAAATAGAGCATTTTCATATACTAGTTAAAGGCCAAATCTCCAAATTAGAGCATTTTCATATACTAGTTATAGGACAAATCTCCAAATTAGAGCATTTTCATATACTAGTTGCATGACAAATCACCAAATTAGGGCACTGCCTCAGGTTAAAGTACACATCACAAAATCATATCACTTCAATATGGCATTAACAATTTGAGGTTGTAAGTCCATATATAGAGACCAACAAAACATCAATACACGATGACGGGGGCCAGCATGACGTCTCGAGGGAGTGGCCGTATGTGTGGTCTATGCAAAAATACTGTTTTATTCTGTTTTAGACGGCATTGCTGATCATTATGCGTGTGGGGGAACCAGTACTGCAGTGTACTGCATGTATACACCACTGATTTCTATAGTGAATATATCACTAGCCTGGTCAGCGTTCTCATGCATAATGCATTTTTGGATTTGTCTGTGTAGGCTAATTATAATCGATGGGGCAATTCATGAAATAGTCTTAAGTAATATACGAAGATTAACAGTACAATGCACCCATCAATTTTAGATATAGCACCGGAATTCGGATTTTCACTGCATTATTCCAATGACCTCACCTGTGATGTCGGGATGGTTGTCATGGTCCTTCCAGCCGAACAGAGGCGGGATGGAAATACACACAGAGATTACCCAGCACAGGATCAGCATCAGGATTATCCGCTTTGCCGAACGCTTCTGGATGTAGTCAATCCTAAAAAAATGGACACATTATGACTATTCTATTCCTGCAGGTAAGACTATGCTATATGTAATAATATGTGTAACTATATACAATGGGGCATATCAAACTCATGAAACACATCCTTTATATGTAGATCACTTGGGGAAATCCTTAGAGATTGAATGTAGGGCAGGGTTGATAATTTGGATTGGAGGTGGTGAATGCTAGACAAATTTAGTAACTGATGTGTTGTGAGGGATAAAACCTTTGAAGAGCAGCGTATATACATGTACGTGTGGTATTAAATCATCAACAGAGATAGATGCGATGATAGATATAATGACAACAAATAGCAACTCATACAATGCAACATTCATAAATTATACCCGGTATGACAGTTCCGCATGCGTAGGCATATTCCCAAAATGGACAGATATCAGAGAGATCATCTGCAGATTACGGGCTTGATATACTATTTTAAGCTATTCAGGTCAAAGCTGCCTACGTCATCCACACATATATATATGTATATCACTGTATATCACATACAGATAAATCAAAACGTCAGCAGTGCCATACACATGATACATATGCAGAGGGAAAAATCAGTTCACGCAGTGAATACAAGTCAGCCCAATTTCACAGAAAGGGGAAGTAGAACAGTTTCTGGGAAACTCTAATACACGCATTGACAAGTCCAAAAACAGGATCGGCGGCGGCGGCGGCGGCGCACGTGACCCGGATCGGGATCAGTCCTATCGCCGCGTCACACACCACAATCTAATCATCAGCCGCCGCCGCCGTCGTCTTTGTTGTCGCCGCATCCCCAGGCCCCCCGTCTGGGGTACAGCCGCCCTAACTGTACAGGGTAATGATGTTTGCGGACAGAGCACTTTCTGCCTTCAGTGTTCAATTTAATGTTTAGGGGTGACCACTTATTTATCAATAGCAGTTCCCTATTATATTAATTTCATACTTTTCAAACTGGGTGATCGACTTTGTGGGGGTCCAGTTGGGTTTGTACGTGCAAAGGATCGAGGGGATGAAAAAACAACAAAAATACAACAAACAAACATGAAATTTAACTTTGGGGGTAAAAAGGGTATTGGCCCCCGTGAATCTGCCTTTAGAATTAACGGCATGACACATACCGGTAAGCCATTGTCTGATAATAATGTATGAACTTTGTGTCAATAGAGCAAACACCAGCTGTATCATAGATGTGTTTATAGGCACAATATCCGCTCAGAACACAGTGTGCATAATTCATTGCCATCGGATATGTGCGAAGCCAATGGTGGAGAGCTCGCAACAAACCACGGTGCTGTGTAAGGCATATCTATTGGGGTCAGTGGTAACGTAATGGGGGTTCTCATGCCAAACAATTGTGGCTATTCCTCAAGGAAGTGCCTTAACATTACGGTACTTGACTATAATTGATCTAATTTCACCTAGTCATACGTATCCTGTCCTAGGTCAGCATTGAGTATAATTGCAGGTGTCTTGCGAGTAGGGCACTATGTGAACGATTACTGATGGTCATATAAAGCACTCGGCAGTTGGGTACTAAGAGTGTCACCGGGACAGCCGGGACTAGAAGCTGGGATTCTCAACAGCTTCAGTAGTACCACTGTTGGTGTTATCGGTTCATCATCCACCCAGTGTAAGCTAGGACTCAGTCAATTATCTACTAGAATCAATGTACTACTATCCAGTATATGAGTCGCATGCAGCAACAATCCAACCTTTGACTGTCCAGTTGAATTCATGCTCGTTTGCGAGAAGCCAATCTCATGTATTTGCCACTTAAAAGTGTGCAACCCAAACAGTGGGCAATATTTGAAGTATTTGTGGAACATATAATCGAAGAGCAAGCAATATAACAATTACCCTACATACTGAGCATTCTGCGCCTTATGTATGTATATGGAAGAGCTTGGTATCCAAGCAACAAATGGTAACTAATGGTCGCTAAGCAAATAAGACGCCGGCCAGAGCCGAGCCACGTCAGATACAGATCTAATTAGCCACTTGTCCTAATAACCCAATTATGGGCTTGATATAATTTTGCCCATTTATTGATCTGTTGACCATGGAGGTTCAAGATTACATGAGCTGCCGGGCAAGCAGTGGTAGTATGCCGAGTGGTTGGTGTATACGTGGGAGAAACAGTTTAATGCGTACACTGCTATGAATTTGGTGATTAATATTAAAGCAAGGTTTCCGTATCGTGGAGCTCTTTGAACTATAGGTTCAGCAAAGAGATAAATCATTCATGAACTAACCTTCATAGCCGCTATTCTAAAAGTTCTTGGTCAAGAAGCTTGATGCGATTATATTTATAGTGAATCAGCTTTTTTTCTAAAGTAGGTTCAGTTTGCATCCAAATGCATATTTATGCCTACACATGCATGGATGTGCGCAGTATTTCATTCATTCAATTCAGAAATCTAAATCCCAGACCTATTGTCATTCGGAAATACGCCCTCATTGCACTGAATCTGTGAGTAGAGATGGTGATCCATCCATCACTGTCATCGGCCGGCCTTGTTGGTAAGCTGATAACATGTCAGCCAATTAACACCGACACTAGTGACATCAGGGGATTAAGTCTCCAAGTCTAGAGGGTATCTTATACTACATGTAGCTCCGGGGACTCGGACCTCAAATGGCAATGCCAACTCACAAGCTATCAAAATACAATGCCTCTATATGAAGTCGATTCTATTACATGTGCATGTACATTACATGTACAGTACGTAGGATTAAGTCCAGGGAATTAAGGGGTATACAAGGATGCAGTACAAGGCTATATATATTATTTCCCGACCTGAATATGAAACTTCCACATATGGTATAGCATGTATACGGATGTAATTCTATTCAAGTCAATGCAATGTTATATACTTTACTGTATACAATATTTGGAAGAAAATTATTCACTAATTCAATACTCTCGATCATCTTAACAAAAATATATTGTTGCTTGCTACTACAGGGGAGATAAAAAAGCAGATTATCTAACGGAAGTCCATTAAAGTTAAATGTATGTATTGCACCGATATTAATGCAACAGTGCAGTGTATCTACAAGTTTGCACTTCAGAGGAAATGAAAGGTGACATGATGGGTCATCTACAAACCCAAGAACAGTCAAGGGACTTTCTCAAGCACTTAATACATGTGCTGTGAACTTGAGGACTGTGCAAAGGTCAAGCAAGATGTCCGATCAACTTACCACAAGGTCTAGAACGACTCGTGTTCCTATTCTCAAGGTCATTGCTCAGTGTGAATTGAATAGCTAATTCAATGTCTTTTTGTGGATTCCATACAAATAAACTGCGCATGGCAGGTGTATTACCGCTATCAAATTTCTTAATCTGTTTGCGGTTTAATATTTTTGTACGATTTTCTGTTGTGTAGGTATTGTGTTGCATTTGTAACTGTCTGGATGTTCATTTTGTTTATGTGTTTTTGCTTACCCTGGATTTAGAAACCCTATGTTTAGGATTTTTAAAGCCACATTTTTCAGCTTACACATTTGTCAGTTTCCTGCCTGTGTGCGTACAAAGAATGGAGTGCACACTGCAGTGAGGCTACATAATCCGTTTGCTCCATCACCGCTAAGGGTGGCATGGGTTGGTCCGACAAAGCAATACATACACGTCAATGGACACTGGCAGATCCAGGTTTTCGGATCGGAAAATGGGGGGGGGGCACTCATAGTATTCGCAGTATGTCCAGGATATCGTAAATGTGTATATCCGGAAGCTCACAAGAAGTCAAAATTCATAAAAATGAAATTAATGGGTGAAAAATGGGAGTCGTCTGCACTAAGTGCCCCACATTTAAACACAGGTTGTATAGTACTCTAGTAATGAGATCTGTGAGTGTTTAACGAACACCTTTTTACGTTCACACAAAGAGTCAGTACCGTATGGAGTTCTTACAGAAGTTTTAAAGTATTGCAATCTCGGTTGTCATGAATGCGAACTGGATTGGAACATGTGTCTTGGGGAGTGAATGACAGTGTTAATAATAAGTATTTGATTGGGACTAGTAGTAGTATAGTGTTGAAAAGAAAATATGTCTACATGTTTATTCATGTATCTGTATGACATGCTTAATATAAATACTTATTTTATTATTTTGTGTCTGTGAAAATTGTGAAAAATATGACATTCATTGAAACTGCGTTACATCAGGCCAAATATATTTAACTTTCACAACATCATATTCTCCGGCTCCGCCAGGAACTGCATACTCGCTACGTTTTGTAAACTATGCTTTGTACGTTTTGACAAATAATATCATTGCATGGATTACTAAGTGGTACATTAATCACAAATGTTGCCCTTTATCTTGCTCATGACGTTTGTGTTCCTGTAAGGCTCGCAATTTGTACTGACAATTATAATATTAGAACTGCATTATACATCCTTATTATTACGTCTATACCACAGCAGGAGTGGCGTGCAATTGCCATACCGACTGCAGTCATTTACACTTTAGCACAATTAACTTATCTTGCTCTTGACAAACGTTTATATTTTAGCACAAAACGTGAAGCAAAAAGTGTGTGTGGCGCGATGCACGTGGACATTTTTACCTCAGATGTAAAATGTCGGATCCATGGGCCTCAGCATCATGGGAGGTGGTAGGAGGTATATAATGGCCTACTCATATTGTTTACAAATACTATAACATACAATATACAATATATATGACTAGTCATATAAACTATACACTGTATGGTATAGTGTTTGTAAACCATAGTGGCAGACCAGTGGTAGACCGGATCGGTTCATTGCCCGCACGTGATCAAGGTGGGTGCTGCGTGTAATGCCTAGGTCACACGGACATGGGGTGGCGTACTGACATCCTATTGCAAAACTGCAAAATAGTCCAGTACGACGACAATACGCTCACTACGGCTGCCGATTAGCTGATATACAGCAGAGTCAGCTAACATTATGCCGACAATGCGGCGCGCATTGGCTCCGAATCCGATCGTGTCAATACGTCAGTTGAAGTTCAGTGTAATATGACGCTAATAAGATGCCACTCGGTGGCCTATGAGCTCCCATTCTACTTTGTCATCTGTCGATACGATGCCAATAATTTCATAATCATTTTACATTAAGTTCCTACCAGTACCAGTGCATAAAGGCCAAAATTCTCGATAGATTGGTGATGACAAGTGGGACATTTTAAGTTTCTAATCTGATGCCAATAGGTTCAATCCTGTGTGACACGGGTCTTAGAATGTAGCCACGATTGTACCTTGTGACGGCCCAGTAGCGGTCCATGGCGATGCAGACGAGGTGCAGGATGGAGCTGGTGCAGCTGAGGACGTCGAAGGAGATCCACATGTCACACACCTGCAGCACAGCGTATAATGTACATGGTAAGGCTGATGTTCCCGTATTACGTGAGAAATGTTTTTAAATTGAGTGATAGATGCTTTTAGAATAATGTAATAACTGTTAAGTGCCAACTGTGCTTTAAATTTAAGGACTGCTTAAAAATCAAATCTGCAGTACACGTTACCTTACATAGAATCAAATTTTACTGTTATGCTTAAACATAATCTATAGGTACCTGGTACAAAAAAATGAATAAAAACAGCTTTTGCCCCATAACTTCCATCAATCAAAACATATTTCTATAAAATGACACCGTCTGTTGTAGAATTGGTCAGGGTAGTTAAATATTAATGCCATAATATACCAGCATATTATTAATTAAAATAATCCTTGTTTTGCATATTACTCAGTACTGTTTAGAGAGCACAGTTGAATTATCTATGTACATGCGCATTATTTTCTAAGAGTATCATGGTTCCTATTGTATTATGCATACAATAGAACCTCTCTATTAGGACCACTTTTGTGATCGGTATTGGGTGTTCTCAATAGAGAGGTGGTTTCCATACAGAGGTTCATTTTGGTAGCTTTATGGAGGTTTGGGCTTTGAATAGTTGTCTAAATAGAGAGGTACGTGGTCTTTATTGGAGTTTCTAGTGTATACCAATGCATATCTGGGTTGTATAAATTCATCATGATCATGCAAACTACTGACTTCTACAGTACAACTAATGAGACAGACTATAAGCACCCACCTCGGGCCCGAGGAACCACTGGGTGCTCACTTCGTTGACGGCGGCGAGCGGCATGACGAGCCCCGCCACCATGAGGTCCGCCACGGCCAGCGACAGCATCAGGTAATTGGCCACGTTCTGGAGGAAAGTGACAAGTATGTATAGTCAGTTGCTTCACAGGTTGAAATGACGTTATAGCAGAACCTCTGTATTAGTACCATCTTTGGGACTAGTGTTAGGTGGTCTCAATAGAGAGGTGGTCTCTATACAGAGGTTCATTTTGGTAGCTTAAGGAAGGTTTGGAACCGTGAAAAGTGGCCTTATTTTTTGTTGTAGTCTCAATAGAGTGATGGTCTTAATTGGGGGTTTCATTGCAGGTAATATGTAGAATAAAAACTGATATAATGTCATAACTACCAATATCTTATTTCATGAGCTGACTGTTGAAAGATCAAAAAATAAAGTGAGTAAATGATCTGGCATATGCATGCAGATGGCAGTATGACTTTTCCCAGTAGAATTCATCTCCACGTTAGGAGGGCATGGAGCGTAAATAAACGCTACGTAATGAGCCAATACATAAATTTCCAAAATAGGTTGAAAGGACTTTTTTATAATGTGTTATATTTCATTGTCTCTCATATGGATTGCAAACAAAATATTACACAATGATAAGAACAGTACACACCAATGACCTATACAGCATTTTAAAGGATTTTCACACCCACACTAGTGCATGTTAAGTGCGTGGATATCGAAGTTAGTCTTTTGAATAGAGCTTTCAGACACGTGCACACTACATGTATCTAGGTCAAGGATGGGATCCTCTAACCCATTACAGAGAACGGGTGAAGATCACATGCTTGATCGCATAATTCAGACATGGCAGACTCCGCTTATCAGACCCAAGAGGGAACATAGCTATATAACCACGCGGCGATTCTCGAAACAATCTCTGTGAGGTTGGAGATTGTGGTTGCGATCGGCTGCAGCCTACTTTGGCTAGTATTTTCTTTGACATGCACTTACATGCATGTAAGCAAAATTTGGTTGCACTAAATAAATACGATTTACTTAAAAATATACATGTTAACACTTGCTACACTCAGGAAGCTGCTTGTTATCTCCACGACTGCTGCCCATGTTATGCTTTCTTATTCAATAAACGTACACATCGAACATTACCAGGACATTATCTTATGTCTGAATTGCTTGACAAAAACAACAAGGCAAAAATGAACAATACGTGCCTGCATTTAGAGAGACATAGAGGGACAGTTTTATGGTTATCTATCAGTGCCCACTGAGAACTGAAGTATTATTGTCTGTTTGTGCGGCGGCTCACACATTATGACTATAATCTGTAGGCCCAGACGTGGCCACGGCCGATTTATAGGTGTGATTTGTACCTCAAATAGCTGCAAATACTAATGAATGTCTTCTAGGCCATTACTTGGCTTGTTTGTGTCTTCTGTGGGATAACAATATGAAGTGCGCAGATGTTGATATTGATGCGCTGTGAATTCATTACATCGTATTTTTGTGGACAGGGCATTTCCTAAGGTGACCTACAGATTAGGGTTATAAAAAGGGGTGATTTTTAAGTTCAGCGACCCCCCCCCCAAAAAAAAAGGAATCAGAAAAGTTGGGACGACCCCCCACCCCCCGGTATCATTATTTATGATCGTTCCCTTAGGGGCTGAAAATCATACTAGAATTGTTTATTGGTACTCCATGGGGCATAATAAATATGGTACCGCCATGCGTTGCAACCGTGGATAAAGAATACATTGAATCGATATTCCATACATTTGAGATATACTTTATAATTTTAAAATGTATTTTCAACCTTAAAGTAGAATTCCAACAAAAAAAAACATATACATGTAGGCATGCGCTAGAATAACAGACGATTTTAAGACTTAATTTTCAGCAGACATCCTCATTTGAGATGTTTGCACACAAATACGCAGATTCTCAGGGAGAATTTCTGTACCTACTCTATTTTAATGGTGATTATGATGCTTGATAACTGGGCACTAATTAAATAGCACACTGCCCATTAAGAAGCCAGACTAGAGGGCCAATATAGCGTCACACTGCAGCGACCTCCGTCAGAAGCCGCACAAATATAATTAAACACCCACAGTGCAACGTGGCCAAATGATATCTTTACAAACTAGGTATTCTCATTGGTGCAATGCAGTCAATGTAGATGATCTTCCTATTGTGATTGTGGTCATTTAAATAAGTTTTACAAATTGATTAGTTGTAAGTGTTTACTGACTAATGGTGACAAATGAGCTGCTCACTAACCCCATGTAGTGTTGGTAAGTGATGTTTCAGCACTGGCAGATCCAGGATTACAGAAAATGCGACGGAACTCACATGATTCATTGGCTTCCACATAATAAAAGTTCACAAATATGAAAAAAAAACTCGGTGTAAGGTGTTCAGATAACTTGGTCATGTTTAGTTTCTTCACAGAATGTGTGTAGGAGGGGAACTTATAGGAAAATGAAAACAAAGAAAACAATCACACACATCAATTTGCTTGATATAAACCAACTTTCTCTATGGTGATTTGAAACAATGGAACAACACGTTATAATGAAATCCAAATGCATGTGAGTTTTGTGTTCTGTGTGAGTTAGCACTAATATTGGTTCATTGCCACACGGTTCTTTCCCTGCACATTTCTAGGTACAGCTGAGTGTACTTTTGAGAGAGTTCTAATTAAAGAAAGTGGCAGCCACTTGTCGCGAGAAATAGGTTCTTTGAATAACAATGCATCATCTTTCTTTGTGTTTTCTTTCTCCTGCTGAGTGTATTGTGTTGCTTCAGATTTTAAGCAACTCTTTTGAGCATATAAGTGATTTAGTCTCCCATAAAGTGTTAGATAACTCACTTAGACACACACAAAACATACATGGAAGTGTAAATAAATGAATACATCTGTGTGTAAATCAATATTTTCTGGACTATCAAAGGGAATGTGATTTAATATTCAGTGTTACAGTTGTCTATTTCGCACTTAACTGTACAGTAATAAACCATACATCATCGCCAGTACATGGGGCACAGAGATTTAGATGGCAGGTATACAGTTCGTGTTACATTGTTATGTAAACTACAGAGATCAAAATATGTAAATGTACTTGTTTTAAGTGCAATATCGTGTGGCTCAATGACCGAACATTTTTTGAATAGTATCAGAGCTTGCAGGAATAATATCTAATAAATGAAGCACATAATTACACGGTAATGTACAGAAACACGTATAAATGCATTCAGTACTGTACTTTCAAGAAACTGAATACTGTTGATACTCATTCCAAAATTGAAAATGTTAATCTACATGTATACAGGTAGGTTACATGTAGTTGATCTATGGACCTAGATAATGTTCATGCAATACAACTGTATTGTCATTACACAAGCTGACAGCATGAGTATATAACTGTCAGCACGTGACGTGCCATGTCACGCTGCTAGCGCCTGTGTCAACACAGGATCGAGTGGCGCAGACAACAATGGAATTGACCCATCGTCAACAGTTACTGCTTTATTCGGGCCATTCCCTGTGCTGTGTGTCCTAGAATCCTTTTATGGGTATATTCTGTGTGGGAGAAAAAAACCCACAAAGATACGTGAAGAATGAGAAACCTTTGAGGGGTCCAATGCTTCTGTGGCCGAATGGACAGGGAGTTTGATTTGTGACCAGAAGGTCATAGGTTCGATTCCAGGTCGGGTATGGTTGTGGGTGCTCGACAAAACTCATACCTAAATACTTGCACACAGCTCCATGACACCTACACGTTAATTAGGTATAGGTCATTGGGTTGAAAGAGGGAATGAGGGATTGTGTAAGTGATTAGCATTGTGCGCTGAATGTGCTGCCATTGTAAGTATGTGCAAAATGATCAATTGATGATTAATAAGTGTTGCCATGACCTGGTGTGAAATGTAAAATCGTGAGCGAAAGACTTGTGTCTCGACTATAAACCACCACATTCATGCACATTCACCTTAATCCAACAAAGAAGGAAGCGCTATGCACATTGACCAGAATTAGATGACGTAAAATAACAGGCTAGCAATGGCAGATCCGAGGCGGGGGCACAAAGGGACGTCTTTTCCCATAAACATGTTTTATTTTAAGATTGAACATACAAAACCCATGGTCCTTTAGTCGCGCCTCTTCTCCCTTTTCTGAAAACCTGGATCTGCTAATTTACCATCATATGTCGAACCAATACAACATGTATCCTATATCTGATGAGATCAGCGTTAACCAATTGGACATTGGTCTTAACCAAGATACTGGACAGCAAAAACGCCAGAGAAAATAAAAATCTAGTAACATAACACGTAGACACGATGTTGACTAAAGCGGCAAAACGTCTAATATCCACTAATTTGTTACACGTTTTATGCTGGGGAAATATCATTAGTTTGTCTTTATTTGTCAATTAGTGCAGAGAGCTCTTGAATGTGGACTGTATAAACAGAGAGAATAACGTAATTCCTCATCAATATCTGCAAAACGTGTACACCTCTCAGCTTGATGGGAGGTTTATACATATAGTTATGGTGCTTAGCATATGCATCTTGCTGCCTCACGGGCATCCTACTTTTTGCGTCGTACACGTGCCCATGCTATATGCTGATCTGGGGGATGCAGGGGGCGTCCCTCCCCTTTCCCCACCAAAATATTTCATTTTCATTAGGGTTTTTGCCATACCGCGCGTACAAAGCCCACAAGATTCTTGACGTCGCCGCCCTTCATTTTCTCAAATCATGGATCTGCCAGTGCATAGAGTCGCACATTGGCATGGCCATTGGCGTGCCATTTTTAGTCACCATCCGAGGTTCCTATTACTCTGTAAATGTTCAATTTAGGCCCCCATTTCACATGGCCGATCCTAGCTCCAGATCTTCCAAAAGACGCCAGATGTGTCATTTTGGGGTGGATCGTGAGTGATCTGGCCTCAAAAGTGGCGTGTTTTGGCTAGTTTGGCAGGGAATGGCGCACTTTTGGCCGGTTCTGGTCTGATCTTTGTTTTTTTTTCGGCTTATGTGGCACCAAACCACACCATCTACATGCTTTTCGGGTCTGTCGGGGCTTTCTCTTGCATTTGCATCATCCCAAGGTCTTTCACCTTAGGTGTGGCCTCGTCTGCTGCTCTGGTAGGATTACATTTGACAGATGAGACCGTAAGTGCCGCCACTGCCGTTAAAATCTGAAGCAATGGAAGCATGCAGCAGAAGCATCTTTTCCAACAGCACGATGCTCCAATTTTAATGCTGTCAACACCGAGAAAATGACACACTCCTGCCAGCTTCTGGCCAAAAAGGTATTATCACTTCTCTGGAGAAGTGATTTTGACTTTTTTCGCCCGGAGGCTCCCGTTATGGATTATTGAGTTGTTGAACTGGATCAACGTTTTGCTTTTCCGGTTCGTCTGGATGGTTAATTTGTCCGTCGTAGCTTGGCGACAATTTTCCAAAAAGTTTTAGCTACAACATATGCACATCATGCAATAAATGATAAATTTGCCATTGTTGTGTGTGTCTCTGAAAAATGAAAAATGATAAGTATGGCAGCCGTTGCACTTAATCTTGCTGCAGCCCACCAGCATAGCCAGGGGAGGGAGAAAGATAACTGCAAGAAGACGAAAGACCCTGAATAATCATCAGTCGACCATTGGCATCTAGCTACGTCATGCTTCATCTGTCTGTGGTCTTCTCCCATCACATGCTTTTTCCGGGAGGCTACGGCACTCTCACTGTTGTCAGGACCTGCTTCATCGTCTGTGACGTCTTGCAGGACCAGATGACTTTGGCCTGCTTCGTCTTCAGGCTGTTACATAATAAATATTGATCCCTTTCGCCCGATACACCCAGAAATGACACATCGGGCATCTTTTGGAGGATCTGGAGCTAGGGTCGGCCATGTGAATGGGGGGGGGT
Source organism: Streblospio benedicti (assembly GCA_019095985.1). NCBI lineage: Eukaryota > Metazoa > Annelida > Polychaeta > Spionida > Spionidae > Streblospio > Streblospio benedicti. The sequence goes on from CM032659.1 coordinate 25,057,849, forward strand.
TAAACGTCAAACAAGTATTCACGATGATTAGTCAAAGCATAATGATAATAATGGCAGCCGTTGCACTTAATCTTGCTACAGCCCAACAACAACACCAAAAAGGAGGAAAGAAGACTATAGGAGGCTGAAGAGAGGGTGACTCTTCAGTGCGCCCTGGTTCATCATTGGTCGACGATTGGCATCTCGCTACGTTATGCTTCTTCCGTCGTCGGTCGTTTCCCATCGCCCACTACATTTTTTCGGGAGGCTACGGCACTGTTATTGTTAGCAGGATCTCCTTCATCGTCCCTGACGTCTTGCAGGACCAGATGACTTTGGCCTGCTACATCTTCAGACTGTTACATAATAAATGTTGATCCATTTCAGCCGATCCACCCCGAAATGGCAAATCTGACGTATTTTGGAGCATCTGAAGCTAGGGTCGGCCATGTGAAATTGGGGGTTAAAGCACAAAAAATCCGTGAACCTTATTTCGTAACCCTACACATATACAGCACGAGTGCATTATAGTTCTAGTACATGTACACTCATGTATTATGTTGTCCATCTTGCCACAGCAAGGTATCATCTATCACATGTTATAGATAGATGGATATGTATAATGACCACCTTCTCAGGGGAAGGTGTATGCGGTCCTGTCATGGTGGATATTCCATTGAAATAATATCAGATCATAGAAACAGTATATGATACCCCTGTAAAACATTCAAAACCATTAAGTAGCATTGCTGTAATTCCCATACATATTCTAGTATTTCTCAATTTACTATTGCATTATGACATATGGCACACACGTTAAGCCTTACATGAGATGCGATAGGACTGTATATGATGATTGATTGCACATATCATCCAGCGTTTAATCTGGCCATCCATGTCAATATGTGGCTGAGAAGCCATCGCGGTAAAGCACCCTTCAGAGAGCAGATCAAGGCCATCAGGATGTGGAACAAAATTGTAAACTGTTTCTTGTGGCCGCAAATCAATTTGCCGTATAAATCAACAAGCAGATTTCTGATTGAATCATTTATGGACGAATTCTTCATGAATGGTGTACCAAAATTGGCATCTTAAGCAATAGATGATGGACCCTTGCTGAGCAGTGTTCATCTAGATCTAGACGGCGTGATGTTATGGGGATAGGTACAGTTCTGGCATGTAACGTACTTTCATATTTGAGTGCTAGAGGGCTTTAAACCATTACTTCGATCATCTGATTTGAAATCAAAGTGTTTGGATATTCTATTTGTTATTATTTCTTTGCAATGTGTCATTACATGCCTTATCCGTGGAATTCATATATTATAACATTGAGGCGGAAAAGCATAATATTTCAGCCATATATATCTTGGAAAGAGACTAATCATAATATTCATCGTCTATATTTGCATCATGTAAATGCACTTTATTAGCTTTTGGTATGTGTGTTACAAATCTTAATACGTGACCTCTGTTGTTATAAGCATTATTCATTCACCTCATCTTAAAACAATCCTCGTGATTACCATTAACACTCCATTTGCAGTAAGTACGTACAAGCAAGCAATGTTGGGATTAGGGTTTGTGTTGCATGCACTGCATTAGTTTAGTGTTACAACTCAGTCTAGGTTCGCCCTGTTTTTCTCACTTGTTGTTGTAAGATAGGCCTACCCAAGCAGGGCTTTTCATGAAAAATAGACTATAACAATTCTGTGCACACTCATGAAACCCAACAAGGCTATTCTTGATACGTTCAAAAGCAAATTCAAATTCTGAACCAATCTTTTTAGATCGGCTTTCTCATAATAATTGTCCATAGTTTGAATTGAATTGAATTGTTTTGTATCGTATTGTATTGTATTGTATTGTATTGTATTGTATTGTATCCATTGGCATCTGGTACAATCTGTTAACTTATGAAACACACATTTAGAAACAGGATATTATACAAGCAAGCCTAGTTGGCTTACATGTCATATATATAAAATAATTTTAGCCTATATGAGTGAATGCGAATATGGTATAAGGAGTAATAATGATTACGACCTCAAACCCACCACTCAGAAACTACTAGGGATGAAACGTTTCCACAATGACAGCACGCCGAGGTGGACGTATTTCCACAGACTTTTCTCTTAGATCAGTGGGCTAAAGTACTGGTACTCCAGACCAATTTGTAATGACAAACAGGAACCATGTAGTTGACTATGTTTATATGGCCTTTATTGTGATTGAACAAACTGTGGTGGAGGTTAAACTTGGTACAGTCAATAGAGCTGTCAACTGGAGCATCGTCGATTCACAGATATGTATTTTAAACACCCAGTGAGCAATCTTACAACATGTGGTCGTTGATTAAAAGCGACATTATTCGGGACATCTGTCATAAAGTGGACATTATGTGAAATGGGATTTTGTCATGCTCTATGTCCAAAACGTAAACGTATCATTAAGATGCAATGAAAGGATATGTCTGTTAAAATAGGTATATCATGATATACATCTACCAAATTAGCCCAACAATATTTATTGCACATTGCTATGAATTTAATTGACATCAACCTGCCGAGTTTCTCGTATGTACGCACGCGCACACCTTTGCACAGATTGGGCTATATTGAAACAAGTGAATAACTACATTGCAAGCTGGGTAATCGTAGGATGTTTACACTCTCGCTCTTTCCTTAGCAACACAGCGTCCTAGTATATTGAAACCATGTATCTATATTTGATAATACCCCGCCAATGAGGATAACAATACAATGTATGTCCACACGATACGCTCTATACACTCACTTTCATATATAATCCCCATAATCTGTTGACTATTCGACCTCTGCCTTGAGGCCAGAGGTTAGAAAGTGATTAAGCAATAAAAGTAGCTGATTCTCGTAATGAATGTCCACTTTGGGGGCCATTATTGGGCATTAATTAATCCGGGATGGATCAATACACACCCAAGGGTGTTGTTCGTGCATTGTGGTCATGGCTGATTATTCTGAGTAACGTGTCAAGATATACAGGAAATAATGGGTGGAATGGTCTCATGTAAGGTAGATGTCATGTTGAAATGAATCTACGTAATAGGCCCTATGCAATGCATATGAAATGTGCCATAAACTATAACACGGTTTGAACTTACGGAGCAACTTCTTGACCACCTCTCTCAAACTTTGTTGTTTAGCACTTATTTTATTAAGGGGAATTAGAAAAGCAGCGATGTCATCATCTATGGGCTAGCACTAGGTAATTATATGTGCAATTGTTATGCAGTTTGGTTATTCCATATATAATAGTATTAGAACAATCAAATTGTATCCACTGGAATAACACTTTTGTGAAAAAAATACAATTTAAGTAATTACATTTGATGACTTCTGGCTAAATCCTCGTTTTACAACCACAATACACGTTTGTACTTAACACTGGATTACACCGCTTAGACCCCATTTGAACTGCTTTGAGTACACGGAATCTTTGAAGCTAGAACTTAAATCTACCTGTACATAACCTGTGTTTTTTTGCATAAACATTGCATGTTTTGTCCGTTCAGCCTCTGTGATGTTTAACTTCCACCACTAAAAGCTTGAACGGAAACATTCTAATTGTATAACTGCTCTCTTTAATCGTTTACTGTGGTGTTTTTCAGGTATTGTCACTTATAATTAACGCAATCCAATGACTGAAGTCAAAACAAAATAGATGTATTTTGTGTAGATTTTGTAACATTTAACCTTGGCCGATTTAATATAGGGCCATCTCATCAATGAAAATAATAAGGAGATTTCTAAACTAAAACTCCGAACATCTTGGATCTTGACTCACACTTTCTCGCAAATATTAAATGAATATAAGTGAGAACCAAATATATATTCATTTTGCATTGATCTCAACATTGTTAGCCAAACTCACATATCTTCTTGAAGTGCAATAATATAGGCAATGTGTACGTATATTTACAATGTGACTCGACGATGCTCATCATTCACAATGGCTTATTGACTCATTTCATTGCATTTGATCTGAAGCCTTCTATTCTTTGCTACATGCTCTTATTGGTCATATGTCCATGCCTGATGGGGTAGTGGACGCAGTAGCCAATATATCTGAACAAACCAAACACCACAGACACAACGTATGACACGGCCCAGCAGGAAAGCAAACAGTGAAAAGATCTCATCACAATTTTCTACATGGTGTGCAAACATTTACAAACCAGATAAAAAAGTTTGGTGGTCAGAAAAACATTGATCCCCACGCGCATAGATCAATACACGAGACACAATCTTGACCACTGTGACCACACAAGCAACAGCTCGCACTCACCATAAAACATAACTCTTCTTTTTACAACCCCCACATTGACTGTCATACCTAACACATATGTTATTGACGTGTGCGTGTTGTCTTGGCCAGTATTTACAGTTAACTGCTTCCATTTCCTCTGATGGATTTCCTTTTGTGCACGCCTTTGTTGCAGTAATCCGATATCCTCTCCCGCCAAATGCGCTCCATTGTTGACTGTTGTGCAGAATTACGGACTCTTGTTCGCCTCAGCGTCCTTATTTGCTCCCTGGTCTTGCCATGATTTTGTTAGTGACATGCATACTGTTATATATGACCCGACATGCTGGAAGGCTCTTCAACCCGTAGAGCTCTCTCAGGAATTGACCATGTGGCCTTGTGGCCATTAATCGACTAGAGAAAGGCCTTTATCGAGATAAAACAAACACGTGAACGGGGTTAATTTCACTTTAACTGTCTCTATTGACTTGCACATTACATAGGTCCATAAAATTCCATATCACCCTGGAGGATAGTCCTATGTGTTGCACCTCCAGACAACTGCGTGTAAAAAAACGATATCAACCATCCCAACTCCCATGACACATCTTAAGGTAAACTAAAGTTGCAAAATCTAAAATTTCCGAACACTACATTATAACATATGTACCCAGACGTATAAAGCAATCGACATACACTGTACTCTTTACAATTTAAAATTTCTAAGCAATGCAGCATCAAATCCAGAAACACTACCACCACGCAATTCATAAAGCTGGTGCATTCCAAGTATAATCGCAGCATTGTGCCCGATTTGCACCCGTTTAAAGCTGCCTAAATCCACGCAATGAATGGCTCCACACACAGGCGGCCCCGTGGGAGTTCACTGTCCGTGGACATGAATCTGCTGCCATGTGGACAAGTGATTAGATTGAAGAATACGGCGATTCTGCGACGCCCCCCGAGACATGTCTCCCTGATGAGGACAGAATGAATATAAATCGAGATCAATTGGACTTACCGCCTTTACAACAGTATATGGGCCATGCATGGGGTTTGATAATCAGTGACTGTGTTCAGGTGTCCATGTGTAAGAAATGACAAGCAGTTCCTGTGTAATTTGTTTAGTATTATGATGTGCGTGGGTCTCGTGCATACAATTAAATGGATGTTCAATGTTCTTTAATAAGTAAAAGTGGCCCAAAACGACCGTGTCGCAGTGTCTTTTTTTAACCCATGTAGTGTTTTGGTGCATACGTGCTGCTAAGATTGGATTGCATCAGCACGCCAAATAAATATTTATTAGGAAGCCCTGTGTTTCCATTGTGGTTTTTGCATTATTTTACAGCTGTGCCCAATTACGTTTAGCACTACATTAGAAATAAAGTAAATATACTACCATTGAGTTATCTAAAATTTCACTCACCATTAGGTATTTAAAATAGCTACCGTATCACAGATGAAAAACAAGAAGGGAGGCTAATACAAAAACTACAACAGAACAAAAACAACAGAATATGGATCAGCACAGTACAGCAATTGTCGTCTGAGATAATCAGCAAATGACAACAACGCACTGAATACATTGTTGCCGTCACGCCCTGAAGGTCACTCGTATTGTCAGTATTATTGAGCCCGGAATTGACTATAGATTATACGACAGTAGGCGCCCCCTGGGAGAGACGCGATCTGACGGGCCATAGTAAGATTGACCGTGGCCAAGCAGGGACTTGCCGTATGTACAGATTCTCACACGACTGTGGGATGATGATGGACATGCAAACTAAGGACACGGCTGGCTATTGTGACCGAGGGTTTCTGGTTTGTAACTTCATTCAAGCTGTCATCTGTGGCCGGTAGCCTACTATCACCGAGAGATACTTGTCTCCTCTTTTTGTACTGATGTCATTTATTTTTGCATACTACATTTTGTAGTAAGGAGTGTATTATTGTGAGGACTTTATTGTGAAAGTTGACAGAGGTCAAACCCATGACCGTATAATTGTTGTTAACCTACAAACACGAAATTTACTATGCTTTACAAAGAGTGTTGTGTGCGTGACTGGCTCTTACTTTACTGACCACTTTTCGACGACGTTATTAACATATGTTTTGGATTGGGAAAATTCTACGCAGGGACTTGATTACTTCTGCTTTATAGAAGTACGAATGATAACACTGTACGAGTTATCCGTCTACAGAAGTCAGCAATGTTGTACAATGTACAAAAATCAGAAATCAGCAACGCAAAGCTAAAATATATTAGATTTTCTATACTACGTGCTACATAATGGGTTCTGAAATAGCACCACGAATAATGTTACCAAACTTGATATGTGCGTTTACAAAATAAGTGCTGCTATAGGAAAAATCAGTGATGGAAACGACTTTGAGCACGGGTAGCCGATGGGCATATGCATAGTCACTACCCAGCGAATCCGTGCATTGCGTATCTGCCTCTCTAGTTGTGCATATGCAATTATTACTGACCTATGTGAACTGGCCATGCGAGACACAGGCATTGTTGTCTTGCACGATTGTGGTGAATAGGCGGAGTTGAAAGTAAAATTCCTCCATGCATTTATAAATACATGCAGCAGACATCCCTCATTGCCGTTCAATATCATTCAATTTTCAGTCGTAACCAAACGTTTATTACTCTCTAGTGTGATAGAAAATAAACACTGACACGGAACAGTAAAACACGATCCCCTCCGTACGTGGGTTATGTTTATAGCACGGGTATGTAACTCAGCCCGATCTGTAGATCTGAGGTGACCTCGAGTATATGATAACATCATCTCGTTATCACGATCAAGGTTGATCTTAAAGTTCTGTCTTTGCAGAAGTGTTGGCGAATTTCAAGGGCTGCATGTGTCTGTATTGATATTCATTTGGGGAAGGAACCACTCATGTAATGACACTGAATACACCTAACTAAGGCCAATGCAGTAAGTGTATGTGGTTACGTAAGTTATCAGATACCAGTCAAATTGCTACATACGTTCAATGCATTGGATATGGGAGGCAGCATTCAGTTAGCATATGATTGTCACTACTATAGTGACGTTGAACATTAAGTTAAAGACATATGCATCATACACCAGCATTATTAACAATGACTTGATAGTTACAGCCCACGCAGTGTTCAACGACCACCGGGAACAGGAACCGTCCTATACAGCGTACACCTGCCGCCAGTGCAACAACTAATTATGGCAATGATTAATAGGAGGGGGTATATGCCTGCAGTTACGCCGGATTCCATTTGAGGAGACTCTGGTTTAAAAGCAGCCTTGGTGGCTACCTTGCAATGAATACGCAGGCCACTTGGGAGACTGGCTGGTGCACGCCTAGCTCCATGACGAGGACGCACACCGCCCTCAGTTCCGGGCTTTGGCTATGAGTGTGGCTGCGGCCTTCACACGCGTGTAATTGAGCTCTAATGAAAAACAAACAGTGGTGTCCTTGCTTTCAATGATCATGCCATGGACCTTACGTTTGTGTGTTTTTCTTCAATAATTGTTTCTGTTTGCTATTAGCGGAGGTCGTTGAGCGATCTTACTGATTAGTGTTTAATACGATTAATTTTCGTTCTTGCGTAGGCCTATAAGCAGGCAATTATTGAAGTATGATGGTCATTGTCCTATGTTAAGAATTATGTGTATGATCATGTGGCCGAGGTGATATGGAGTGGCACTCATGACCGGAAGGTTGTGTTTTTAGTTCTAGGTAGAATCTGGTGATGGATGTTGAGAGCAAACTCAATGTCAGACCCAGTTTTTTGGAAGGGGGGGCCACTTGAGGGATAGCATGGGTTTTGTATGTGCGATTGATGTTGGACATATAAAAAACTGCACTACAATTGCAATGTGTTAACTGCTCTAGGATGTAATACGACTAGTACAGCAATGAGTTCGTGCATATGTAGAGTCGCTGATATAAGACCATAAACCCGTCACTCATACATGTATATCGATACTGAAGGTCACAAGGGTTGGCCTCGATTGTGTTCTGGTGCGATTGTGATCTATCACTGGTAGACAATGTTTTGCTATTGTAGTTAGAAATATACATTGTATGCAATAGTGTTGCAGTGAATGCCAATAATCACCCATATGATCAGTCCCTATTTGTTATATACATTGGATACATCTATTTCTCAACTATTCATCCTAGGATTGTGGGCGTGAGCATGACGTTCCCACCCTTGTATGATGGCTTACAGTGCTAAAACACGTTATTTTCCTAAAAAAGAGGTTTATGGGTTACATTATGCAAACTGACAGGACGTTGCCTGAGGCAAAAACTGTCAAACCAGTTTGAGAGCTTTGGCCAATTTATGAAGATTGGAAGAGCGATGTCGACACACTTAGCCCAAAGATGAATGATTGTGCAATAATGCGTGCGGGAGTACATGGACAAATGTGTTGCTAAGTAGCACACATGTTAAAGTCTGTTCATTGTTTATACCATAAAACTAGCAGTTTTCAAGAGCATGTGAACTAATATTATGCACACTGAGATATACAATGTATGTGGCAAATATGCCCATTTAGGTCTTGAAAAATTTGTTTTTCCTCCTCATGATGCCAGTACAAACGCCAAATGCAAGTACCAATCCAAGCATCAACACGTACATGTATGAGCATCTAAAAGTAATAAAGATGGTGTGAAGAAGTGTGATTTCTAGGATAGGAAATTGAATTTGATAGACCTTGGGCCATGAATTACGAAAAGTCATATTCTTCGCATGACTGGAAAGTATCATTTACAAAATTGCATTACAAAATAATGTACACACTTGTGTCTCACGCTGATAAGGCATATCTATGAATGTGAACTTTTACGACAGAACGAAACTGTTTCTCACCCGTCCCTGTAAAAACCAACCTGGACCTGCCACTAGTTAAGCACAGATATCCCTTGTTTGAACACGTTATGAGTTAATACTAGTGAAATGAAGCAGGCAACGCGTGCTCGTCAATGATGAGGTTTGGGACATTGCCTCCAGCCAAGGTGGCGAAACATGTGTGAGCTGCATATGAACCAAACGAAGTGCATGAAGTTTTAGGTACACTAATAGTAACATGGGAATGTTTAAAACTGTTGAGTGCACTAGAATAAAAAAGGGTTAATAAATGCAAAGACTTTAAACCATATAACATGGAGTATATGAGGGTCAGTGCGTTTTCCCTGTATTGCCTTACATGTATGTCCAAATTTAACAGATTGACTCCATGATTTTATCTTACTAATTGCCTACAAATCGGTGCGTTTATTTAATTGTGTCAAGAAATCCAGCACTGGTGATGTGTAAGAATTGAGCAAGTTTGTCTACGTCCCCTGAGCATTGCTGCCACGAATCACAAATACGTGTTTTCACATTCCGATACACGGGGCAGTGAACAAAACCCCCTGATTTGGCATGGGCAGGAATGCAGCCTGTGGATTTCCAGGGCTCAGACCACTCAAGGTGTCAGCTTAACTTGTGCACACGGAAACGAAGTCCTTTTTACGGCCCTGTTTGGTGCCGGCTACGCCAGTTAGCCTACTTGTCAGAAGTTCTCGCAATAGGTCGGCTTCCTGCATGTATGCAGCAAGGGTTGTCATATGTATCATACAGCAAACCAATGGTAAATGTTATAAGTCGGTGTCAATGTTGGCTCAAGAGAAGAGGTATATGATTCAGTGTTGTTAGCATTATAATGACTGGTTTTGGTTTACGTGTATCACACTATACACGTATACATTATCAGACATATTTATACACCCTTACAATATATTAACACTCTTTTTCGATCGCCATCCACTAATATGCACAAAGTGCGTGATCCACGCAGAGCTACTGAATACACCGACCATTCACGCAACAACTAAGACAGTAAAAAAGTACATGAGTTGAATAATAATAAGATAGTAAACGAAAAACATGTTCAAAAGAACTCGCGTGCGTGATTTGGGGTAAAGCAAAAAAGATTTAAGCTATTTCGGCTAAAAGCATCCATTCTGAAACTTTAAAAATCTTGTCTCTGGTACATGTTGTTTCAATGTGATGATGTGTCCTCAGTGGAAATGGGAGTTTGTTTTATCAAGCTTTATTGTTAATTGGTCTGAACTTTCCCCAAATGTCTAGACACATAATGTATATATCGCAGGCTATTTTTAGACTAGTCCAAAATTGCACAGGCGACATATGCTACGAGTTTCTAGATACACTTCATGTTACAGCAATATCATAAACATAGTCTCCTAATTATCAGCAATAATATAAAACATTGTGGAATTAACTGGAGTATTTATGTCCATGTTTGTATTTCAAAAACTGTTTTCAGTGTTATATGTCTCTACACATTCATCATATCAGCGAGTATCGCTCAAAATCTCGATTTCATACTCAGCAAATATCTTGTACTCTATACCTGCTTGACACATATCCCTACCATTGTTGTCAACCCATTTAGAAGAACGACGAGCTCCTTCAAAGCATGCTTTAAAACATACATTTTGTATGAAGTAATGCCACAAAGAACCACGAAAATTAGCAACACGCCTAAGCAAATGGGATTCTAACCAGCTCCTAAAAATGCCCTCTCTTATCATGTGAGAAACCAGGTGGTAGAATTCGCATCCGGGTTTATGGCTATGCGTTTATTTTGTGAGCACAGGTTGTTCACGAAACAAGGAATACTTTCAGAGGCATAACTACTTCCATGTTCAGAAGTATGAACCAGACTGTTAATAGCATCTACATAGCTATATGGCATACAGAAGTATTGCTTTTGACCTCAAGTGAAATTAGCATAGTTTATACTGACATATTCGGGATTGCATGTGGCATGATGTGGTATGCTATCATTATGAGCGTGATATAATCCAAAAGGCCAACCAGTCTCACACCCTTCATTGGGAGGCATGGCCACCCGCATAAATTTACTCTTGGCGTATATATATATCACCCCCATTTAGCCCCCATCTCATAAACAAACATTGCAAGAAAACTCACCTGCAGGTTCTTTTCCAGCAAAATGGCGGCTATGACGAAGCAGTTGCCGATGATTGTGGCTAGGATCATGAGACCGAGAATGAGTGACGTAATGAGCAGGTGCGCCTGAAACACAACACAGTATTTAATAGGTACTGCATACATACGTCGGTCACGTTGTGAATATCAAGTTCTGTAACCCTGCAATCAACTTGCTGACAAGCCATTCATTTGACTGTAGTATATACAACATTGAAGCATTTATTTATATACTAAATTCTATTCTGATAAGGGTTTTGTATAAAAAAATACACGTAAATTGTAAGGTGAAACGGACTGAGGAATGTCCACTAAACAGTAACATGTCAGTTATAAACGCCAGGAGTCTATTAGTTAGATTTCAAGTTTATATATTGGTGCATCACCATGTCCTGTTTTAATGGTCTTCAAATATGTATATATATACTAAGTGGTGTAATATGACAGTAATTTATGCTATTGTAGAATACACATTTATATTCGCACGTCACCCCAAAACCATGACAGTTGTGTTAAAATAACAGCAAGAACGAGCCCAACTGCTGGAGGAATCAATATGTGACATTGTGGTCAATTACTCGAAGGCTTTGCCTGGTGCGGTGTATGACAGCAATAATTATTGCTACCAGAGTCTCCTCGGTGCCTCCCATGGCTATCATGCAATGGTTGCCAAATATGCAGTACAGTGGTGTATTGATAACTTGTAATTGTCTATGTATGTGCATTATTATATCATATCTCACTAATGACATAGGCAGATACAGCGCCCCCCCTTTTCCCACCAAAATACTTCATTCTCGTAGGGTTTTTGATGAAATTCTTAAGTGCCACCCCCACCCTCCGTTCCGTAAGTGTGCCCCCCTTTTCCAAAAACCTGGATCTGCCTATGAATGATATCAAATATGTTTCATCATTTTCATATTGCCCTGTACCAGTTTGGAGTCACTGCGTATTTGATTAAGTTATGTGTCTGTTTGCATATTTTAAATGCAAGCACGTGTCAATATGATAACTAAAATTAATCAAGTAATCAATATATTGCATCTAGTGCCCGTGCTTGTGGATTATGATTGTATTTAGCTGATGCTATAACTTGTCTTTCGGTGAGGCGGCCTATCTACTATCTAGCGGACATGCGCACTTTGATCATCATTTTGCTTATCTTCTAGATCAGCAGGTGGTTGCAGAGCGCTATATTCACATATTTTATTTTATTTTTTTATTTTTTTTTAATTCACAAATTTTTGGTGTGTAATAAGCGAGCTATGAGGGGTATGGGAGAGATTTCCAGAAACCGGCGATGGAGGACCTATTTGGAACCTTCCAGATAATAATGGATTGGTCACTTTGTTGTCGTGTGTGTGTCATTAAAGTTCGTAACTGATTGGACGTCTGGTGGGTTATTCGTAGCATAGTACGCTACATTGCTGCCACACAGTCTACAGAAAGGCAAATTCATGAGGTCGAAACAGTCATAACAATGAGTCTTTTATATCAGGGCATTTAAGAATACTATCATATACAAAAGCAACAAGTTGACAAAGGGTCTACAACCTTAAGAGAGACAATTCTTAGGAAATAGACCTTAAGTTGAAATATACAAAGTAATTGGCATTGCTTGTTGGGGTATTGTAATACATCATCATTGTCACATTAGCATTTAAATATCATGGTGACATTTTAATATGTCTAATTGTGCATATTAATTAGCTGTGTTGTGCCACATGTTTGGAGTTAAAGTGAAAAACCTTGAGTCCAAAATGTCAATCGCAATGTTTTGGAACATGTAAAAATGTACGAAATTTGCAGGTATGATTAAATCTGTACCTAAATGCAGAGATGTTGATTTTCACTATTATTGATTTTTCATTATCAAAATCTGAACCTAAATTGTCCCGTTGTTCTTAAATCTTCAATGAATATATGGTTGTTGGATGAGGGGTTGGTTTCAATAACTTGTGAACTGTATACTAAGTCTGAAACAAATTATAATGCTAAGCTATTTAGGCCATTATGGGCATGCTGGCTGGGTAAAACTGCCTGCTTCACATTTGCAACAGTACAAACTATTGACATATTTAACTCCATGTCATTGTACACTGAACACCTTGAAGAATATGAAGTACACGACTACAGGGCTGATCCTGTAATCCAATTATTCCACTGTGGTGAACAAAGCCACTTACAGCCCCGATGATAACCCACTTCTTTGATGAAAGCAGTGTCTAATTTACTCATTCAAAATGCAGAGCTACACAAGCAAATAGCTAGCTACGCTACAGTGAACTACCAAAGCTGGTTTTGATCTTCATAATGCACAATTCATATCTTCTGTGATATGGGGCATTTAGTGGGGTTTAACATTGGTACGTGAAATGATGTGAATGTGGTGATTTATAGTCGTAATTCAGGGCTAGTTATCAAGCCTTTCCATTTTCCACATACACATACATGTAGGCTGCGCTAGCAAGTGCGTCACGAGTACTCAGAATGAAATTGAAGGAGCCACATATACATAAGGTTCATTCGCACTACACGGCTTATGGTAAACTGCAATCACTCATATTTTCAAAAGAGAGCCTAATTAATACTCAAAAAGCGGCGCCCTTGCACGCACTGCCCGGGTGACTGACATGAAGAGAAAATTCAATGTTTGATAACTAAAACTGGCCTGGATATTGCCTATGGCACGGCGTATTTTGGACTACTTGGAGTGGCTCATATAATAAGATGGTGCTTCGGGCACAGCACGCACGTAAACACAGACTTCAAAGCCCGGTTATTAAAACAGGGGGATCTCATCAGGACATGTGTGTTTCATGTTTCTTTCATTGCGTACTTGGGTACTGGTTCAGTGACCACTTTTGTTATGCAGTCGAACTATTGGGGCACCTGTGGGACTGGGACTGGGCTCGAGTGGTCTCAATAGGGAGGTGGTATCTGTATGGAGGTTCGCGTTGGTTTCTATATGAAGTCTTAGAACCACACAATTTGTATTTTATAGAGGAGATATGGTCCTGATGTGATATTCTAATGTATAAGGTGCGCTCCACCCACTCCATTACTCCCGTCCAGTCTCTGTTTAATTGTATCAGCTTATTTAAAAATGTGAAGTGATAATGTGTATATTAGAGCAAACCCAATTAAAACTGATACCCTGGGTCTAGTGGGCATTGTTTTGTTATTTACCTCCCATGATGCAGGTGCCCATGCCCGGGTGTCCATGTCTATAGCCATATTACGGTGGGGTAGGCTGCATATATCGGTCCGCTTCTGAAGATCATTTTTTATGTTGCTTATTTATCTTTTGGAGGGGCGATCCGGTTAGCACAAAATTATTTAAGAATCATGTAATTTCAAATAGTCTAGATACGGCTTTGTTAGCAAGCGGCTCTCTTCCTTGGTTATCATATTTGATCACTATGATTATAATCTGTTTCACCCCGTCAAGATCCACAGAGAAGATAACACCATAATCATGAACTCCCACACATGTATAGCTTTATAAGCCAAAGTAATCCTATTGTAACCCAAAAGCAGTTGCTACAAAAAGAAGTGAACAGAGGTATGTCGCCAGAGCTAAATTCCCTGGGACCATAAAGTCTGAGTCCAATGAAAACATACGCCATAAAGGCATTCAAGAAGCCATCCTGTAAACCTTTACAACTCCCCGAGGTGCCCTCCATCCTCGTTACTGCTTGGCGAGTTTTTAGCCGAGGATTAGCCAGTGATGGTTGTGTCTGATCTACATGTTTCATTCGTGGCTCTAGATTTGCATTAGAAATGTAGAAAGGCTTAGAAAACTATTGACAATACTTATGATTGTTCGATATAAACAATTTTAGAACTGGATATGGATTTTAGGTGGATGTTGTATCGGCAATACGGCTACGTGTATTGTAATATACTTTCTCTGGCAGAGCTCATTTATTTTACCATCAAACTACCGAGGTCCTATAATATTTCGAAATGGCATTTAAATTTAGAGTCATTACCATATAGTGTGCAGTAATACAGTTAACCATCAACCAAGAAATGCGCTTTGTTAAAAATGAATTAAGTTTTTCAAACCCACCGCTTACATGTATATGAGATTTTACTTAGCTCATATACATGTATGCATATATAATCATACATAACCACCAAGAATGTATTGCGCAGATACAATGACGCCATCGGTGCCTAATTGATGAGGCATTCATTACACAAGACATGTGTAATTAGTTTAATCTGGGCAATCATTCAGACACGTACATGGACATGTGGGTGTCAATGAGCTAGTTCCGATTATACAACTTGGAACATACCTTATAATATATAATGTTGACCATTGAAAAATAGAGAATAGTGGTCCTATCAAAGAACAACTCAAATGTATGTGCTGACTACAATGGCAATCGGTTCACAATCCAGTTACAACTGGACGTGCTCAACTCAAACTTGAAGGCCATCAAGCAATTGACAATTGACACGGTGAGCAGTCATTAGAAGAAAAAAACAAGTACGGTCATAACCACCGCAAGCAAATTGTTGACACGTGGAATTTGTACATTCTTCACCGTTCAAACGCAAAGTGACGGTTTACAAACGTCAACTATAATACAACATCTACAGTACAGTATTAAACACTATATACAGTACTACCCCCCCCCCCGCAGTATATGATTGGAATGCATACCGCAGTACGCTTGTGGTAGAATAATAAATGTAAAACTCAACACCAGATGACGTCAATCATGGCTTTAATCTGTCTCTATTCTAGAAATCAGTGTCCCAAATTGACACATGTATGTATTCATGCCTTAACATGGCAAAACTTCTTTTCACTTTAACAATACGCATATTAAACGGGACAAGATATGCAATATTCTTGCCCTCCACAATTCCAATTAAGGATAAAGGGGAAGCGTGTCACGCTCTGTTTGGTCTTATTGCAGTCCATGTCTCATACATGTAAATTGTTGATTACAGGCTTTGTTTTGCCCATTAGTGATATTGTGGCAACAGTATGGTGTTTACCAAAGCGCTAGACCAGATAAGGATTAATAAATTTGGCATGAAACTAAATGTATGGTATTCACTCATATGTGAAATGTGTTATATAAATAGGCCACGTAGAACAACTATGCATCAGCATGCAGAAATACTGCCTAGGACCATTATATTATCACTCTCAGTATCAGATGTCCTCTGACACATAACTATTCTCATTAAAAATTCTGACCAATAAACTCCTGTTAGTCTATATTCATCACAGGATGTGAATGAATATAAATGAGGTCAAGTGATCAATCCCAGCTAAGTATCCGATGAGTGTGGCGGGTTCAACCAATCAGGTTGCTGGGTGTGGCGGGTTCAACCAATCAGGTTGCAGTATTTAAACAGGTCACATGAAGTGATAAATTATGTTAATCCGCTCTCAGGCGAAACATTTCAGAGGTCAATGTGCTTGACATCTGAGACTCAGAGTGTATATTATAGTCAAAGTACTTGATCCAAAGAGTGCCCTTTTGCTTGACTGCACACATGTATTACACCCTGCTATTGATTTTTCAAGTCCAATTTCAGCCAGAAATAATGAAATCATAATCATCACATTTCCTTGATAGGAAAAATGCTCCAAAACCACACACGCGGCTATCGTGTTACGTGTATATCGATATTGCACGCATCCTGCAAATGTTAACGTACCAAGTACAGTCTGGAACGTAGTCTTATTTTGTGCGGAAAGTGCAAGAGTGTGATGTACTTTGTATTAACATTTGTTTCATATACGCAGTGCTGGCACATCCATTTTAGGGGGGGGGGGGGCACAAACAGGGGATTTGTGCTCGTGATTGCTTGCAGTGATGGCAAAAGAAACATTAAAAATGAGAGTGAGGTGCTCCATGGATCTGCCTATGAACAGCAGTAGATTCAGGATTCTCCAGAACTGGAAAAATGCCCGCCCAATGGGTGTATCATAATCACTTTGACTAACCAAGATTACGGCATCGTCAAACACAATGTAAAGACTGGATTAAACAATGCAGCCAATCCATATGCACTATACACGTATACTACAGTCAAGCAATTCATATTTGATGGATTCTCCGATTCTCCAAAAATAGATCTAGATGTAAATTAGATCTGTATTGTATATCCGCCGTGCACGATTTGCAAGGAACAGCTGAAGCAATTATGAGATAATTGTTGAGTCACGTACGTGCTATTGCATAACAATCGTTAGCCCATTAAGCAAAGCAGCTCGCATTTCAGCGGAAAATGTCATCTTCCACAATAATGATGGCTGCGGTAAGGATGACTGGGAGCGTATTGTCATGTACAGAGGAGCAATTGCCAAGTGGCCAGTTCTTGGGAATGGACGATTGGTGAGAGGCATTTAATGATGTACGGGAGTGTCTGGGGTAATAGTAAGAATTCTAGCTGAGTTATAGCACGAGCGTTAAAAGGGGTTACGCGTTTCAATTAGTTGCTTTGGAATTTTGTAGCACCGTATGATATTATGGCCAACTGTTGGACTGTTTACATCAAACTTCACTATTGTGTGCAGTGAGTCACAAGCCATGCTGAGGGTTCCATCATGCCACTGTAATCACGCAACTCACGACGCACACCAAATGTCGCTAAGTGTTGCTAATAACGTGGAACCTTTCTACTCAGACCACCCCTGGAACTCGCCTCATGTGGTCTCAATAGAGAGGTGGTCTTTGTCTGAAGGTGGCTTGGAATGGCGAAAATGGCCTTATTATAGATTCCGTGTCCTTATAGAGGTGGTCCTAATTGGAGGTTCTACTATATACTATGAGACAACAACCACTGAGATGGAGATTATATATGAACCTAGTTTTGCAATGTCTAAGCATTTAAGCACAATGCTGTAGGAAGGGTTTGTTTGGTAGAAGGTAGCAAGTTATAAATTGCCATGTTACCCATCACGTTGAACCACTGGAGGCTTTTTAATGAAGTTGTGAATGAAATACACATGGAGCGACTTGATGAGAATCTATGGGCGGATACATGCTCAATGTCTAGGCCTCTATAGATCGCCATGGCGCGGTAATCCAAGAGTAAGTAAGGGAATTTACTCAATTCAAAGGCTTGGGCTGAGCCGAGGATATGTGATCACCTTTTTTCTTGCAGGCACTAGAGGTTTGCTTACATACAGACACTTTGATATCACGAATGCATCGTTTTAGCTTTGCGTCGTCCGTTTACATATAGCTTATGTCATTCAACCAGCACAGACGGTATACGCATACTTTCAATATTATAATCTGTGGTTTTCAGTAATGAGCCAAAACTATATCCGGGTGTTTATTGCAGAATGCAGTAAGCAACTTAATTAAATTGTCACATTATGATTGGCGCATAGATTTGATGAAATTGACGTTGATGATGATGATTGCAAACTACCTAGGGATTGTTCAATTGTGAACGCACACATCCAATTGCAGCATAACATTACCACCCAGTACCAACTTAAACACGATCGTGTGCAATATAATCATTTTGAAATGGTAATTAATTCTCCACAATGGAACATACATTAACATCCTTCACCAACCCTTTGAATATCTTGACTAGACTAAACACATATTCAAAAACTGCATCGTTAACTGTCAACTGCATGACGATGTGCCACTATTTATGATGCACCACGAGTACGTTATAGATCATCACTCATTTTCAATGAGGGTTTGACGACACTTCACCACCAAACCCGCCACCAAAGTTCATTATATTTGCCCATTACATTTCATCATGCTCAGTGTCCTGGAAAATGTCTGTAATTAGGAGGACCTTGAAGCACTAATGCCCTTGATTATCACTTCCAACAGTACACAATACACAGACGCTGGGCCCAATACTATAAAGCAAATTATGTCCAAACTGGAACATGCTTTATTTTTGTTTGAACTTATGTAGCCTATTTTAGACATATTATTGAAAATCCGCTTTGAAATATCCATATTTCAAAGCTCATTTCCGTCTCGAGAATAAAGAGATTTAAGATAAATGGCACACTTAATGAATATAAGAAGATTGGATATAAGAGCCAACGCCCTAGTTTCAAAAGCAATGAACATCAATTGTGCATAAGCAAGGTTACAGTTACATAAATTCCATTTCAATAGGCTGGCTACATACAACGACCACATCAAGGTTTATAATATGATAATACATGACCGTAGCCAGGATTGCAGGGTGGAAAATATACTGGGCTGGGGTGCAGGCATTCGTCAAAGGAGCACATCTTTTCTAGGGTACGGGGGGGGTTCTTCTCCCCCAGGAAAATTTTGCAATTTATACCACTTTTCAGCGAGCTCGAGGCTATTGCAGAAAGAAATGTATACATGTAACCTTAAAACAAATACATTAAAGCTGAGTTTCACTCAGGGTTTGATCTAACAGCATTCCTCCCCAAAACTTAGGAAGGTAGTTGCCTCCCTTGCCTCATATGTTACTACGGCTTTGTAATCTTGCTATCAGTCAAGAGATGAATGTTCCTCTAAAATATAGTTTTAAGTAAGGTTTGCCATGCCCAAAATGCGGCGTTTATTCTAGCCTCAATTAATAAACATGTTTCCACTGATAAATAAAATACATGTTACGGCAGTGTGAAAATAAAACAGACGCATCCAGTTTGATGGTCACATTTACAAAGGTGTGTTATAAACATAAAGCACACAAATAAGCCCACTTTATGTGGATGAGATATGTTGGGATGGAGATCAGTAGCATGTATGCCAGAATACATCACGTGTAACAAGCTGGCTGTACCAGGCTGGGCAGTGCGCATTGTGACAAATTCAATACACATATCTATGGCTGTGAAAAAAAAAAACTGATATATATTATGTATATGTATACATGTATACGAACGTACATGACTGTATACTGTATTTATACGCTACTATATCTTACATAACCTGTTACGTAAGGACGACTCTAAGTATGTGACCTCATAACCTTTGGTTTACGATAATCCACACCAACAGTTTAGTGTTCGGTGCTTAACTCAGGTCAGCAGCCTGGAGCATAATAACACATGGATAGTGCCTTGGGGAAAGTATAACCAACCGTTACACAAGTGATCATCGAAAATGTTATGTTTACATTACCTGAAGCAATGTATTGCCTTAAACACTGTCATCACATACACATAATGCATTATTTTGTAAATACATATTAATATTTGCACCTGTTTGGCGTCAACCCGTGTAGTTTGTGTGCTACACCCAACAGTCCATTACATTTTGAAATTGCATTTGCTCAATACCCACCCACATTTAGAATATCATGCTACGTAGGCCTACATGTAGTTCAGATTTCTTATAATGAAAACATTTTTTTTTCTCGCGTCAATATTACATGACACATAATAAAACATATAAAATGCAAGTTAATATACACTAACACAACATATACATGAACGTGATGGAAAAGATAACTATCATAGTTTACTCATTGCAATGCTCACTGATTTCATGACCTTTTAGTGCAATCATTCAATCACACAGATTATTTACCACGCCTCATAATGTTGCCACGAGGCTATAAAAACAACATAAACAAAATGAGAGCCGTAAAGAAGGCATTTGCATAAAGATGTCATCAGCTGGGAAGTCTGTGATAAAGATATCAGTGAGTGTTTGGGAGTCCAAAAGCCAGGGGATCATGTGTTTAAACTGGCAAAAACTGCACCAAACTCTGAGTACTTAAAGTGCCTTATTTTCTGTGATTATTGGGTCTTATGGGTAGTTGAATAACACATTTATGTGTGAGATTATACATACATAAGTTATATTATAGATCACCCTCGGCAAGAAGTCAGTCAATCTCTCATTGTTTAACATATACATATATTTCAAGTGTTCACGGATAACTAGACATGAGGACGTTATGGTATGATTTATTTTACAATAAAAAACAGACACAGACAATGTATGATGGCACGGCATACATGTATATGTGTAGGCCCAGTAAAATATAAGTCCCCATACAGTGCTTTCACAGCTTTTAGAGTGACTCAATATTTATAAAACATAGTATCAAATGTCTGTCTCCAGGTCAGGAACTCTCGCAGAAGATACAGTGAAGAGCAGCAACCCATATAAAGTGAATACTTCCTTCCCTGTCCACTGATGAATCTTGGTTATGGTTGGAAAATCAGTAACAGTTTACGATGCTATTACTGGGCAGGGAATTTTCCGTTCCTGCCTTAGAATCTAATTAGAAAAGCACGCGGACTTTTTTATATTGGTATATTGGTTTAATTCATGTTCTTTTACCGACACGAATTTTGATAAATAAACATAGAAATGTCCATCATGTTAAAAACACACAAAAAAACTACCAGTCTTTATTTAACACCAACTCTACCACTACTCAGTAAATTTTATTTCACCTTAAATTCTCCTCAAGCAGTAGATACATCAAAAAGTTAAAGTGACCTGTTAAAGCCCGCATACACGCCCGTAGCGACTGTCAGCGAACAAAGTAAGACCCACACTTGAAAGCCGTTACATCTGCGTGTTCCACCATCGTGGGGTTCCTCGGGGGTCAGTGGGCAGGAAGCCGCCAATGGAGATTGTGTTTTTCACCATGTCTGCACACTGACATGTTTTGAATAACTGCCTTTTGAGTTGAGTTGCTGGTCCACTGAGTAAAGTGAGCAGACTCTATCAGGGCGGGGCACGGACGTCCACTGGTAATTCAACACAGACATATTACAGCAGACTTATCTTATTAGGCGCCTCTTGCAGTGTATGGTGGGTTGTATGTGCATGTAGGTGAATTTTGGTTGTGGCAATAACCATGGCCGATGGATGCGAGTCTGGAGTATAATATAACAGTTATAGTATCAATGGCAGGTCCAGGTTTTTGGAAAAGGGGGAGGGCGCACTTGAGGGATTTCATGGGTTTCGCATGCGCGATTGATGGCGGACATGCCAAAAACCATACATAAATGAATTATTTTGGTGGGAAAGGGGGGCGCACGACCCCTGCGCCTCCCTGGATCTGCCTATGTAGTATCGTAATTTGTATGCACAATTGCATGTTCCTATAGTGCTCAACAATGTATTGGAGCAATGATATACCAGTTATAGTATATACAGAGACTCAATAGTGGAATCTGGCACTTTGACCCCATAAAACCCACCTCCCCACCCCACACCCTACTCTGGCATGTTTTGAAGCTGTGTGCCAGCTGAGTTGAGCGGAGATCCCCCGTCCCGCAGGGCTGCACGTCACCCGGCCTGGTCGCCGCCGTGACGAGCCTACCAGCATGGGAGAGCCGTCCGAGGGTTTGATGTGCGCTTATCTCAGGGCCCAGTGCCCAGTTAGTTTCATTTATGTTTATTTTTAACATCAGTGAGGTAGCATAAGTTTACGCACGTCCGTACATTTAAATGAAAACGCGTATTTTTCACCTATTCCTTTGTGGGTATTTTATTTATTTCTGTTTTTTTGTCGATTGAACACATTAGAAAATGTTTAATGCAAGCTACTATTGGCATGGCATTTTTTGGTCGTTTCTGTCTGTTGAAGTATAAGTTTTCGTGTTTCTGATAAACTTATACGATCATGTATATTGACAAGAGACGTTTTCCTGCCAGCTAGTAAACTACATGTATTAGGATAAGTTGTGCAGTGAGTGATTGAGTCTTCTTTAATATGCTCCTTAAAGTTATGCTAGTCATTTCATGCAGTATGCTACTAAATCCTGGCGTCATTTGTGCTTGATTTACGATAGATTTTCCCCTACCGCATTCTCCCGCGGTCAATTTCCGTGAAATATGAACAAAGAGAATCTAAATTCAAAAGCTTACATTTCCATATCCAGGCAAGCAATCCCAACACATTATGAGACACCAAAGGCAAGTTCGTGGCAAGTTGTTAGCGAGTGGTATGTCTACTCAGGACTGAATGGTCATTGAAATAGTGCATAGAAAAGGACGATTCGTGGCAACGCATGTCAACCCTGATTTAGAGTACATTGGCCAATACAGATGGCGTCATCGATGTATATGAGCCGTATACCCCATTCACAATGCGTCGTACGTACAGCAGATTCATGGCCTATGGTGATGTTTAACATGTGCCTGATATGTGAGACGGTGGTGGGGACATCGATGAATTTTTATTTGGGGACAAAACTTATTGATTGCTCAGCTACGTACTAGATAGTCGACTCATCCTTAACAGATAGTGCATGCGTTGATCAGTGATCAGTGTAATGTCAATATACAATGAAGCATGGGACAGTAAAACCAGAATACTTGACTGGAGATCATTGACAAGTCTGTCAGCCATTAGCCGATGTCCGTCCAATGTCTGGACGATAATCGGTCAATGTACGAATGATACACGCTTATATGATGCTTCCATGACAAACTTGGTTTTCCCGAGCATATGGCCAAGGCCGAAAACCCACGTCTAATCATAAAAGTTGTTTGACATTGACCCCGGTGACACCGGATGATTATCAATGACATAATGTAGCCTACATGTGTGCTTCGTTATTTTATAATTCACCAATTACGCTCTATGCCACAGTAAAGTCTACACACACATTTGTAATGAGTAGATGTGTTACATTATGCTGGTTGATGTCCAACTGATAAATCATCGATATCTAAAGGATACAGGCTATCGGTCAAACATCAGTGGCATGGCCTTCCGTGCACATGACCAGCATGTTATGAAAGATCCACTGGGACCCCATTGGATCCACTTCCGTAACTAACGTGACTTGTGTTACACCGATGTCCACATATTGTCAACCGATACCAATTAAAGGGACATAGGACAAAGTTAATGCGTTTAGTATCATTCGTATACTGTGTATATGTGGATAAGATTTGGCCTTGCAGTGATCAGTTCCCTTTTGCAACCAGTTTGGTAACCTTTTGATAATAGTAGAACTTGCAATTCCCTGGATTGGCGTCTATATACATAAACAACTCATACATCAAGACGTCATCTATCTTACGTTTTGCTTTAAAATGATGCCATAACTTGTTGATGAACAGTCTTTACACACAAAGTCAGTGTCCCTGTTTTAGTTTTTAATCCGTATTTTAAACACCACTGAACAGTAAAATACAATATCTTACGTTGCATAGTTTACTCAGTGTACGAACAATAAAATCAACGTGCGATAGACCGTTGGTGAAAGTGATATTTTTTTGCATTATTAGTGCAACCAATGAAAAGGACAGCCTCTTAAGGTCGTGTTCATACATTTTTGTTCTAATCGTAGTTCCTGCCTAAAACCAGCAGGTGGTTACAAACAATTGCATTCTGGGAAAAATAGACAAACAGTATCAGTCTTTATCACTTCGTTCTGCCACGCCGTAGCATCCCAGAGCTTTGATTGATTGAGACTGCACCACGTGGGTAAAAAATTGTTGTAACTATTTGAGACACCTTTGCACGTTCGTACCTAAATAATTCATATGAGACAGTGAAAAAGCTTCATGCATATGCAAAACAGCCACGTGCTTGGTGTGTTTGTCTATTTATTTCTCATGATTCTTCGTTATACGAAAACTGGTGTATTGCAAACGTGCTGTAGTGAGCATATGGTCAAGGGCGAAAACCCAAATTTAATCATAAACGTTTAGTTGTTTGACATTGACACTGGTGACACCACACGATTATACCAGTGGCGTGTAGTGCATATTTTCTTTTTATAATTCACTAATTGGGCCATATGCCACACCAAAATCTATACGTGTTTGCATATGTATATTGACCAGATATGTTCGAGTGTTTTAACAAAACTACCAATTAAGAGCACAATTGCACACAGACTGTAATAAATGGAACATTTTAAATTATTCACATTTATAAGATTCGGTCTTGTCAAACCAATGGTGTGAGAAGAAATCATTCCGCACTATATACGTGTACATGTACGTAGACATGATACGAGTATATGCAAAGCCATAGCAGAAAATTCGATGCAATGATTACAGTTATAGGCATTAATGTTAGAAAAGGTTAGTCAAAATGACCAACGTATTAATAGCTTCCTAGGATTGTTGAGAATGGCTGATAATGCCCTGAATACATTAATAATTGCAAACAACCAATTCCAATGAATTTATAACGTTTATAAAAATGCCATAAATAAAAGCGGCCATTTTCAATAGATATGATTTTATGTAACTCATACCTTATAATTTCCCGTATTTTGAACACAAAAGATATACAGAAAGGTCGTATAATTGAAACATGAATGCCACTATTGATTGATTAAGACATCAAAGCCATTCATACAAACATAATGAAACGATAAATATTTATTTTTCCTTTATGTAACATACTTACCATAGCAAAACGATCACTAGATTTCATTTACCAGATTGTAAATCAATAGGTTTATATGTATCATGCGAATTTTATAACCTACAGCAGAAAGAGGAGCCATCGATCTATATTGCTCGCTACAAAACATGTTTACAACTGGCCAGCGTCAGATTTGGGGGCCTCTTCAATGTGGTGCATAAATAAGCAATTTTGAAAGAATGTACTATTCAATTGGTGTGGCCATTTAAGGTTGCAATTACTCTGAGAACTGGTTGCATTTATCGAGCAATTGCTGCCTAGTTGTTAACAACTGCATGAACTGCTATTGGAATTTAATGTCGATTTCAAAATGCATGTGTATACATGTACCTATAGCCATGCACTGTGCATACATATTTTAGCCGTGTTTGTTATTTAATGTTAAGGATGGAGTGCGCCTATGCAGGCAAACTACATGTACATTTGATGCTGTATATGTTCATATACTAAGGCAAACCAGGTGCTTGAAAATACAATGCATAGAATTGCAATGAGCACGGAAATCCGCAGTGCCAATCCTACATTCAGTTGACAGCTAATTACAGAAATCATGCCACAGCAAGATTCGTTCTCTAGTGTGTAAAAACCACTAGCATAGCTCAAGAGTTCCACTTTGAAGATTTCGGCAGCAAATCTTGTGAAGTAGGTTCCAGGGAGTATGACAAGGTTGGCCTACCGCGTCATGGTTGAGGGAGTCAGACCCGCATGTCAGTCATAGTGGGCTAACTCACACACCAGACTGGTGAGAGGCCTTTAATGTAAATGTCAGCAAACATAGTTTTTGGCCTACATATCATGTTATTATAAACTGAAATGGGCAGTTACATTTTAATGTTTCACTTGCCTCTGTGGCATGTCTGATTTATAGCAAGCTTAGTAGTAGAGATTATTAATATTAATGATCATTCTTCGAGGCCAATTGATTTTGTCAAATGGAAGCTTATAGTTGTAAAATCTGTCTTCAGCTAAATCTATCGTGGTAGAAATATACTTGGTAGAAAGATGTGTGTGTGAGAGAGAAGATAGAGAGAACATATAGAAAATTAATCATGGTTGTATTTTCGGCATGTATAGATCCATACTAAGATGACTGTCGTCATTGGCACGTATTTCGCCTCTGTTTTACACAATACTGTTGCTGAATTTAAAATGATTATAATTAGATCTTCTTTAAATGTTGAATGAAAAAAGCACGTCTGCACCGTGGTTGCAATATTCTGCATGCTCCCCGTGAGATGAGAAAGAGTGTGACAAGGATGCTAATGACCTGGTATGTGTGTAGTGTTGTCTGTATAGATATTCAATTGGTTGTATTATTACAAATGAATACTTAATTATCATTATCAGTATATTGAATTTTAACACGAATCTGTCACATGAAAATCTTGGTTGCATAGGCTGCTGATTATGTTAGCTTGTATTAGTTTTTTTTTGTTCTTTCTAGACAGTTTACGGTGAACGTAAAGAAAACGTACGTTAAACGAGTTACAACGTAGAGGAATAACGTATAACGTTAAACAATTACCCTAGCTCATTTGCAAGCGAACATAAGATAATTTCAACAAATCTAATATTTAAAACAAAAACTGACTTTCAAAATCATCTAAACATTTAAAAATGACTACAGATCTTCTCGCACATCCGTGGGAGCTGTTAGTGAAAAGATTCAACGACCTCAAGTTGATCAAGCTGATTAAAGACCGGTATGAAGAGAGGAAGTACGGCAAGATGGCCGAGATGTGGGGTCACTGGACCAACTCTGCCATCCTGTCGGGTGGTGGCTACAACATCGTGCCCACCCCAGAGGCTGAGTCCTGGCTGATCCAAGACCTCATGGCTTCAGGCGACGTTGAAAGACTGGAGAAACAGACAAAAGCAGCGGAGAAATTCTCCGTCATGCATGCGCAAGAAGCAAAGAAGATGAAGACCCTTCAGCAAGTGAACACAAACAAGATGGGCAAGTTGGCGATCGCTATGAAAAAGGCGGTTGCAAAGAGGAGCTAGACACTTGCTCCAGTATGGTCACTGCAACTGCACCAAACTGCTTGGGATGAAAGCGGAGACCTCCAGTGCAGGTGGTTAGAAGAATAGTACCAGGCCCAGATACGATGCAGTGACGATACAATAAATACAGACTTTTATGCAGGAAATATAACATTATGTCTAATAATAGTTCAATAAATGAATAATTCCCTCTCTCTAATCTAGATTTGTTTTTGTTATTTTTGTATGTGTTTGTTTTATTGGGATGCATGCGTTTATTCTGACCCCCAATTCAAGTTCTCTGACTAAAATATAAGTGAAATGTATCATTATGATATGTATAAAAGAACATAGAAATACATAAAGAAGAAGGGTGTTCACATTTATCTTTGGTGGGGGCAGGGGGTGGGGGGTAGGGGGCCAAATATCTACATTGTACATTGCCCTTACAGGAGCGGCAATCGGTAATAATTTTAGTAACGTTTTCAACATTTCAAAATGTTGGCTGGGGCCTAGAAATCATACCATGTTTATTCTCATACACACTGCCCCTAGCCCATAATAAACGCATTTTCCTCGTCATTGTGATTAAATACTCAGCACCACCACTTCAATGGAAATTTTGGTAAAACTATCACTATGCCTAATTAAGAGGCGTTCCCTACATTGGTTAAGTGGCCCATCGCTGAGGCTTCATAGGACAGCATTCATTTTCACTGGGTTTCATCGCGATACCCCACGTACATGTATCTGACGTTATTTCAGTTTTGTATGTGATGCCGTTGTTAAGCGGCTCTGTTTCCTACCCAAAGTGTGTCAGTGAAAGACGAAAGTACAAGATAAATTACAGACACATGCATTGACTTGTTGAAAAGATCATTTATTTGACAGTGCTGACAGCGGTGTCATAATACTTATGCGGAGGCAGAATGGTAGAAGGTCATTGCCTATTAAAACCTGGTAACCAGACCGTCACAGTTTAAAAATCATATTGCACTGGCAGATTAAGGTTTCCGGAGAGCACAGGATTGCATGGGTTTCTTACTCCCCAAAGGCTCTCGAAGATAGAGCAAAAAAAACCATGGAACTGAAATCTAACAGGTGAAACGGGGCCGACTCCTTCACCCACTGGAGCTGTCTATTAGTGGTATAGAAATGGACATGACATCCGTGAGTCCCACTGCTAAATACTGCGTATTTTTCCCATTAAATTGTGATTACCAAACGCATTTTAGTTGCTACATGTAGGTATGTTTTGTGTGTGGTGCCAACCGACATCCCGGGGAAAGCTTTCAACCTCAACAACGGAGATGAGCGTCCCATATCTAATACAGAGGTCTTCCTCGCCAAGTGGTATCTTCATACATCTCTGCTGAGGCATTCCACGTCAATTTCACGCGTTGTGAGCACAAAAAATACAAACTGTTGTCTTAAACCTAAGTACAGAAGTCGTATATAAAGATATGTTCTGTAATTTTGCATATACCGCGATTCTGCTTTGGCTGGTATGGCAATTAGTGTGTCCCATACTTATGATTTATAATTCCATCTACTTAACATTTAACGGGACCTGGCCTTATGCAAATTTTCAAAATCATGCAAGCATATATGAGTATTCAGCACCCGAAATTGGGTGACATCTCCCTGCAGAACTTTGAAAGATATATTTGACATGTGGGGAATCGCGGCGTGCCTACGCCCTGCTCCCATTTCCGTGAAGAAAAGAAAACCTGGATCCTCATTGGTCGTAGACTAGTTAACTCTGATAACACATGTAACAGAAAGAGCACTTAATGTCAAAACCGTTATGCTCGTGCGGGTCTGACATCAAAGAGGGGCCATCAGTAAGATTAGCAGGTAGGCATTATGCCCACGTGACACGCATCACCTTTCTTTGTCACCCAATCAGAGAGACTTTATCCTATTTTCGCCCACACGACACGTGACCATTGTCCACGTGGGTGACAGTGAGGAGGTGCGTCCAATTGACCTCGTTCACAATCCGGCTAATCCAATAGAATTAGCGGACCTGTCATCACATGCAACATGTATGCAAGAGTCCAGAATATTCGCAATTGAGCCAGTGACTAAATTAGTACCCTAGTTAGACCCTACTAGCCATTTAACCTATTTCCATGTGAAGTCTTGAGATTGGTCTGCAATTGCTGATAGACATGTTGTATTTGTTTCCATATAAACACTTTGGTGAGCACTTATTAGGACATTGCATACACTGACAGATCCAGTTTTTTTTTGGAAAAGAGGGGAAAGGGTCTTCTAAGAGATTCCATGGGTTTCGTATGCTCAATTGATCTCGGATATGAAAAAAAAGAAAAAAAAAAGGGTGCATGCCCTCTGCGCCCAATGGACCTGCGTCTAAAATTCTGGAGGGTGTATAATATTATGTACCTGATCATTGCAGGTAATAGAACAATGCAGTTAAAAACATATAGACATGTATCTTAATAAAGGCATTCCTATTAAGACCGTGCAGAGGGCACCACCTTCCCCTTGGTGGTGGCCATTTTGGGCCCGTGGCGTGCTTTGATTGGCAGGTCATTAATCTTCCCATCAGCCCCGGCGATGGCGGCCGCCGCCATGTTTACTCCAACCGGAAACGGCTCTCAGCCATGCTGCCGTCACGTGTCTAATGGAACACGTGTTTCTGGATTTATGGTGGGTTCAATTCATACCTACAATTAGCTTAGACATAACTGCAACATATATGTGAAGCCCATACTAACTACATTAGAACCTCTCTATAAAGACCACTTAGGTTTTTAGGTGACAAAGATAACGTAGTTTCAATGGAGAGGTGTCTTTACAAGGAAGTTCCCATTGTAATCATTTGAACAGTTAGGGAAGAGAAAAAAGGTCCTATTATAGACGTGGTATCTGTATAGATGTGGTCTCAATTGGATGCTACAGTACTGTAGCTTTGACAACAGTACCACATGCTTACATGCTATGATCATTCCACCATATTAGAATGACATGGTGTAGAGACATAAGCTCATCCAGCATAATGGCGTGTTTTATTGGACTAGCTGGTGACGGTCAACAGCTGCACTTAGAGTCCCCATGTGACTGTCATGTTCCTCGATATTGCCAATTTGTTCGGCTCCCACTTAAAGTGCCCTGTGCGTTTATGCAGTCTCCGTTCATCAGAGGAAACATGCTAAATTGTGCAAATGTGATTAACAGTGACTAGACTTAGGATCTTCAAATAACAAAACACATACAAATCTTTAAGTGTTCGTAGCTAGAAGGAAGCATCCTAAAAAACAAGTCCCTTTATGATTAATTGTTGCGCAATAGTTAGATGGGAGCATAAGTGAAGTTATAAATTAAATTGTTGAGTAGTTTATACAGGTGTCCGAAGTATACTTTTGTTAACGCTTTAGTATAGTATCAATATGCACGTTTCTATTCGAAAGTCATCACCACAGCCACCGCCTGTTTCTACTTGGTAAGTTAATAGTACATGTGTCATGAATTGAGTCATGATGCGCGACCTTCTTTGATGCTATTATAAATATGAATATCTGATCCCATTGGCGGAACGAACTTGCGATAAACGCAATGTATAAACTGACGATGCGTTTCATTGATACTATATTTACAATATGGATACTTTTGTTTTGTGTAATTCTGTATGCATACTTACGAACTTCCTCACTTTGGTTTGAGACATGGGCATGAAAGGAAGACTCCAATGTATCTACGTCTTGTTTGGAGCTTAAACCTCAACGCACAGAATCCTAAACCCATATGTTTACGTGATATACACCCACCAGCAAAAAAAAATACGAGCCACCCTAGTTCTAGATTTAAGTCCGTATTCCCATAGACCCAGCCACGCTATAAATACCTCTCTATTCCAGCACCCATTGTACGCCTTGTTGACACATTCGCTCCCCTTTATGCTAAACACAAATTGCTACAAATCTCGCTAAATCGCTCCCGTGTTTGCTGGATATTGGCCCATATATTAGCGCGGGAACCGACTCCAGATGCTGTAGGCGGCATAAAACCAAGTGCTTCCTGCTGCCTCGCCAGAGGTTTATTGTAATGTGGCTGCTGGAGAGTTTGGCTAATGCTAAGTGGAGTGGACAGTTGTGAATGATAGCCACCTGTGAGTATAGGCGGGCATTCTAATCCATAGCAAATCACATAATTGTGACTTCGGTTAAATGAACAGAATCCGTTGTGATGTCAGTGTAGCCTTGGAAAAGAAGGATGCGAGCGCTGGACATGGATGGTTTATAATGGACGCGCGGCATGCCTAGTTTCATGAATAGTTAAAATGTTCAAGGTAAAAATGCTTTGTACATAAGGGAATGTAATTTAAAACTGCATGTATGTCTTCATTCATTACTGTCGTTTTGCGTGGAAAAAAGACTGAATACTGTGGTGATGGAAAACCTAAGGAAAATAGCCTATAGTTTAACTGTCCACTGACTTTGATATTTGAATTATGTAAATTCGTTGTAAGACGTGGCACATGAATCCGGCTTCCATTTTAATTTATCATGTTCTGGCATGATCCCATTTTAGGTAGTGTGTGAGGAAAGTTTCCAACGTATTATTCTAATAACTACTTTGAAGTCTTCTACTTAGAGTGCAATTACTATTCACACTCACGCTCGTACAACAGTTCGTGCATATGGTTTACATTTGCGTTATGATTCTCCCATTCAGTGAAAGGATCACCCAAAATGTGTATACATGTACGTACATGTGTATGTTAACTAATTGGTGTCTGAACCATTTGCACTATAGTCAACATTGAGGGCAATCCATCTGGTTGCTGCTGCCACAGTAGTGTCAATCCAGATGGTTGTTCGCGTGATCAACAAATACTGAGTGACCTTTGCAATAAACGGACATGTACTTTTGGCACTGGTCAGATTACTCTCGGGAATGTTATGTTTGCAGTCTGTGTTATATCACTTTACAGAATAGTGATATGTCATTATCGCATTAACTCTTCATTCAGAGCCTCAATAAAGACCATTGGTTGCACACTATAACCAGTCTGCTAGTGGTCATTATCAAGGTTAATTTCATATGGCCCATTGATTACTGTTACATAAATGTTTGAGTGTTTCCATTTCAAGCATGCGTCAGCCCACAATTAAATGTGGAATCTCTACTTTCTACTGCTGCAATGTGCCTTTACATGCATGCGTACATGCAGATTATTTTTGTTTACTTCTATTTCAGTGATCTAACACAGTGTCAAACCTGAAGCTATTTTCTTTCTCCTTTTGCAGACATCCAGAATTATGTCCCACACAAAGCTGACTGACTCCAGACTCATCCAGAATGTCAATAAGCGGAACTCTACGCTCCGACTCATCCAATAGACCTTGTAGATGGTTAGGCCATGTCAACAGAATGGAAAGGGTCAAATAAATTGCATGACAACTAACATACGTGGAATGCACAATAACAACAATAAACTGAGCACTATTTTCTTGTCAAAAGAGCGACAGTACACTGGTATTATCGCCATAACGACAGTGTTTTCTCCATAACCACACTCCACACTGCTCTATGATTGGCAGCAAAATATAAATTCGCAGCACATGCCAGCTATTTATCTCTTCTTTTTAGATATTGGTTGCTTGGGGGCGACATTTTTATAAGCCATAACTTTGAGTGGCACTCAAATAGATTTGAGGTAAAACGGGAGGTGGCATTTTGACAGCTCCTTATTGATATGAGGTCCCTTTGGAGTATTATTTATAATGGTTATATCTTTAGCTGACAGAAGATAAAATGCGTTGTAAATGGCTTGCATTTGAATACAAGGGTATAGCAGAACGACAGTTGCATAATGTACGTTGTACTCAGTTATATATAATGCCGATTACAGCTACATGTATATGTTGTGAGAATGGCTCGGGTGCCGAGTTCAAATTAATCATGGACGTCCGTATATCATATTCAGAAGTTGATCATGGCAGATGGCTTCCTTCCTGACTTACGCAGAATTTACATTGACAATAGATTTGCTAAATGAATGTATTTCGCCATAGTATTATACATTCAATGCGTCTACCCAATCACCCTTGGTGGGGTCAGTTACATAATTAAGGAAGTGTGGACGCGCCATCACCCCACGGGTAGTTATATATATTTTATGAACCACTATTTTTTGCTTTGCCAATTTGTAGAACACTTTTCACATGCATATCCAAGGAGCGTCCACCCCACCCCACGTTCTTCATCAAAGGATGTCGTTTTCTATTAATTTTTGGCATATCTCTGAACCTTCGTCCATACGAAACCAATGTAATCCTGTGGGTCAGCACTAGCTAGTCAGCACCCTATTTTTTATAACCTAAATCTGCCAGTGCTTTTTATAGTTGGCTTGTTAATGTGTTTACAACACCACCAGGCTTTGCTATATTTTATATACTGGCTTCCGTAAACATCATTACATATACGCTGTGCTTTAACCAGTAACTGTATGAAAGGTGGATTTTTGTGAAAAGAAAATGTTTTCAATGCTTGTACCGAATGCATTGACACACCCGCACTCCATGGAAGCTACATTATGTCAAAAGAGGGTGCATTTCGGGGTGTGATAATATTGGAGCACGGTGTACTTGAGTATGTAATAATCAAAATACGCATCAACCTTTCAGAAAATTAACAATACCAAATGCGTTATAAGGGAACGATCACAAATAACGATACCGTGGGGGTCGTCCATTTTTTGGGGCGCAAATAAAAGTTAACCGCCCCCCCCCTTCAACATTTTAAAAGTTGAATATCCCCCCCCCCCCCCGCTAAAGAAAAAGTCCTGTGCTAAAAAAAAACTGTAGCATGATAAAAAATTCAGCGACGCCCCCGATGGGAATGAGAAAAGTTGGACGACCCTCCCACATTTTTGGACGACCCCCCCCCCCCCCCCACCCACCCCTGGTATCATTTAAGAGGAGGTCACCACCAAATGCAAAGTTAGATTCCAGATCCTACTTACACGTGTTAACTGTAGGTAAAAAGCGATGGAGGCCAGACCTCCAAGTGTGTATAATTAAAGCTATTATTCACATTTTAAGTGTTAACACACGACGGGCATCTTCGTCTGATAAATGACTCTAGGCCTCTTACACACGGCTTTAGCGCTACTCAACTCACAAAATCAATTTGTTTCGTATTGTTCACATCAAGTGCTGTTGAAGATTACTTTAACCATTAGTCATCTCGAGTTAAGGATGCACAATACAGTATTTGTTCTAATTTAGCCTTTAATGATATATATTTAATGATATGACGATAACTATAACAATCGATTAAAAAGATAAAAATAATGATGAAAAAATGACCCATGTCATTCGGGAGGTGTTTTTAGATGGAAATATATATATTATAAGCTGCAACAATTATCTTTAAAAAAATCGCTAGTTTACAACTCATTTGTATTTCAATGAAAGGTTTGAGTAAGGGATTGAAGACAAAATTATATTCAATGTAGGACGTCGTCCATGATTTAAGAGAACTACATTAATAATGGTTATATGCATACAAATATGAATCTTAACCTCAAACGCAAGTCTAAATACATGTAAATAGGGATGTTATGTTCATAAAAAAAGAAGTACTGTTCTAGATATATATGCTGCAACATTAATACGTCTCTACCAAGAAAATAGAGAACAACTACAATAGGTGGAATAAAGAAACTAATCATATCTCATACATGTACCTGGAAAGCAGCACTTCGTATAAAATTCCACAGGTCATTCCGGTGACTAATTTGATTTCAAAATTATAGTACATAGTTCATACATGTATGCAAATTTATATATTATACAAGCGTTATCAATACAAAGCTAATTGAAAATGGCCGGTAGTGGTATGTCATATCACTATAGTCACGCATCGACCATAATCAAAATTAATCATAATGTAAACTAATATGCTGAAAGAAATGACCATGGCAACTGTTTTGTAGTTTTCAAGCAATCCCGATATTTTGGTATTTGGTGAACGTGTACGTGTGTCGTGTGTCGTACACATAACTGGTCGAGAATTAGGCATGAAAAGCTAGAAAGAGATGCATCAAAGAGATGATTTTATGTCCTATAGTTTATGGGAAAATGTCATAGCATGCATTGTAAGCTGGTTCTCTGACCTTTCTCTTCAAACACAGTAGGCTGCGTGGACTGTAGTCTTTTTGTTCCGATGAGCTGTTTAAGCTGCATTTGAAGCATACTTTGTTAGCGATGCTCAGTCATATTTGGGACATTCATCAATCTCGCGTATTTGTTAATAGAGAAATGAGGTAGCCATACTTGCCAGCCATCTTAGATAACATCCTGAACGCCGCTATATTCAAAACCACAGAAATGTAGACGGTATTGCTATAAAAAAAGAGGCTGCTCTTACCCTGTCCAGGCACGCATCTAGCAAAGGCCACTTACCTGAAATACATAAATGTAGAAATTAGACATGATTTGGTTCTAATGCATATGTACTGGTAGTTTTTTTAATGTTGCATATTTCCATGTATGTTATAAATGATATATAACATCATGTATTATTGACATCGAGCATCACTCCTATGTTATAACCGACGGGCCTGCGGATAGAGATGATAATAGAGGTGCACCACGCAGAAGCCGGTTATCACTGACTCTCACGCTATTAACACATGAGGGATCATTCACAAATAACGTCATCACATTTTCCGGCATTTCTAACCCCCCTCCTGTCATCTTGCGCCATTATTCTTCGCCTCCCCGCCCTCCGACTACGACGCATCATTTTTACTTACTCGTGCACACCCATATAAACAGAAAACAGCATCTAGTACATTGCTATAGAACCGCACAAAATCAACAATATTCACAAGATATTGATATTTCGCGTTTAATACAATGCCGTTGGAAAATATTTAAAAAAAAACTTTTTATCTGTGCATCCCACCTTTACCCCCATCGTCCGCAATGACATAATTTTTTTTTTCTCTGGGACCCCCCCCCCCCGTCATAATTCGTCATCTTCCCCCGCTCCCTATCCCCCAAAAAAAATAATAACAAAAAAAAATAATGATAAATAAAAATAAATAAATAAATAAAACGCAATGAATTCATTTGTGAACGACCCCTAACACTGTAGATGCATGCATATAGCCAAATATGTACAACATAGCCGCACCGCACCTTGTAACCCCCACCCCCTTCCCAATTTCCACCAATATATTCCATTTCCCCCAAACCGGGATATGCCAGTGTACACCTACGGCAAAAATACATTTGACAGTACCAGTTGGTCGGCGATTGAATTATATCACAATTGAAAGATAAACCGAGCAGTAACACCTGAGCGCTCACATGCGACTCAGACATCATCTGTAGTAGTTTTTTGAAACCCAATCTGCCTGATGATAAGCTGCATTCACCAATAATGGGTCATTAGCTCTCGGTGCTGGCGATGGCCTCTTGGCACGCGAACTCGCCATTTAGTGGATTCTCTCTTTTGCCATATGGAGCTAAACAGTCTCTATGTGTGTTACATAATGATGTTGCTCGTTAATAGACAATGTGATGGTGACACGTTAGTTTATAAATATAAAAACGTAGTAGCTAACGTCTATGTATGTATATATATATTTACTGTGCTTTGGTCCAATATTGAGATAGCATTTAAATTACCAGCTCAGTTTTTTTTAATTATTCATTTATTATTTCATTTTATTATATTTTTCATTTTATTTTTGTTATTTGTTATTTTGTTATGTCTTTAGGGTGTGTGGGGGTGGGGATGGGTGTGCACATTTTACTATGTCATTTAACATTTTACTGTTGATATCATGATACACAATTACCTGAATACTGGACCGAGTGATACAATTGGAACTTAATACGTGCTAGGTATACCAGTACCATTTGGTGACATTCTAGTTCTTAATCATACATGTATGGATGCATTTTGGCATGTTGTATCACTGCTACAGCCTGCGTCAGCTGATGGTATTATGGTGGGCGAATGCCCTGTACGCAATGCCGTGTGTTGCAACCCTAAATAAATGTAACTGGAAGCTTAGTATCCCACATATCACCATAAATACTGGACTTGTGCACAGTCGGCTCTCACTGTAACGTAGTCATATCAGTCAAAGTTACGTGTGCGTAAAGACAATATGGGGATTGTCTTCATGATTTTCTCTGAGATATTTAATGTTAATGAGCAATATACAGTATATGGCAGTCAGTTCCAGATACCACCAAGTAAAGTGTAGGGCACAACCGGCAGTACGGATACTTCTTACAGCATACATGTACTTTTCATTATGTGTCAGCCTGACACCATGTACAGCATGTAATAACCCAATACTTAGCATAATTGACTCTGTACTGGCTCTACATAAGATCAAGCAGCTGTTTAATTGACCGTAGCGAAAGTTTGTCATGTGAAACTTCTTCTATTGGCTCCGCACTGTCTCGGCAAACGTACAGCCATCGCACATGTGTAGCACTGGACATGCAGTGATCCCCACGGTCTCAGACTTCTTACAACGGATAATAAGTACTGCCCATTGTGACCTAGGAAAAAAGCCTTTAAAACATCATAGCTGTTCACCACCCCGAGCCAGCCAATCAGAAAGCGGCTCTCATATAACTGTCACCAGGCGGCCATCTTGGTAGAGAGCTCTCTCATTTCTATGCTCAGTCTTCAAACAGGGTTTAGCGTGTGTGTAATGACCGTAATGGTGGTCCTGGCGGGACCCTGTCGTAAACCTATCAGGTGTGTTCCTCAGAGTAGGATGATGTGGGCGAGATATCACCCACTGTTGGCATTGTAACTTGAAGCTAGACGCCTTGGTCTCATATCGATGATGCACTTCCATCACCTGCAGATCATATGTGGTGGGTGGGTGGTGGTGGAAATAGGGGTTGAGAGGCTCCCCTTTTCAATCCCAACATTTATAAAACCATGAAATCCTTTGGGGGCGCCCCCAATTTCCCCATGCATGGGCGTACCAGTGTACATGTCATCAAAGAATATGGCATTCGCATTTAAGAATTAATATTGCAGACAGGTGTAGAATCC
Organism: Streblospio benedicti; assembly: GCA_019095985.1. Taxonomy (NCBI): domain Eukaryota; kingdom Metazoa; phylum Annelida; class Polychaeta; order Spionida; family Spionidae; genus Streblospio; species Streblospio benedicti. The sequence goes on from CM032659.1 coordinate 25,096,550, forward strand.
TATTATAATTTAGCAATCGAATCCTTGCAGCCCCAATACAGAAACGTCTCTTCCGTGCTCAAAAGCTACAGGCCAGAGTAAATACATTTTTAGGTCAACATGGTCTATGGACACGAACTTACAATATTATCCATGATTTTACTCATTTTACCGTACAACCTGCTTTTTCGGTCCAAAATAATTAGCCTACAGTGTACACGTAATAATATTTTCTTTAATTCCAATCGATTTTCAATCTTCAAATGTTCCTGTTCACACAAACTCGATTAAAATTAATAAATTGCAATCTATTTGCACCAGTAAGCAGGTATTACCGTAAAAAAAACCTATTAGATAACTCGAGACCCACTGCTTTATAGCATATAGCAATTCAATGATCAACTAGACAGCAGAAATATTGACAAGTGCACTTTGCTTTACCTTATGATGGCTTTTGACATTATACACGTATGTCACGGACAACAGTTTTCACCAATTGAGTAGTAAACCTTGATTCCCACAAGTGCAGTAACCACGTGCCTCTACTGGTCACCACTCTCGTCCGGACTGTCAAGTACGTGGTATAGTCATCAACCTTCAGCTGTCCGATTCATGATGTCACGTACGCCAGAAGACAACGATGAGCGTGGATTATTCATGAGAACGACGTGATTAGTATTTGACCTTTTGTCGAGTTGTTGAGTGGGGAGAATGGATTGTTGTCTGCTTGATTGGTTGTACGCTTTAACAGTCATTTAGAGAGCATACACAACAATACAAAGTACTTAATTCTCATCAAATTCTATGCTGCTTTGTTGCCATATAATGGCATGATACTTGACCGTAATGTAGAGCAGCTAATAAAATATCCATGTCTAACTCCCGCACCCTCCCCTACCCGACTTTTTTTTTGCTATTATTTGCTAGTGTGGCGACTTATTGGAAACTTATACACACATTCACCCTCAGTTACTTATGGATTACTGCTGGTAGGGGCTCAATTATCATAACCGGTACAGATTCGTTTGTAGCACCTGCTGGGTATGGTGGTATCATTCTGGTCTCACAACCTCGGGGTCGTTAGTTCGAGTCCTGCCCGGGCCACTTGATAAAGTCTAATGGAAGCTATGTCTTCAGCTATGTCAATACGATGGTAGGAGCTTGCTTGCCATAAAAGTGAGATTAGAATTGAACATAACAAATGAAAGCCATCTCGTCAACCAAGCAGTGTATGGACAATCGTATACGTACATGTACATGTATTATGCAGATGCGGCCTTGGGAGAAAGAAGCGATTTTGAAATAGTATCAACATGTGTTTCATAAAGCGTTCAGCATCCAATAAAGTTTTGAGCCCAAAATGCGAATCGTGCATCAATGACCCTGGCCGAACCATGAAAGAAAACGTTTTGTGCTGCGGTCGGCACCAATAATCTAGCCTCGTTTTCAAGTACAAAGACGCCGTCATCCATACTGTCATCAATAACGTCATCCATAACGCACTCAATAATAAGTTATTGGGGCTACTATATCAAACCTTGGCCGCCGCCACCGCCGTCACCCGTTTTGATGAAGTAGCCAGACGACATTCAACACTGTGGCAGGGATTAACCGCGATGTGAACGTTGTCTGGGAGAATGGGGTCTACTATGAATTGTGACGGATTGGGCTGCTGCAAAAGCTCAAAATGAGATCCAGGGTGCGAGGTAGATTATGGTAGATTCTAATCCGAGTGTAAAACGGTCATTCACAACAGAAAAACGACTGCTACGCGAAATGGCTGATCTAAATGTTAGACACATACATTTTAGTTATTTGAGCAACGTCTCAGGTTCGTACAATTTGATTGAACTCATAACATGATATGGAATGCTTAAGCACATCGTCTTACAGTGGATAATGATTTTGAATTATATATCTAGACAATGGTGTATAATTGTAGATGAACTCTTGATTACGCTCAACACCTCGGGGTGTGTATCTTATACATAATTAAAAAATCTCAAAGTCTGCCCGTGGGACATCACCCACGTAAGCAAAACTACAATCACTGCTGATGATGTGGCCATCGTGGTGTCAATTTGGTGACTTAATATATTAGTGAAATTTCCAGAAGCACCAATAATGAAAAAGGGTGAGCGTTACCTATAATATCAGATGACTTCGAGTGCCTTCGCTATTTCAAATAATGCCCAAAATCTCATATAGATATTGTGCTAAGTTATTAAACGATGACATTAAGCACATCGTTTTACGGGGTTTCATGTGAAATATCAATTATACAATGTGGTATAACTATAGACCAGGTCGTGTCATCGTTAAACACCCCGGGTGTGCATTTGATACGCACATTAAATGCTCTCAAAATAAATGAGGTCAGGTAGAATATCAGCCACACAGGCAGCCATACATTCACGCTAACAATCGGTCAATCATTAGGCTCGTCAACAGGATAGGAGTTTGTTCCAATTTTGTAGAGTACAGACATAGATGCATCCATAACACCTAGCCACGGCCACCACTTTATTTAGACCACCTCGACAAAGAGGTCACCTATCTCTCTTTTGTGATCCCGTAAACCAGTATACAGGATTACGACATACATGTACACGTTATTGGCGGGATATATAATTTTAATCAAATCATACAGTTTATAAATAAATAGGTTAAATAGTGATGATGCTGATAACGCAAGGGTTTCATCGATAATCGTCTAGTAATACTGTTACTAAAATATTTTTGAACGACTGTTATGAATTATATAACAGACAATATGATGCTAAAATGACTTTGTAAATCTTACACCCAATTTTACCAACAATAATACACATGTACATATAATAACAGCTACACGTAATTGTCTGAATATAACTGAAACAATCAATACCAACAAGACAACCAAAACATTTGTAGTTGTCAATTTTCTAAGGGCCTATTTTGCAGTGCAATTGGTTTATAATAAGCATGTGAAATTGCTCCATTGTGTTCATCATCCATCAGACTGCAGCAAAGTGGCGCTATTTTCCCCTAGAAATTGAATAACAGAGCCGCTTACGGTACAGCGAAACACCAAGTACAGTCACAAAGCTTCTTTCTCACTGTGTGTTATGATACATTACAGTGGAACCTGTCCGTGTGGGCACCTTTGCATAGCGGACACATAGGGGACGTATAAACACAAAAAATGTCCGGTCTCGTCTAGGGCTCATTCTTGAATGGATCAGAAAGTATTTTGAGGTAACAACATAATGTACATTTCTTCAAAACGTTTGATATATTATGGTAGATTGTAGGTTAAGGCAAATCGAAAACAATTCTCCTCTCCACCAGCTTAAAACTGGTGTTGGTATCAACAATAACAGGAGATTTTGCTGCTGATAACAGCAGCATTATCCCATGCATCACCCCACTTACACAATGCACAAGCTGGTTTGGTAACTGCAGAAACACACCATAGATTTAGGTACGGCCCCAACAGCACAATGCACTGTGTCAGATAAACCAATATAGGAATTTATAGCCGGTAAAGGGCGACAGGGTTACGCAAATATCGGAACGGCAAGCTTGCTTTTATTAATGCAGAGCCCGATGTGTTAGGGCTATTTCCACTCAACAGAACTTTCTGACCTGGCTGCGTGTGTTATGTATTGACTGGTGTCATCTGAAATAAAGCTGCATGTCAAAATAACCATCCAAGTGCGCTATGACGACTTACACCCCACCCGGATCTGCTTATGCATTTACCCATAGTTCATAAAAGATCACAACATTCTGTAAAACACAACCATGACTCTTCGCGTAATCATGATTAGGGCTCTTTGTTCAAACGAAACATCATTAGAGGGTTCATGGCACCATCCCAGTCTTCATCATGAAGGTATGCAACTCGTCTTGCGTGTTGAATTTTATTTTAATCAGTCTTGTCTGACCAGACGACAAAGCCGGTATTATGGGGGTCAAACGTAACATTGGAACTCATTGAAACTCAGCCCCTATACATTATGAATTATACAGTTAATGGGTTCTAGTGGTTGATGGATGAGTAGTCGTACTCATGTCCTCGTTCTCAGTTAATAAAGTCTCGCGAGACATGTTGCCGGGTGAGACTTAATGGCCGCCATCTTGTTTTGAGGGCGTATTTACATTGCCGTAGCATCATAAGGGTTAATGATGGTTAATGCTCACGTGGGCGAAGGATAAGACTTTTTTCCTAGGAATTTTTGTTTCTAGGCTATCATTTCTCTCAATATTTAGCTTCAAAGTGTAATGCTAGGAGCATGCCCCCACTACGTTTACACTTATTCTATTGCTTGCTTTACCAGACAAATATCTAGCAAAATGATAAGTATCAATGGCATTTTTCTTAATTAATTCTTCAATTCCAAATTGTCAAATTTTTCTAGATAGTAGCTAGCACGAAATCACTTACTTACATGTAGATACAGACATATCACCTACCAATTATTTGGTAGCTGTACATAATCTCTATTGATTGCGACGTTGATTATATTTTTATCTGTTGTATGTTTGTTTGCAATAATCATCTTTCATAACGACCTCATGTGTTTGTATCAGGCTAGGTTTGATGGGGCGAAGTCACAAATGCCAAGTCTGTTACTAATTAGGGCTAATTAACACTCTACTAAAGTAGGAAATAACATGCGTATCCATATCTAAGCTTGATCTTTTTTATGCAAAAATGATAATGGCTTCCTTGAAAATGACATCTACTTTCCAAAACAGTAGAAAAACAATAACAACGTGTGAGATGATAAACAGAGACTTTGAGGACACGTGTTGGTTGCCCAGGCGAGCACAGACAACACACTGATAACCCAGTGCCAATATTCCGTGAATTTGGCCTAGAACCCTCCCTGCCTTGAGATCACGTGACCGTAGTGCATGGTGTTCAGGGACGGACCACTCAAATCATGATGACGTCATCATGTTTGTTTGACCACGTGCTTGAGTGCAAAGAAATCCCACGTGAGACATTGACAGTGTGATATGAACGTTCAGCTGTTATTGATTGTGATGGACGTGTTTAGTGGTAATGTCAAGTGTACAGGTATCCTGTGAGTGTGACCGTTTCAACGTCAAAGTCTTGAATGCTAGAGAGTCTGGTCCAACTTATACCTTTTCGGTGGAATGGCCGATGGGGCCGGTGCCTTTCAAAGTGGTCACCTTAATCAGAGAGACCCCCAGCAGGGACTCAAGACATTGCAATGCGCAGTATGTGTGAAGCCAACAGCGGTGGCATTGGTGGACAACTATTACGACTACACAATGTATTATGAATAAACCAAATTGACAGCAGAGATCACATGGCGCCATTGTTACACTTTGTCTCTATGCGAATCAAAGGGGGTTCTTGCTTGGAAGTGACATGTGTATGTGTTTCAGCAAGGATTATGACATGGGAAAGGATGCATTGTCCTTTTCTCTATCTCATCTGTTTCGTTGTTTGTGGTGTGGGCGTTTCCATTTGGAGCGAATGGATTATTGAAGAACGTTTACTCGCCATATTTGCTAATGTAAAATCTAGCCATGGAGGCATTATGGGTATTACTCTGTACTATTAATAGTTACTACACATTTCATATTTCATTTTTCTTTTTCTCTCTGGTCAAGTTATTTTTAAACTACATGTAGGCTACCAAGTACAGTTGTGCACAATATATAGTGTGACTCTCTATTGTCTAGAATAACACAAGATGTGTTAGATATTTCTTGGCATTGGACTTTGGTCCAGGGACCTTGTTGGAAAACATTGTGATGTCAGAAAATGTGGACATTCCTTACTAAACTCAATAGCAATGTATATGTGTGGTGTCCAAAACCTAATTTGCAAATTGAGACATTGAAGAAGTCGCTTGCTTATTATGCATTTCATTTTGTGGATCTTCAAAGAAGCAGAAAAAGACTCAAATCTCTGTGAGATATCTATTGGTAGACAGCCAAGGCGAATACTAAGCCTATTAACATCAGTCAAAACAAACATTACTGTTATTTTGGTATGAAGCATGCAAATAACTAATTGAACGAAAACAATTAATTATCAAGGCAATGAAATGGCTGGGATTGGCCTACCGAAAGCAGATACATTGCTAGCCATTAATATTGCATTATGTAGCTTACAATGGTGCACTGATGAGGGAATTGTACACATAACTCTAACAAGAGGAAGGTCACCCTCATAGAAACTGAGCCGGGTACAATAGGGGGTTGGGGGTGCCAGTGTGCGGCCGCAGCCGATTAGGGGAGAATGAGTGTCTTAAATAATGCGTGAACTAAGGAACTACGCCTTAATTATTCTTAGTTTTAGTTTCATGCGTGATGACCAATAGTGTACTAACTTGCTTACTTGCTGCTTACTTACGTGTTCACTTACTTACGTATTTACCTACTTACTTACTTACTTACTTAATTACTTACTTACTTACTGACTGACTGACTGACTGACTGACTGACTGACTGACTGACTGACTGACTGACTGACTGACTGACTGACTGACTGACTGACTGACTGACTGACTGACTGACTGACTGACTGACTGACTTACTTACTTACTTACTTACTTACTTACTTACTTACTAACTTGCCACCTTGCTTACTTGCTTACTTACATACTTAGTATTAGTACATTCTTTATCATTTTTTGTAATCCCAATTCCACGCTCATTCAGGGGACCATTTCGTGAGATTTGATATAGATAGTGCATCCTGTTAGGAGATCGTTTCTGTTCAAACACAAAGCAACACTGGTGGGTGGGGAAAGGAACACCATGTCCCCATTTTAGCAGAGCATAATAGTTAGTTATTCATCTACTTGTATATGAATGTTTGCTTATTAATTGTAAATTTACAGAAAACAAAGTGTATCGTATCAGTCAACACTTTTCATTAGACCAAGACACTAATTTGAATCATTTGTCATACGTGCCACTTTAAAGAATTTATATGAAAAAAATGTACTTTGCTACCAAAAGCATGGATCTGTCCGTGGGCTTTTCATCTACAAGAAAGTTGTTTATGTCCTAGACCTCCCCAGAGTGAGTGCAGTGCATGGACAGCATACCAAGACAGCCAGCACCACCTAATAAATTGCCACCATAGGAGGCTGGATTCAAATCTAGCAACTCAAGCATTTGCAAACTTCCCACTAGAGCTACATGTCATGACACTCATTTTTTCACACTGCAGTCCCCCGTGGTGATACTGTTTCTGACGGAGCCCCGACAACTTTTGATGTGCCCACGGCGGTAGTTAATTCCACGGCATTGGAGTTGACAGTCGTCCCTTTCATCATGAAAGCGGCGGAGGAAGGGGCTGGGGCGGGGGGGGGGGGTGGAGGTCGAAGGTTCACTTTGGTAGTAAAAGTTAGTGCTGACGTGCGGCTGGATAAGAAATATTCGCTGTTATAGAACCATTACTTATCATTTTCTGACTGCAAATCTAAGACGTCCAATCTACAATCATCGTCTAGTGATGAGATTCACCTACATTATTGATACATTTTCCATCCCGTCCCATGGGGTCATTGTGAAAGTTTTCTTTTCCTTTTTACTAAAGCCGAGACTACCAATTTAACAATAGCCTATATTCATGGTTGACCTGGTTGCCATAACCTACGTACCCTGACAACCTACCAACTTACAGTACATAATGTAACTTCCACCTGTTAATTAAACAATGGCCATAGGTTTCGGCAGTTGTCTGCACACATATTTCCAGTGCATTTGAAAGCAATGCCATAACAACATTCATATCACGGTACATATGGTATAAGCTTCGGATTGTCCTCTGATGTTAGCTATGCACAACAAGCGATCTAATCGGCTATTTCATGGACCACAGTTTAACTAGAGACAGTCCTTTCTGAAGTTTTCAGGAAAGGACTTCCCAACAGCCGGGGTGCGGGGGATGTATTTGTCTGGTATTAACACACTAACATATAACTACATATAAAGTGAATGCACCATACACATATTGGATATAGTTGCAGCTGTAAATCACGTAGCTATGGGACGTTCAAATTGTCTTTATTTGAGCTCGTGCCAACAGTTTCAATGGCATTTTCATTTTCCACGTGTTATTACTGGATATGAGTCAATATGACTGTCATTAATACAGAGCGATAATATGAGCCGTGGGATTACAGACGTGATTAAGTTTCATGTTTGTACATATGTCTGTTATTTAGGTTCTAATCAATGAAGTAAAGGCTATAACTTCTGCACACAGCTAATTTGTAGATTAATCAATAGTGGAAATAACACGGTCTAAATGTTATTGAATGCTAACTTAATTATATTAGCATCATACTTGTAATATATGTGATTTGACGCTGGTTTTTTTCTGTTTAAAACGTAATATAGAGTCCGGCAAGGGGGTGTTTTTTTTCCACCCCATGTTTTTTTTTCAACACACAGTCAAAAGTTTCATGATTGAAAACTTCCGCAGACATAAAACTGGACCATGCAACATTGTTCTAACCACTTGCAAAGTCTGTCAATTCGTCAAATTCATTATTTTGATTGTACTGTTTCAGTGATTCACGTAATGCAGTTCAAAATAGTTTCTGCAATAGAAATTGCGCAAGTTTTACAAATGAATATAACTTGAGTGTCCACTTATTTTAAACTGTGTGAAGTAAAACACATATAACCTTATCTATCTGCGACTATTCATTCAGTTGGATGTTGCTGACGTCCAATTAGGAAAAAAATCAATGTCTGCTCGATCAGAGGGTGCAACATTAAATTTCAATTACTGTTTGCAATTAGCACATGTAAATAAAATAAATTCCATACCCATCATACGCACGCCGAACGCAACCATGAATCTATGATTTTACGGCTTAGCTTACTTAATTTAATCATAGGCAATACAAGTTGAACATATTGATGGCAATTTCCAATCAGTTATATGGACAAACATTATGCAATGTTATAATACTACTTGATTTTTTGTATATCAATTTACATTTGACATTCTAAATACGTGAAAGCAGAGAGAGCAGGCAAATGCTTAAGCATGTAGTAGTTAACATTTATAGGTGGGGATGGGTCAATATTTATGATAAAATCTGGGTTACCAGAACTTAAGTCTACGTTTATGTCAAATTAGTGCCATGCCTTGTGAATATTTATGTAGTTATTTCAGCAAAAAGAGAGAACATATGGGGACTAATGACAGTGACGCATGAGTAAAATTCATCATGTCAAACGCAGGTTAATAATCAAGTGTGAGACAGTTTGTTTGGAATTTCAACAGGCTACTTACTCAAAAGCGGCCGTAAAACGAACGGCTGGTCTCAAATTAGACAGGCGCAAAATGTAAAGGATTTACAGTTTGTGTTGAAACATATAATTCCAAACGAGAAGTCTGGATACAAGTTAACAAACATCAGTCGACAGTAATAGTCGAAGCATACATCACGATGAAACATGAGAAAGAGGGCTTACTTCATCTTTGATACTTGTTCTTATAAGACCATCGCAGTGAGCAAGATATATCCAGCCACTGCTTTAGCAATGGAGGAAATGGGGGAAAGTCCATTTCTAAAGATGCCCAAAGTTTAGATTTATTAGCATAAGAAGCCAATATCTTCCACACTGCAAATATTTACCCTGTGGCATCTATGACTCAGTTTGTTTGACGAATCATGACAGGCTTTATGCACCCTCTGCTGAAATTAACGCGGCGAGGAGAAAAAAATCGTTTCTGTTGGGTAGGTTGGCCAACTTGATTTTCGTATCCTAAACAAAAGTGCATAAAGTCCACAAAAATATATACTAGTGCCTTCTTACATTACACCAGCGCCCACGTATCTAATTCCAGACTTAATATACAGATAAGTATTAGAAACTATTGTGATGCAATCGTGTTGGGAATGTACTCAAGTGTGAAACCCCATTGAGTAGAGTCAATTGGTGCAATATCATAAACACTCATTACTGTATGGATATATGTATGTTGTATTGGGTACACTGCATTGCAAATACATTCCTTGTATATGTGGATTGTCTATCAAATGCTAGGATGGACTCGTTAAATCGAATACTTATCATAACTTGTGATTCACTGAGCAGACATACGATAGAGGATTTGAGTTGCAAGCTGGGGTGGAGAAGGATCAAAGAAATGTTATGGTCTGAGCGATAAACACATGCTGATAAAGGCTGTCGAAAAAGGGGATGGAAACGTGATTGAGATTTCCATGAGATCGCACGTTCGTACGTTGGCCCCGCTACGCGGCTAATGCAAAAATATATTACACCTCCTCCTCCCCCTCCCCCATTTCACATGGGATATGAAGCTATGGTGGATGCTGCAGTACTAGACATAGACGAGGACGGGGTCGGGGGCAAGGGGGTGGGGGTCGTGAGTAAACTGGCTTCAAATTTGGAGATAGCTGATTAGTTCAGTAGTTCTGGAGGGAATTGCGCACTTCTGGCTAGTTTAGGACAAACCATTTGTGTCATCTCTTCAGAATATTGGTGCGTGTTTTTTTGGCCTATGGGTTCCCGGAATGGATTATTGATATGCCAATCTGGATCACCGGCTTGCGTTTTCAGTATTGTCTGATTGTTTCTGTTTAAAGCTAGTCTGGATTCTTCCGGAGACAGTATATGGTTGACGATCCAAAGCGTAAATGCCGCTACTACCATTATGATCGTCCAGCATGCAAGTGACGAAACATATTTACTAATCTGGATGATCTGCTTGATGTTCTGGAACGTCGGGAGGGGTGTCTGGAGCTGTGACGGTATGCAAAAGTGGGTGGCTTTGGTCTACTCTGATCTGTTTAGTAGCCGATCCAACACTAATTGACAAATCTGGCGACTTCTCGAGCATTTGGAGGTCCCACCACCCTGGGGATGTGGAGCTGGGTTAACATAGGAGTGCTTTATTGGGAGAAGTTTTTTTTATGGCGGATGTTGTTGGCTACCATAGCACTGCCTGTATTGAGGTGGATGTTTCTTAACGATTCAAACTGCCCACGTCAAGACCCACATCACAACTGCAATAACCATATTGCCCAGGCTTACATTGAGAATGTGGGGATAATCTCCAACCACAAACTATAGTGCATATGGTTTATGTACTTAAGATATTGAGAGTATGTGAGTGGGAATCGGACCAACGTCCGTGCTCATGTGTACTATGTGCACCTCTCTCTTGGCTCTGCAGCTATTCATATACACATGCATTCAACATGTTGTGGTTAGGTGGAGTTCAAAAACAAATTTCAATTAGTGCTGAACGATCTGTCTTGAGTGTCAAACATGCATTTTAATCTGTAAGTACATCATCATAGATCTCAACAACAGGTGGCAGCAGGTGCTGTCTTAATGCGTCAAATATCGCACCTAGGACAAAACCCCTTTTGAAAATGAAACTTGAATCTCAGCTGTAAACAAACTAATTATATATGATGGATAGATAGAGTGTACGCACTCTGGATGTTTGCCAATCATATATCCGTCCATCAGAGTTTTATTAAAGGTGTCGCAGAAGTACCGTAACTCACAACTATCAGCAGCCTGCACCATCTGTTGGGGAATGGCTGAGAGCACTTATAGTACGCTCTCCGCACCTGAGGTTACTGTCTCTTCACACAGTTTCATTCAGTCCATTTCCAAAATTCCACATTTGTACATCATCATCTTTTTGGGGCGGTATAGAGAATTTGCAATGCCTTTGCCAAAACAAATGCAATTGTGTTGGGACACGTAGTATAATTCATCGACGTGTTGATATCGACCACTACGATAGTCTGCGCTGTTTATTTATCAGCAGGATAAGATAATCTGTTGGCAGGATGCACTTTCAATGACAGAGTGACGAACAGTGCCAATTGCAATTATATACATTTAGATTCAATTTCATTTGCCAATAACGCTGAAATTATTTAACACCCCCTAACCACTTGACACCAACCATCAAAGATCTGCCATTTCTTACAGAACCATTAACAAATCATCTTTTTACAGCCCGAAGAGATAAACACAGATCAACAAATCACTCCCAATGTCTTCTACAGTTTCCTTCCTAATTCTGTGCTGCTGTCTGCATCTTCACAATGTATGTATCACGTGTCTGCATTCGATAAAATTTGATATAAACATTTGCAGTGCCACAGACGGTACCGCCAATGGGACACGCACTCTTCTCAAATATTTATAAACAATGTTTTCTAAATTCAATGATTTTAAAGGATTTCACACTAGTGGCGGTCAAAGAGCCTGTTATCATACATGTAGATAGTGATTAATAGATTATTCGTGAGTCGTGCCCTTAATTATATCTGGTAAATGCATATATTCAGAAACGTGCCATGTTCAATATAGTAACCACTATATGACATTGTTTGTTGTCAATTATCTTAATGACATTGTTTATAGACTATAATATATGATCCAATCAGCTTTTAGCTTAATCAAAAATGAATAGGATTTAAACTATACAAAAAGAAGCTTAAGAAGAAGAAGAATAAAAAGAACAGCAATAGCAAGAATAGAAAGAACAATAACAAGATCAACAAGAACAAAAGAAGAAAAAAGAACCTTGCTTACACAAACAAGAAGAAACATCAAAAGAAGTAGTCGTTTGAAAAGTATGTTTGTAAATAAAAAAAGGTATCCCGACAATTTACTAAACATACAATGTACAAGCATATGGCACATAAAATTTATAGGCATGCTTGCTACAACTAATAGTTATGCGCGGATATCAGTCTGTTAATGCCTCAGTCTGTTAGGTGACTGATGAACCACGAGATAGAAGCTACACCACGAAGGAATGCCGCCCATATGTTTCACATGTATCGTGTATCTGCGAGCTACCTTATAACCATCTGCTACATCACTGTTTTTTTCAGGGAGTCAAGCTTGAGTTATGTATTTTTAAAAAGCTATATGGGTTTATGCGTCCCGTTTAGGGAGTCACGTGGCCTAATTACACTAGATCAAAGCGTGCATTAAATGTTTGGAATAGTGAATCAACTTTGAAACGAAAAGAACGGTGTTTAGAAGTACAGGATGCGGCCGTTTTGACATGTCCCACATAATGACTAATAGCTATATCTGAACCCCACAGCCTCTTAATCGTAATTGTAAAACCTACCATAAAGAAATAAATATATACATTAGGTGCTTTAAATATACCAACCAATCATAGAAGACATTCTAACTATATAAATCCCTATAGCAAAGTTCCCTATCGCACAACCATTCGGGCTGTGTAACAAATGGGCCGAAAATCGAACTCATGACCACTAGCATCGTGCTACCACAGATAGGGTAGGTAAAGTCTGCGAAGCATACGCTCATATACAGTCGAGTGCACAAAACAAAGGTATCGAAGTAAAAAGCATATCAACACATATTGTGCACATACATGTAAGGGCCAGCCTCCTCTTACAGTAGAACCTCTCAATTAGGACCACCTTTGGGCCCAGTGTTAGGTGGTCTCAATAGAGGGGTGAGTGAGTGACCTCTATAAAGAGGTTCATTTTGTTAGCTTTATGGAGGTTTGGGACCGTGAGAAATGGTCTTATTATAGATGTGGTCTGATTATAGAGGTGGTCTTAATTGGATGTTGTTATGTACTTAACCACCTGTCTACAGTCCCGTTCACTAATCATGAGTCTTATCAGCCAATGAAAACATCGCCTACTCACTCAATCTAATCTCTTTCCACCCGAGAACTAAAGCAAACTCGGCTTCATTAGTGAACTATGCTAAGCAGACAAGGCCTGTTGACACAGTGTCCACCCATCATGCATCAGTGAGCTGATCCGGCCAACAGATAGATATCGTAGCAGGGTCAGTAATATAAGTGTATTCGACTTCTATCATAGTAACGTTGGATTGATGACGATTAAAGTGCTTAAGGATATAGACTTTGATATAGTAACATTTGATAACATTTTATGTTACGACACTCCGATGGTCTTCAAAGGTACGCTGACCCAATGTCTTGATAAAAAGATAAAAAAAAGTATAATATAGTGTGGGCGTACTGCGTTCAAATATACATGTACATGTAGTATACATATGTAATAGGCGCCTCTCAATAATGTATGAACATGTTGACACTGGTTCGGTGATCAATGCAGTATGTCTTGCAATCAGTGTCATGTACTTTACTATACGGCTGGGTCAACACACTGTGTAAATATTTATTATTGGTTCAGCATCCGATTCCACGGTGAAGTAAGATTCTGTGAACTAGGCGGTCAGTAGTTACCACTGCACAGAGTGTCCAGTCGTGTGGCTGAAGCTGTTTGTTTCCAATAAGTGATGCATACATAATGCACACAGTGTTTGGCATAAGTTTAAGTATGTGTACATACATGTAGCTTGGTGCCTAGTATATATAGCTCATAAAACATGCTATCTAGGTGGAATAGGAAGAAAATGAAACCATTGTGATATGAATCCTGAAGCCTGAATTTTGTTGATATTTTCAGCCCCCCCACACACACACACATAAACCTAATATCAATTTTCCTGGTAGCCCCTCCGCCCCACTGCATGGACTCCAAACAGAGAGAACAAATCAAGTTGAGTTTTCCATCTCTTTCCTATCCCCATTTCCCATCCCCATCAACGATGTTTTCATACCCCCTGTGGGTCATGATAAATGATCGCCACCTAACCTTCATACATGTGATTCATCTGAAGAAAAATTGTGTATGGTGATACCTATCTGCCATCATAACCATATACTTGATTGATATATACATCTAAGTGTTGACTTTCTAAATAGTTGATTCTTCAAACATCTAAAGTCTAGTTGCACCAAGATAGATACTAATGGATGAAACTGCGTGTTCTGATGAGTGTTCTGAGAGTTGCTGAGCACTAAACACCATAGCGTTCCTCTCTCATCTGGTAAATCGGGCAAATGAAAATCATGAGATCTTGTCAAGTGTATAGGTAATCTTATCCATTGAAAATGTATGACCTACAACATATGATGAACAAGATATAGTGTGTGACTGTGTGTTTCCCTAATCATATATGTACGTCTACGTATGGATAAGGTACAGACTTTAACTCAGCGACTTTTGAGTAGCGTCTGAATAGGTTTGCCCATGATCCACATGCTTGACACAGATGTTAACGAATCACTCCCATGTAGTATATTCTTGAATGTGTAATTTACAAACAAACGCATGGCAAATGAATATAGACACAAACAATATTACACAAGATACTCACCATGGAGTAAGGCGTCATTTGCACCTTGGTCTCCTCCTGTGCGTCATCCCAAGTGTCATTATCCATGGCAACCCCGTTGCCCAGCAGCAGGGCTGACAGGTTGTAGGGCACCTCGGCCATGCCCGGGCCCGCCATGCCCGTGCCCAGCCCCGAGCTGAGGTTCAGCAGGTGGGCCATCCTCCTCCTTGTGCTCCTGATCCCGAGGAAGCTATCCTTTTGCGCCTTGCTTATTGATTGACATCGTGTTTGCTAGTAAAGATTACATTGTGTATCCATTGGGAAAGTACTGTTCTATTCCTCCTTTGGTATAGTATATGTCAATCTAGTTATGTTTATTACTGTATCATATTAACTCAATACTGATGAGTCTCAGACCACATGATAAGATCGCGTAATAGAAGGATAGGCAATTCGCCTACATTTTCCTCGTGCACTTAAATACTAATGTGAATCCTAATATTTTATAGGACTATATGGGTTAATCTATAAGCTCCTTCATTCACGACCGTTAGTCACCTCTCCCATGGGCGCTTGCTTGTTGACATTCCCAGACAGAGTGGTCTACTATAACCACCAGACTAATCTTTCAGAACCATTCACTGATGTGCATTTTCCTATTCACCAGATCCTCTTGTCATGTATCCTTCAGTTACACGAATATATCTCATAACTTGTACATCAGATAGTGCTCCCACAACACGCCTAGCTTGTTGATGCCACTATTGTCATCTGTGTCTCAGTCACAAGGTTTGCTGCGGTAGATTCTGTCCAAGCAGTTGTGTATCTAAAGCATATCATGGAACATTAACACACGAAAAAAGTGTCACTTAGTGAATTTTGCTGATTTTCATGTAAAGCACCAAGACCATTAGCATTTACATCTGCTAGAAAAATGTGAGAAAGTTGAAAATGAATTAACATTTAGGGCAAACTATCGTTATGTGGTCAAACTGAACATTGACGTGACATTGACGTTGGCTATAAAAGAGAGATTTATCAAAATACCAGTCACTTGATTTAACTGCTCTATACAACGCTGTGCATTTGGTATGTGGTATATGGTTCATTTGCCGTTCCTTTATGCTAACAAGTGACTTATCTAGCCTAGGTTTTAACGGTGTATAGACCTGCACACGATGTCTTTGGAAAAGGAAATTTCAGTAGACTATTGAAAACAGTTTAATGCAAAGAGTATGGAACGTAAATACCTTGATAAATAGGATAAAAGAATATCAAGACCATAAATGATTTAAATCCTACTTCATCTATATACTAAGCAATGAAACACCAGCATTCAATAGCTATATAATTTTAAACCATATCCCTTTCAAAGCTAGATGTAACTAACCAATCACGTCTTTAATTCAATAATGCCACCAATTGAGGCACACACGGCTAGACATGTAATATTTACAACTCAGCCGGCAACAAATAACGTCTATTATGAGAAATTGTGACAATATCCGCAGCAAATATGTGTTTTGTCGGCTGCCGTGCAATTACAGTTATTTACCACCAGGGGGAGTATTTGCTCGGTGCGTAATTCAAACAGATTCAGCAGAATATCACATATTATTGTCAATTCGTGGTTCAGGAAATTGTTGTTATCGTTTGAAAGGAGTGGAATGTGTAGCTAGTCAATAACCGTACTTAACCTTTGCTGATGGACCAAAAAATCGGCAATATCTTCATTTTGAGTACAGCTCGTAAAGTTGAACTCCACGTCATAAACTCTGGGATATTTTTTGTCAACACAAATGAGCCAATATTTGAGGAATGTGATAGGCAAAGGCTGTACAATTAAATACATTCTTATGGAAGAAAGTTTAGAATGTGAGTCATAGGTAGCCCCAACCCTTCACCACCAAAAATCATTTTTGTGGATGTTTGCCGTCCTATACAAAAGGTACCATTAACTCTTGGGGGTGCGTCCCCCCATCCCCCTCCCCCACACACACACACACACAAAAGAAAATAAAAAATAGAAAATAAATAAAAAATTGTGGCAGGGACGACAGTTAGAAATGCTTACGTGGACACCTTGCAACCATTTGTTTCTAACAGTGACATTGAATACATTATGGAATTTCCGACTGAACACCAGATAGCATTTGTTACATATTTTGTTAGTCTACTGTGCTTTCTTAATTACACAACCAGCTGTTTTGACGATTTATTCTTTAGCCGCCTTTAATCTCATTATCACAGGTTAGCCGAGGGTGCTCAAACCAATCTTAAAACACACCTATTAGACCTGAAATGGACCTTAACTCTACAATATTTTTCTCGTTATAAAACCTTCCTTCCGTTGGCCTTAATCGAATTGTATTTAATCATGACACACACACCTCGACATACACCCAATGGCTCTTCATTCATGGCAGTAACTTTAGCCCATATCGGGGATAAACTACAATCAGCTCCCCTACTCCTGAAGCTTATATTTTCATCTGGTCTTGTAAATATATATGTCGGCATGCCCCAATCTTCATCGCAGAGGAAATTGAAGCAGCGCTTACATAGATCACATGACCCTCGAATAGCCTCGATAAACGAGCAATCGTATAATAAGCCCAGTAAAGCATATGCCCGATGCCCAATTATAAAAGAAATATGGTGGATAGAGATCATATATCAAACGTCTCTTTATTTCTGGAGAAGCAGAATGCTTAGGGTGGGGTGGGGGGTTGGAGATGAAATCGGAGTAGAGAGTTATGTCGTATTTCGGAGTCACGTGATTTGTTATGCATGCGCATATTATGTATGAATCAAAATGTGAAATTGGCTGCTTGGGCAATCATTGACTGGGAATTGTATGACATGGCATAGGTATACATCATGCAAAACAGCAAAAATATCGTATATATCTTGTTACACTTTGCCACAATTGATCATTAGGCCAACAGAGCCTATTTTGAGATCAGGCAAATTATTGGACGCTCCTTAAGTATGATTGAGGTAATTGCTATATGACACGCGATACATTGGCTGTGTATGAATGTGAACTAAATTAGATGGTGTACTTATCAAGAGATGAAGCTTTTGAAGATTACACTTGACATGATTGAAAACGGAGTCATCAATTCTATACCCTATCGACTGCATTGTCTCATCCATAAAAAAACACTACCCAATCTCCAACCTATGAATAACAAGCATATAGGACAAAGCTTCTTAAGCCTGCCAAATGTAATCACAAGCAGCCCTAAAATCTAATGGCGCCCATTTATTCCAAAGGCGCGCCATCACCTCCCAATAGAGCGCAATAATCCAGAATGATCCAGAATAGTAAGCCGTCTCCAGCGTACAGACTAAGGCATTCTCCCACGCATATGTAGGTGGTTATTATCGTCTTGTCGGGTGCAAAGTCTTGAACTCCATCATTATTATAATCTCTGTTGCAATCGGCGGCTATAAAGTAGCAGCCTATAAGCGGGCGCCTCCCTCGAAGGCAGGCGGAGCATCCTTGTCTGAACATTGCTGATAAATTGGCCATGTTTTGTGAGGCATCTCCTGCTGAGGTGGCGAGAGGGAGGAGGTTGGGGCTCCTAGGATATCGCTGAGGTTTATTTGACTGTAATGTTGCTTCTTCTCTGTGGTGCCTTCGGAGTTAATACCTACCGTGTACGCTTGTCTGGACCCGTATGTTCCATTGACATAATTCCAAACATACATACTGTGATTTAGCATGCATAATAAATTTTGCAAGCTCTGTTCATGGGTTATCAAGATTGAGAAAACCATAATAACCATTACTGTTTGTGATAGATAATGTGTCGTGAATCGTGTCTCTATGGTTTTAAGCATGCTCTCACAGTTAAACAAACAAAAAAGCCGTCAAATAGAAGGATCTTCATTGCATTCTGAGCACTACACTCAAGAACTTACTCAGGGCACATTCTATAGCATAATCCTCTCCATATTGTACGCCTACATTTACATATAGCTGTCTCATCAATAACAAGGTCACCTACCAAAGACACAAAGCCAACTACCATGGAACGTGTGAGTGTCTACTAAGTGCCATACATTTTGTAGTCACTGTACTAGATGCTAAGTATCAAGCACAAAATTAGCACAAACTTAAGAGTAAAGTCGTATCTGGTGCCCCATTATTAAACCCACATACACCAAAACAACAATCGGCCCACACACCTCTGCATTATTAAAGCTCTGTCATATCAGGGTCAGTTTCCGGAGGTGGTGGTCAGTTCATTTCTTGAATGTGAAGGAGCGGTCGGTAATGCGATAATGACCATCTCACACCTAACGACTAGTGATGAGTGCACTTACTTAGAGAGCTATATGATTGACCCAGTTCTCCGTCCGGCTTGGCCTGGGTTGGTGTATTGTGTTGGCAGGTGATGTGTACAATACAACTTTCAGTGGGTGGAAAGAGGACAGTAATGGCTGTATTGGAGATCAGTGCATTGTACAAACATGTATATATAAGATATACTGATTATAAGAAACCAGTAAGTGTGTTCATGTGACGGGTCTTCACGCTTTGGATTTGTCCAC
Source organism: Streblospio benedicti (assembly GCA_019095985.1). Lineage (NCBI taxonomy): Eukaryota > Metazoa > Annelida > Polychaeta > Spionida > Spionidae > Streblospio > Streblospio benedicti. The sequence continues at coordinate 25,116,284 of CM032659.1, forward strand.
GTGGTCGGTTTTTGGTGTTGCTGTTGGTATTGTTGCTGTGCTGTTATTAGAATTTCCACGCAGGTGAACAACTATACAAGGTCAGGTAATGTATACATGTTCTGATTATGAAGTGCACAATAGGTCTATGTTGTTTGTTTGATATTTGAATTGCTTCACTGTTCTTATGGATCCTTTATAATAAGCCGCTTATAAGCCAAACCATGCAGCATGACACACGTTTTGTTCTGGTGTAACTCATTGTTGGTGTACATTGTAAATGTGCATGTTCCTGTTTATAAAAGACGGCCTGTGTTCAATGATTCATCCAAAGAAATCAGGGTGGACTTTGGTCTATGCTCAAAACACCGATAGATTCAGGCCCACTGCCCCATGCCTCATTTACCCACGTACCCCATGGCATTGCAACTACGTACTGATATCATGGAAGTCACCCATAAGTTCAGCCCACCCCATTGTTATGAAGAACTCTTTCTGTCAGGAATTACTCATAGGCAGATCCAGGGCGGGGAGAGTGGTGGGCGGAATGAGCGACCCACACCCTTTTCCCACCAAAATGCATTATTTTCATCGGTTGTGGCATGTTGGCTATTGATGGCGCGTAAGCAAACTATGAGATCCCTTGAGTGCGCCACACCCCCCCCCATTTCGGAAAACATGGATCGGCCTGTGTTACTACATATAGTGCACGTGGTATGGAGAACATGTACTGTCCATGTACACATGACCCATATCGTGGTACAGGTGAAGTGTGTACATGGGGGACTGCCCATTATTCGGAAGGTCCATTAGTCCGTATACATGCATTACCTCTTTGTAAAGGATTTGGCTTCTGAAGAGTGTTAGTTCCCAATCTTCCAGTCACACTTTGCCTCAAAAAAGAAATCCTGATCTAGTTCTAGACATACAAACGTGTAAGAATATGCACGGAAAACCGTCAGCATTGCAATCTTCCAAATGACTATGCAGAACGCATATTTGCATAATACCCCTTGTAATAAAAATATGCCATCAACTATAGTGTCGTTTCAAATGTTAGAACATGTCTCCTATTTTGAGGAATTCACTGAAAATATGACTAAGCACGGCAGAAAAGCATCAAGAGAGCAGCGATAAAGACCGAATACGCTAAGTGCTCCCCGAGACATGCAAAGGAGGGTCAAACGTGAGCAGCTCCGATAAGGCGCAGCATAATGTGCAATTGTCGCCTGCTTTTTTTTTACCAATGAATGGTATTGTTGATACACGCGGCAGCAGTGTTTATAGTTAATGACAGATTTATCAATACACCGTGAGCACACGGCACGGTGTTTGTCAAGCGTGCAGATTGCCGACATTGTTGGCAGATTGTCTGGACCATTAGGTAATTATCCGTGTACTGTACGGCAATGCTTTGTAAGTACCGATACATGGCGTGTTTAACTCAGTATCATAGTTGTGAGTGTTTTTTTCCGGTTAGCGTATTAAGCCTAGGGCACAACCGGCATTGTGGACATTTTGACAGTGCGTGTTTTCGTCTATCTGTGACTACGGCGTGTAATAATGTAGGAGTTGACGTACTGGCTCCGAAATGACCCTTCAAATCATACCTACGGGCAGGCAACTGTTTAATTATTATCATGACGTATCACACTTCCTCCGCTGTATCCATACTGCCTCAAACACGTAGTACTTTCAACATAACTAGACACACACTGATCCCTATGGTCTCCTTGGGTTTTAGCGACAGAGAGGCACTAGAGAAACAGAACTGCCGGTTGTGCCATAGGCTCTGTGAATACTACCATTCGGCTGTCACAGGTGCCCTCTTGTTTGGACTGCAAGAGTTCTCGGGTATTGACACGGAAGTTTGAACAATGCAAAACTCATTGCTCAGAGATACAGCGGGCTAGATTTGTTTGTTTAGACGTTCTCTTTCGCTTTTTTGAGTGCATGACACGAAGGGCACTGAACTCGGCTACTCATTAGGAAAGTTCTGTGTTTTTTTTAACTAGTGAATAATTGCAAATGGAGCAGCAAACAGCTGTGTACAATGAAGACATGCAGACCCATGCATTCCCACACTACCATGACCTATTTTCATCAAACCGATATACGAGCTTTATACAATCGTTGTATTGGGCGCCTGTTGTCTCTCCCGTGTCTCACTGCACCCGACGACCTGGGACTCGTGTCTACACTGTCCAAGTCAGTAATGCATTTGGGATCTAGCCTTCGGCTTGCTTAACCATCTACATCGAAGATTGGCTGTTGCAAGAGGACGTTTTTACCTTAGAGAACGTTCACCCTATCTGGGATATTGAAGCAATATTCCAAAATGTGAACAGCAAACTCAAAGGTAGATTCAGATTTTCTGGAAAGGAAGGTGGGGACGACATTATGAAAATGGTGGCAAAAGCTGGGTCCCTGAACAGCTAACCTCACCCCATTCTTGGATCTACCACAACGTATAGCAAGATTTCGTATGTAGGAGCAACAAGGCCATGGAACGCACTGTCCGTTGTAATCGAAGTTGCCGATCAGATGTACAAAATGTACATGTACGCTTGGTTTGCATTATATGTGTAGACACAAATAGTATAACCAGCAAGAAGCAATGCCCATAGCATTAAGATAATAGGCTATATATTATTGATACTTGCTGACGCGTCGTATAGTATACATGTACAATGATATATTTGATTAATTTGGTGTTACATTATTGTGCCTGGATTGCCTTCTATTCCAGTCATATCTGAAAATAGCATCTCATAACTAATAGTGAACTTTGTGCAAATTGGTGGTCATTCTACTCCATAACCAACTACGTCAGTCAACACAAAATCATAGGAATTGAATTAAGCTTCCCGGAATTCCAGGTACAAGGTATTGAAGTTATTAAGCCCACCAAATATCATGAATGGATTATAATGCCAAGGACTTCCCAATAAAAGTACACACGTGAGTACACTATAAAATATAGACATGCTTGCTGGATGATTCAAATCCATGTTTGAAGTCACCTTTTACCAAGTGAAATCAACACAAAAATAAAGGATAACAAAAGAAAACGAAAGTACACATATCACACGTCCACCAAACCAAAATATTAGGCATAGAAATGAGAAACCCAACATTCATTCTTGTTAAAATGTATCAAACAGTTACTAAACAGACACTATCGTTCAAACTTAACACGTCAATTTGTAATGTACATGTACATGTACAGTACATTGTACCTTGTCTCTAACACCAATGGCAGTATGGTTTCTATCAAGGATCGAGGTAATATCGTTGTGAACGATGGTCTTAACTGATGCCATCTCATTATCACGGGTCCCTTGATGAAGTCTTCCTTTAATAGCGTCGGTCTGTACGAAAAGTTCTACTGTACCAAGTAACATTTGCGGGACTCGAACCCACACGCCTCTGGCCACTGGGTACGCGACCTTCCAAGCTTGCACTGTGAGTTTGAATTTCACGCAAAATAGTACACTATACAGTAAGTTCAAAGCTATCCATCAGTGCCAACCCAGTGTAAATCACGGACGCTCATGCACATTTGCACAGTATTGTTTACGTAAACACTGGCTACATCGCTATTCACAGCTTATTGCCGCCAACGAGTGCTGCATTTACACAGACCGATTTCACAGAATCCACAATGGAAAAAAAAAAAAAATCCATTACCGTTTGCGGATCACACGCAGCAGTGACGCGCATCAAAGGCGTGCGCAGTCGCGCGCGCATGCGCGCATACATAATGCACGCTATCGGCCAAACGTGATGGATACTGTGGCGAGTGTTATCTGATTGTTGTATGTTTTGCGGATGTCATGATGACAATAATAACATCACCGTTGTGAGACTGCCATTCAGGCGTGCAGAGCGATCTGAGTCAATGGGCCTGTAATCGTACACAGTATTGGCACTTTTGGACGATACTCAGTGAATTTGACGGTATGTTTATTGTAACACAATAGCTTGATGACAGCACTATGGTCAGGGTAAATTTAACGTGCGCATTGTATAGAAGACGCCTAATCCATCACAGACGTCTTTTTCAAGAGTGTTTCTTGTTTATGCTGCCACTGTGGCGTAATTTCTTTATTTACACCACGTTACGTTTATACAGGCTGTAATGAGCCGTTAAAATATTTAATAATGTGGCTATCAGTAGGGTCTATAGCGTTACAATCTATAACATGTTGTTCAATTAGCTTTATTACCATGGGCCAGGGTTCAATGGAAGAACTGTATTTCATATAGACTACGTAGACAGGGCACTGCGTGGATTGTATGATTTTTGTGTACCTGTTCCAAACGTTACGTACGCTGTTTTAAAAGGTGCTTTCAGATGACTCATGAGTAGATATATTGTGGTCTAGCAAAGTGTATTTACCGTTAAGTAGATATAAGAAAGCCAATCTGAAACGTAGCATGTTAATTAATGCAGCAGTGATATGACAAGCAGCTAACTATCTCAGACTAATTGATGTGACCAGGACGTACCATCATGCCACGTGACTTTGCTACTTAACAAATGACTCACACTGCCACTGCATTTTACTGAGAATGTGTATCAGATGGGCAATCACGTATATTCAATATGTATCAGATGCGGAATTACTTATATTCAATGTGTATCAGCTATGGAATGGCATATTTTTCAAGGTGTATCAGATGCTGAATCACATATAGCCAATGTGCATCATATGCGGAATCGCAGAACCAAATATAGGCCCAACACTGTTTATGTGTATCGGATGGGGAACCACATATAGTTAATGCATCTGAGTCAATGTGTATCAAATGTTGAATCGCATATAGTTAATATGTTTCAAATGTTGAATCACATATACATGTACATATGTAGTCAATGTGCATCAGATGCGGAATCATTGAAGACGTAAGCAAAGGGATAAGTTAGCGTAATCCATTGCGACGTGGCCCTAATGGCTGCCGGCACCAGAGAGGCGCGGCTTATGTCGTATTTCAACGTAAAAGGTTCGGGAAGATGATGGCGGCGGCGGCAGCGCCCAGAGAGGCATCTTAGGGTGATATCTATCAGGGGGTGGCCATTAGGGTGGCGGCGGCAGCCAGGGTTGGGGAGGGGGCACTGGGAGGTAAGCCGCTGTGGTGACACTGTGACTCATGCAGATTTAATGGTGCGTCAGGTCTACGTTTTTGAGAAAGTTAGAATTTAGAGTTCACCGTCCTCATCTATTTGTGCCCTACTGTTTACAAATGTTTAAAGGTGGTATTGTAACACTGGAGTATGTAGCCATCAGTACGGTAAAGGAGATTTTCGTAGAGTGGCGATGGGAGTTCACAGATATAGGGTTATGGGATCGACTGCATGAGTGGCTGCTATCTGAGGATCGTTTGTGCGATTTGATAAGTGGAAACAAATATATATGGTTGTGATATTGTATTAATTACATGCTTACCATCAGTTACGTCGGGTAAAGTTTACTGTACCATAAGCGGCGTGGGGGTCTTTGTACATGACATTTGAACAGAATAAACGAGAAGGACACATGATCCAGATTTTGAGAGCCACAGCTAAATTATGCAAGTGGTGTTCGAAACTTGATTTTATCACTGTCAGAATTTAGAAAATCGGAAAAAATATGATGCATAATTGAGGCAGGTACATTACATGTCTGTTTGGCGATATCAATCTACGATGGCGATGGCATCTAACGATGTCAAATGGAAGGGTTTTGGTTCGCGTATATACATGTAGCCACAAAACGTCATGATAAATCGTTAATTAAACATCTGTTGTCGCAAAACGTAAATTCTGCGACCCGTTTCGATGTTTTACTGCCAATTAAAGGAATTTACCAGTTTATGTATAATGATTACTTATATAGATATAAGTGAGAAGAATACATGTACATTACATATCCACATCACTGCTACCAAGTGGCGTGTGGTGTAGTTTCCTAATTAACATTGTGTGCAAATTGCTGCTCTTGTCGCATTTAATTATTTTCTCAGCAACAAGGTTTATGACTATGCAGTAACTACGTAGTAAGAACATACATGTATTGCCATGCTCAGCAAACAACCTCATGCCTTAACTGTTTAGCAAACAGAACAATACCTTCTGATGTGTATACGCCACAAGTCTCTAGTCTACATGTAAGGTTGCACATGATTCTTTGCTGGTAGATATTGTTTTGCTTTAATACAATTGGAAAATTTGAACTGTCCCCTATGCACATGTGTTTCAATCCATTTGGGAGCAAACATAGTGTCCACTGTCCACATAAGGCCCATTAATCGTAGACTCACTTTTAATATGATATGGAGGAAAAAAATAAACGGTAGAAGTGAAATTTGTCCACATAAGACAGGGGTCCACTATACGGAGGTGTACTCATGAACAGGATCCACTGTGCGAGAAACCAAAATTTACGGACATTGCAACATGATGCACATGGTTTGAGGCAACCATCGGCAGTTTTGTAATGTACCAAAAAACTTTGCACCTCTCCCGATGGAACCGTCATTTTGGTCCGTCAATGATTCGCGGAAACAACAGACATTTGTCAGTCTTGTCCCGAACAGTCCCGAACTTAGCCAATGGTTGATACTTGTCTGCATAAAGTGTTTATCTTGTGGCATCATCTCTAGCGTGTAATGTTAACACTTAATATGTTCACAATTATCTAGATAATTTGACCTTAATTTAGTTCAGGAAATGTCAGTCTGTATGACCATCATAAGTGGTATATATACGGTTACACAGTTTTCAATTGATTTGTTTGCTCATCTGCATATACGGATGAATATCAAATGAAAAACTTGATATTTAAAAATGAACTTTTATATTTTATATGCTTTGTCCTGCCCCTGGGCTCAAGTGCGCTGAAATTTACTTGCCCTATCGACACATGATCGACTGTTAATTTCTTAGTTTAGGACGGCAGTCTGATTATGTCTACTTCTGGCAGTGCTATAACATCCATGCTTGGTCTAACATTCACATCATATTAGATAAACATTGACATATTTTGGGGTTCAACTTTAAAATACGCAGAATACAGTCACCGATCAATTGTTTTTATCAATCAATGTCAACGAATATGTCACACGTTTGCATTCCTCATTAACCCGATATAGTATGTTTTGCAATGCCAACCTTTAAGGCTTTACATTAAAGTCTGCATTTTGTGGCTCTTCAACATGCTTATACTACGCTTTCATTCCGTGAAACATATTTATTTAGATTAGTTATTTTTAGCTGTGGAACAATACGATTGAAAATTGGAAGTGACGTGAATTTTCCACACAAGTCACCTGAATTGTAAGTTTGAAGATAGTTACACATTTAAAATAATGTTGGTGATGGATACACACTTAGGTGTATGGTGTGTGGGTAGGTGCGATAGTGTTATTTCCGTGTGTATAAGGTAAGCTATGGTCACATACATGATGTATTAGCTTTGTGATGAATTATATATATATTTCAACCATTCAGTTAAGGATATTCCAGTCACAAAATCGGAGCATGTCAGTCAACAGACGGCTTAATTGATTTAGAATAAAGGACATCAAAATGTATTATTTTGATGTGACCCACCAAATACCCCAAACGTACAGACGATCTGTTACATATAAACAAACCATTTTCCAAACACAAAACACACATAGAAATTATTTGCTGCAAGAATCAAATTTCTCTTGCATGATTTATGACGTATTTTTAATGCATACCCACCACAATAACGTCAAAATTCAAGTTTTATAAATCTGTTACTTCACTTAATGCACACTCCAATAAAATTGTGTAATCCTGTGGGAAGTCATATGTCCCGACACTAATTGTAACTCATGAATCAACTACAGTTGAACTTTTATATCACGAATCCAACCCATATTAAACTGCACATAATCCACTTCATTGTATAGTATAACTATACATTACATACAACTCAATGTTCTCAGTCTTCAAACACAACCAACCTCCCTTAAATATAACCGTCACCAGCGAAAAAAAGCTCAAACATCAGTCTCTCTCTAATACTCAACACCAGTTGTTTAGGAGTCCGTCCATACAAATCACTGTACACACACCTAATGAGACCACATTAGCAGGGATTAGCGAGTGTACACACAGTGGCGTGGCCGCCGCTGATGACCACCGCTTTTGTTGCAGCGTACGCCACCGGCACCTCACGGCCGAGTCGGTAGACTCACGCCACGACGGCGGCAGCGACAGCAGCAACAGGTGCCGCGCGCTACAGCAGCAGCAGCAACCACCGGCTCCCGATAATCCGACACATCTGGTGGTGCTAATCTGCTGGTCTCCGTTGGCTATAATCAACTTGGTAGCAAGGAGGTGGAAGGAGAATTGAGATGCCACGTGCCATGGTGTTTGCCTTTCTTGCCCTCATCCTTCTTGCAGCTCCCATTTGCCCATATTCAGTGTGTGTGGTGGGGGGGGGGGGGGGTCCAGCACGTTTGCCTCATATTCAAGTGGAAATCCCATGATTCCTATGTGCTTGGCTTCTCTCATCCCATGTCCGTAAACAGGGATATTAGATTAGCATCAGATCCATGCATCACCATGTTTATTCACATTATGCTAGATGGTCAATTTGTCCTGTCCCTCAATGCCACGGCGAGCGAGGTGGAAAATTGGGCAGTGACCTTACCATGCCAATGACGTGACCACCACTAGGAACTGGCTCAAGTGGTCAGCAGCTCGGTGGTGCGCGGTCAGTGTATACGGCCATAAAAGGGATTGGAGTTATAAAGTGACAGACCATTTGATTTTGTGTGTCGGGACGGGATGGGGGTGGTTCAGCCATATAAAAACATTAATATTTTACTGCAGTTGTGACGGATATTTAACCTCTATACATGTTTGTTTTGTTAAAACATTTGACTCGGCTGAAATGCGAAAAAAAAAAAATTTTAATTTAGTATCAATTAACTCGCCCCAACCACTCTCGATCAAATAACGAGATTTCATGTGATTATCTTATTCTCAATTGTTGTTTTCCTGTTCTATTATTTTCAAACCAAAACTCTTATTCTCAATGACCACACGAATCACAAAACTAAGTATTGAGATAAGATAAAACAAGATAAGATACATTTACAGCAACAAAACAACAAACAAACAAAAAAGAAAACAAAAAAAACAAAAAAAAACATCAACATAACACATGCAATCACAGTTGGTAAAGCTGGCTAACACTGACGTAAAATGACTGAGTTAAAGTACGTATCAATATTACACCAGTATATCGTACTAGCATAAGTACACCCATAAAGCTTATTTACAATCAGCGAATATCATGCATCTTTCATTACAATGCCATGACAAGCGTGGGAGTCAGCAGATGTAGACCTACTGGTGAAGTATCAGCGAGCATGTAAACATAGTATGCTTCCCAGTGAATGTTAAGTTCATTCTTTCACGTATGATAATGCATTGCTATGGACCACTTACATTATAAAAAATAACAGTTACTGGAATAATTGCCCGGTGTCCTTCTACACAAGGATTTATTTAACATATAAACAATATGGTCTTAATGCCACCAGCAATTTACAGTACATGCCCATGTTCATGCAGATGCCTTTCTTCTAAATCATGATGCTTAGGGGTCGTTTACAAATGAAGTCACCTCATTTTTAGCCATTTACCCCCCCAACACACACACACACATCCCCCCCCCCCACACACACACCCCTGTCACATTCGTCATCTTTGCAGCACACACACCCTCCTGGTAAGTGATGTCATCTTTGCTTCCCATCCACACCGTACGACATGGTTTCACGAGACATTTTCTGTACAATTATATTAACACATTTGAATATATATGTCCATAATTTAGACATAATTTTACAAATGTATATAGTACACAAAAATGCGACTCCAACAAGTAGATATACACAACTCACCTAACCGGTCAGAAAGTAAGTTCAACTACTGTTATATAACTAAAACATGTTTTTCAAAAGGTGACATCGCCCAAATGCAAGACCGCCGCCTCCCCCCACACCCTCTTGTCAACTTTCTTCATCTTTCGCTACCCCCCCCCCCCACACACACACACAAAACAAAAAACAAAACAAAAAAAATCTGTCAGGTGACGTCATTTCCGACTGATCCCATATCCACATTTGGACACATGCAAAACACCCTTAAACAGAGGTACACCATACCCATAACACAATAGCCGCAGTCCTCATTCTGAGCACAATCACCTTGAAATAATTGTCTGTGTATTCCATTTTGGTAATTGATGGTAAACATGGACTTTGGATCCCGGTGCATTCCGATCAAGAGTGGCCACTTTCCATAAAGAGGTCATAAACACCATACCTCTTATAGCGGGCGTGTTTGGTTTGGGGTGTTGTTTGTACAGAGCTCATCGTTGATGGCATCCATATACAATGTACTAGGATGAGAACATAATGGTGCAATATTTCCACGAATATGACTCTTTTTCTCCATCTCTCTCCACCTCTCATCAGCTCCCTCTGTCTTTCTATATTTTCATCATTCAGAATCTTCCTATTTCCCTCTATCGCTTTTCTTTCCCTCTTCTTGAATTTTCAACTTCTCATAATTATTATAGTGCGCCGTAAAAATAACAATTTCCTTGTAATTCACAACTTTAGCGTGTGGAAGATTGACACTTCTTTTTTGTGAACGAGTACCAACTATTATATAGACCTAGAAACGCAACACAATAAGAATTTTCATTGCTTTGATGGGGATTCGCCACAAGTTTCGGTGCTGCTACCTAAATACAAGATGCAATGTTGCCGCTTACTAATTATTGGTCGTGGGGAGTCCCCACCATCCATATAACACTTTGTTTACAAAAGGCTTTATGTACTTTGGTATCTAGGCCAATATAATCTATTATGCCTTTACCAATGTTCCACCAAATGGTTTACCAAAGAACATGTCGTTTGTACGCTGTAATAAAATCTATATTGTTCAAGATTGATATTTCACAGAAATCCCATACATAGCACCATTGTATGCAGGTGTGTTACCTCACTGAATAGCAGAGCATCTATGTCTAGACTCAGGTACTAAAATATGATATTCGTGTATGGCTCATTAGCCTCATTAAATTTTGATCGTGATGCACACTACAATACATTGAACGAATTCAACTAGGTGTGCTTCGTGCAGTTTTTGTATACATGCATATGCACACGCTGGATACATTCACAAATCATTTGTATTTGCCAGAATGCAGTATAATATGAATAATAAACTGATAACATCAATATTTAACACTGTCACTGTTGTTGCATTCAAAGTTGGTCTTGGTACAAAAAAAAACCCAATAGTTTACGCTATTAATGGCAACATATTAATGGCAACATTGTAAAAGGTTTCACACTTTAACAAATACTGCCGAATGCCAAAATACCAAAATTAGACATGGTAATTAATCACTCAAGCATTCTAATAAGTTTGAGTGTTGTGCTTTCAAAAAGTATTATTTATAACTATTATGCACATACATGTAGCCCAAAATGGGTATAATGACAATAACTGATCGAAGGGATGTGGATTGACACAGTTTTCCAAGTAGGCCTTTCTTTGTAGCCAGTAACGTAAACATAATATCAAGTTTACCTGCTGTGTTATACACCATTCAAATAAGGCAAATTTATTTCCTGACCCACGAAGTAAGATGCTAACAGATATACATGTATGATCTGATGAAAAATTGTGTTATAGGCAATTAACATTTAGTATCATCACACATACAATGTACAATAAGGATAGAACGTGTACAAACTGTATTGATGAAAAGACAATGCTTACATTCTTGTCTTTGGGGAATTTGATTCTTTGTACAAAAAAGAAGCTCCAGACATTGTATCCATAAAACATGCTCTGGCTCAGCCTATCTTCACATCTCCAGATGTCCTCTTCTATGTAACTTAATATGCTTCTCGGGGTGATATTTCTCCACGCTCCATATCTAGATTTCAATGAGGCTTTTTATGTGGATACCAAAATGTGGACATCCATATTTGATGCAGGGCTTTGTGAGAGTTTAGATAGATACATGGTTGCATGCTAAGCAAGAATCTGTAAATAATGAATTCGGTAAAAGTTGGTATCAGATCTGAGGGGGTGTCAGATTTATCGCTTGTTATTACTTATTCATTACAGCAAGCGGAATCGCAGATTTTCTAAATGCCATTGAACATAACACTCCTGGTGTTAATTGTTATATGAATTGATGTATGAAATTTATTCACACGAGATCTATTATACATGTTCTTCCTTTAGATGTTTATGTAACGGTTTGGGTGGGGTATCTGAATTATGTAAAACAATTAAAACATATAGTCACTGCGGCTACATGCATGATTACATGTCACAGATAAGTGTATGTGGTCACATTTGAATTCTCATGGACATATACGTGTATACTTTGTATAGCAACATCAAACCAATGATTACATGTATATGACATACGTAACATTGCAATATATAATGACAGTATCTCGCAACCCAAAATATAGCAACCAACCAATTGCTGTAAGGCTCATGTCAATAGTGCAGTTGCTCTTTCCGGTGAACTCTTTGTCAAGTGACATCCGAAAATCCATATGCAACAACTAATTGTGTTTTCTCCACTTAGTAATCAATGTTTACATAGAAGAACCAGACGGAATGTTTCCCTACAGTATGTACCAACAACGTCTTTTAAAATATGTCAATATGGCATCAAACGTGTGTTCCCTATATTTACTAGATACTAAGTTTTTAGTTGTCAATATTTTCTCAACTAATTTACTAAACTAAGCTATTTCGAATTTGCATATCATGCCTGTCTGGCAGACATCGTATGGGCCTCATGTGTTTCCGTAGATGCTATAGAATGTTTCAAAATGTGTATCATCATGTGCATATAGAATACATATTAAGCATATATAATGCATTTGAAACGGCCTGTAGTCAACAGTGCCGACGCTGTATTTTCACGGGATTTAATGTAAGCCACTTGTGTGGGAGGCATCGGGTGGAGTCTCATTAAAAGAAAACGTCGTTTGTACGGTGTGATAAAATCTATATGGTTTAAGGTTGGTGTTTTAAAGAAACCCCATACCTAGCCCGAATTGCATGCATGAGCGGTTCTTTTCAAGCTTCGTCCCAGGCAGCTGTGATATGTATACCGTGACCGTCAGCGCATTGAGGCGGTGTCATTGTTGTACAAACCCTGATTCAAACTGACAAATATACATACTTCTCACTTGCGCCTTGCTTGCTTGAGGTATCACCTCATCGCCATGAATTCCCTTTTTAACTTCAGCCTTCCAATTATCAGTGAACGTTCAACACCTAGACAGCAAGGTCTAATCACGTAGCGCCGTATGCACTGATCAATGTTTCCATTCTCACAGCAAATCTCTTAACCCCAGAGCAGAGCTAACAACTCCGGGTGGCCATCGATCCTTGCTCCCGGGAGAAATCTCCCCGCCACACGGCGCGTCTCACGACGAGGGCCCCGAGTAACGAGAACTATAGATTTGATTTAGCGATAACCTCGGTGTTATCTCACTCCTTGTAACGACCATCTCCCACAGGACTTGATCAAGGCTAGCAGGGTGAAAAGGGCTGATATAGTCTACACCGGAGATAAAGGTAGATATATTTCAATGGTGCGTTTTCCCGCAAGAATAGACTATTTCAATTTAGTGTTATTGCCTTCTATACGTGGAATCTTATTTTGCTTTACATTAATCAATGTTAACATCTGCGATGTCGTTGACCCAGTTTAAACAATATCACTAACAAATATCTCCCAGTATACATCTCTCATATCTCCCTTAAGTTACAAAAAGTCCCGTAAGTACTATTTTTCTGACATGTACATTTAAAATACACGAGGCATAGGGGCATATGAAATTTTCAGTCTTTGTTCCTTCAGTAAAACGTTTACCAGATGTCTGAGTCACTCAGATTAGAGCATGACATTGGCTTGAAACAAACTTTATGTCATACACAATCTAAATCCTATAGTGGTTTGATAGGAATCTGCCTACGAAAAGCATCTCGTGAAATTGAATAGGAAAAATCTATAGAAAAAGGGTGGTAGAGATAAGTAGTATGAATCATGGGGTTCAGCCGGGGAATCAAAAAACTTAATCTGATTTGTTGTTTGTGAGGGAAATCTGAAAATTGGTTCAGACTTGAGCAGTTAGTGGCGAATGTGTGTAACAGTGTTTTATTGAGATCTTCTTGTTGGATAAACTGGCTTTTTATTAGGTGGAAATCTTATCTGCCTCAGGCTCAAATCTAAAGTAAGTGGAAAAGAAATACATAGTGTGGTACTAGTGTTTGGTTTGTTAGTAGGCATACATGTGTACAGCTTAAGTATTAATGTTTTTGTACGTGTTTTTATTGTGTTAACAAGTATTTTATTTTGATTGTGCCTGATACAAAATGACCCTCATTTAAGCAAATTCCACATTTAAAAATTGTTTTTAACAACTGTATTAGCCCTCAAGAACACTGTACTCTCATCTGCATTCTTCATTCACGGATTGTGGATTGTTTACAATGCACTTGCCCATCTATTATTTCTTTCCTTCTGTTTGTTTAATAAACCTTTCAAAACTGATTGCCAACTGCGCAGTCACTCATTTTGGACATGAGGCTATAAACAACTATGCGCGATTCGCTTCACTGGTTCCGTCGTATAGCCGCAGACGGAAGCAGTGAAGCGTGACGTCAGTACTCACAGTCTACTAATTAGACCGGCTTATTGAAACACAGACAGGAGGCGCATGTCAGTGTTTTCCGGTGAGGCTGGGTGCTTTTCTGATGAAGGAAGTATTAATATTTACTGTGGCCTGTGCCAGAAATGTTACCACGTCCATTTGAGGAATTGCCAATTATATCCGTCTAAATGTGGACGCTTGTTGCACTTTTTCACATGGTGCACCCGTGTGTCAACTAAAGCCAAAGTCTGAATTCCACGATTGTTATGTTAAAGGTCAAGCCAGGCAGTTACAAATGGTCATGTATGAGGTTTCACTGTTATTTATGGAAATAGAAGTACATTGTGAACAGGATATTATTTTAAAACATGTTTACGACTATGTATTGAAACAATTAACATGGCTGCATTACCATCCCCATTGTTTTTTTATGGGACAAGCCCACATCCTCAAGCCCACATCTAACAAAATTAGGACAGACTACATATCACAATTGCTAATACATATTAACACTAAATATTCTTGTAGTGGTGTTGAATTCGATTCACGAACACCTGGAATATGGATAAGTAGAGAACTGACATACCACATTTTATTACACCCATTGGCTAAGCTGATGTACCCTGGTATTTGGAGCATACTGTTGTTTCCATGACATCATCTGACAGCCTGCAAATGAGTTTCTCATGCAATAGCCAAAGTACACGTCCCTGGTGTGGTCAGGGCCAGCATCATTGGTATCCTTATTTCCTATGGCAGACGCCATTAACAATATGTCAAGTACTTCTATCTCTTGTAATATTAATATGTGATTCCATAGCCGAATAGGAGAGTCGGTAGCATTTGAGACAATAACCTCCTGAGTTCCAGTCTACTTTGGAATGGTGTTGCGTACCCGGGGGGGGGGCACTCTTCCACAGTACATATGCTCAACAGAAAGACCAGCGATGCTTTAGATGACAAACTATCTATGAACCCGTATTTCTTAGCAGCCAAACCGCTAAGACCCATATTTTTTCCTAAAGCTCAAAGCAAATACCCACACTATTGCAAGGGCAAAAATAAGACCCACTATTCTGGCATAAACCACATTTAGGACCTCCAAATTTATTTTTAAAAATCAACCCCCCCCCCCCATGCCTACCCAAACCAAATGTTGGTAATCCCCCACCACCACCACGCCCCCGATCCCTGGTGTTGAGTAAGCACAATCAGTTACGTACATGTAAGTGTCAGTAATGCTGTACACGGTACACTTCCATGTTCAATTGGCACTTGTTACCTGAAAAATGCTATTGTGTTGATTGAGATCACAGTATGTGTTTTTAATTAAAGACTTTTACATAGAAGTACTTTAGATGTTGATGATACTCAATAATGTGTGCACATGTTGTGTACGAATCAAGCAATATGAAATTTGAATTTCCCAATTCTGCTTCAAAGTAAAACGTGCCCTCGTTAACCCCACACCTAATTAAGCGCCACAGAACCCTTTGCGGGTACTTCCATTCTGCTTTCTCCTCTTCATCTCTTCATTTCAACTTTCTTCGCTCATTTCTGCCTCTTTCATCACACAGACTCTATATGAGCATTGACATTGGGGGAAGCGCCCTTCACTGCAAATAACCCCCTAACAATGTTACTATGAAACCGGCGAGAGCTTTCTCCTGGGTGAGTGTGTACACAGGCAGAGTTATTGCCAAAGTCTGTGCTGGATTTGTTTTGTAGCATTCTGTGTAGGTAGGGGGGTAAGTAATTGACAGTATGTATGTGTTCAGTAGAGGTGGTGGGATGGTGGTGGGATTTGGGATGATTTGGATTATTGTCGATGCTGAGGATATGATTAGCATGTAGTAAATTTGGCAAGTTTGTTGTGTAGTTAATACATATTTAGCTTCTTTAAACACAACAATTACACTCCATAACAATCAAACCAGTCTTCAATAATTGGATAAAATGATAATATTCATATTTCATATAAGCAATTAGTTCAAATACATGCATTATTAAATCTAATATCAAACAAGTAATAAAGATTTGGTGCCCAATGTCAATCGCCCTCCTACATATGCGAAACCAACACCAGCGTTTGTAGCCTATCTAAGACGCCTACGACGATAACCACGATGCCCACGACAACGACAACGACAACAACAACAACAACATCAACATCAGCAGCAGCAACAACAGCAGCAGCAGCAGCAGCAGCAGCAGCAGCAGCAGCAGCAGCAGCAGCACAAACCAATGTTCTCACATATACATGCACATACACGAAACTGCCCACAGCCCACCACGCTACACTCCCACGACATGGCCTTCATACAATGCACTGATCAGAAGCGGCAGCTCCTGATTTGTATTATGCGCACAGCCGGCTCTGTGGTGGAGATCAAAGGTGCAATCAGCGCTATTTACCCCACCAATAGGTCCCTATTTGACTGCTATACCAAACAGTGGAGAACAGGCCATACATTAACCTTAGCCGGGCTGGGAGCAGTGATATGTTGCGGCAGCAGCGGGGGAAGGGACTGGCATGGGAGCATAGGGGTTGATCCAGGAGCTGGATGGACGCAAGGGTCCTCTTCCCACTTAATGCTACAGTCACGTGGTCATGATCTGGATTTGTGGGTGCTTACATCATGAAAATGCATAGCTAGTCTTGATAAAAATGAAAATACGGATCGTGCATAGAAAATCCATGAGATACCGTTAGCGAGCCCACCCCATGTGTAAAAAAAGGATCTGTCAGTGAAGTATGAACTGGTTATTAATGCTAGACAATGGTTTTAACGGAAATGCATTGGGTGACCTTTTTTTAGCTCTGGAGCATTGTCCATAAACACATAGCTTTGTGTGAATCATATAGGCTAAGGTGAATAATTAATGCATACATTTGTATATAAAATATCGGTTAAGTGAACTCCTATGATTGTGTTATGTGAGCATACTAGTATTGTGGCAGCAACTCCCTTACCTATAACAATGATTTACAGCAGTTTGGTATGGCCAATGGGCATACCAACTGTGCGACAAATTTTCCCAATTGTTGTTTGCAATTATATGATGCGATTGAATGTAAGGTATGTGAAAGAGTGAGTTGTAATTGCCAAAAGATACATTCGCCAGAAGTTATATCACTCAATAAACCCTTCACAGATTATACAGTTTGCATAATCCAAACTGGTGATAGTATTACGTCTGACTTCCAATAACTCAGTAATAATGAGTGCAACTTAAGCATACACACGGTGCTTCAACTATGATATAATTATAACAGGATGCAGTGGATAATGTATTCTTTCTCGGGTAATGCCTTCAAGCAACGATATTCTTGAACGGCTACCTAGAGTATGCCAAATTTGTGGACCAAACTAGAATGTGGTATTAGCTGTTAGGCACGTTACTGCTTCTGAAGTATCAAAATCATGTATATAAGCCAGTTCACAATTCCAATTGCAAAGACCTGCTGAGAATGACAGTGAAACCTATCGTTTATTTGTGCAATCCTTGCTAAACTACTCCCAACATCGTGCTCTATGATCCCAGCAACGTTTTAAAATACCCAACACAATGTAATTTTTCCAACACTGTGAGACAGTTGAAGCATCGCAATAAAGCTACAGCGGCCTATTTCAAAACAAATACAGGTCTGATGATTTATATATTTGCACTGAGTGCGGTATTGGGAGCCACCCTGGTATTCACACACTAACCACATAGCATGCATTGCTCGACACACACGTTTAAACATAATGTACTGGCATAGGTCGTCAGCCGGCCTGAAGAAGCCTATTCAAAGAGCCTCTCCGGAGACCCCTGCTGGGCCCGGCATGTAGAGAACAGGTGTACACAGATCTATTCATCACCATCGAGCCAAACGTAACTTACAACTAGACGACATATGGAGGTCGTGATCCATGAGTGCGATAGACTCTCGCTGGGATCTATCAGAGCGCCACATGGGGTGCTGGTTTTTTTTAATAGTGGCATATAACTCAAATGTAAACTGGGCACGTAAACAGCAATAATTTCAATAGCTGTTTTGCGTTTTAGCGAGTAGGGTGGTTTTGTAAATGAAAGCCTGTCATTTCTGTACCGTAGCTAGCATCATGTATTAAGCTGTATTAACTAAATGTAGTTCAAAAGTACTCAGTGTGCACAGCGTCGCCAGAACAACGTTGACCCATGGGAAATAAAGATGCTTACATTGCAATTAAAATGTTAAAGCACAAAACAATAATAATGTTCTTGGCACTGTTCTTGGCATTGGATTGCAGGTTCTTTCTAAACATGGCTAAACTAAACTTCTATTGTCAGTGAGTTGACATTGTTCAGGTGACGTTACGCTCTCTGAAAGCTTTTAGTTTAATATAACGTTTATAACAAATTTGATGGTCATGTTTCAAGCAGTATCAATGAAACTGTTGGACGCAATTGATGTTCATTCTGCATGAAGCATTGTAACATTTTGTTCACAATCATTAGCAAATATATTGCAGAAAATGTTGAAAATAGACAAAAATGGCCCGTTGGAGAGCACATTTTAAGTGGCAAAGTGCACAGAATCGAATCACTTATGTGTCCCATCATATCACATACATGTAGTTGTGTAACATTTGGACAAAATCGGTTCATCAGTAAAAGGTCTAGCTTCTCCGGAGACATTCATATATACATAAAAAAACGAAACAAACACAAGGCATTAGATTCGGCTGAAGGGACGCAAAACTACTCGTGGGAGGAATCAATTTGTCTGCTCTCTCTCTCTCTAGTGCATAACTTCTCACAATTATGTCCTTTCTCAGCAAAGATAAAGATGTTCTATATGTCACAGAACTGATTAATTCTATAATCATGTCTTCCAGAGTGCAGACAGATTATTGTAAAGGGACGTCAAGGCGTAATTGCCATGGTAACCCACCAATGAGTACACGTGATTCAGTGGTTCCATGTATTAGACCTATTTTGTACAAATGTTCTATATGATTTAGTGATACTTCTTGGTACACCAATGTCCACGTTGTATGGTCATAGTTGGAATTAGTCTACAACGTTAGAAACGCTTTGATAATCAGTTCATTCGATGAAAAGATAAATGTCTTAGACAATAATTGAATGCTTCGGTCATTTATTACTGACCTATAGCGGATTTAGACAAATTGATTTCAGTACGTAATTTGAAAGCAGCGTTTGCTTGTTTTTCTTTAATTATATGTTAGGAAACATTCAAAGATTTCGCGATTTATATCAACTAATGGCTCGCTATTAATGATGCCTTTCACAATACAAATTCAATGCGAGTTAGCACAGTTATACAAACCCGAATTCTATACTATTTTAACTCGATCCCGTGATCAAATTTGCATAAGAAGAATATCAAATTACTCGAATATTGTATTCACTCCCTCAGCGTTCGAGTTAACCATGTTCAACTGTAGAACACGCGAACGCTCTATGTCCTGTGGCATGATTAAGTCACTAATTTGCTAAGAATTTAATTGTTAACAGGTGTGGTTATGACACAAATTATGCAACATGTACTCAATCACTGTAGAATTCAAAATGGAGCCTAATGCAGGTGAACAGATTTATATTAAACATAGTTGAGAATTGATTGAAAAGCACCTCGTCATTGGACTGACTTCAATTGAAGTGACAACGGTGCATGCCACAATTTGAATCAATTTTTACTTGTTTCCTGCCAGATTTGAGGCATGTGTATTACAGTAAAATCGCTCTCACATACATGCAACATGGATTTGTTGTTGTAAGTGCTGTCGAAATTGTTATCTCGAAGCTGTAAGGAAACCAATAAAATAGTCGAGTAAAGAAATATTCCAGATAACCAACTAACATCTATTCATTGTGGATTTGCAAGGAGATGGAACTGGCATCAAGGTAACAGAAAATTCGAGGTAAGCAACACCGAGATAGCAAGGTAACATCTACTGTATGTTTACCAAGTTTAAAATGACATCAACATTAAAGTGCCACCATAGTCTCCTGGTTAATGCTATCACTTCGTAAATCCCTTCCTCGTGTCATATCATGCCAGCTTCGTTGTGCAGGCAGCTTATGTAAGAAGAGCTTGTCAAAGTAAATCTTGGCAGGTCTGGCACGGCCAGTGTAATCAGTTTTGCTTCATGAGCCACCAAACTTCAGAAGTCTCGTTTCCCCTGGCCAAATATCGATCTGCAAGGCCTTTATTACGTTTACATCAGTGTGGAAGCAGAGCGATATTACAATGTGTTATCATGCATTAAGACGCAATTGAATTTAGGAGTCTGTGTATCGTGTGATGTGCAAGTCCTAGATGTGTGGGCGTATACACGCAGTTTGCCAAATGGTGCGGGTATCAAGTGGTATTAGGCTGAGGAGGGAACTTGGAGATATGGATGAAGAGCTGTGTGCTATCATTGCGGGAGGATCATGTGATGTCTCAAAATTGGGTCTAGTGTTGGAGTTTTTCGTCTGTGTGCGATTGGTTTACATATTGCTTTCAAGTTCTGTGAGTGACTTTCATGGAAACAGAAAAGAAATACGTGGGCTTATGTGAGACTAACCTGAAAGGGAGGGATATTACGCTTTTTTTGCAGGAACGGTTTATGGGTGTCGAGTAGGAACCCACTGCAACAAACAATATACATGAGTTAGTGATTAATTATATTATTATTCACATAATAAAATATATATTCAACCCCACTACCTTCTGGTCACGAGTTCAACTTCCTATCAATTCGGCCACAGAAGCACATAGCAGTGGCAGGTCCAGGTTTTGGGGAAAGGGGGGGCGTACTTAAGGAAAGGGGGTGCGCACTTAAGAGATTTCATGAAAAACCATATGAAAATGAAGTCTTCTGATGGAGAAAAGGGTGGCCCCCTGCGCCCCCCCGCCCCCTGGATCTGCCTATGCATTATTAATTTCCTATGTAGCAGCCAAGATATCATAATACTTGTAGGATATACAAACACCGGGTAATTAATTTGGATCATTTAAGATTTTTTAAATTGATTTTCAAGTAGATATTTTGACTTGCGTTTTATATACTTAGAGATATAAAGATGTACTCAAAGGCTCAATTGCCGATACATGTACACACAATTTGTTTTTAACTAATTGATTTTGTAATGTATATACTGTTTAGATGTGTTAGAAAGAACTATGGTTTTGTGTGTTGTTGGTGTCTATGTTTTAAACTATAAAACATATCTTTTAGGAAGAAAGTGAGGCCTACTAAGTTGCTTACAGAGTCAACAACCTGTTGTAAAAAAATATCAATTTGAACTTGCTTCCACCTACGCTGAATACTCTAATTGCAAGATTGATTACAAATTAGAAGTCAAGTCGTCTGGGGTAGAGTGATTAACACATGGTCTTCTGCTGAAACCTTTTTGTACTAGGCCCACGTTCAAAAGATAAACTAAATGCGTAACTGCAATTAATCTAGACGGTGCCTTTTAATAGTTAACAGTGAGTAATGTATGAATTTGCGACAATGGGACTCGCATAGTTTGAAACAATGGGTTCCATGGCCAATAAAATAGGTCTCAGCATACAAAAGAAGAAAATTGATTTATTGATTTAAACCAATGGAAATACTTAACTAGTATCTACTTCCACACATTTTTACACTGCAGACACATCACATGCAGTAGAAAACTATTTTGTACAAAAATCAAAGACTGTAATCATCATGATTACAAACTAAATTTAGTTTATAATGGGTCCCATGGAATGCAGAATTCTAAATTACTTGTATCCTACTGACAATACTGAGTCCTGATTCGGGGCGGGGGTGGGGGCATGGGGCGTGCATGCCCTGCATGTCCTTAAATACATTATTCATGTGTTTTTGGTATGTGCATGAGCCTTCGTGTGTAACAAACCCATAAACATATTCTGGTGAGCCCCAACCCCCACCCCCTTTCAGAAATCCTGGATATGCCACTGAAGTGCCATAACTAGCACAATGACCCCATCATTATAGCCAAGCCACTCAATAATTACGGCACCAATCACGTGGCACTTTTATGGACAGGACCAATGTATATAAAGATTGTACCTATTGCCCTACTCTGCGCAGAACATGCTTACTTTAATCAAGAGGACTGTCGGTCGCATTACAGGATCACAGTAAGGATCCTCTGCTGATGAGTCAACACAGATGTGGAGGGTATATTCCAGTGTACTCGATAACAGTAGAAGTATCCACGGAGGCCCTTACATAATAATGACCATGCTGATCATGATCACCGGTACCAGTTCGGTCGTGGAGTGTGCATGTCACAAGTTTATATGCACACCACCTATATACCCACACCCTTCCTTTCGGAAACAGTAAGATCTGACGAGGCATTGTACTTGGACAATAATCCTGTGGATATGTTTTTTTTTTATGTTTTACTGTGGAGATGGCAGTCTCGAAGGTGCTTCCACATCGACGGGATTTCGGGAAGCTAGCTTTTTTTCATGAAACATTATAATAGCGTCGTGAGCTTCATTCTTGCTGGTGGTTATGCTCAGCTAAACCGAAAATTAGCAGTGCAAAAGAATGACATAGAACACAATCATATTTGGAAGGATATCACAACCACATCAACTATTTTTTGTCTCCTAGTAAAGTTGTTAGGTACACACTAACTACGCCTCTAACATTTCATTTTGGCATAAGACAGATCAAAGAACTTAGTCACATACCTCCCTAATAGCATCCAAAAAGTGTAAATGACATTCTGTTTATCAGTCTTAGCGGAGTGACTGCTGATCATACTATAATCTATCAATCAATCAAAACTATCCAGATTCCAATAGCATGGGGTTTTCATTTAGTTCCTGCTGCGCTGTGATAGATTTAGGCATGAACGAGATGCACACCTGCCGATGCTTTACTAGTTGTCAGATTTAGTTCACCAAGGCCACTTAAAGATATGTATGTCATATTAAAGTTAATTTGTTGTTGTTGCTGCTGCTGCTGCTGCTGCTGCTGCTGCTGTTGTTGTTGTTGTTGCTGCTGCTGCTGCTGCTGCTGTTGCTGTTGTTGTTGTTGTTGTTGTTGTTGTTGTTGTTGTTGTTGTTGTTGTTGTTGTTGTTGTTGTTGTTGTTGTTGTTGTTGTTGTTGTTGTTGTTGTTGTTGTTGTTGTTGTTGTTGTTGTTGTTGTTGTTGTTGTTGTTGTTGTTGTTGTTGTTGTTGTTGTTGTTGTTGCTGTTGTTGTTGTTGTTGTTGTTGTTGCTGTTGCTGTTGCTGTTGCTGTTGTTGGTTTATATACAAGAGAAAATCCAAAGTAGTCTGCAAATCATTTTATACATAATCAGATATTTTAAATTTGTGTAAAGTTAATACTATATTGATGAAAAAATTAGATAATACTCTGGTTAAAAAGAAACTTGGAGAGTAAAAAACAATAAGGCCTTACTTATAATTGAATAGTTGTAAACCAAACACATTGCTTCATTACAATGCGAAGTTGCAAACTGATGATATTCATTCACCTTCCTCATTATGTACACTCTCTACGCATGTGATGCAATCCCACATTGGACCAACAGTGTCCATTTCAATGCTAATTCCTCATTCTTTGTCCTGCTTTCATGACTCTGATGTAGTGTGGGCAGTGAACGGCGAATTCTAATGAGGATTCCAGCTTGTTTAATTATACGAGTTACATATCAACAGGAATCTGATTTATTTCCAACTGAAACTAGGACATTACATTCCGGTCGTTGAGCATTATAGGTGTATCTTGTAATTTTGTAGCAGCTACGATTTCAGATAGATTTTTTATTGCGTCGCTTCAGCTCAGCTGCTGAAGCAAGCATTGTGTTTCGTTCGTTTGTAACTAACTAACTAACTATGTATGTATGTATGTATGTATGTATGTATGTATGTATGTATGTATGTATGTATGTATGTATGTATGTATGTATGTATGTATGTATGTATGTATGTATGTATGTATGTATGTATGTATGTATGTATGTATGTATGTATGTATGTATGTATGTATGTATGTATGTATGTATGTATGTATGTATGTATGTATGTATGTATGTATGTATGTATGTTGGTATGTATGTATGTATGTATGTAATACCCGTATGTATGCGTACTGTATGTATGAACCGATTGTTCAAACTTTACACAACTATGTATGAGGCGACACCAAAGTGATTCGATTTTTGGGAAATCTGCCCATAAACTGTGCTTTCTAGAAGCACATTCATTTATTTATTTCAATGCAATTAAGCCAGAAAAAAAATCCATATTTCAACCAAGCAGCAAATATTGATTATTGGGTTTAAAACTGATGTTGATTAGTATCTGTTATTCAAATAGTACTATTGTATGGCAACACAAATATCTTTTCCCTGGATATATTGATTCTCATTCATTCTGATGTTTTCCTCAAATTCATTTTGATTGTAAAGTATACATCATTTCAGTATATATCTTAATTGCCCATAAGTCAACGTCGTTCTAGCGGCGGCACTTGAACACTTTTGATCTAGTTTTGGTTGTGGCTGGATCAATCTATTTTAAAGGCAACATTTTAATTCACAGCATCTTTCATCTGAAAAGTTTGTCTCTATACATAATATATATATATATTTATATATATATGATACATATATATATATATAATATGATTTATATATATATATATATATAATATATATATATATATATATATATATATATATATATATATATATATATATATATATATATATATATATATAATATATATATATATATATATATATATAATTTGATAGATGATACCTTGCTGTGGCAATTCTATTCACAGATACTTCTAATGGATTGTGGCGAGGATAAAGGCACTTTTGCGTGCTAGCTTTTGAACCTAAGCCGAGGACGGGAAATAGAGTGGCGCGGTTGAAAACCCTCGCACACTCTTACCATACATGAAGTTATTTTTGACGTACACGTAATTTTCACTCATTAGAAAAATACATCGTCGTGTGGTTAAACACAGTGCAAATTTTCACACACAATAATTCAATCATTATTGTATAGATCAATCAATATATAGGTTTAGTTGCTCTACATGGGAGACTCTTGAAATTCTCGTTTAGAGATCACTAAGCATGAGAACGTTCGTTATGACATGATTCATCTTATAACAAACACTTTTGACGCGTATAGTGAGCGCCTGGTTGACAAGACCCGGCATTGGTTGTGGCAGACGATGAGAGGTATCAGCGAGAATCGCTGACGCGCCATCCAAACACAGTGACAGGTACTCACGTCGCCACTCAAGCGTGAAAAGTGCGTTTTGTGTACTGTATTTGCTTTACTGTGGGTTTTACCTTGTTTGCGGTTTTTTGTTGTTGGCTGTTTTCAATGTGTTATGAAGAACCGTTTGTTTATGTGATTTGTTGTTATGTTGGCACAAAATTATAGGCTGTTGCCAGTCTACTTACTTGCAATTACATTTTACTTTTTGACTTCAATTTGTATTGCTATGTGTTAGACCCCCATTTCACATGGCCGATCCTAGCTCCAAATCCTCCAAAAGCCACCCATTTGTCATTTCTGGGTGGATCGTGCGTGATCTGGCTTCAAATGTGGAGTGATTTGGTTGGTTCGGCAGTGAATGGGCCAGTTTTGGTCGGTTCTGGGCTGACTTTTACTTTTTTTCGGTTTGTGTGCTCCATCGCCAGGCTTTTCGGGGCTGTCCGGGGGCTTTCTCTAACATTTGCAACATCCTACGGTCTCTTTCCTTAACTGTGGCCTCGTCTGCTGCTTTGAGAAGATGTAGTGTGACAGATGAAACCATAGGTGCCGCCACTACCATTACAATCTGAAGCAATGGAAGCATGAAACGGAAGTATCTTTTTCAACAGCACGATGATCCAATACAAATGGTGTGAACCTGGGGAAATTGACACTTTTCCGCCGGGTTCTGGCCCAAAAGGTGTTTTCACTTCTCCGGAGAAGTGATTTTGACTTTTTTCGGCCTGTGGGCTGCCGTTATAGTATTATTGAGATGTTGATCTGGATCAACGTTTTTGTTTTCTGGTTCGTCTGGAGGACTAACTTGTTCATCGTTATATCTCCATGCTAACGGTGGGTTTACTGACAATTTCCACAAAGGTGTTCCCGTTTTATGGTGTACTAGTTCTGAATGGTCCCATTAGCTTGCCTTGTCCTCCAGTCCATCAGAAAGGTCACAAGGGGGGGGGGGGGATCATTGTTCATGGTGTCTTTGAAAGGTTAAACTCAAAGACGTATTTACAATAATTGGGCAACGACTAATTGTAACAATGACAGTCGTTGCACTTAATAGTGTTGTAGCTCAACAACAACACAAGAAGGAGGAGAGAAGAGAGAATAATACAAGAGACTGTAGAAGATGAAGATGATGAAGCTTCAGAGGGCGGCCTTGTAGATGTTCAAGTTGATGCTCACCAGCAGAGACGACCATATACACATACTAGATTTATGGATACGGCCCTAGGTCCGTCATGCTGCTGTTGTGAAGAGAAACACGTGTTGAAAGACCAAAGTTGATGGTATTTCACGGTTTAATGACCACGAAGCCGCTATTTCTGGCAGCCGATGATGACACCTCTTCAGAATGCTTCGTCTGTCTCGGCCCTTTCCAGTCACCTACAACGTCTCTGACGGCTTGTACGGCTCAGTGACTATGACAAGCTTCGTCTCCAGACAGTTACGTAATAAATATTGACACAAATCCGCCGATCCACCCCGAAATGACTGATCATGACAGATCGGGCGTGTTTTGGAGGATCCGGAGCTAGGATCGGCCATGTGAAATGGGGGCCTTAAACTTCACATTAGGCCGGTGTTGTGACATTCATTGTGATATGCAGCTGTCATATATACTATTCAGTAAAGTCCCATACAGTACAGTACAGTGTAGTACTGTAAAATTTTATATACATTTGATATTGCGCCTGATAACATTATCTTATCAACTGCTCTTTACAAACAAATGATAAAATGGCAATGGCAAATAAGCCTACTTAAGGAAATATTGAGCTACATGTATTCGGGGAAAAAGTGTACAGAAAACCACAATGATTAATTAGTATACTGGATCATTAAATTCAATTCTGATTTCTCATAATCCCATTGGCCTAGTCAATCTCCTGGACCAATTACCACAATGGGAATATCGAAATGCAATTAAGATTGTGAAAAACACAAAACTTAAGAGTCAAAACAAGTAACACTCTCATGAGTGTGCTGTGGCAGCCCTTGATAATATCCGCACCACTGGAAACTTCATTATCGTGAAGAAAAGTCTACAAAATCACATCCGTCGCATACTTTATGCATGCATGGATTGCAATGGTTCCCTCTTACTGACTGATCACAGGGAAACCTTGGAAGTCTTCCACTCCATTTACTCCATGCAGCGACTGCAATGTGGATCAAGTGGATATATTACAGTGCAACCACAATCCGGAGTCAAGCTTCAAAGGCAGAAACAATTTTCCATGATTTGTGTGCAGTGTTTAGGGCCTTTCATCTACTGTTTGGGAACCTGATTTTTTTACCAATCAGAGAAAGAAATGCATGAATGTAGCAAATACATTGTCCTCAAATAAGAGCCATATGGTTCAGTAAATGTAAAGAGCATCTATGGTTAATTGGGATCAATAGTGAAACATGATATCAATGCCCTGAGTTTTATGTCTACATCGAGTAATTGAAATAAACTTCAAGCCTATCTCATGAATCAATTCCACGGGTATTTTGTTTTTAAAAAGGTGACACAATTAATCTTTAATGAATCATTTGATTAATTGTTTTTGTGTTTGTATTATTAATGTGCTGTGTTAATGTGAGCAATGCAATAGGCGAAAACTATCCATTCTACGTGGTAGACCTCCTTTTTAAATATTTCACTAGGTCTTGATCTTCAAGCAAGTGGGCGCTAATGTAAATGTGGTGGTTTATAGCTGTGATCCAAGCCTTGCTCAGGTAGGCAACCAACTTCACCCCAACCATTCTACCGCCATCTCCCATAACACAACAGCTAAACACTTAATCAAGTTAGATTAGTTATTTGTCCTAATTGGTGTATTTGATCAATAAGGGATCGTTCACATAATATGTCATCACAATTTCTTCGCACCGGCCTTGTAACTGACAAGTACTCACACTGCTTTCCCAGTTGCCACACCTTTGAAAAGTAACAACATGACATGATCAACAACAGCCTGCCTGTACATCCCAAAATGACATCTCCTAACCGCCATGAGCTTTCTCTGTGACAGATTGTTGAATTCTTCCAAATTTATCCTCCCCTACCCACCAAGTGAACGCACGGACCAGTGACACGTTAATGAGGTATGATAACACGAGTATGTTACTTGTATAAACACGGGTGATGCACGAGTGAGCGGCCCCTGGCGGTGGCAGTGCACAGTACCACTCGCCGAGTCACGCCTCAAGCTGAGGGGAAAAACACGGGCTGGCTTTTGTCTTGTTACATTACAACCTACTTTCTTGGATTGATAGATGTGTACTGTCTTCCATAGTTATTGGTGTCATTGTTCATGTTGAAGTTCAGGCTCGCTGGCAGATACTGGGTTTTGTTCAAGGGGTTAGGGCACACTTAACGAATCTCACGAGTTTCGTAAGCAATTGGTTGGTAGCGAACATGCCAAAAACACCATGAGCATGAGATAATTTGATGGAAAGAGTGGTGTGGGGATGGAAGGGGCAAACTGTCCCCAAGCCCTGGATCTACCGTTTGAGCCATATTACAGTTACGTGTACAGTTGCACAGGACAATGTACAATTTTAGGAACTGTGGCGTACAAATGAAGACAATGCCTCAAGCCTTATGATTTTACCACGGCTCTCTGTAACATTTTATACATTACATGCTGTATGTTAATCACCCGTTTGAAAGTGGTAAAATAGTTATGAGAATAGAAAGAGCAGCTCCGCCTCAGACAATACATACGTGTAGAAATAGTCCCCAACCACATACACCCTCTCCAACTATACACACCATCAGTAGTTTCTGGCGCCCTGCCAAAACCAATGTTGTGTAACACGTCCCATTACAGCTGTGGAAATAACTTGTTGTATAACAATTGGATCCTACAAAGGGTCCTAAAATAGGCATCTGTAAATTGTTACGCATTGCGGAAAGCTCCCATGGCATTTGTAACATATGTGATCTCCACAAAGGAGAAATGTGTCCCGTGTCCGTAGATAAAGATTTTCAATGTGCCACTTTTCCAAGTAAAGGTAGTGCAAAAAACGGCCGTGTCGCCGTGTCACTTCCAACGCATTAAGGGCCCCAAAGAGTGGGGGTTGAATCCTTATATTTCTTTCAGTCTAGATCTAGTAAGACATTCAAGCAGAGCTCTCATTCGTAGCTCCGTCTCTGCACAAAACTATATATTGTTTGACGGGGTTTACAAACAAAATGTACCCATTACATAGGCCTTCCCTTACTCACTTACTTTCATTTTTGGCACATACATAAGTCAAATGAACTCGTCTACCTCAAGATATACAAACAGACCTGCAGATGTGTCACAGAAACTCACAGCAAACATTACGTCGTGGGTTCGAATTCTGACCGCGTCTGGTGATGGGTGTTGAGTAAACTCTGCACCCTAGGCAACAGTTTGCCATTGCTCCGTGATACATAAACGTTAAATACATTGTGTCATTGGATTGAAATAGTTTATGAGTTCTTGGAATTGTGAAAATGATCTACATGTCAATCCTAATCTACAACCACCGTGAACAAATACACATTTCGTATCTATGCACGCGCACTTCATTATAACAACAACAACAAAAAGAAAAGAAAAAAAGTTACGCAAGCAACAAGACTATGGCAATTCTATTAAGGTACTAGTTCAGGACGTGTGACAATTCAAGGACCAAGTGTATAACCCTGACCCCAGCCGGCCTGTGTCAACAGCCCAGCCTCCCTTGAACTCATACTGCACCCCCGGCTAGGAAATTGCCACCTCCGGAGATCTCTTATGGACGCTAAATCAAACATTACGTATTCATAAGCCATCTGGAGAAGAATCGTTTCAACGTTTTCACACACGCAATACTGACAAATACGTTTTAAGTCTCTTTCGTGCCCCGGGCATTGCGTTTAAAGCTGGTGACTATCACAATGGGGACCATTATTAAGCTAGCTGGGTCTGCGAGTGTAATGTTTCACGCGGTTTTACTTGATATGCAGTCTCCATACTAACGTGCTAACCGTACGCTTCCAACATACGACCATCGTCTGTGTACAAGTGATTTTATGCACCAACATTATTCAAACAAGGACTAACATTCACAAACTTGACTTCAGTGTGTATGGTAATAAAGTTAACAACATAATACTATATTATTCAATTGTGAAAATGAAATAAAAAGGTGTTTTGTTTATGTTTGATTAAAAATGGCAGATGAGAACTAGAAAATGATAATAAAATCATAACATATTCAATGATACTGTGCTAACGCTTCACTTTCCATAACGACACACATCTGCCCTACAAACCACCCCCTACATATAAACCACAGGTTTCGAACCCTGAACCTCTCTGCCGCCAACGATTCGTCACGGTATGACACCAGCGATCAGTCGTCACAAGGAAGCCAATTACGTCTAACTCAATTTATATGTAAATCATTACAGCCACCAGCACTGCATGTAAATAGGAAATTATGAAGACTTGCCGCCGCCGCCGGCCGCCTCCAAGTCAGTGCGCATGTCACAATATTTAGCACGTGGATCACGGTACCGTCCGTGGCAGGCTTCAGTGTGCACTTTAAACTCATGTTTTACAGTATGACGTGAATACATCTATGCAGACTGGAAAACTAGACACTCTCTACGAGAGGCTCATTATGTTTAGTATTTTTTATATGTAATATTAATGTTTTTTTTCGTTTTTCGTTAAAAAGTGGTTCTTCTGCACTTGTGTTAAATAGCGGTTCTTCTGTATATTTGAAAAAGCAAAATATATTAGAATTTGATTTGCATTATATTACAATTTTTTTCATCGGCAATATCAAAATAAATTATAAAATGCAATCATACAAAACATTATTCACACAGCATATTTTTTTAAGCTCGAGCTCTTATAGAGAATGGCATCTATGGTTAATGCTATGCGAAACATATTTAAACTTTGCTACCGCATTGTCAACGCACAGACACATACGCGATTCACACATCGACCACCATGCAATGTATGCGTATAGTTCTTCAGAATGACGTCGCGTTATGGCGGAATGACGTAATAACCCCTATATGGGGGACATGTAGTAGGCTGCTAAACAACATCCTACATTATGTGACTTGACTTTGACTTGATTTAGTGATTTTTTTAAGTATCCTTGAATGTCTACAACTATACGAGCGTAATTACTCATTGATCTACACTGCTACGGATATACGACTCATTTTAAGTGCTTGGCAAATTCAGTTGTCTTCATTCTTGCGATATCATCATTACTGCTGAAGATATAACATTCAGTAGACAACAGCAACAGACTCTAGCCTCACACACTCTTGACGATGCTTAGATATAACTTGTTAACGTCATGTTATAGTGCATTAGATCTACACCACAAATGAACACTAATCGAGTTATTTAAGTAGTCGCATGGGTTTTCCATAGTGTCATACTATATGTGACCCATGATAGCCATCTAACACTCCACCTAAAATAAACATTTACCATAATGCACTAAAAATGAAATTGAAATGTTGTTGTCCCTATTTACTACATGGACACACGTGGTGTAATGATGTAAGGCGACGAACTGTCATTTAACATAGTTTCAGGTTAGCTACTGCAAGCATCATTATACTATACCGAGAACTTATGAAGATTAGCACATTAGACAGCTCATTGAAATCCAAATCACAGATTCCATGGTCAGTGCACTATGATTTACCTGATAGTGGGACACGCAGATGCGAGAGTACAATAAAGCGTGTTATCCTTACAGGACTCGCCCCAAAGAGTAGGAGTGCTAGTCTCTACTCAGCACGACAGCACCCAGGGTCTTTATCTTGAACTAGTGGCCACTAGGACATCAACAACTGGCAGAGTTTTGAATTACACAGTCTTTCAAAGACAGAATGTTAAATATATGTATATGAGAAGTTTGCACGACTTAATGTATTGTGTGCGTGCTGTACGAAGTTGTTCATCCCTATAATTATAATTGCAGCAGTGTGGGTTACTGAATGGAAGTGCTTTGCAACTGGCAATCAAAGTGCAGTCTTGTCAAGAGGCTATGGGAGTGACATTGCGATCTTCAGTTCAATGGTAGAATAAAATTCAGTTTAAAAGATGTGAGTGTAACAGAATCTTGAAAGAGCACATGCAGTCCTATGGTATGGACATTATAGTGCCCCACCACAAGATCCACCTGCACTATCTTCAAGGCGCTACAACTGTCTTTCTGGGTTGGGCTAATGCATCCAGGTTGGATATTCCAGTTCGCTGTTGTGAGCATAATAGCACCATGTTGGGAGCATTCGGAGAGGGATTATTTTGTTACAAGTACAAATATATTATATTTTCACTGTCATATACTGAGCAGACCTATGTCAATCGAACTGTTAGATGGATTAGATATCCGTTAATGATACTACGACAATAGTTATATGATTTGCATGAATTAACACGGATTATTTTGGTTCACCAAATTTGTATATTCTATTCCATCCGTTCAAACAATGTATTTGCTTGAGGTTTGGCATATCCAATGTATGATCTGAGTTTATTGTTCAGAATGAACTCACTCCGTTGCGGAGGGTGTCACTAACCAAAAAAGCTGTCACCAGGGCTGTTGGTACAAACAGAACCTCCCACATAAACGAGTGTCGAAACCGATGTTAATGGAGGCAATGCCCAACTCTACATGTTTATATGCATACATCCAATGAAGCCAGAGGGCAAAATCGGGCAGGAAAAAACACACACGCTAGTGTCACATTTGGCCATTTGCATCGATCCGGCGCTGAGGGCTTAGTGGTAATGTGGCTGGTCCAAATTGGGCGTCTAAACGCTACATTAGCAAAGGTCATCTACTCGTTACCATCGCTTCTGCGTGTCTTCTTAATTATTGCTTCATTTTTATGGGTTTTATGTTGAGTTGTACGTGTGTTTGATTAGACTAGTTAGTCTAGTTAAGCTTATTTGTCTGTCCTAAAAGTGCAAGATATAAAAGTGGGTCAAGTTGAACGCCAATGTACATGTACATCATATTTTTATTCTTATTTCTTTCTCTCTTTTCTGTGCCAAGCAAGCTCCTGCCACTGTACTGACATAGCTGAATATAGATTTTACAACCCTAAACTTCCATTTGGCTATTATTCAAGTGACACTGACGAGATTCAAACTCATTATACACACGTAACCAGTTTAACAAAGCGCCTGCTATAAATCAGGACAGTCGACTTTCAACCAATGGTCTTTACGTTCAAGAGGCCCACTTGTTATGTTTTGAGACATGTACCCTGTGCTATGCAAGAACCATGGTCCTAATGCACAATAACATCCACTGGGAGCCACAATAAACATCTTTATACACAGCCCATTGGTTCAATCAGCTCTTTAACAAGTTCTAAGCTGTCCAACTTGCACTACCTGACCCCATAAAATAGTCCTCCTTTTTCAAATGAGCCGTGACATACAATCTCGTCGCCCACGCTTCACAAATCGCGGGCGTATGCTCTATTAGGTATTTGCCGAGGTTAGTCTAACTCTAACCACGTGGAATTTAGCACCGCTCGGTTCATTTGGATGGTTTTTTTGTGTGTTATCTTCGCATTTCTTTACACTTTCAATTTTGTCCGGAATATCCTTAAGTTTTCAGACAATATCTAACGTTAAAACTTCCTCGATGATAAGACCACTGGTCCCATACGTTATGGTATTCAATACACATCTCGATCACTGTCGTTCCTATAATCATGGTTAGAGTCGGATGCATGGGGACATAGCCAAGTCTGCGTGTATCCACTCTAGAAATCCCACGGTTACGGCGTAAATCATAAGCTACCTAACTACAGTCGACAGTATACTCATATGCCTTGTTATACCAACGATTTAAAGAATAGTTACAAGGAAATGACTGTTTTGAATGAAAATGCGAAGGTAGTAATGCATCTACAGAATACCAGGCATTATAAAACGGTGTACACTGCACGATGGGAAAGTGTAGCCCTCTTCCATCATCGGCTGTACCCCAGAGACGCCGCCCTGCTTGCCGTCCGAGCCCCTCAAAGATCACAGCCCGTCCCAGCACGGCCTACTAGTGCCAAGACCCCTTTATCAGCACAGTTCACGTAATCACTGATCGAGGAGTGTGTTTGCGGGGATGGACCGCGCCTTTGTATCTTAATGGGTGTGTGATGGTGATCCCAGCTCAAAGACATGAGTCGTGGTGTATGTAGCCATATTTAAAGATAGGGGCACAACTGGCCTTTGCAGACATTTTTTGCCAGACGTTTTTGTTTCCTTTTTTCACGTCTGTGGTGTCTACGACGTTTCCTCATTCGGTTACAATCGTTAAGTTATGGGCCAATGGTGTTCGGACTCGGTGCGTTATGAATGCACTGGCAATGTAAATCATTTCATTGTGGTGTCATGGCAGCATGCGTCGAACAAAAAGTACGGCAACTGTAAGTTCAAATAGCAGGATTCTTCCTTGTTTTCAAACAAGGTTGAAACTAACAAAACAACAATGACATTAAAAAAACTAATCATCAACAGTAAGAATGGGTTGAAAAATACATGAGGGGAAATTACGCTGTTTCAAACCAGCGATGCCTAGGACGACTGGAAAACCTGCCAATTAAAAACTATCAAAGAGCCACTTCTACTTCAGTAATTTGAATGTCAGACTTGAGCATGACAATCACTATGTTTCATGTGTAGTAGTCTACACACATCTATATCGTGGGAATCTATAAGCATGTGTTTTTTCTTCCAGAGTGAAGACCTTGAGCTGGCAAGTGTTGTGCAACAAGATGTGTAATCGGAGGCAGTGGGGCTGTATCATCTTTTTTATTTTGATTTCAACATCTTCTGCTTGAAAAGGTACAGACTATGTGGTGTGTATTGCTATCAAGCTGAAACAACCTCGTTCAATTTAGATTCTATCTTATTTTATGGTATTTATGAGAATACAATAGCGTCCACGCGTAAGAACACATAAAGTCACTGCGCAGTATCCTGGTCTTTGATCGTACGCTCTCTTCAGAAATTTACATATACAGACACATTTGTGAACTCAGAGCATTTAAAAAAAACTTTTTCCCAAAAGCAAAAAACAATAGTAGCAGCAACCACCCTTTTAGATATGCGCCCTTCTTTTCCCCGCCCTCTCTAATGTCAGCTTTAATTCGTGTGAAGAGGGCCGGTATTACTTAGCAGCTCTAGATTCAATTAGGGCTTAGAATCGCGTGGTAATGTGTTGGGACAAAAGCGTGCTCTGTGAGGGGCTGGAGGGTGGCCTGGGCTGATGCGAGGCGACAGACTGCCCACTCCACACCCAGACTTAGTGCATTAATGCCCTTTGTCCTGATGGCCTTATCCTTATCTTTGAGCGCTTGACGGGGCGGTGGTAGATTATCATTTTTGTGCTATTGGATTGGTCAAAGGTAATTATCATTTTTGTGTTAATGTTATTCAGTGCAGTGGTGATTAGTTGGAACAGTTTTGTTCATAGGCAGATCCAGAGGGCTATCTCCGTTTTATACAAGTATGTTATATTCAAAAGAGTTCTGGTATCTACGATGGCTATTGAGGATACGAAATTAAATTAAATCCTGTGGGTGGGCGCTCCTCACCTTTAAATTTACTAAAACCTGGATCTGCCAGTGGTATGGGCCTACAATGTAGTGTTATTGTTTTTATTGTAAGCACAGCACATATCATAGTGTCGTAAATAGAAGTGTTTTGTTTGATATAACTTTAAAACAAATACCAATAAATCTTCAACCCAAAAGCAACTGACTGCATGCGTGAATATGATCTTCCAAATGTGTCTTGAATGGGACTTTGTAAAGAAATTTAATATTTGTCTTGCTTTTTTATCATAAAAATCAATACCCTATCTAATGCTAGAGTTGCATAATGCAGGTGTAATTTTTAAAACAAAATAAGTCATCCAAAATAAACAAAACATGTACGTAGATATGTACATGTGCATTTACCATATCAGAGCATCATTCTAACTAACTGCATGCGTATGAGTTGACTGACGGTTAACAATGGCATTTATAGGTGAAAAAATGATTTGTTTTAAATACCATGTCACTTTCTTGGCAATGAGTTAAAGTGGCTTTACTCATTCTAGTGTCCAAAGGTATAAATGCTTAAAGATGAATGGTTAAGTGAAGAAAATTATTTACAAGGGTTAGCGTATATCAACAGAGAATACTCACGATATTTAGAAGACGGAAAAAATGAAACACTGTTCTTAATCCACAGGGAAAGCCGTCTGCAGGCATGTTATTTGACCACAAATAGGGACTATTTGACTCCATGTTGACATATCATTACGCAGTTAATGGCACTATTTTGTCTAACCTGATTACATAAATGACATGCGGCTCTCAGAATCCGACAACACCATAGAGTACAGGAGAACATGATATGATGTTGTCTATATTTGTGCGTATAGGGTGCAAGTGTGATATCTATATTGTGTGTTTCTATTTCTTCATGTTGACCAAATGAAAGTGGTTCTTTTTCTTTTATCTCTTCTGTATTGTTAATGGACATTTGAGAAGACAAATTTGTATCATGGTATTTTGACAAGAATCTTTAAAACAGATCGGACGTGTGCTTTGTGTCAACAATAATCCGATGGGGTAATGATTTAAAATAAATGATAAAATAGCCAATGTCCCCATTACATCTATTTATGCTGGGCTATATTCTCAACCATGACTTTTGAATATTCGATGGCCATCACACAATATAATATAAATGACCAAAATGAATCATTTTCTCGTTGATTTAGGTACGGCCGTTTCTGCACACACCAACATAACACGAGATGGTTATCATAAGAAACGAGGTTTCAACCATTCAGTTGCTCACCTCAATCGGGCGTTCTCATAGGCAGATCCACATGGATTGACACACCCATTGCACGCCCCCCCCCCGGGCCGCTTCATTTCATACCAACATTCGTCATTTCATGTTTTTTACATCTACATGAGCCATGGGGCATAGAAAACCCAAGCAATCGCTTGAGCACCCCATCCCACCTGTTCTTTTCTTCAGAAAACCTGAATCTGTGAGTGTTTCTACCACTTCACTGGCAAAGATGGTTACACAGTGGTTACAACAATCCACACAGACCGTCCACATCCTACCGTCCATGTATACAACAACACGCAGAAGCTTACAATGAAAACAGCAGTAAAAAAAGAGGCCTTCACTACCAGCTGGCTGCGCATTCCATTAATCACACCTACTTATAAGTCCGCCATTTGCCACAAATTGCCTATTACCGATCAGACGGCGTCAGGCCGGGATTGCTCTAATGCATTTCTGATTATGGCCCGCGGGAATCGC
Source organism: Streblospio benedicti (assembly GCA_019095985.1). NCBI lineage: Eukaryota > Metazoa > Annelida > Polychaeta > Spionida > Spionidae > Streblospio > Streblospio benedicti. The sequence goes on from CM032659.1 coordinate 25,154,580, forward strand.
CGGCCAGCATCTAAACATAGGGCTTCTGCCCCCGTCAAAAATGACTGCTGCATTCAACTGTTTTTTAGGTTTACAAGAAGCGAGATGGGTGCACTGCCATGTGCGTGTGTTGAGAGGCTTGTCTTCTAGCTGCTGCTGATTATTTGATTCATTTGTCCTACCTGTTCTCTCTATCAAGCATGTTTCTACCACTGTATTGGCATAGATTAAGAGGGGTATTACAACACTACATTGCATATAATGGCCCTGGTAGGACTTGAACTCACGACCCCAAGGGTATTTGATTGATTTGATGGCCAAACTCAGATCGTCGTGATGACGTCGCTATAGCAGGGGCTGCAGCAAGAGCAACGACAGCAAGAACAGCAGCAGCAGCAGCAGCAGCAGCAGCAGCAGCAGCAGCAGCAGTACCAGCAACAACTGCGGCAACGGCAGCAGCAGCAGCAGTAACAGCAACAATAGCCTGATAGCACAAAAAATATGCTCATTAACCATTTGAACCTATTTGACCATCATTGTCCAGTTAGCATTGCCTACCAGTAAGACGGTTTTTGCTTCAAATGACAGTAAAAGCCATTCCTTCCACAGCTATGACCGCTCCTCGTATTATACATCACGTAAAACTGCTGTCATCACTCAAGTTAAGTGTTGTGGTTACTCCAAAATTTTATATATTCTTTTGAAAGAATAAATGACAGTTGCATGATGCATCATGGCGTAATGTGGCCGATAATTCTCTCTTCAGTTTGATGTAGTGCTATTGTGTTCCCCTGCGGGTCCTGGCAAGATTAATGCACTGTAACGAAAGAGAAAAGCAAAGCATCTTCAACATTACAGGACTGGGGATTTCACATCAAGTTTTCAAATGGTTTAAGCAGGGTTTACACCTAACAATGCATCAATATCTACTAATAATTTATACAAAACTATCTTCGGATTTCAAAACATCTTGGATAATCAGTACAATGAAATGCCACGTATGCAACTGCTAGGCTATATTCTTTAATCTAATCATCAGTTGACAAAGCTCACAAACTAATCAATCATGAGACGACAAAGCTCACAAAATAGACAATAAAGAGTTTGAGAAACAAAGCAATATCATATGAACAAGAAGCACTGGGAATCACGCATAGCACGGTCGCTAACAGTATCTATGTCTCTGATTGATCGAAGGTCTCAAAGTGCAACGGATACACACACAATACCAGGCGTCTATACACTTAACAAGTGTTTGCAATAACTTCGACAAACTTATTGAGTAGTTTCTCATGGAAGGTCGTGAACTAAATGATGCGCATTCAAAAGGGTTACCTTATTGCAATTTATGGCGTGCTATTATGGGTGTGTTTTTTAACGATGGTGTCAGCTGTGATGCATGCATTCTATGCATTGTTGCTTGCAAGGTGTCAGATTAAAACACACAGATCTATAGATGACTTAAGCAATAAAATGCGCTGATTTAATTGTGTTTGTCAACGTTTGGCCTCTCTTTTATTGTCATTGATTTGGTAATGCGTAGGCCCTACTTTTATACCACACAGGCAATGTTTAGTTTGGTGAGCGATAAAATGAGTACAGTGACATTATACACACTACAAAATTTTAATGGTGCATTTGAGACACCTTTAACACTTCAAAAAGTGGGTCGTTATGGTCTTCTGCACATCATACGCTGCTCTAAACTTGTGCTGAGATCAACACAAGAAGTGAGATTTAATAAAAGCTGTGCTTGATTTCGGGAATAGATGTAACATAAATGTTAATGTAATTGTGTAGTTTTAAGGTGCTCTTCCATGCTATGCCTTCATGCAGCACAACGCAACCGTAGAGCTTATATGCTTATTGCTCATGTTAGCGTTCACTCTCCTGACCTATACCTAGCTATTCAATGTGTAAGTACCGAGGAACAACTGTTTAGGGATGAGCTTGCTCATCACCCACCACCAGACCCGACCGTGAATCGAACCTAAATGTAGACTTATTAGAACACAGTGACAGTCATTCAAACAATCGTCCATCCTACACAGAACTATACTCTATTGGTTGCATGCATGCAGGGTACTGTTGAAAACGCATGTTATATTGTAAATATGGGAATTTGAAAATCTATACGCTCATATTAAGTCAGGCATTTGGCGTCCTTATCCCAGTGTATTGCCTTCTCAACTCCGGCGAGCATACACAACTTGCTGTCGTAATGCTTGCTGTTCATCACTACATTAGCATTCAACAGATACGTATTTTGTAAGTGCCACGAGCAGTGTCATTTTGGCTTCATAATTGGGGGCAAATCCACTACTGATAATCTTCTTGTTTGCATCATGTGTGTCACATACGTGTATGCTACATTAAAGGCAAGCACCCATCATGGTATATCATCGTGCAATAAGTTGTGTGTGGTTTTTGCCACATTGGTTCCTATTTCATTGAAGTAATTCAGCGTCAGTAAAACATAATGACCCCGGGTGATTGTGTGGAGATTCTGCATCCAAGTGAGCAGTGAGAGCGTTATGAAAGCACGTTCGAAATTAAAATATTTGAGCATTTTGACGGACTTCCGTATAAATATTGGCGCCATAATAATTCAAGCACTAAGGTCCTCCAGGCGTCTTCTTCAAGTCGTTAATTTTCTGCTATAATTACTTTTTTTTTTTTTTTTTTTTTTTTTTTTTTTTTTTTTTTTTTTTTTTGGGGGGTGAAAATACCAGCGAAGTTTTCGATATTGAACGTGCGTAATAAAATCATTCAATACCTGCATTTTGAAAACACGATTTGACCATCTGGTCTTAATTGAAGACGGAATGAAGTGACCACCTACATTGTAAATTGCAGTAGCCCATAATGAGCTATACCAAGCGGTGCCATAGATAATCATCTCACGTGTGTAACGCTATGTTGAGATACTTTGATGGGTCCTTTCACCTACCACACCCATTTCCAGAAGAAAAAACATGGATCTGCCAATACATGATTTCAAACTGTTTATGTTTTTCTGATGTTGCTGGAAAATGTTTAAGACTACATTAGTTACGGTATGCTGCAGTTGTTCGAGGAGTCGATGCATCTACACCACCACAGGCGTCTTTCAGATCAGCTTACACAGGGTGTACCCCAGACCTAAGGGACGGTGCAATATTTACCAGGAAGGGGACCGGTGCATTTGGTAGGGGGACAGGTACTTTTTTCAAGGTGCAAAGTAGGGGGACCGGATGATTTTTCATTCTCTTTGGGCATGGGACATGTACTTTTTTTCAGCTGCTGAAATCCCACCTCGACGTAAGCAAATCGGTACAAATTAATCACGCGAATATTCATGGGAGGGGACGCGGACTTTTTTATGAATAGAGGTCATGAGACATCAGGTTTTTTTCATCACATCAGCAGGGGACAAGACCTTTTTTCAGACAAGTTTTTTCGACACGCACCGGTCCCCCCGCCTGTTAAATATTGCACCGTCCCTTAAGTGTGTAAGCAGCATCAACTCTGCAGCTGTACTCGTATATTTGGTAATATTACTCTATAATACGTAAACATTGACTTAAACTATGTCAATCCATGCTCTGCGGATATGTCAATAAGTCTTTTAGCTGAAATTGATGTCAATAGGTTCCTTATGAAAGCCAGCACCAAACAACCTCGATTACATCATGGATTTCCATCCATATGGAGATCAAACGCCGCTCAAATTTACACATCTGCATCCATTATTTACATAACCACATTTTAATTTATCATTTCCAACACCCCCTGAAAGTTATGTAAAGAAGCCAGATGCTGAGGACTGTCTTTCCACTGGACCATTTCTTTAGCACGGTAGATTTACACCAATCAATGTTTTCTAATTATGCCACTAAAATGAAATCCGCCTGATATTGATGTAAGGGATGTGGCGACAATTAATGGATATGGATGATTACAGGCGGCAAATTAAAGTACGGGCCATATCAGTGTGCGTCCTCAGGCTTGTGGGGGAGAAGAAGCTATGAGACGGGTTTATAAGGAAGTGGGGTGTGAGAGGAAAACGGTCAAACTAAAGGGATGTCGGAAAAAAGGCCAAAAAGAGGAATGAGGGAGTTTAAGGAAGTGGATGTGGCACAAAAGCCTGAAAAGTTGTGGGACATGGGAAAACAGGCAAAGAAATCTAGTGATGTGAAAATAGGGCAAAAGATAAGGATGCGGGATTTATTGACCTCTTGTAAACCCCCTCACAGATTGGTGAGAAGGATACGTGTACATGTACATGTGGGAACCACCAAAATGGTCTTATTATAGAGGTAGTCCATTTAAAGAGAATGTCCTAACGGGAGTTTCAGCTGTACTTGAATCACAGGATTGTTTGTTGACCAGATGGCTGTCTCCGATGGTAGATTCCCAAACAGCCTCTTCCGAGGCGCTGTCCTCATTACCTTTCACGTACGTTCCTGTCTCAGCATCTCATGAAAATTCCCATTCGGTCACCTCATTACACTCCAACTGTTTGTTTGTTTGTTTGTTTTGTTTGTTTGTTTGTTTGTTTGTTTGTGGGATGAAAACTGAAAACCCTGGATCTACCAGCATAGGCAGATCCTCGGGGTTACACGGGTTGGGGCCTCCCGTTCGCTTTTCACCAAAAAAAGAAACATATTCGTGATATTTTGTGCATTTTTAAAACCCTGCATCTCCAAGTTAGGAGCAGTATCATGGGTCATGTAAATGATATCCCCAACAACTTAACACTCGTCTCGTTAATGTAGAGCACAACTTTTAATACGCATCCGCATCAAGGACACGGCGGTCACTCTCAATCATCCGCCACAGCGCACACTAACAGAAAGCAAGGCGGTAAAGCGTACGATTCCCCCAGATACCACACCCACGGGACTGGAGCGTACGTACAGTCAAAAGCAACGCCAGGACCCAAGTAATGGTCACAATAGCCACATTGAGAAGGCGTTCCCGCCGCGTGGCCCCCGTGAATTGTAATGTGGAGCTTGTCTAGGCGGTGGTGACGGATGCTTCCCGGCGGTCCATTCTGTCGTCTGCTCTCAATGATATCTAGTTCAGCAGACGCTTCCAGCAAAGGCCAATGAATCAATTTTGGGAATTAGAGCTACTGATTTTTTGTTATGTAATTGTTCTTGCCGGACTTTGATTCGAATGGAAATGTAGAAGGGCGGTGGTTAGATGTGTTATTTGGTGGGGAAGTAATCACAGGAGATGAGGTTGCTGTATGGTGTAAAAGATTGCAGATTTATATGGCCAACTTGAAACTGTTAGTGAGATTATTTGAAGCCGTTGAAAGTAATAACGGTGTATGCTTCAACGGAACTTGCTCGCATAAGCAGTTTCTTGTATGTGAGTGGGAGATTGCTGATATAGGTCCCGCTTGGAGACAGTGACAAGCCTGGGCCAGGTAATGGTGCAAGGGGTTGAGGTCCATTGTGCTGTAAAATTTTACAGCAGAAAATAGAGGACGGGATTTATTGATGTGGTCGTGGCATTTTTACGCTCTTTTATAATGGAGAAAAAGCTGTAAACGTAGTAAAGAAAACTGACACCTAACGTGTTGGGGTAGGGCAAATGTGTTTATCTAAAAGTCTATTCATGACCATCTCAACCATAAACCCAATATATTTTCATGCATGTTCACACTTATACGAGTAATGAGTCTGATGCCTTTGATTCAAATCCTCTTTCGCTTACACACATTTCATTTTGAATACATGACAATGGACCCGGCGTGACAAACTGTGACTTGAGTCGTCTCCTTGAAATTGGCGAAAACCAATACAGTGTACATAGTTTATCATCACGATGTGGTATAAAAACCCAGCAACTGGTCATGGTATTCCCTGATGGAGGCAAATGTTCACTAGATTAACATAATCACCTTATTGCACATCTTCACCAACGATAAACAAACACATCGTTCACAAAAACGATGTGCAGTGTGTACCCTAATGTTATTGTGCCACCATCACCCAACCCATACCCCCTGTTAACTGGATAAAGACTTCAAAGCCGACATGTAAACATGATTCAAGTGTAATATTGACTTCATGTCATGTCTGCTCCGTATATGAAATAAACAAGGCGTTCAAATGTAGATCACAGATAAACCATGTTACATTGTTTGACCAACATTAGCACATGAACCTCATGGGAACTGGTAGTAGGAGTTATGATGTCATTTGAGTGTATCACCTTTAAGGCGTACCGCCCGCCTACATATCAGCGTCCGAAACTGACCTCTAAGCGCAATAGCGGTATTTACATGCAACAAAATGGCCATTTTGCACGTCGATCCAACTGTTTATGTTTCTTGTAATCATCGAACAATGTATGCTTCTGAACTGTGGTTATGTCTCTATCTGCTATGTCGAATGCTCGTATTCACATAAATACCATGTTAACTATGTAATTGACCATTCCTTTTATCCATGGAAGTAATTACACATAATGACCTGATCCTTCATAATCTAATCCATGTGACCGTTTATCATGGCTGATGTAAGCTGCTTGATGCTTAGTTGTAAGTAGAGGCCGCTATTTTGAGTGAACGTTACAGTTCGGTTTTGGACGGTGACACGTGTCCAACAGATGCCAGGGTAAGCGTTCGTAAAAGGCGATAACGTAAGGGCACAAACCCTCTCATAACCATGTAATATGCATGCAAACGCCTGACAAACCGACAGTCCGTGTGAGCCTTTATTGCCTGCCTCTGGGTGAGGGTGGTAGACCTTTGCATGACAAGTTGACTGGGTGTTTGATTGAGAGGCTGTCAGCCACCTGACACTTAACTTGCTCATTACTCAACTCAACACATACAACTTCCTTATTGTGGTTTCATTAATGAAACATTTGGTGATGTAGACACATGCTCAAGGGTGGGGCTTTGGGGGCGGGGGAGTCAGCCCCTCCCCCTTCCGGGTGATATAGTTTTTTTTCTTCTCATAACAGTAGATATGAATGTTTGGAGAGATACCTCTTGCATGTGCTATTGGACAATTGCTCATGAAAAAGTGTACTTGAAACTCATGAAAAACCTGTATCAAAACGTACATGTACACACGTACGAGGTGATATGTCCACGTGCTAACTAATGTGCTTCAGTGGCCGAGTGGATAGGGAGTTGGACTCGTGACTAGAAGTCGTTGGCTCGATTCCCAGTCGGGTCTGATGGCAGGTGTTGAGCAATCTTACCTCTAACATGTTGCACACTGCCAATAACCTGGTGTAGATGTAAAGTCAGCTGACAATGATGTAAAGACAAACTGTGAATTTCGATATTAAATAAGCACATTTACATTTACATTTCCTAAAAGATTCAATGGCCTTTGAGACACAATCTTCACGTTTTGTTAGTAATTTACGCAAGTGGTGACCATCGCGATGTGTCTAATGTTGGCAAAAAAATAAGAGTGCATATCAGATAGGTTATTGTTGTCATTGTCATTACTAGGATTATTCCTGATTCTTAATCAGTGTCCTTTAAAACATCATTTTTAAATTTTGTACAATGTATTGATTCCATGATTTGTAATTAGTGTCTGAGTTTGGCACTTTGGCAATTAGATGTCCTCTGCCAGAACGACAGTTTACTGCAAATGATTGTAAGGAACAGCCATCCTCATGAGTCCATGCTCTGTGACGTCTGTTAATCTACATGTACACGAGATACTAAAATACAACTAACCGTATTTGAGGAGAAATAGTTTGTCTTCTTTTGAAGTGTTTTGCCATGTATTTGTTGGATATTAAAGGCTCACGCCAAATGTGAGTAGTTATTCGAATATGTATAGTGACATAGAAATAAAAAATTGCGTGGTAGAACTATGTGTTTTCTCATAACGCTATTTGCATTCAAATATAAATGCTTACCATTCGGAGACGACGATAGAAATGCATCAGTTTACCCCAAACTTTCTTGAGTTACAGACACAATGCGTGCAGTCGACCTATTTCTAACAGCACGAAGGCACGTGATGAGAACACAAGTAGGCCTACGGCCAGTTCACACGGCTGTATTAAAACACATTAGAAACTACGCACCTCCGAGTATAAACATGGGGAATGACTATAAAGATGAACGCAGACGGCCGTGTTGGTTCACTCAGGCTCCGTGTCCCACGGTGACTCACGACACCTCCTACCCGGCGGCGGCGGCGGCGGCCCGTAAAGCACGGCGCCTTAATCCCGCACAGAATGACGAGATTAACAAGACGTGTGACTTCTCGTTTGGCGGGGGCTTTGTGCGTGTCGGGACATATTGAAGGCGCCATTTACCACGTGGCCGGATCGATGCCCGCGCCACGTGTACGTTGTGGGTTATTCAATCTCTCATAACTTACCTTGACGATTTAATGCTGCTGCTGCTGCTGCTGCTGCTGCTGCTGCTGCTGCTGCTGCTGCTGCTGCTGCTGCTGCTGCTGCTGCTGGTTGCTGCTGCTGCTGCTGCTGCTGACTGCTGCTGCTGCTGGTGTTAATAGGATTTGGGGTCTCACTGCATTTGGAACAAAGCAAAGTCTCCTCCACAATCCATCTCATCTTTCTGCTCTTGCTAAGGGCCCATTCCCCATGTAAATCCCAGGCAAATTGTCCTATTGCTTCCTTGTGTTGGCTGCTGCTGCTGCAATGAATTGCTGCTACTTCTTGTGCTGCTAGTCATGCTGCTGCTGCCACTTTAAATATCCCTGCACACCTCCATCTCATCTTACTGCTCTTGCTACTTCCCATTCCTCATGTATCTCCCACTCCCTGCAACCCTAATGGCTTCCTTGTCTACATCCCTCGGTGCAATGAATTGGATACTTCTTGTGCATAGTCATCCAATCACCACTTTAAAACTGTTTGCTTTAGCAAATGGTTTTTGCGCAGTCGTTCCATTATCCGTTAAAACTTCGTCATTTCGTACACCCGCCAAATGAGAAACTTAAGGAGGAAGCTCATTCAATAATGACAATTTCCATTTACTCAAGTCATGTGTAAAATACACATTCCATATACAGTAGTCGTGAGTAACCTCCAAACTACTCTGCAATACATTTTTTCACAACAAATTATTTTAATTTGATTATGTGATAAAAATGTACAAAAACCATAATGAGTACATAAATTGGAAACAACCCACAATATACCTGTTTCATATAAGGGAGCGACCATCATTAATTGCGCAGGGGGGGCAGTCATTTGGTGGGAGAGGGCGCTCATTTTTTGTCACAGAAGGGTGGGTGCTCAATTTTAATTCACATATAGTGGGAGGACTCTCAGTTCCCCAACTGAAAAGGTATTGTTTTACCATTTCATTTGAATTGATATATTCCTGCAGTATGCATGGCATTGTCATGTCAACACAGCAAGTCAAATACGTGTGGATTGCTACATATGCATTCATTGACCATTGACAGTGAATGATTCATTGCAATAAACTTCCAACAGTTTTCAAGGCCCAATATTAAACTTTAAATACCAAAGTATGTCATTGTTCATTGTTATCCGGGTATGTTGGTGGTGCGGGTGACGAGGGTCTCAATTTGTTTAAGTTTTGATGGGGAGGGCATTACATTTCAGAGTAGAGAGTTAAGAAGGGCGTTTAATTTTCTTATCTCACCAATACCAAATGACCGCCCCGCCCTGTAAAATTAATGGTGGTCACTCCCTAAAAAGGTTTCATCTAAAACATTTATCTCAGTTGCCCCACCCTTAATTTTGTCATGTTTGATGTCAATAAAAAGTTACTTAGATAAACTTGAATGGTGACTCTACATGTATGGCACTGCCAATCTCTCGTATTATCACCCAAATCAAAATGAAAAGTATTTTTTTTTTTTTTTCTAATTAAATATATCAAATTTCGAGATTTGAAAACTGACGCTACTTAGATAATAATCATTTAGATGAAGACGAAGAGTCATTTTCATTGAAATAAGTACATTTTCTCTAACCAGTTACATGTGTACGATTTATCTAAACGTTGTGCACAAAAATCACATTTGAAAAAAGCACACACACACACAACACACACAACACACACAACACACACAACACACACAACACACACAACACACACAACACACACAACACACACAACACACACAAGTCATTCCTTGTTCGTGTACTTAAGAATGTACATGTGCCTAAAAAGATAAAACTAAGATGGAAAAATCTAGTTAAGTGGGCTTCCCTCTTAAGATTTCGGGTGCTATGGTCCATTTTAAAGTTCAGAACAAATTAGTGTGGAGTATAGATGAATTGCACCCGTGTGTTCCCGCCATGAGCGATTGCTGCGGAAAGTGGAGGCGAGAATAGCCGCAGGCACCGTCTGTGTTGTTAATGAACTCATCACAAATGTTTGTGTTGTATGTGTGTTTGAAATATGTAGTGTTAAAGACTAATAGGCTTATGCAAAACAAATTTTGGGAATATCAATCTATATCGCCGTAAGAGTGCAGAAGAAATTATTGAATATATTGTAAAATATATTGGTACCCGTGTAAAGCTTCGGAAGGCTGTGGAATTGAACCCATGCTCTCTTGATAGGCCAGACCGGTCATATATGTGTAGACAGGCGCCCTTATCCATCGACCCCCCCCCCCCCCCACACCCACACCACACCACACACACATACGCTTAGAAGCGTCATCTTAACATACTTGGAGACAGACAGCCCTTGATCCTCGTTAAGATTATCAGTTGTGCTTAACTTTGCTGGGGTCTGCATTGTTGTACCTTGGAGGCCCCACTGTAACATATCTGTAACTTTGCCCAACTATTCATAACGGCCTCCCATACGTTTAGAAGCGTCACCTTACATACTTGGAGACAGGCAGACATGTTGCAGTGGCGCCTCCAAGATACAACAGTGCCGTCCCCAAAAGTTCAGCACAACTGATAATCTTAACGATGGTAGAACCACCAACAGGGGCCCACCGCCTATACTGAGTGCTCGAATCACATGCAACTTCTAATGGGCAAGCGTTGTACTTGCTTAATTTGAAGGTCACTATTTGAATAGGTACTTGTACCGAGTAAAAAATACAAAAGAAAAAAATGGTGCGTCACAAGCATTTACCATATTGGGCTCTGTTGTGATGGTAAACGTACAGATTTAAGTTGAGCTTGAGCCCCACAGAAAAAAATCTACATGGGTTCTGCAAAGTGTAAGGTGTTGTACTGTACCAGTTGATTCCAGAAAACATGTTTAAATATGTATAGACATGGGTATGCTGTATCTACGGGTAAGTCTCCTTTGGGTAGATTGAGCTAGATATGTTGGAACTGTGGTGCATACCTACATGTATTGTACATTGTATATGCCTTATTATAGTCAGGTAATAAGTTAGCATTTGCTGTACGCCAGCAGTGCCACCGTTTCAATTATAATACTTTTTTGCCGATCAACTTATGTTTTGGATGCAGTTTAGCTTAGACAGCATCTTCAATATTTACATAATTATATGGAGATAAAATCAATCATCTTCAACAAAACATACATGATATGTATTGGCTGTTATCAATTTGCCTCTGAAGGCTGAGTAACATATGAATGTCAATGGTTGGTGAAAGTTGATAATGTAAATCAGCAGACGTCAAACAAACCTGTTTCATGAGAGTTTTAGCCGTCTGACGGGACTGACAGTGGTGAAGACAGATGTGTGCGTGTTCCACGTTTCACATAACTAGCACCAGGTGGCATTTTGAAGTTCTCCAAACACCCCTGGGCACTGGCACAACGTCTGCTATTATATTTTGAACTCTCAGGAATAAAATAGCCTCATTAGCTGGTAGCTACCCAATGCATGTCGTGAACTCATGTGGAACGCTTTCCCTTTGTATACATCATCATGACAATTGCCCCCCTGATCAAAAAGCTTTAATCATGAGCATTCTGTCATCACAGGGCATAGCATCTTTCAGTAAATATTGGCATGGTCATTGTTGTACTCAATGATACGAGTCAAAGATCTGGCACATTTTATATTTAAACATCTAATGCATCAGCCTTGATCATTAAGTTGATATCATCATATCAATGTCTTTGATCTATGTTTTTATTTTTATTTTACAAAATGTAATTTTACTGATGTAAATATAATGTACGGACATAAATCTGAATATGTAGGAAAGATCCTATGCTCAACGAGACATTGAGCTCTAGATTGTCATGCCACTGTTAATAAGCATGCACATCTCATCAATCTAGGTTGTTTTTTAAGTTAAAATACACAAATAATGGAATGAAATGAGTGATAGGATCAGTATTACCATATTACAAGATCACCGCAAATTTCATACAGTGCAATATACTACTAGCACACACCAATACTCAGTGTTTTATCTAAGCACCAATCAGAAAGCGTGTAATTGGCTGTATGCAGCTGTACACAGCCACGCTCATCACGCTGATTGGTTGGTAAGCTCACATAGATCGTGGCTTCTGATTGGCCACTCCATATACGATACATTCTGAAGAGCATGTATATAAATCAAAATTGGTCCACAGTAGTTTACTATAGTTTTTAGACTTAGATGATGCCTTTGTATTATGCCTTTGTGTGATAATGCTGTTGGTTAATGTGTGGGTTCAATAGATACTGTACATCCACATCAATCAATCAATCAACCAATCAGTAGCATTTATTATATACACATTCTTGACATTAAACATAAACGTTATGTATATATTAAGTATGATGTGATGTTGCGTGTACACATAATAAGACATAGAAACATTAAACATTTAAAAAAAAAAACTATCAAGTCTCTTTTTCCAAGCTAAGGATATAAAATTAATAAAGGCACTGTTGAAAACGTTATCATGTTCCCCCAGACGCAAATGCATAAAATTCTTGGGGGAACTAATAATTTCCCCAAATATAGCATCATTCGTATATTCTTTAATATTGTTAACCATGGCTTCTCTTTCTGTGTTAAATACAGGGCAGTGTAATGTAAAATGGTTTGGATTCTCGTAAAGTCCACACAGGTGACACAAGCCTGTTCCTCTGTGTTGTCGGGCCATATATTCGCCAAGGCCTAGTACACCTGCACGCAGCTTAAACTTCAGACGGACGGAGGAGAAGCTGGCTTTGGTCAGATGGTAGGATGAACACCCCTCTTCGGATTTTGTAAAGTTGTTAAGAGAGGGTTTCCTAGATATATGATCCATCATTTCACGGGCACATTTCTCATATATAAAATGCTTCAATCTTTTAATGGGAAAAACATCCATATTCATCCATTGATCTAAACCATACAATACATATAAAAACGTCCCCGCGGGGACATCACACTTCACACTGCACACTTAGTTTTTAGCCAATGAATTATCTGTGAACAACATCCCGAACGGACACTGCACAGTTCATAGTTCAAAGTTCATAGTTCACACTTCACAGTTCATAGTCTGCATTTCACAATTCATACTTCACGCTTCACAGTTCATATTTCACAGTTCACACTTCACAGTTCATACTTCACAGTTCACACTTCACAGTTTATACCTCACACTGTGCCACATGTTCCAATGGTTTAAGGGGTGCCTGGTGATTTATTTTTGGATGTAAACCATTCAAGGCAAGTTATTTAATATTAGTTGTCCCCAAGTGTTAATTTAATGTAATATATAAATTCTTTGATATAATGTAGCTCAATTTGTTTTTGTGATGATGCTCTTATGAGGTAAAGATGGAGCTATTGACTAATAAAGGTGTCATATTGGGTTTGAGTTCTGGCCGTGGCAATGTGATATAGCTCTCCAGACTTGGAGGAAGAATACTCTAATATCAATATTTTAAACCAGTCAATTAAGTCCAATATGTCTAAGTATAATAGAATCTTACACACAAGGTATAGCCAATATATTGTATAGTACAGTGGGGTAACAGTTGGGGACAATTCAACTAATATGAAATAACTAGCCTTGAATGGTATAACATGTGACGTAGGACGTATGAACTTGAAGGGTGAACTGTGAAATATGAACTGTGATGTGTGTACTGTGAAGTGTGAAATGTAGCCTATAAACTATGAAGTGTGAACTGTGAACTGTTAAGTGTGAACATTTAACTGTGAAGTGTCCCTTAGGGCTGTTGTTCACAGTTCATTCATAGACAAAAAGGTAATTAAGTGTGAAGTGTGCAGATGAGGGGAATAATTATCTAAGTATACAAGTCAAAAAGTGTATTGCCTATAGCCATGTAAATTAGAATATATAGTATAGACTACATTTAAATATAGTCTTCCACAATCTGTGGAACGGCTAGTTAAAAATGTCACGTACCTCCCCACCCCCACCCCTACCTCCACAACACACACGTTGCCTCATAAGTTGACTCATCCATTCATGGCCACCAGACAGGGATTATCATTCTCTCCTTTTAGTAACAGGCTGAGCCCCCCGGATTTGCCCGCATTATCATCATGCACGGGCGCACCTCACTTTATCCCGCACTCTATTGTGATATATCCCAGGTGTGCCTCTTATGTTAGGAACTCTATTTGCTTGTCATCTGAGCAAGCAATAGGTTGTGGGCCTCTTGTTACTGTTATAATTAGCTTGGAAGGGATGAATGTTTATGCTTCCTTTCTATCCCCTGTCTCAAAACTCTTTGTATGCAATTGATCAACATGCTGATTGTTAAAATTGGTTTGTGAGCTACCTTTGATGAGTGAAGTGAAAAGTGAAAACAATTTTGGAAAACCATAAATCTAAAATACACTGGATTATATAGTCAAATAAACTGCTGGCGATCCAGACAGGGGTGGGGGGTGAGTATTGTCCTGACATTGGTGGATAATCAGAGGACACAATGGCAACATCATAGTTAAGGAAGTGGATTCAGTGGGAAACAGATGCAATTTTACTAAATACCTATTAAGTTGTGACACATGCCGGCCAATGGCCAACAATCACATTGTTCCTGTGTCATTCACTCATCCGACACTTATTGTGGCTGGGCTACAAAACAGCGTCCACTATTCTTATGTTACCAATTTTCAAAGTATGCAACTGCGTCTGAAAAATATACTCAAGCCTTGTAATCCTGTCATTTAGATTCCTAGATTTCTAATATCAATATATATTGAAATGCGGGTCATGCCTTGCCATGGACACCATGCCGCGCGAGAAGTAGCCGCACCCACCCCAGGGGCCCACAGTGTTCTCACAGGGGAGTCGATCCATCAACTATGATAAATAGCGACCAATGAGCGATCAGATATTACGCGCCCATGATGCATCACTTGATTACTGACACGCTTTCTTTGACACTGCTGAAGGCACTTGATTTATTTCAGACGGTGTCAATTCATCATTATTTCATTAATTCATCATTAAGTGTTGGTTTTCTTGGTGGCGCTTTCATCCGGGAAATGGCTGTTGATGTGTCTGTGTCATGGAGGAAAAAAGCTCGTTTCTTCGATGATTGGCAGGTTTCAAGGGCACGTGATTTATGTCGATGAACCTATCATTTATTGCAGCAATTTTTTATGGTAATCTTCGTCGTGGATCTTATTTCATGGTCTAAATTCATACGGTTAAATGTATGTTATGATTTAAATGAATATATATCTAAATTGCTAAATCCAAACAATAGACCTATATGGAAGTGCAGTTTTAAACGGTGTGATTGTTAAAGCCTGGGGCACACTCGGTAGTACTGCTTATCTTGTGCCAAAAACTAATGGAGACTGCGGGGAGCAGTGAGTGTCTAGTGCAGCACAGTGAAAGCGACGCAAATATACATTTTGAGGTAGTGCGGACACAAATGAAGAAGTTTGCCATGTATAACTTTCTCTAGGAATGTGAAACTTCCCCTTTGGGTAATGCAGTAGTGGCCTGACCGTCGGTGGGTAGTACGGACCCAGGCCTTGCATTATTACACGCCGTAGGCACGTAGACGCTGAACACGCGTACTGTCAAACTGTCCATACTGTCGGTTGTGGCCTAAGCTTTAGTTGTACACATGTAGTTAAATTTGTGTCTACCCATGTGTAACGTTGTTAAAAATGACCAACAACTGTCAGAAAGAGAGCTGGCTGTATTTGTTATTTATTGTCGCCAGTAGGTCCGTAAATAGTGTTAACCTTTCTGAATGCTGGAGAAAGCTGGCTCAATTTCAGTTGCATTAGCTAGCAAAAAGCAACGGGTTTAAAGTAGATCAAAGTAGAGTGATCGGGCCATTGGAAACTGAAGTCCACTTTCCTATTGTTGAAGAGCCATTAGGCAGAGATTATCAGTGATGCATGCTCCTTATTTCCACATCGACTCAATCTACGTGACGTATGGCACTTAATCCTAAACCCAAGGTCAAGGTTTCCTGCGGCCATTGACGGGCATTGAGTATTGCTTGTGTTGGGGTTTATTTGACTTCGTCTTTTGCATAGTTGTGTTTATTTGTGCTAATTAGGTAAATACGATACCGTTAATGCAAGCAGAGTTGATCTCAGCAAAGGAAACTGTTTCGTCTAACTATCATATCACATGCAAAATAGATATATTCCCATTGGGAAAAAAGTTCGTTATAAAGAGACATATTTAGAAGATCACATCCACTAATGCACAGGTCATTCTGATCTAGGGATAGAGAGACAAGTGATCGATTTGTTTGTTGTTGTGCTGTTGGTGTTTGTTGGTGTGTTTTTTTTTTGTTGTTGTTTTTTTTTTTTGTTTTTTTTTGCGGTTTTTAGGAGTACGTGGGTCCGAGGCTACATGTTCTCTAAATAGTACATAGTTTGGGGAACCGGTGGAGTGGTGTTTCTATTACGCAAATAAATACACAAACAAGTTTGAGGTGGGTGAACTAATCACCCACCTCCTATGTCCATGTGAGCCATAGGCAGAGCTAGTGTATTGGGGTGGGGGCACCGAAACATCGCATGTTTATAGTTTTCTTCAGCATCTTCGCTATCGATCGCGTGTATAAAACCATACATGAGATCTGCCAGTTTAAAAACCAGTCAATTAAAATCTAATGAAGTCGCCAATCACAAAACAGTGTTCGCGAACTGTCCCCTATGGAGACTGATATGCCCCCAGTTCTCTGCGTCGCCTGCAGAGGGTGATCCAGTGTGGATGTTTCAGTAAATTGGCTTGAGGGCGTCGCGTGACACTGGACGGCAAAATGAAGAGTTACGTGTTGGGATGTGAGCGATGTTCATTAGAACATCATGTGAGGTGTCTTTTGATTGGGCAATGCTAACCACGCGTTGATTGGTGGAGAGCAATGCGCCTGTTCTTTTACATTCCACAAATAGATCAGGAAATCTGGGACTGAGGTTAATTTTG
Organism: Streblospio benedicti; assembly: GCA_019095985.1. NCBI lineage: Eukaryota > Metazoa > Annelida > Polychaeta > Spionida > Spionidae > Streblospio > Streblospio benedicti. Next base: position 25,171,849 of record CM032659.1, read on the forward strand.
AAAGATTTTAAAAGATACTGATTAAGTGTACTGCACTTCCATCTCAGGAGCTGCAAATAAGTTAAATCAAAATCTACATAACTATGCAAAATATCCTATACTTTGTCTATGCATGTCTATTCCTACAGCATGAAGAATGGATATGCGCGATGCATACTAGCTAAGCGCTAACCGCCCCCCCCAATATGTTTTTCACAGGTAACATGTGAACCCACAATCTCCGGGTTGAGATGATCACTGACCAAGTTCGTAAGCTGGCATCGTCATATCTAACGGTTATATGCACAGTTATTGCAACACTGAATATAGTATGTAGTGTAAAAGAAATTCCCGTAGACCGACGATGGTAAGCTGGGGATTACAATATTTTAACAGCTCGCCGCTTGGGATCGTGGTATCATTCTATCTCACAACATAGTGGTCGTGAGTTCAAATCCCATCAATGACACTTGATGCAGTCAGATGGATGCAGAGGGCCGTGACACGCGTCTTGAGCTATGCCTATGGTGGTAGAAATATGCTAGGCAGAAAAATGTGTGGGGAAGGGGAAGTTTGAAAATGTTACATTTCATACATCAAGCCATGATACCGCCATTAATACTCACAATTAATCCACGTGTAGACAATTAAAACAGACTCAAATGAATGTATGCTGATAATGCCAGATTTCAGAAATAAATGTCGTGGACTGTATTTTATTCTGCTTCCAAATAGGCATCCTTTTGTGTCAACTGACTTGGATTTACCGGCAGGTCATTTTAGTCCATTCACGCGGGATGTCTTTGCTTCGTTTCCATTGTCTGTCTACCCTATGTCGCCCGTAGAATGGATTAGCTTCTAATCTGTCTTTGTACAACATCAGCCCGTTGATCACCACTGCATCGCAAGGTCAAGGCCGTTGAATGTCAAGGTCATTTGAACGATTAAATTGTGGGCGTTTTATTTTTTATTTTGATTCATCATTTACACGAATGATTCGATTAATTTTAAGTATTTTCATGCTTTTTCTCCCCCAATAGTAGTTCTAAATTCCAAATTTTAAATATGATTTAAAACGATTTCAAACCTTACAGGTTTAGAACTATTTTTGGTTGACGTTGAAGAAAAGCAAATAAAAATCTTAGAGTAAGTGCATCATGAGATCCACTGTTTTATACCGCATATTAAATAATCAACTGGACACGTTTGCACGGCTAGGAGCAGATGCAGGGTAGCGCAGGTCACTCCCTGCTTGACCGCCAACTGTAACCAACGTAAATTGTCACCGGCTGTAATGGTCTAGCTGCCGTGAATGTAAATACCATAAAACACCGTAAATTGTAAACACGCACAGAAATTACGAACACATTAGTATGTGGTGTACGGCGGTGGGGCAGGCACCAATAGATCGATCTTGAAGGAAATATGCTGTTTTTGTATCAATCTTCCAGAAACCTTGGCATGTGGCCGACAAAGAAGGTGTTAAAGTTTGCGCCTTTGCAGTGCTAGTCCAGCCGTCGGCTTTACACAAGACCATCATCCCAGGTCCAGTTTTGAAGAGGCATTGAACAGGCTAGGATGGTGACCGAGAGACCCTTGTGTAGTGGTATAATTCTAACACTCTCTTGCTGCTGCGTAAACCCGTGATTGGATACCCATGCTATCCAGTGCATCACCACCGCTTCCCCTCTTCAGAAAACCACGACCTGGCAGTGTGCGGTGAAACCAAACACTTTATCTTGGGTATATGATATGTGTGGATTATCACATGTGTGTGAGGAGATCATGGGTGGTTGAGCTGTCGGGGATGTGTAGCGGGTTGTGCTGGTGTTTCTTAAAGCCGATGATGAATCTAACTACGAGAGGTCTGTCTGCAGATAACCATTGTTATAGTTAGTGCTAGCCGTGGAAAGTGATTACTATAATATTGGAGTAGATTTACAACATACATTTAGGCGTTTCAATGTACTCCTTCTAAGTTGGCCACCATGGCCAGTATTTAAGCTGATTACCCATCCGTCTCAATCAGCAGTTTTTATCTGCAACCATCTTCCCGTGTGGATTAGTGATTAAGTGGCATATCCATCCATCAAATGAAACTAGTTCACTGCTTGAAGAGACCCCGTGTTTGTTGCAGCCAGTGACCGTCACTGACTCAACCATATGATAGCAATTTTGGTAAAGATGATTCTTTTTTTTCTCCACCGTAGCTACAATGTACTTCTGGTACTCGTACCCTGGAACTTCACAATGTTAATGCCATTTCACGAAGGCGCATCAATCAGTATCCTGACATTCCAGTGCATGGACTTATAGAATCGGAGAAAGAATTATCTATGGCAATACTTACAAACAAGTGCTACCTTTACAATATATGTTTTACATAGAATTGGATTGTTAAAGACTTGCATAACGTCAAACACCATCTATTTAAAAGTCGGACGTACTTGTCATATGATTACTGTTAAAATACTGCAGATACATGGATATGAAAATTATTTTTGGTTTGCATTATGATCAGTACATGTATGTACTTTTTGCTGAAATGCTGCATATGCAACACATGGCAGCGAAACATGGCGGTTTACCTAACACAATGTAAAGCACTATAACACGGTCAAATACATGTAATTCTTACAAATAGAATAGAATCAAAGAACACCTGACATTTCCCTGTCTTCTTTACCCCCTCTTCTAAAAGAAATCTGTCATTTAGGATAATTTAAACTGCCTATTGTCACCATTTCAGAGGTGTCCCGTTTTGTGAAATGTAATTTTTCAATTGTAATTAGTAAGGAACATTAAACAATTTGTTCGAATAACCAATGGTACACGCATACTACTAACTGGATCCCTATTGGCGAGGTGTCCCCTTTATTGAGACTTCCTCATGTAGCCCGTACACATGAGGTAACTTAAGGTATATGTATAGAGAGAGTCTGCCCCCTCCACGTGTTTCATACTAGGCATAACACGTATATGCAATTCTAGCAAATTATGCCACTGTTAACAAAGCTGTCCGTCTTCTGTTCGTCCCCTTTGATCACAGTTTCACACGAGCATGGCTCATACAGCTCACTCACACAGGTCCCCCGTAAACCACAGTGATTTCTTGCTCAGTCTCATATCCCTCAAGCAACTTCAGAGGGATCAGACCCTCGTTATTAGTGACTTGTTGGTTCTACTTGTCGGGGATCAGGCCTCTTCTTTACAATCACAACTATGGGATCCTGTAGCATGATTGCATGTCTGTGATCTAGGTGGTATTTACTGGAGCTTATGCTTGATTTTAACCCTGCAATATTCGATATCTACAGCAGCAACGTAAATGTAGATCTAAATTTGCTTATTTACAATCGCCGTTCACATTTTGTTGTGCTCAAGCGACTTCACATCTACAACAGGTCATTGGCATCATCGCACTAGCAGTAACATCTGAAAACATTGCTCTTCACAAGAAGAAATATTGCATACGAAAAAAATAAAATAAAACAAAACAAAAAACACACGCCTCTGCCTAGAAAGAAGATGGTGATCTTGAAATCATCTCTTACATTAATTGAATCGTAGTTAATAATAACCAGATGCCCAAAGCTTCAACGGTGATAGCGTTCCTCTGGATTCCTACCAGTTTCAGTGGTGCAAACCTAAACCTAGGAGAACATGTTGCTCCTGCTGCAATAGAGACAAACATACAAGCAAAACAGACATGGGGATGGTAACACTGATGCTAAACGCCAACAATTAAGATTTAAGGCGATGGGCCTGTGCCATATCTGGAACTGTAAGTGGGAAAACTTACAGAAAAAAACATCATACGTATAAGCAAAAATGCAGGTGCTCTCTAGTTGGACATCAAGCAATACAAATGACACAAACTGGCGGAAATGCTAACAAGTACTTCCGGCTAACTATCACTAAACCCTTTAACACCACTGAGCACAACAGCCGCAGTTTGCTGGTAATATCCGGGCATCGTCTTGACATCCAGCGGTTGTTTATTGTTCCTACATCATTTTTACACGGCCCTCTTGCACAATAAACAGATTGTGCGTGTGTGTGTTTTCTTGCTGTATTTGGAGAATCATCAGTAGGCCTATGATAATTTAGTCTGCACTGCAGAGCTTCCTGTAACTCAACGGGACTCAACTGTATATGCGTATCCGTTATCATTGTAAGTGTGTGTTTTTCTTTTGTTTTTGTTTTCTAGCTACAGTCAGTAGACTCACCATAACTTGTAACATGTCATCGGCATCATTGTGACGCTAAATTGGCCTTTTCAACCCTTTGAGGAGCATACAGCACGGTGTCAAAGATACACATTAACATTTAATCACCTGCCCAGTGCCTATTTAGCGTACAGGTACCACGAAGCAGTATCCGACCAATTATAAGGATGAATTTGCTCAACACCCACCACCAGATCCGACCGTGAATTGACGTTGCGACCTTCTGGTCACGAGTCCAACTACCTCCACTCGGCCATAGAAACATACGATGGCCAAGCAAGCATACCATACCCATTGGTTCTGTTACATGTAAGTGTTGATTCACATTATGTTATCAGTATAACTTATTGCTGCTTCCGGTAATAATGGTGCGTAGTAAACCTTCAGAGTATCAATTAATTGATATCAAAATCATAAGGCCCTACACGGTGTCCGAAAAGTGACATGTCCTTGTCCTTTTTAAGACATTCCAATTCATATTGTGGCACTTTTTGATATGAGGTCCGTTTGGAAGAAATGCGCATGCCTCGTGTCAATATGCATGTAAGGATAAGTCACTTTTACAATCAAATGATGGACGTGTTGCCATCTAACATTTAACCCATGTATGGACCTAGTCTAGTACATTTTTTTGCGGTATTGCCCTTGTCAAATCATCTCTCACAGCTAGAACGTGCGCGGTAGTTTGGATCCCTTGATAAAATAAACGTATGGTCATAGTTATTTCACCGCACTGGATACACATGTATACAGTCTCCATAAGTTTATTATTTATTTATTTTTTATTTTTTATTTATTTATTGGTGGGTGGGGTGGGGAGGCACCATGGAAGCAATCTTGCCGCTTGTCCCCTGAGCACTAGTAGGCAACTTTAGTGATCAAGGATCAAAATCTGATCACTAGCTGCTTATACTTAACCAACATTTATCTGACCATACACTTCAACGCGTAGTGATAAAGTTAAAATTTCTGACCTTTAAAATCAAATGTGGTAGCTAACAGATGTTTTGCAATTGTCTGCAACGACAAGGCAGGACTCATATTAGCAATGTTCAAAATGTCAAGACCAATGTTTCAAAAATAATTGACATTGGCGGTAAAAGTTGAACGTAACTGGAGACAATACTCATGATATATCCCTCTGGAAAATATACAAGTTTGTATTTTAAGCAGGAGACAGGAATGTTTGAGGATTGATGGTCCCATTATATTTGAATTGTCTCTAAAAGGTTAAAGATTATAATAGGTGGTCTGTGAACTGCCCAGTTGTCCTGACTAAGAACTAGTACGTATGGTCTGCTTGAGAAGAATAGTCTATCATAGAGCAAACACCATCGTTACATTTGAATAAGAGATTTGGCTTAAGAACACCAACATTTACAAGACTCTCTGACCATCGAGGAAGTCCAAGAAGGAGGACAAAAACACGAGTTCTCATATCAAGGGAGAAGTAATGCAACCATTCTATATATCAGCGACTCATTCTAGACACTTAGAACGGCCGTTTTCTAGACGTTTAACATTGCTTGTGATGTTTTTTTATGACATCACATACCGAAGAAGCCCATAGTATGGCCAAAAGCTTGATATTGGTTTTCAATAAGTTATCCAGAGAAAATTGGCGTTAAATTTGTTCCTTAGTATTTCACATCCCCGCTAGCTTTGAGCCTTTCTCCATCTTTGGGCACAGGCGTGTACATCATAAGAATGAAATCGGAATTCTTTATCGAATTCTGCATAGACTGGGTGTTTCGTTTTATACTTTTAGTGTTCCATGACAAACCTGCAACTGGGGCATCATGATAATGACACTTCGTAAAGTGTACAAAACGTGCTCCTTAACGGCACATTGTATATTACCAGTGTAGTTTTTACTACCGAAATGACTCATTTCCCTGCCGATTTCACCACGCTGAAGAAAACGCTGCTTACTGAAATGATAATTTTGTTTGTAAGATTGTTTCGATGACAATAATTATGACTGGATGCAACAAATTACTGGAGCATACCTGATAAGCAATAACAAACGTGCAGTTGTCATAACGCAACCATCTGCAAAAATCGGGACAGTCGCATTCTATCCCGTTCGTGATCCAAAAGTAGTAAGAAATCGAATCCGTCAGGTTGCTTTAGTGTTGTATTGTTAACTGTCCTGATGTATCATCAAAGATCCATACAAAATTATTACATTTGCGTTGTATACGTGTTTTTTAACGGGCCTAATGTTCGCAATTTGATACAAATAAGACATACGATCAAGCGTGAAGAAATTCATGGCGTGTTTACTATTTACGTTATTTATATCCACGTTATTTGTATACCTAATAATTAATTTATTAAACCTTTTTCAATGTTGAATTACAAGGTCTTATTCCCTGGGTTCATAACCCTTTTGTGACGATTGATACGTGTGGTGAGTCAAAACTGTGAACAAAACAACAGAGAGAACTAAGAAACCCATTATCCAACCTCCAATCAGCGCTCAATTATGGTTTGCAAATGTTGACCGTCATGAACAAAAAAAATATATTTGACTCAAGGACCAAAATTAGATGATCGATTTTTGCTGCATTGCTTGAGAGACTGTCGTACACGTGCGGCAGCGCATTTTGTGTCCGCCTTATTTGAATTATGATATTACAACCCATTGGTTTGTAACAAAAAAAATATCTAAATAACAATAACATGCTCGACTGCAATTTTATGATGCTCAGGCTTGAAATTGGTTTGACAGTTCAGGTTGAACACCATTTTGAAGGTTTTCCGCAATGGCCCCCCCCCCCCAGGTAAATTGGTACTTCACCCAACCACAGCAGGGATTATATTTATATAAAAATTTGGGGACACGTGACTCGGTCTTATCTTAGAGGTTGTCTCTTAATAGAGATGGTCTTATTTCAAGATTTCAATGTGGTGAATAACTATAAATATTCTTGAACAGAACAAAAGGCTATATACACATTACACTGGTGCGTGTGTCCAAGCTAATGACAGAGTGAAACTCTATTAAATGTTTGGGGCTTAGACAAAGCGCTAGGTGGGGGGTGTGAGTTTGTTCAAGGGTAGATCCGGGGGGGTCTTGTCGCTGGCAGATCCCACGGGAGAGGATGATTGGCCATTAGGATGTGCCGATATGCCATTTAAAACGTGGAACTTTTTTTCCCCACCCCCTCCCTCCACCCCCCATTCTCACCCCTGAAAACGTGGAAATACCAGATAAGTGCGTGACATAATCGAAGAAAAACTGGCATAGTCTTTAGCTACATAATTTAGGATGATGTAAATTTTGTCATGCCCGCAAAAGTGGAACATTGTTCTTTTTTTTGCATCCTCCCCCCCTGTCCCCCCCCAAAAGTTGAAACATCAGACGTGTGACATAATCAAAAGAATATCTACACCGTGTTTTGCGATATTTATTCAAATATTACTTATATATGTCATATGAATGTAAATTATAATATTAATGAATGTGTGAAATCTTGCTGTGTATATTTCTAATGCCACATTTAAATAGTAAATAGTGGGAATTCTGGTATGAAAAATTTTAGCGCGAGAGATAAAAATTTACACCCACAAAAAGTGGAACATCCAAAACTTGACTGAAACCCCTTTTGGTGGAACACTGTTCCACTTTTTATGAGCGTGACAAAAATGTACATCATCCCTTATCAAAAATGAGTTTTACGTATGCCATAAAACGATATTCAATAATCGAGGAATATGAATCCTAAAATTAAGGTCGACGTTTCATTGTGTGTCCTTTTAATAATGCTACATTTCTAAAATAGTGAATACATTGTAGTGGCATCCTGTTATATATACAAAACAAGATTTAAGGGGGTACAATGATCTAATCACCGGCGTCATTATCATCTCCATCACCAACATCGTCTTCTTTTTTACCATCATCATTATCATCATGGCCATCATCTGCAGCATTATCTTTTTTCCACTTTCCTCATCATCATCTTTGTCGTCTTTGTGCTTGTTTTTGGGGCAGTGCTTCTGTTTGTTCATATTCATCATATTTTTGCCTTTGTTACATTTCTTCAACATCTTCTTAGATTTGTCCATCGTCGTCTCCAGATTTGTGGGCTTTATCACAGGGGCATCTGGTTGTCGGTAGAAACAAGTCGAAGGGGTCATTAAGAGTTTTTTAATACATTTTAAAGCTAGGTCTTTGAGGATAGGTCTATAATAGAAACAAATCTACTTACGTAAATCTGGTCATAACAGTACATGACCAGTGTACCAATCTTCAATTTTCACACATCGGAAAAGCAGGCATAATACAATTAATTACACTTTGTGTGAGACCTAAATGACTTTCAAATGAAACTGACCTGGTCTATCCTGCCCGTGGGGATTCCCTCGGTTGGGTTTGTTCGCTGGTCTGTTAGCCTTGTTGGCAGTTTTTTGTTGGTCGCGGAACGTGAACTGCTTATCAAGCTCTGCATTCACGTCAACACCTTCAAGACCAGCAATCTTTAAATAAACTGCTTTAGAGGAGCCGTCCACCAGAAAATGATCTAGCTCAAGATCAAGATTAGGATCAAAATCAGGTTCCATAGTCTTTGCGACTATGCCAGGAGGAGGAATCAACTTCTTTTTTTCTATGCCCAAAAACCTATAGCTATTAGTGTTAGTTTTCCTTTCTAGAATCACCATGTAGTATTCATCCCTTGACTCGTATTCTCCAGAGATTGGATGTTTTACAAACTCGATTTTTGATCCTGCAGATAAGTCTTGCTCGCTGGTTTGTAAAAGGAGGGAATGCTTGGAAGGAATGCCTTTCTTGGCCTTCGCATATGGACCCGAGACGGGGTCTAAGGCAGACAATATCTGGTAAAAAAGAAAACATTAGTTAACCATGGCATACATGTATTTGTAGTTTAGCCAGATGCGTTGCTCCATGCTCAGGTGGTTTCACTGTGGTTTGAGCATAAATGTTCACGGACACAACAAAGTCTCCCATATACACTTTACCCTGGTTTGTTGGGCCAAGGCTCTGACAGAGGTGAAACTATTTGGCCGTGTTCGATTCCGTACAAAGCCAGTGACGGTAGGGGTAGAGTTTGACAATCGGATTGGTGGGGGTGCCCCCAATATCCGCGCCATGAACTTCTTTTCCCACCAAAATCACTCTTATGTCCATAGTCTCGTAGCTGGACAGTTCATTGTTTACGGAGAAATTTCATTAGTTTGAAGCTTTTAGGACGCAAGGGATGATGGACGATTTGCCATGCTTAAAAACGTGATTTTTTCCCTTGACCCCCCCCACACCCACCCCACCCCCGAAAACGTGGAAATACCAGATAAGTGCGTGACAATCGAAAGAAAATCCACATAGTCTTTAGCTACATCATTTAGGGATGATGTACATTTTTTGTCATGCTCCGCAAAAATGGAACAGTGTTCTCGTTTTTCTGTGACCCCCCCCAAAAAAAAAAAAAAAAAAAAAAAAAAAAAAAAAAAGTGATCAGATGTGTGACATAATCAAAGAATATCTACACAGTGTTTCGCGATATTTATTCAAATATTACTTATATATGCCATATGAATGTAAAATATAATATTAATGAATGTGTGAATTCTGCTGTGTATATTTCTAACGCCACATTTAAATAGTAAATAGTGGAATTCTGGTATGAAAAGTTTTAGCGCGAGAGATAAAATTTTTCATCCACAAAAAAGTGGAACATCCAAAACTTGACCGAAACCCCCCTCCCCCTAAGTGGAACACTGTGCCACTTTTGTGGAGCGTGACAAAATGTACATCATCCCTTAACAAAAATGAGTTTTACGTATGCCATAAAACGATATTCAATAATCGAGGAATATGAATCCTAAAATTAAGGTCGACGTTTCATTGTGTGTCCTTTTAATAATGCTACATTTCTAAAATAGTGAATACATTGTAGTGGCATCCTGTTATATATACAAAACAAGATTTAAGGGGGTACAATGATCTAATCACCGGCGTCATTATCATCTCCATCACCAACATCGTCTTCTTTTTTACCATCATCTTTATCACCATGACCATCATCTGCAGCATCATCTTTTCCACTTTCCTCATCATCATCTTTGTCGTCTTTGTGCTTGTTTTTGGGGCAGTGCTTCTGTTTGTTCATATTCATCATATTTTTGCCTTTGTTACATTTCTTCAACATCTTCTTAGATTTGCCCATCGTCGTCTCCAGATCTGTGGGCTTTATCACTGGGGCATCTGTTAGTCGGTAGAAACAAGTCGAAGGGGTCATTATGAGTTTTTTTTAAATTTTTAAAGCTAAGTCTTTGAGGATAGGTCTATGATGAAACAAATCTACTTACGTAAATCTGGTCATAACAGTCGATGACCAGTGTACCAATCTTCAATTTTTTCACACATCAGAAAAGCAGGCATAATACATTTAATTACACTTTGTGTGAGGCCTAAATGACTTTCAAATGAAACTGACCTGGTCTATCCTGCCCGTGGGGATCTCCTCGGTTGGGTTTGTTCGGTGGTCTGTTGGCCTTGTTTTTTAGTTTTTTTTTGGTCGCGGATCCTGAACTGCTTATCAAGCTCTGCATTCATGTCAATACCATCAAGACCAGAATCCACGTAAGCTGGAGCAGGGTCAGCCATAAAATGATCTAGCTCACCATCAGGGTTATCTACTAAGTAATCAGGAAGAATTATCTTCTTTTGTTCTACGCCCAAATAGTTATAACGATTTGAGTTACTTTTCCTTTCTAGCTGTGTCATGTAGAATGCATCCCTTGATTCATATTTTTCAGTTTTTGATTTTTGACAAACGTGATTTCTGATCCTGCGGATAAGTCTTGGTTGCTGGTAGGTAAAAGGAGGGAATACTTGCGAGGAAGGCCGCCATCTTTCCGGTTGGGCTTCGCATATGGACCCGAGACGGGGTCTAAAGCAGACGATATCTGGTAAAAAGAAACTCAGTTTAGCATGGCATACATGTATTTGCCCTGAATGCCACATTGACAATATATTTTTTTATAAACAAGTGTTAGGAGGAATAACAGGGGTAGGCGCTTACTTGTGCAGACAAAAAGATACCATTCGTGCAGAGATAGGGTGATCTCAACACTAAAACATACCATTACCCTACGGCTAGTAACCAATCAGAATCGAGAATGAACGGCAAATCCGGGAGAAAACAGTATATGCAACATAATGCACTATTGTTCTGAACATTTTTTAATACGTTGGTTCGTAACTTTATTAACTGAGAGGGAGGATAATTTTGCGTTTTTATGAAGTATCAATTCTCACGGCTATACAATGTACTTGCAGAAAATGGCCATGGACTGAGAATAATAAACCCATGAAACCGACGATGCAAACTCTAATCGTCACGCTCAGTTTCCATGTACATGTATAAGGCTATAAATAACCTTTTAATTTGATCCTACATAATGTTGGAATGATGTCTTGCTAGTTTTTTAAAAAATAAGACTGAGTAAGTGAAAGTGAAGACATCAGCTCCAGGCTGATGTCTACGTTTAATTTTTTTAAAAGTTGGGGTACCAAAGAGGACCTACAAGTATGTAATACAATATGAATACAATACAAATCCATACGCCAACTAACAAATGAAAGACACAAAAACCTTTAAGTTAACAAAATAGTAGTATGACAAAACATAGAGAACAGCATATGCAAGTTACTATCAACATGTTTATAAATACATGGCAGAAGTAAAACGTACAAAATAGTTAGGGTGATGAAAACAGTATTACAAAAACAATACTTTACACTCCAAATACCAGGAAAATGGAGGTATAAAAAACTATTGAAATAAAATACCGAAACCCAAATGAGAATCAGTATGGTTAAACCAACTACTAAAACATTTAGTATGATACAAAGTTGAAAATTAGGGGGAGGTGGGGAAGGGGAGGAAAACAAATTGGCTAAATTACACAATACACTTTGTAAAATTTCCAAAGTCTCAGACAAATGGCTTCACTAAAACGAATATTTTTTAGTATGTAACATAAGAACCCGTATGATATGAGGTGACAGACCACCACACACAAAAGGTCGATGACCAGTAACAAACAAAACAAGATTATTATGTACAAATTAAAAATAAATTTTTTGTAGAAAATTTCTTTATTTTTAATTTGATCCTACATAATGTTGGAATGATGTCTTGCTAGTTTTTTAAAAAATAAGACTGAGTAAGTGAAAGTGAAGACATCAGCTCCAGGCTGATGTGTACGTTTAATTTTTTAAAAGTTGGGGTACCCAAGAGGACAAAAAAAACAACCAAGAATTTTCAACTTATCTTTAATCCTCAATGGCACGAAATATTAAGGGTCTATTCTGACCAGGTAGCGTATGCAAGCCATTGTGTGATAGTGAGTTTTATAGTTACAGGCAAATCAATCGAATTTTCTCTACCTCTCTACGGATAATTTTCACATAAAATGTTGAGTTGAACTTACCAATATTGATTAAGATACATATTCATGTACATGTATATGCATCAAAACCTATAATCAGGTCATGAGTAAAAAATGACACACATGGGTAAAAACGGACTCAAACTCAGATATATTGTATAACCAACACATGGGGATATACCTGAATTATACTATATTTTGATAAGTGGTACATCTAGGGAGATAATGTTATCAAAATAGTGTGAGTAGGTTTAACCATGCAGTTGAGGGTTTAAAAAAGCGCTTTCACTTTGGTAATAATAGCTAAACCACAGCTGTACCCCACCAATTTCACATGCCCGATTCTAGTTCCAGATCCTCCAAAAGACGCCCGATTGGTCATTTTGGGGTGGATCTTGCGTGATCTGGCATCAAATTTTGAGTGATTTGGCTGGTTCGACATGGAATGGGCCACTTTTTTGGCGGGTTCTGGGCGGCTTTTTTCTTCGTTCGGCTTGTTTGCTCTTGCGATGGATTATTGACGTGCGAATGGGCACCTGACAACACCATCGCCATGCTTTTCGGGGCTGTCGGTGGGGGAGGCTTTCTTAGGTCTTTTGCTCAACTGTGGCCTCGTCTGCTGCTTTGGGAAGATGTATCGTGACATACATGTACGAAACCGTAAGTGCCGCTACTACAATTACAATCCTAAGCAGCGGAAGCATGAAACGGAAGCATCTTTTTCAACAGCACGATGCTCCAATACTAGTCTTGTGTGCCTAGAAAAATGGCAAACTTCTGCCTGGTTCTGACCCAGAAGGTGTTAGCACTTCTCTGGAGAAGTCATTTAGACTTTTTCGGCCCATTGGCTGCCGTTATGGATTATTGAGTTGTTGATCTGGATAAACTTTTTTGGTTTTCTAGTTAG
>CM032659.1:25185484-25210330 GCA_019095985.1 Streblospio benedicti
TGATCAGCCTCCCAAAAATTGTCTTGCTACAGGAAAATTTAAACGCCGTAAATTGTAACCAATCAAATAGCGTCTGGCAGCGGCTCTCAGCCCTCCCACTCTGTTCATGTACTCGCGGGTCTATTATTCACCTAGAGAGTTTTGAATTGATACCGAAATGGCTTCCCCGCCACCATCCTGGCCAGACGTCCCTTTAATATAGTCTGCCAGTTGCAATATGTAAACCCCGTAAATTACAACTATTACATCATGCATTCGATGAGCGTCATCCGCTTCCAGATTGGCACCCACCTTTTCCGTTATACAGCCATGCATTGTATGGTGCAACTACAAGTAGAGAGCTTTCAAATGCCACCACAATAGTCTCTCGGTTACCATCCTAGCCTGGCCACGCCTTGTAATAGTGCGACATTGCGTTAGCTATGTGCAGAACCGATGAGTAGACGGGCACGACAGAGAGGTGAACGCAAATCCCTTCTTTCTCTGCCACTTGTCTTGGTATCTATGACAAATAGTATCTACTCTCAAAGCTCGTTCTATTGGTGGCAGTCCCATATCCCTACGCCAATGAAAAAGACAGGTAAGATTCCTGGGCGTAATTACAATTCACTGTGGTCACATTTATGGCCAGTCAGAATTTACGTTGGTTATATGTTGCGGTCTAACAGCGGGTAGGTAACAGGGAGACGCCTTTTTTGTATTGACCTATGCTATGTAAAATAGTATCTCTTCTTCAAGCCCTTTCTGTTATTGTCAGTCCCGTTACGCTATGCCACGGAATAAGACGCGTGAGATTTCCAAGCGTGATCACAATTTACGATGGGTCGCATTTTGCACTCACGAGACCACCTTCGGGTGTGTTACAAACTCATGAGTTGTGGACATATAGTTCCTTTCATAGAAGTCCCTATAGCCCACGAACACTAGAAAACTTGTAATAATGAAATGGAAAGAAAATGGGAAAAGCTGGAAATGTCCATATACATGTAGGTACTTGAATATGTCGAGATACAATATCAGAAGAGTCCCTAGTAGTTGTTCCATTTCAGCGGGGACTTTTTCAAATGTGTATCTTACAGTTCTTCTTAAGAATGGGTATAGAATACACTGGCAAAAAACATGTATTCGTCATTTCCACTGCTTGCATCATGTACGTATTCATCTTTTTATTCTATTTATTTAAGTGAGGCAATACTATTTCATGAGAGAAGATATGTGTATACTTCGGACTAAAGATCCTCACCTATTGCACTAAAAATGAAGGGTCACTGCTTTCTTGTAACCCCCCCTCCCCAGCGCCTTTGTTTCCGTCGCTGGATGTCAAACCCTCTCGTTTATGTGTCTAAAAATAAGAGCCTACAGTTCCTACAGTTATGTTATTGTTATGTTTGGATTGTATTCCAACATATTTGAATTTAAATATTTAGATTACGTATATTAATATCAATATTAGTAACGATTGCATACAACTCACAAAACAATAGCTTTGTTATCAACATACTAATGGACTGGACCTGTGACTCACGCCAATGTATCAAACATAGTTTTTGGTGTTGTTGTTGAATTGTGTGTATCATTAATACACATGATATGTCACATTGCACCATGTGTGAATACGGCCTCTGACCCCATTGGCAATAAAATTTTGAAGTTTTATCTACCGTGGGTGTGATGCATACGATACTAATATCAACTTTGACCTGTGTTGAATTTAAAGCTAAAATCTACATCACGCTATAATGTTTCATACTCGAAAACGAGCTGATTGCTCAAATTAACTGCGACCTATGTCATAAACAGATGCTAACATGATTCTAAAAAAAATGTTTTTTTAAATGATGAAATTAAATATTTCCCATTTATTATCAAAACATTAGTATGGATTGGTTGATGCTAATAACCTGTCCGTGGCACATGCGAATTGTAATATTCTGTGATTCAACACTCCGAAATTCGGACTTCATCATACAACATGGCAAACTTGAGGGTTCTACTTTTGGGTCTATTGTTTGTAGCAGCGGTTGCTGCGCGGGATATTTCAGAGGGTGAAGGTGAGCGTTTTTCATACAGAATACAATATAGATGGCGAATAAGTTTACCAAAATATATCAGTTGTGCAGTTGAACCACATCTAACTGTGATTAACTGCACTTTATTGCAGGTGCGTAACGGAAACTCCTACCAAATGCTCATCAGCAATAGTCCTGGTATATAAATGAGCTCTACTTCTTTTTTATTGTGCAAGCATGCCTTGGGTGGGGCTCTGTGTGGCGTTTTTGACCCCACCTACATTTTCAAATAAACTCGTTAGCATTGTCCTGCTCATTACAAGGGCGATGCTTTCATGAACAACATATTTCTACTTCTTTTATTTGTCAATTACTTAGCTGGCAACGGTTTGGGGTTTGGGTCCAGGGCAAAAATGTGAGTTTTTCAACCAAATGAAAAAACTCGTTTTTGCCCTGACCCAAAAACCCGTTATTTATTTTTATCCAATGAGGTTTTTCAGCCTCCATACATGTTTACCCTTAACTGAACTCTACTTTCAGCCTAGTTTCCCTCTCCCCTTGTCTTAAGACATTGACCTTTGGTCACGTGGCATTCAGCCTCGTTTTCACCTCTCTTTTGTGTTAACCCTCCCATGTGACCAGCAGTTAGCGATTTTCATTAACAGCATTCAGTTCAACTGTTAATTTCAAAAAGTTTTTCCTCCACGTTCCCCATCCGCCACCCTTTTCTACTACTTACATAAATTATTTATGTGAGCTGCTACAGGTTCAGTTTATCCGGTTTTAAATGTTTGTAACTTTTTTTTTATTTTGTAGCTTGATGTTTGTGTTTGGTAATCATGTCAGTGCCCATATATGGGTTTATTTCCATGTTTTAGCACAATGTGTTTAGCAATTGTATACTTTTTTAGCTTTTATTTTAGTAAAAAGTGATTATAACGGTCGTCTGTTGTCATGCAGAATTCTTTTAGTACAATGTTCTTTCTTTAAACATATTTTGTAAATTTGTATGTAGTCTCTGTTTACGCTACAGCATAAGTCAGTTGAACACGGTTATTTTCATCTATGCTAATTGTTTCATTACGTGTATCTTGATATACTAATCTGGTGTGTCGTTTTTGACCCCACCTAATTTCCAAATAAACTCGTTAGCATTGTCCTGCTCATTACAGGCAGGGCGATGCTTTCATGAACAACATATTTCTACTTCTTTTTTATTTGTCAATTACTTAGCTGGCATGCTTGCGGTTTGGGGTTTGGGTCCAGGGCCTGTGTGTTGCACTACCTAATGTAGTGAAGCAGGTTTTTATTAGAAGATTTCTCTGATAGAAATCAAGCTGCATAGCTGTAAAATTCTGAGAATATGGCTGCACCAATGCCCTATACTATATGTAGGACCTACTGTAGAATATTTGCTTTCATATTTATGTGCCCTGGTAGCACTCTCTACGAGAGGTCGACTTTCTTTTTGTTTAATTTTATTCGTGTGAATAATACTTTGCATGATTTATTTTGTAATTTATTTTGATGGATGTGATGTATATTGGTTGTACTACTATGAGAATTTAATATTTAATATTTTTTCTTGGGGATGCTTTTTCCAACTGACAGATTGTTCATACATGAGAACGTTATGATATAACTTATTTATTATAAAGACAAAGCAGACACTCGTTGAGTGTGCCCTGGTAGTGCAAAGAATTCAGCCACCATTGCGACAATTTGATTTTCAAAGAGAAAAATGATATTCATTTTCACAACATTGTAATACAAAGACCAATTTCTGAAATTTCATGACATGAATGTGGTGTTTATTAATATCAACTATTTGCAAAGAAAACAATACTGGACATATGCATTCTCTCACTTTGTTATTGCACTAGCTTGCTAGGGTGGATTTTTTGTAGATCTCTGTTAAAATGTACAATAGTAAGTGGCTTTATATTAATTATACTATGCTGTGTCACATATTTCTAAAATACAATGTACTATTTCAGCCAATTAATATTAAGCAACGTAATATTGTACATTTTAACCGTACGTTTTCTACAGTTTATGATAAGCATGTCAATGTTTGATCAGTCATACACTGCCTACTTATATACTAGCCTACCAATGATATGTAATTTTAAATTGGTTTTATGACAGACAGTTGGCTTCATATAATCAGAAAATGTTTATATAGTTTTCGACTTATTTAGATATTCTAGCTCTGATGAGAAATTTATTTATTCGAAAGTAATGTACTTAGCCAATAAATTCTAGAAAATCTTATCCAAATATATCCTTCTTTTGACACACCTTTCAACAGCGTTAACAACGTAGAGACAACAATAATGAGAGGATCTGCTGCCGTTAAAAAATTGAAATTAGCTTACACTTATAAAATTCAATTTTACTGTTTACATATTGTAATAGCATTTCTAACAACAAGAAAACCTTTCCATCTAGTCGCTGTTTTAATGAACCCAAAGTTTTAAAATTATCAAAAATAACAAAAATCTTTTCAACAACAAAATCTTCCCTTCAGAAGCCCAAGAACTAAAAATAAGAGGACATTTTTGTTAAAAGGGAAAACAGTTATAATTTTCATAGTGTTTAAAATTCAGATTTCGTTTTTCAAAAATCAGGTAGAACGAGGCCATGATGAGAAACTGTTGTGCCTCCAACGTCAGAATTAGCAAACATTCAATGTTTTATCTGCAACTTTGAAGCACTAGACAACAAAAACAAGTGATTCACTAGTTTTCAAACATGATTATGGCATAATAAAGACTGCAATTCTCATTTTGTAAGCGTTTGTATGGACTTACGATGAGAAGTGTTCTGTATTGTTGTAATGAGATGAATTTATTTATGTTAGTACATGTTTTGTTACATTATTTGAACTACATGTATATAGACACACTTTTCTTAACATTTAGTGACACAGATGCAACTACTTACATACCAATTATGATGGTTATTGCAGTTTTGTCATTCTTGGTATTGTAAAATATAGATCAACTGACTCGGTTAAGATAGGTTCAACACAAAGAACATAATGTGGGTCTTATGTGAACGCCTTCTGGAAATGTGAAAAGGGTCCACAGAAGACAGGTTGTCAACATACATTGTAAGCCACGATTGACAGGTTTTGACAGTTTGTCTTGGGATAATGCTTTTTTGCAGTCAATTTAAGTAAATTACCTTTTCATGTACAGTGTACATGTACATGTATTGCATAATGATTACTTATAAGTATAACTGATTTGAAAATATCAAAATAACAAAAAAATGTTGATTGTAATTTTATTTCTGGACAAAAACCAAGGCACTGCTTCCAAGATACAGAAGTTGTAATATCCGAAATAAGATTGTGCACACATTTCTACTCCTGTCGCATTTTAATTACCTTTACAACAACAAGGTTTTACACGACGCAGTAACTAGTAAGATCATACTTGTATTAATTACTCCAGCCATGATGCTCTGCAAACATTAGCACAATGGGGGTTCACTGTTACGCAAAGAGAACAATACTTCCTTCTGGCCACAAGGTCACAAGCCTTTATTCTACATGTATGTTTGCAGAGGAATCTTTGCCGGTAAATATTGCTTTGCAATACGGTTGAAAATATTGAACTGTGTCACAGGTTAGTTAAGCCATTTAGATGCAAATATAGTGCCCATTGTCCACATACGATTGGTGTATATATACGAAATATAGGGAAACTGAACGGTGGGGAGTGAAAAGTCTCCACATAAGACAGGTGTCCAATATGCAATGTACACAGGTGACCACATGGACAGGTTCCAGTGTTTACAGTTTTGAGTCTGATGTATAGCATTAGCGTTGGTGCTGATGCAGATTAATAGTTGCAGTAGTGCTCTAAAAACGATACTGGACAGAGGAAATATGGCCTTTGTTGCACAAAATAATTACTATATACAATGAACTTTACAACTCTATACACTATTGGCTTTTAGTAGTGTTAGACCAAAGACGATTGACAAGTAAGCCTACTAATTTTAAAATGCACTATAACAAAGAGGGTAACTTTTCTATTGTAGCAGATGATTTTGTTGATCATTCAGTCCTTCAATTTTTTGGCTTTTCCCCACTGAATTTCTAACAGTAATTGGCAATAGTTTGGCATATGCTATCCCAATAAATGTGTTCTTCAACATCATAAATATTGGCAGTGAAGCATTTGATTATTGGCTCATATAATACAACCGTCTAAATATTATCAATCGTTTTAGACTGTGGCGCCTGGGAATATAAATGCGCAAATGGGTTGGAGTGCATCCAAGAAGAATGGAAATGTGATGGTCTTTGGGCCGACTGTATGGATGGTTCTGATGAGGATGAGGAGAACTGTCCGTTACAGTGGCGCTAGTAGTGTGTCCGTGTGAGTGTGTCCACTGTTTATAATTGTTAAACAATGTTATGAACCATTTTTAGATGAGGTAAATGAGATAAGCAAACTGTGCCATATCCACTCATCGGCAATATAATCCTTTAAATGCATGTCTGTCATGTAGGCTAAGAATATGTTCAGGACCTTTAAACCCGCTTTACACTATAGCGAATTCCACCTACGTAGCTCTACGTGCACTAGCGAACTGGCAAATTCGTCAGGAAATTTTGAACATGTTCAAAAATTTTGAACGAACATTCAGTTTGGTTAAAGTTTGCTTCAAACAATTATGCTGCGTCTACGGATCGCAGAATATTCGCACATATAAGTAACACTTTATTTGCCTCAGTACGCCCAAGTTGACGACGTGACATAATACGTGCAGATGCGTTGCACGTGTTCGCCCATGATCGCTCAAGTGTAAAGCGGGTTTCAGGTCTGTGCTCCTCTCAGTGTACATGTACATGTACGATGTAGAGTTATGTACATGTACCATGTAGAGTTATAAACGTTTTCATTGGTATAATTATTCATTCCATGTAAAGCCAGACGAAACCCTTCTTCAATCCACATGTACATGGACCGTTTAAACTCATTCGGTGTCAGCGGTAAGATTGACTTTGCACACATACTCCTAGTGCATGAATGTGATACAATGTGTGACAAGGATTTTTTCAATTGAAACAGCTGAATCAGTGAGTTGATTTGTTTATGTTGGTCTCAGAGCTGTATTTACCTTGGGGTAGTTTGCCTACTGTTAGCGTTGACCATACCTCTTGTTTCAGTCGTATCCCTATGCAATGCGAGGAGTTGTCCGACATTCTGGATGATGGCTGTGAAACAACAGCTATTGCAGTCAAATATATGTGTGTTTTTATTTCAAAAATGGACTTTGCTAAAAGAAACTGTGGTCGAGAATGATGGATTAAAGGGGAAAAGTTACTTACTATGGTTTTAGTTTTGCAGTTGATTTTTTTTATCTCACTCTGCCTCTTTCTCTGTCTCCCTCTTTCTAGCTGTCTCTTTCTCTCTTCCTCTCTGTTTATCACTATCAGTCTCACTCTCTCGTGTGAATAAAGATGCCAGAATCAACTCCAAATGTGTTTATATTACTTACATGTCCTCTGAATGATGAGAAAGATATTTCATACATACATAATTAAAACTAAATAACTTGCTTGTTCTGTTACAGGAGTGATCGTTAACCACAGACGCTACTACATACGCGAGATGAAAAAACTTCATCAAAATTATGTAACAAAATGTGATAAATAAAACGATTTGGCAAACTAATTTTGTGTGTATAATATAATTGTATTTCATATAACGACAAATATTGAAAAAGAAATCAACATTGTGTTGAATGGGCAAAGATTTTATTTTTCAAACATCACGTGATCTGGTATTTGATTTTGATAATTGACAAATGGCATATACATAACCACTTTTATTTCTCATGTGGAACCGATGGCCAAATACATGTTTCATTCAGAAATAACTACAAAAATTGTACACATTTGCACCTGCAAGGAAGCGGTCCCCTAGAAACGTACGTAGTAGTAATTCATTTATGAGGCAACCACATTATAATGACTCAGTCAATGTAGAGCATGTTATTTCCTACTGGGAGAGTACTAACATGGTTAAACTACAATGGAGCGTGCATCAGCTGATAAAACTTGAACTGTTACAGAAATTTAGATATAATGCCACTATAATACTCTGAGGGGTACCCTCTGAGGAAGTAGACAATAATACTAAAACTTGTGCTCGTTATTACTGAATGTGGTGTTTCACAAATGAACAGAACTATAATCGATATTTGGAAATAAAACTGTCAGGAAGTGGAGGTATATTACAATATTACAGGAAGTGGACAATGATACCATGAAAAGAAAATAACATACTCGTTCAATGTCTTCATATGTATAGAGATTCTCATGTCCTTTATATTAGAATCGTCACGGTGTAGTTGTTCCACATTGTCCTTAGAATTGGTTACTACAATATTATTATAACTTTAACACAACCCAACATGCCTGAGATTTAAAGCTTGCCCCGTGTAAAAGGCATATTTGGTAAGTGAATTAGCTACAATTATTGTTTACATTGCTCAAACGATCGTGACACCTATGTTAAATATTTCATTTTTGTATTTTGTTGGCATTTAGGCGTTACTTTTCTCCCACATGTGGATATATATGAATGACTAATAGAATAATTTTATAATAAGGCTATGATATATCCCGGGTGGTAACATATCATAATGTTTTTTCCTCAAATAATTATTGCGTGAGCTGACGTGAATGTGATCTGTGGGAGTAACATTCAGTTACCCCCAACCATGTCCCGTTACATCCACAATTTACACAAACAGAAGTAAAGCTTTTTAAGACGGGTTTCAGATGTATAGCTGTGTAGCAGTGCCACTGTGAAAAATACTTATAAATTGATCCTTATTTATATTTCATGAATATCATATGACTAAGTTAACAAAATTAAAATGTCAAGTTACCTCCACCAACTGGTCATTTGGTTACTCCCACTTCTACACATTCTGAAATACTAATATTTTTTAACACTTACGGTTTTCTGAAAAATTATTTAACATGAAATAAGAATTGTAATCCCTTTTAAATTTAATTTTCAAACCCTGGCATTTAGAAGAGCAGAGATATTTCGAATGTCCTGTTACCGCCAACCGTCACCATCACAATTTACACAACCAGAAATTAAACTTTTGAGGGTGTGCTTTGAGGTGTTTGAAGTTTAAAGTACTTGTCTAGTCCCTGCTAGAAAATTATGAAGGTACCCATTAAATCATAAAATTTTGAAGAAAGGTGGGAGCAATATCGAGACGACTCTTATATGCCTTCTCTGGAATAGCGAGGAAAGTATGTTCTGCCTGGTACAGTCCAAGTACAGATTCTAAGTTTTATAAGCCGCAAATTGGACGGCAGATACTGTTAGCGATGGCAAACAGTACAACGATGTCGTACCAAAGGTGCCTAATGAATAGAAATAATGACTAATGGATGAATATTGGGACAATATTGCAATCAACTACAAGTGTTTCGTTAAATGGTACCAGCAACAAGAACACTACATTGTATGTGTTTTCGTGTATTTCACACATCATCAGTTACTAAACTATCAAATAATTAAATTTACTCTATAGTATATTGAAGTACATGCATTACAATATTAATCCATCACATGAGATATTATACTCTGCAATTGTTGAGAGTAAAGAAGCAGTAAAACTGATCATGATAAATATTTTATATATCATTCATATATTTCATATATTTATGGATTATTAATAACATCTTTTTGGTTTTCTGGCTCGTCTGGAGAACTAACTTGTTCATCGTTTGGTCTCTTTGCTAACGGTGGGCATGCTGACAATTTCCATAGAAATGTACCCGTTTTATGGAATGTTAGTTCCAAATGGTCCAATTAGCTTGCTTTATCATCCAGTCCATCTGAAAGGTACAGACCGTAATTGCAGACGGCCCAGTAAGTTTTAGCTACAAAATATCATTGGGGCGATGTGCATAGGCAGATCCAGGGGGCGCAGGGGGCGTGCGCCCCCCACCTTTTCCCACCAAAATACTTCATTTTCATAGGTTTTTTCATAAATCCCTTAAGCGCACCCCCTCTTTTTCTTAAGTGCACCCCCCTTTTCTGAAAACCTGGATCTGCCTACGGGGCGATGTGTGTGTGTGGGGGGGGGGGTATTGTTGCTTGTGTCTCTGAAGGGTTAAACTCAAATATACACGTATGATTATGAAACAAATAATTGTAACAATGGCAGCCGTTGCACGTAATCTTGCAGCAGCTCAACAACAACGCAAGCTTCAGCGCCAGATGCTTGCAGCATGTACATGTACCTCAACTCTGGTGGTTCGGTACCATGGCAGGATCAAATTGTGAAGTACTTGCCATCATTTGATGATATAAAATTGCGTGGTGTGATGGTTATACATGTACTAAATAAAATCATGAAAGCAGTGTATTTGTTCACCGGCAATTCTCGTCAATCATCACCAGTTTCGTCTATCTCGGCCTTTTCCCGTCACCTACAACGTCTCTGACGGCGTGTGGGACTCGGTGACTTCGGCATGCTTCGTCTTCAGACTGTTATGTAATAAATATTGATGTATATCCGCCGATCCACCCAGAAATGACAAATCGGGCGTCTTTTGGACGATCTGGAGCTAGGATCGGACATGTGAAATTGGGGTGGGTTGGGGGTGGAGGTAATATGCGTAATCACAAGAGTTTGCGCTGAAATCAAGAGGTTTAGTGTGGGAATGTTTTACTTTAGACATCGAGGGTTTTGATTTTTCACTATAGGAAGTGTAAATATCTATCTTTGGCTCAAATTATTTGGTCCATGCACAATGGGAATATCGGTAGTGTGTACGAATGGTTTGGATGTCCGCTTGCACGGTTTGGTTTTTGCTGCTAAGTCTACAATAATTGAGGACCCGCCTTTCACATGGCTGTCTACTGTCAGAAAATAAGACACATTTTTCCTTCTTTTGTTTTGTCCTGCCCTATAATGGGTCAGCCGTGTAGCTTATTCTTGACTGAAAACTACCTCATGCATTGCATCTAAATTATCAACTTATACATGTAATATTGTGTTAAGGGTCCAAATCAAAAGGAAATACGATCAACAGTTTTCATGCGAAGTTGGAAATCATGAAAAAGAGCTTGTGCAGTATTACGGATACAATACCAAGTGCATCGTTATTCAGTCTATGAAATGTTAAACACATGACGGTGTCTACAAACTAGTAGATGGCTTAGCAATGGGGAGTGCACCAGCCCCGCATCTCGCAAATGGTTGGTTGAGCCAGTATGATGACATTATCAGAGGAAATTAAAAAATGTATTTCCGGTATATGAATGATATTCTGAAAGATTAAAAGCAAACAGGCATAGAGATAAAACTGAATGAAATAAACAATTTGCACAGCAATTTAAAATTCACCATAGAACGAGAGCAAGATCATAGTTTACCGGTATTGGACATGAGGCTCTTTCATGATCATGAAACAGGAAAACTTTCGTCCACATGGTATAATAAATCTTCTGACGCATAACTGATAATGAATTACCATGTGTTGGCCCCAAACCGGTACAAGAGATTCGTAATGTCAGTGGAAACAACAACTGGGTCCACTCAAACCACCACAAACCAGGAAAAGAAATTTCTGCTGATGTTACCGTATCGTGGCACGTGTTCTGAAGACTATGCCAGATCCCTTCACAAGGTAAATGCACCGTGCAGTGTAGTCATGACTTTAAGGAAATTAAAAACTGTGCTTTCTTCAACAAAACATCCTATAGATAAATTCCTAAAAAGTGGGGTGGTATACGTAATAAGCTGTCCGTGTTGTTCAGCGCGATATGTGAGGGTGCCGATGCCCTTTAAGTGGTTAGTGGGAATTGGCCTCAGAATTACATTGTAAGTGGGATGTGGGAAATTGGCAAACATTAAGTGGTTAGTGGGAATTTGGACAATTAAGTGGAAAGTGGGAAAATTACCAAAATTAAGTGGGAATAATTCTAATTTTAGTGGGAAACTATAAAAAAATGCGCGAGTAGGGGTCATGCACGTAATTTATAACAATTTAAAATTGGTCATTATAATATCATGTTATTTTTTGTAAAAGTGAACCAAATCAGTAGAGTAGCTACAGTAACGCACACAACACAGTCCGTACACATTGATTTTCTACCCTGAAATAATCCATGGATCATGTAAAAATTGTAATTCAGGACCGAGTCATTATTTTAGGCGTGGGGGTGGGGGGTGGGGGGAGCGTCGAAGTTTTTTTTTAGATTGTGGCGTTATGAACTTCTGACCCCTCCCCCCCAACCCACCACGGTTTCGCAAATCTAACATATGACCCCCACGAGTTTTCAAATCTATATATGACCCCGCCCCACAATTAAAAGAATGCCTGATATATGAATGTCCTGGTGGCTACATTGCATATGATGATATGAACTTTATAAAATAAATAAATGGAGCAATATGAGGAAATCCAGATTTACTGCATATAAGAAAATCTATTTTAAATAGAAACTCTTTGGCATATGAAACAAATAGAAAGTGTGATGCGGGATCGGTTGGAGCAGCCCGTTGGAGGGTGATGGGGTGGGCGCCACATATTTAATTAATTAAAGGAAGGGTTTATGTAGGCAATACTATAAGAGCCCATATACTGTAGCTAGCTGCCGGGTCGGACGTAGGGAAAGGGGAGCAAGGGCTGAAAATAAAATGTGTGGGAAGTCTTTGCTGGCCACCATAAGCAGTATAAAGCTTCTTAATCTATTGAGGATTTTGATCAGAAAATTGTCATTATTTTCTTGCCTATGGTGAGACGTTTTATATGCAGACAGATGGGCATGGAGGTATTTTCTTCCACAAATGAAACTGTGCAGCCTGAAAGGTTCATTATTTCCCCCAGAATTTCCCCCAGAAAGCTGTGGTGAAAGCATTCATGAATATGGAATATTTTATATGCAATCTGAAGATGCTCCCCAACTATAGAAAACATAGAAAAAATAGACTTGAAGTTTGTTTTTGTTTTTGATAGAAAATTTCAATTGTTTTCCATAGGCGTCCATGTCCAAAGTGCTGGAGACTTCATGATGCCATAAGGACCATTTCAAATATTTGACCTGAGATCCACCGATCCCCGACCCCTAAAAAGTCTATATATCAGAACATTTGACCCTCCCATTTTTATCAAATTCAAACTTTTGACCCCCAACAACATAGTTTTCAAACTTCTAACCCACCATAACATATGTTTTCCAACTTCTGACCCCCCCCCCAAACATTCAAATTTAAACATATGACCCCCACCCCCGCCTTAAATAATAACTCAGCCCTAAAGTCATTCATAGTTTTTGTCAACAGATTGCCCCAAATGCAACTTTTTTTACTGGTAATTCCTCCCAGACATCCCCCCCCCCCTGATGGGCTTCGTGCCTATGGCACTCGCTGCTGTGGCTTTGGCATTGTTTTTCAAAATGTAGTTGTGCATACATATCAGCAAAATCCTGCCTACGACACTGAAAATGTTCATTAAAGTACACATTTTAGTGGGAAATGAAAATATTAAGTGGGAAGTGGGAAATGAGCTAAAATTTAAGTGGGAAGTGGGAAATGAGCTAATATTTAATTGGGAAGTGGGATCAGGACCCCCCAATCTAGACTCTCATATGTAGGACAAACCTCCCGACATCTACAAACCCGCTTAAGAGAACACCTTACAGAACCAGGACAAGTGAAGGAACATAAAGAAAAATGCCAATCATTCATCTCTGAAGAAGACATTGACATTCTCCAGCAAACATCTAGAAGAGAAAGCTTTTTGCTGATATTGGAGGCACTCCACATACATGTACGTGAACTCAGACCAGCCTTAAATACCCGGGACGAATACAGAGGGATGGAACGGACAATTAACTCATTTACTTGGCCACTTAATATGGCCCTTATTACAGACCTTTGTATTAAAGGATTAACCTACAATATGATTACCATGTACTTTTCACATAACTTCTTTGTACTTGTACTATAGTGTGCATTAATTCTTCATTATTGGCTGAGGATGTGTTGTATGAAAACGAAATATATACATCTGTCTTTGGCACAATTTATCTAATAATATTATTCAATTCCCAAGAGAATTAAGTAAGTTATTAACTACTTTTTATTGGCATCTACGTCAGAATTTCCCGGTCGGTAATTGACAGTTGCTAAAGGAACAGATTTCACACATCGACTTTCAACTAATATTTGACTAACTGATAATTGTTGGATTTATTATTTCCTGGTGTCTATTTGTTTCCTGGGCTTATCCCTTTTTTATTCAGTTATTTTATTAATGTGCACTACCGCAAATCACCCGTCCACAACGCAAACTTATCACCATTTGTATCTGATCTGGTGATGTCACTCCTATTTACGAAACGGCTTATTCTATACGCATTACGCAGCTGCACAATATAGTTATGAAAGAGACCCGATTTATTCATGATTTATTTCCCATTCACTTTCATTGTTGAACAAATTCATTAGCTGTAATAGAATACAGTACTTTCTCATAGGCAGTTCCAGGTTTTTAGATAAAGGGGGGGGGGCGCACTTAAGGAAAAAGGGCGGCGCACTTAAGGATTTCATCAAAAAACCTACGAAAATGAAGTATTTTGGTGGGAAACGGTGGGAAACATAGGCACGGATCTGCCTATGCTTTCTGGCCCGTGTCTCGAACGTGATCTCCTACAGCGGTGGGCACTCTCTAAGGGTTCAGGTGCTCTTTGATACGAGTATTCAATGTCCGCCCGGTCTCACCAACATAGGTGTAGCTGCACTGAGGGCACTGTACCTCATAAATAATCCCGCATTTGGAGTCATCCGGAGACTTATCTTTCGGAGTAGGCAGCATAGATTTAATGGTGTTAAATGGTTTGTGATAGGTGCTGACTCCGTGTTCACTAAACACATGAGTTAGTTTTTCAGAAAGCCATCTCACATAGGGGAGGCAGACTGGGGTTATAGCACCAAAACTCACTGTTTGCGTCTCTAGACGACTCTTTGACTTTTGCTTTTGGTAACTTAAACACCCAAAGTTTATACCCATTGTCTTTCAACACTGCCTGGCCTTTTCTTCAGGCGTGGTCACTAAATTGTGGGTGCGATTTAGGAGAGTCTAGACTACTGATCTTTTATGTTCCAAATGGTGGTTTGATTGGGAATTCAGACATTGGTGATCAGTATGCGTCGAGTTGCGATAGATTTCAACTGAAGTAGTGGCATCATCACTGATCTGTACACATGTGTCAAGAAATGGTATCTTGAAATCCACCTCTGGTTTATCGGTGAATTTAATGTTAGGATCAATGGTATTGATGTGATTCATGAAACCTTCTATGAAATATTCATGGATGAGCACAATATTGTCGTCTAAAATAAATGGGGATCGATTGAACTCTTTGAACCTACACTATACATGTAAGTCTAACCATTGGAATAAATCATTCCACCTCTAATTTTTTATTTGTTTTGCAGACAGTATTGTTATGTACATGTATGCCACTATACGTCGAAACTCTACGTAAGGACTTTAATGAAGCTCCTGTTGAATGCCACACCCATACGCTTCCTCTCCGCAAGTCATGCACCATATTTTCAGATTTCGCTTCCGTTGTCCTACGCCATTTGTTTTGTATTTGCACATAGACTACATCAATGTCTGTCAGTTGCTGCACTACTATTCCGGTAAAGAACACATCCTCCATGCTGAGGAAGGGTGTCGCTAACGCCGTTTCGACGATTTTGAATGCTAAAGCCAGTGGCATACCATATAGAGGACCGGCACAGTAGCGCGGATAGCCGCGGATCTTGGCTGGAATTATTGTTTCTGGAATACGCCACTTAGACCTAGGGCCCCTAATTATTTGTCCTCCATTGTATACATTACAAATCATTTTGTTGCTAGTTGTACTTCCGAGCAGTATTTGTCTTTCTATGAGCTGCACCAGTTGGAATAAATTGAACAACACATCATCGTCCACCTTGATAATATACTTGGCGCTCTTGCAGTGAGTGGTTATCCACTTCAAGGCAATCAATCCTTTCAAGGTTAAACTATCGTAAGTGTCCGTGAAGTTTCCAATGACAACATCTCCGAATTGCTCAAACTCTCTGTCGATAGAATCCTCCATTTGCTGTGATTCATTTAGTCCCAATATGAATATTGTCTTCAAGAAGTTGTATTTCAGGCCCCATGTTTCTCGAATCCATTGTCTTTCATTTGCTCTATTTGGAGTAGAATAGACGTAGAAAATATATCTTAAGTCGGCGTTGTTCAGACAAAATTGTTCATTGCTTCTATAAATGCCAACGTGCATCATTTTACCGTGTAATTCCATAGCATGTGTGTTGTTGAACACGTACTTTATACTCCCGTTACCAGATGTCTTGCTCTTCTCAAAATGATATGCGTGTATTTTTTCTACTTTGATCTCAGGAAGTGGAAAAAATGAGGAATTAAAGTTTCCAGCACACGTAGAGCCATTTGTGATATAATCCAAGTAACTGGCTGGACTGCTCTTATCTAGTATCTGATTGGATTTCAAGCTGTCTGATGTTGGTTCTTTGGGTAACAAGTTGCTTGATGCAATTGATGATAACTCTACTGTTCTTTTTGGGGATATTGTCACTTCCTGTTCAACCATACTAGCTGAAACGTTGAAATTTAGAGTCTACAATCAGTGAAAGTGTCCATTATACAGTCAAATTGTAATGCTGGTGCACACGCAATGCATAAATCTAACTTGATGGGAGCACATAGATGCTTCAAGTTATCATGCGAAGAACAATCAGTGTTTTTAATACACTGTAATACTATGGATAATGAATGGGTTCTTGAGATAAGGTCAACGTATTAAAATGTGAGACATGCATGTACAAATGCCTACACGGTATGCAAAATGGCCTTCACTTACCTTTGAAAGTTAAAATCCTGAGTCTTAGCATAATTGCAACAGCACTTATAAAGCTTAGCTTTATAAAGCTTAGCTTTTTCAAATGGTTGGTGACTTTAAATTTCATAATGTCAGATAATCCAATGTTCTGTGTTGACAGATCACCCACGCCCTACAGAACTACTCATCTGGTATATTATATGTCCTGAGATCATTGCACTGCACTTTTGCGCCATCTTTGAGTCTACATCACTCAGGTGACGTGAGAGAACAAAATTGATTTCATGTGACGGTTGTTTCAAATGACAACATATTGCCTCTAGTTCATGTTTGTGTGTGTGTGTGTGTGTGTGCGTGTGCGTGTGCGTGTGCGTGCGCGTGCGCATGCGCGTGCGCGAGCGCGTGCGCGTGTGTGTGTGTGATATTTGGTACATAGCTTCATGTCTCATTTCATGTTGTATTTATGTTATTTTCTGCATAGCTATATAAAGTTGCACCAATTGTCCAAAAGGAATTCAGTTTTTGTTTAAAGACCAAGAGGTCAAAACAGTGTTATTCATAAAAAAACTATTGTCGCACAATTCTGAAACGAGATTGTGTTGTGCATGTACCAAACCATTCAAACCATTCAAACCAAAGGATGTGGTCTGGAACCAGCTGGAAGACAACACCGTCCAGTCATTGACATGGGTCATCGTCCAGGATGACATGCTGCAGAGCATGCAGTAACAGGATTGCTGCTCTCTCTCCCGCTGCCAAGTGCCTCATGGACTTTTAGCAGTGTATTTATACAGATACAGAACCCTGCGGACAATGTGGCTAATGATGTAGACACATTCGCTGATAGTATAATAGTGGTAAGATAGCCTCATCTCAAACAGGTGTTTTAGATGCGGAGTAGCCCCATCTCAGATGTTTGGTAGCGCCATCTCAGTGATAAGAAAGCCCCATCTCAGATGTTATGTAGGCTCATCTCAGTGGTAACCTAGCCCCATTTCAGATGTTAGGTAGCCATCTAAGTGGTAAGATAGCCCCATCTCAGATGTTAGGTAGCCCCATCTCCGTGGTAAGATAGCCCCATCTCTTTTGTGGTGTAGCCCCATCTCAGATGTGGTTTAGCCCCATCTCAGTGACAAGATAGCCCCATATCAGATGTGGGTAGCCCCATCTCATTGGTAAGACAGCCCCATCTCATTTGTGGTGTGGCCCCATCTCAGACGTTCGATAGCCCCATCTCAGTGGTAAGGTTAGCCCCATCCCAGATGTTGGGTGGCCCCATCTCAGTGCTAAGATAGCCCCATTTCAGATGGTAGGTAGCCCCATCTCGGTGATAAGATGGTAGAATCCCGATAGTTCGACGCCCCATTGGTCCGACAGACCATTGGTCCGACGGCCAAATAGATAGATCTACAAGCATTTTGAATGGTAGCAAAAAATCAATGATTTTGCATCCCCAATTGTCCCATACTTTAATATAATGTGCGATGGTCCGACATCCCATTGGTCTGACGGTCCATTGGTCCGGCAATTTAAGGCCCAACAGTCCACCAGTGGCGTGGAACTTCCAAACTCCTGGTCATGAGGCTATCTGTCTATGAGCTCAACCATTGTGATTACTGTTAAGACGTGGCTGGCATGTTAAGTGCAGACTGAAGATTGATTACTAGCTCTTCCATTGTAGAATAACCAGGGCCTTTATGGTTCTGAAACGAGCCTCATACCTTTATCCCATGCTGCCAAATTTATAATTTAGCAGTGCAACTAACTGCTATTTTTTATTATATATGTATGTCCAGTGAATCATTTAGTTATCCAAGTGGTGTGCATGTTAATTCGATTACACAGATTGAATTTTTCATAGACCTCCCAAAATGTTGTTCTCATGTGGGTTTCGAACCCTCAACCTTGTGGGCTTGAGTATGGCGGGGGAGATGTGTCATAAGGATGGTCTGCTATATAAGGAAAAAGTTAAAAAAATCTTTAATATTTATTTCAAAAGAAAGCTGTGTTATTCTTCTTTGCAAAAATGTAATATTATTCATGGGTTAGGAGGCTTGATTTTTTACAATAATGAGAAATCGGACATGTGTTCAAGAAAACTACAAGCTCAAGAATTACATTGAAATCAATGGGAAATTATGCAACAATGCAAACAAACCGAAAGAATCTATACTGAAATCAATGGGAAATTAGAAGGTCAATGCAAACAAACTGAAAGAATCTATACTAGAAAGTTCAAAAAATTCTATAACTATTCTTAATGGAAAGCTAACAGGTCAGAGATTATCTTAAATAAAAAAAATGCATATGCGTTGGAGCTCGTTACGGAGCTAGAGCTGATTGAAGTTGATTTTAAACTAAAATTCACAAATATGGAAACCAAAAAAGTAGTATGCATTTCTGTCAAAATGTATTGCAATGACTGCATGAAAGGTACACACATTGTGGTTATTCTCTACTTGTCTGCATAACCAATTCATACTACATAAAATTATATTCGATCTTATACTAATTTATTCTAAACAGGCCTAAATTAATCCTCATTTTGACGGTGCAGCGTGCCTATAAAATCGAGAACACAATTATGTATTAGTTTCTTGATTGGACTGTATCCATTAATAATGCACTTATTTTCATAAATGACATACAAACTTGAAGCTCTTAAAGTTAACAATATTATTCTAACACCAATGCTACAGAAATAATTCATCAATTGTATAAAAAAAAGCCCATAGAAATCAGTGGTAAGGACTTGAAGCCTGCACCTTTATTATAAACAAATATGCATCAAAGTCTTATTAACTCTTTATGGATATGACTATTCGATTTAACAATGTATTAAGCTTTGTCATCTCTTGGCCCATGCATGACTATAAGTTTGATATCACCATCATCATTATCGACATCAACATGAACGGCTAAGACCGGGTGCCGTCCTCACAGGATTCCCCTGCATACCGTAACATGTTTGTCATTTCTCTGTATACAGTGCGTCAACAGTTGTTAGTTTTTTATGCTGTTTATCTCTTTGATGGTAATGTTTATTTCAAGTTTGTTGAAATCTTTTTGTATTGACTGTTGTATCAATCCATGTTGCTTTTGGTCTCTTTTATTCTTTCTCTGTTTAATAGCTTCATTGAAGGCTATTCCGGTGGGTGTTTCTGCCAGTAATCACATTAGATGTCCAATCCATGACAGTCTCCTTGTTTGTATTGTTTTACTGATTTTGCTTTGGTTGGTGATTTCGTAAATGACATTACTTTTTAAAGCCGAGCTTCGCAGAAGACTCGAGCTTTATAGCCGTCGTAGGCGTTTCATTGTGTTCCCTCTTCACCGCCTACTACGTTTACTATAAGCACATCCATACGCGCTGAAATTAGTGCACAATTTGAAATTTTATCAATGGAACGACAATCGCTGATGTTAATGAGCTTGGCAAACACCGCAGCCGATCAAAATCAATACGCCAGTACATATGCACGCATGTGGCTCGTGTGTTTGTTCTTTTCTGTCTATCCGGCATAAATGCAACAACTCCGAGTTATATCACATGTTGTAGTAATTTCACCCACATTTCATTCAAGAGAGACTTATAACAGCAAGCTCGGCTTTTCAGGAGTCGGACTCCTTTGATCATAAATAGGTTTGATAGATCTTGTAAAACGATTCTTTCACATTAATTGTCTCTGACTCTGTCTACAGAATGTCTAGATCTAATTATCTTCATTTTGAACAGCTCCATGACCATGTATGTAGCAACCATGTATATAACATGTTTACTTCTAGATTATTTTAGTCTTTACTAAATTTGTGACACTCTTCACAAATTGACACAAACTGCCAACACAAATACATCAATGTTTCTACCATTCATCCATCATCATACAGTGATTACATCTATGCACAGCCCATAACTGTCCCCATTCGATATTTGGGGGGGGGGGACGACAGAATGTTTACGAATGAAACAAATTTTTTTTTGACTTTCTAGAGACAAATTTTTTATTTTCAACTTGAAGTGAGACAAATTTGGTGAACATCAGGGACAATTTTTTTTCCTCTCAAAATCAGAGGCAGATTTTTTTTTTGGAAAATTTTGTCGCCCCTCCCCCAATGATCGAATGGTCCGTCCCTTAATGTAAATACTAGTACTACATGTACGGTTACTCTGTAATTTTAAGCCTACAAGATCTAGTATTGATTTTCACTTTGTATTTGACACTGACAGCCAAATCCAACGTCGGCATTGAATATTGCATAATTCAAAGGCTGAGTGTTGTTCATAATCCTCTGAGACTAACCTTCTGTACAACAGGGGATTAAAAATGAACTAAGTGGACATGTGTATATTTTTTAATATTGTGATTTCTTGATAAATTTCCTGTCTGCTCTCAAAATGCGGACACTAGGTGAGCGATAAAGCCAGTGCAGACTGCAAATAATAACATGCGCAGCAACTCGCGCAGAGAGCCATTTTTCAATACAGGAGACCCTCCATAAATGTATGGTTTGGACACGTCTGCATTGAATCTACACGCGTGTCCATTTTGGTGCGGTTTTTGAGTCACATTTATAACATTTCACACGCGTCAGAATTACTTTACAAGCGATTAAATCACAGTGCGAAAGCGACCAACGTAACTCCCAAAACGACTACCGTAACTCATCAAAAATGGCGACGCAAACAGCGCCCGCTTCACGTTAGAAACTCCACTATTGTGCTTATTCTGTGCACTTATATCATGATATCACATGCTGCAGGTTAAAATTTTAGCGTATTGATTCTAGAGAGCATGTAGTTTTAATGTATAACAAATGTATTATGACATATTCTGGTTGAAACCAACCACCTAAGTGACTACGGTAACTCACACA
Organism: Streblospio benedicti; assembly: GCA_019095985.1. NCBI lineage: Eukaryota > Metazoa > Annelida > Polychaeta > Spionida > Spionidae > Streblospio > Streblospio benedicti. The sequence goes on from CM032659.1 coordinate 25,207,290, forward strand.
AATGATTACCGTAACTCACTCACGTGACTACCGTAGCTCTGAAGATACGTAGACACCCAAAACGTAATTAATGCTGATTTATATTCTTCAAATCAACATTACAGTGTGACTTATATCTGTGTGTTTTGATTTATGCTGAGTTCACAAGAGCCGCGATTTTAGGTGACAATGTGCGCAAATTATATCCCTGTTATGTGGATGTCTCTTCTATTGTAATTTCATTATTTTTACATTAGTAGCACATATAATTTCCTTCCATGGTTAATATCTGCAATAAAAATTCCGAATGTGACCTCTAATTCAACAGAATAGAAGCTAAGCTGCAGTATTCAATGATTTTTTTTATGCAGAGTTACGGTAGTGGGGCCCGAGAGCTACGGTAGTCACCATACGATTTTAAAATCCACTTTATACTATCATCACGTAAACTTTCAACGAAATTATGCAGCATGCAGATAACACGTGCAAAGTACTGTCTTTCTAACATAAAATATAAAGCTATTAAGAACTTAACCTCATATAAAAATGAAAAATCCGTTCCGCTATATGCATATCATTGACTACCGTAACTCTGGAGTTACGTAGATCTAATCGCTTTCGCACAGTGTAAATAGTATCGCGGGCGAGATGTGTCATAAATGTATGGTTTGGACACGTCTGCATTGAATCTACACGCGTGTCCATTTTTGTGATCAATATTATCCTTTTTTTTGTACTTAAGATTTCAACAATATGGCGGGGGAAATGTATGGCGGAGGAGATGTGTCATAAATGTGTGGTTTGGACACGTCTGCATTGAATCTACACGCGTGTCTATTTTGGTGCGGTTTTTGAGCCACATTTATGACATTTCACACGCGTCAGAATTACGCGTCTAAATGGAGTTTAGACGTGTGTCAATTTCCTCGCGGTATTCGAGTCACGTTTTTTAATTTCACACTCGACTGAAATGAATATTGATTATTTAACTATTGATTTTCGTCTGTAGTGATTTTTTTTTTATATTTAACAAAATCAATGTCATTAATGTTATCCTTTTTTGTACTTTATATTTAAACAATTTCCATTGATGTCCATCAACTTCTGCATATCATGACTAAAATCCATTTTATTTTTAAAATAAATCATATTATAACATTCAACATTTAAGTCAATTTCGTTTGTTTTTGACGTCAATTCACAGTTTTAGCGCGCGGAGGCGTTAGGCTAAACTGTTGCTCTCCACAACAACGAAAGTTGTTTGCGTCGTAAGCGGCGTGTATTGGTCATGGCAGACACAGTTGTCGCCAAAACCGCTGTGGGGTTTTTTTGGAGCGTGTTTTCCATCGCAAAAATTGAGCACGCTGATTGACCAATCAGTGTGGGACGGTAGCGACGCCAAGCGAATGATAGAATGATTATTAAACTATTGATTTTCGTCTGTCGTGATTTTTTTACCTCTGCACGTAAAATGATCCTTTTCACTAGTTTTAAATTTAAACAATTTCCATTGATGTCCATCAACTTCTGCATACATCGCTGCCTGTAACAATATGCTTGTCAACCCCTCTATATACTAGCCATAAGATTCCATTTAAAAGTTACAGTTTGCAATTTGAAAGCATAACCGCTTTCCAAAATAATCTATCTTATGATAAACGCTGTCATCCTTGCCGTTGTCGTATCAACAACTAGTGTTGTGAATGTCTATCATACGTCATTACAGACAAACATAAACAATGTTTACAATTTTAAACGTTTTAAAACAATGACCTACACCTTTTCAGATTGCATTCAGACTTCAAACCAAGATGTCCAGTGCTTCAGTGACCGAGTGAATAGGAAGTTGGACTTAGGACCCGGTCAGTCGCAAGTCCGTGTGTGTGTGGGGGGGGGGGTCGGATGGTGGTAGGGGGGTCGTACTTTTAAAACAAGGCCCCTGGGGGTTTACACTTTTTAAATAGGAGTGACTGGGGGGGGGGTCATACTTTTGAAATGACAGTTTTTTGTTTCATTTTTTATCTCTATGATGAGATACAATCAGACAAAGACTCACAGAAAAGCTACAAATTTCTTTATAAATATTACTTTCAACACAATTGGAAATTGTCTTGAATATTGAACAGTTTTCTTGTCTTCCAATTTTCTTGAATCCTGCCATATCTACTCAAGGTTGTGTTAGTCACAATCTCATAATCACGACTAGTATCTTTGGTGGCTTCTTCAAGCTTCAAGTTGTTTCATTTTCTGAATCTGCATTGTCGTCATCATCTGAATCATCAACACCTGCCAAAACAGTTTTGAGCTTTTTATTCAGATAAAGTTCTATCCAGTTCACACCTGGATAACTGAGTACGGTTCCTTTACTAACCGTTCTCACAATGGAGGACAACAAAATGGGCTACCATTCACCCAACCCTTACAATGTGTACGAATTCAACAAAAAATTTTTTTCCCTTGGGTACGGTAACAGCATTTCTTGGATACGGTAACTAATGTGTAAATTCGCCAAATCTGGGAGTACGGTTGCTACTTTTTGCAGAAATTGAGAACGATAACTACCATTTAGCTGAATGTTATAAATCACTTTTTAATCCCAATCAAGGTGGTGAATCAATCATCACTCTAAGTGTTAGATCAGCACCCTATCGTACAGCACCCCACCCTAAGTGTTAAAAACATGGAGGACACACAACCAGCTGTCAAAACAATGAGTATTTTTTCACAATTTCTGATGAAAACATAAAGTTAACAAAACGAAGAGTATGCTCATAGAATGTGCCATAACAATAGGAATTGATATACACCAAAATCATAGAAAAATAACTTCTGAAATCGTGGCATTGTGCACAACATAGCCACACAATTATCTGAGATTAACTATATCATGTTTGAGTATGGATATTTCTAAAAATGAGCATCATACACGTAGTATTTGGTAAACAGAATGCACGTTGATAGTCATTTTTGTCAGTACAAGCTATTTGGGGCAACCAGAAATGGGTTATAATTATACTATGAAGCATTTTACCATCTGCATCCATAAAAAGTTCAATCAACAA
>CM032659.1:25210430-25233627 GCA_019095985.1 Streblospio benedicti
TTATAATGTAAATATAAATGGACATTGGATACTACTTGTGATAAAAAACAATTTTAAGAGAAGCTACATTTGTATACATTTTTGTTTTTCGCTTTTTCACTGTAATTCATCATCTTAGCCATGAGTACAACAGAATGTGATTGCGGGAAGGGGGGCGTCAAGATTTTTGAATCTTGGTGTACTGGGAGGGGGTCAATGTTTAAGTTTGAATATGATTTGGGGGTCATAGTTGTGATTTTTATATGAAAAAAATCCATCTGACCCCCCACTGACTTGCAACTGACTGGCCCCTTACATGTATGACCAGAATGTCATGGGTTTAAATCCCGGTCGGGTCTGGTGGATGATGTTACAACTAGGATATTGCATATGAAAAACGTACGACGTGCGTCGTTTGATGGGGCCATTAAGATATAACAAATCATAGGACACAGAGGGCATTCAATAAAGAAGAAAAACGGCATTTACACAGCAAACATTTGGTACCGTAACATATATACATACATAAGTATGTAAAGTTGTGTCCGTACTTTGACATTGGCATGGAGCTTTGTTAACATCTTCTTGGCATTCACTGACGTAACATCCTGTCTATTATTATGTGAACATGTACTGGGTCACAGAATGATGAAACATAAATGGGTGGTTGGGCCGATACCCAATCAATCCAACCGCTAGCGAAAGACCTTTATTGTGCGTGGTATGTCACTGTTCATGTACGAGTGTGTTGTTAGATTACAGATTTTAGTTGAAAAAATGTCAATTTTTAATACTTAAACCGAAATCCAATATCTAATTATTTCCTTTGAACTTAACCACCATCTCACGACTTAACGATTTACACCAGGTCATTGGCCCACTAATTGATCATCAATTGATCATTTCTTATATGCTTGCATTGGTAGGTAGCACATTCAGCGCATTATGCTAATCATTCATACAATCATGCACTCAATCTTTCAACCAAATGACCTCTACCTAATTAACGTGTAGGTGCCACGGAGCAGTGTGCAACTCCTTTAGGGATGAGTTCGCTCAACAACCACCACCGACTGACAATCGAGCCCACGACCTTCTAGGTCATGAGTCCAACTCCCTAACCACTTGGCCACAGAAACACGTTATTTCGTTATCACCAAAAGCAGTATTGACCGTGATGGCGGCAAGCATCTTGGATTTGAATTCAGCATGCCCCCACCCCACCCCCACCCTTCCAAAAAAGTCTGCGAAAGATTGGCCATTGAAAGAATATGTAGAAAAAATAGAAAAAAATCTCAGTCTCCCTTCTCCCACCTTGTTTGGCCATCTCCCAAATTCTAGAACAAATAGTAAAAACGTTACTGTGAATGAAGTGGCCCAGATTACGCCCGGATGAGCCTGTAAGTACGGTGCCCGTGGCTCCGTGTGCCTAGATGACTGGTTCGTAATAGTCGGGGGTATAAAGTAGGCTATGATTGATTAAGGCTGCGAGGTTGGATAGGCTAATAATAGTATCCAAAGGCGGGAAAGTGCATTGCGCAAGATTGATATAGGTGAAAACCGAAGTATGTAACCTGTGTCTCGGGGAATTAGTGTTAACGTAGCACGCCCGCCTATGACATATGACTGGTCTGAATCATAGACTGTATCACTGACATGTATTACGAGTCTCATACTCTTGTGCAGGGTTGAGTATGAGAGGTATAAAGCCAATTGATGTTTTCTATATTTACGTAAAGACAACTGCTGGTTGAATTCAGTCCATCCTATTTTAGGATCATCAGCACTTCTCATCAAAAATGTCATAACTTTTGATTTTACAGCAATGACTTCTGGATCATTTTCTTCATTTGAATACCATTCTAATTGCACATCAGATGTAAAGGAAGGCTCAGGGTGTTTAGCAACCTTTTGAGGAGGGGTAGTGGTTGTCAATGACTCTGGTATTTGGAAATATTTGGATAATGTTAATCAGTGCAATGTGTCTGAGTGTGAAGGTGGCCCTCGTTGCCACGCCGTCAACTGTGGTGCATGAAATGTATTTTTCCATCAAGACTTGAATCCAGTATATCAATATTCCCAGTGGGAAAATGTACAAATCTACCTTCAACAAGATTTTCTAGGACAATAGCACCGTATTGATGATTCATTGATTTGAGTGTAACTTCAGCAAAGGCAGTGCCAATTTGTAACACAGTTCCATAATTAACTACATGTATGTGACGAGCTTTATGAAACAACTGAATCAACTCTTTTGATCTTGTTGCCTGATGTAATGTACTCCCAAGCCCTACACGCTTTGGTGTGAGCATCTTTCCTTTACTGACACCATAAACCAAATCCTGACCAAGAGAGAGAATTTTGTTTTCACAGTCATTATCACACTCGGCATCATCCTCATAATCACCCCCTTCCATATTTTCTATTACAACAGATCCCTTCAGCAACACTTTGAGAAACATATAAACACTATCTGGTATACAATCTAAAGCAGCCGCCTCTGTTGTTACGGACAAACCCTTTTAGAGGTTTCTGATGGAGAATGTGTCCTCTTAATTCTACCCTGTATGAATCAATGCCAAAAATATGTCATCATCTGGCTTATAAACTGGTATGTTATCTTCACAGTGTTCGTCCATGTCTTGATGGTCATGAGGCAGAATTGAGATTGGAATGAACCATTTTCTTCAGAACATTCGGAGCATTTTAGATGATACTTACCTTCTGCTGCAATTAGGTCATTCACCCTTACAATATGAAGTACACCCTTTTCCAAAGATTGAAATATTTTTTTACATTATGTTAGGGATAGATTATTTATTTCTCAAAATTGGGGGGGGGGGCGCGATTATCTATTTCAATATTTTGCCTGGCCACACACCCCCCCCCCCCAGGGCATCAAATGGTCCATGTCTAACATTAACTATAATCCCATACTTCTAACCATTGGAATATATCGTTCCACCTCTAAATTTTATTTGTTTTGCAGACAAAACTGTTATGTACATGTATGCCACTATAAGTCAAAACTCTATGTAAGGACTTTAATGAAGCTCCTGTTGAATGCCAAACCCATACGCTCCCTCTCCGGAAGTGATGCACCATTTTATTTTCAGATTTCGCTTCCGTCGTCGTACCCCATTTGTTTTGTATTTGCACATACACTACATCAATATCTGTCAATTGCTGCACTACTATTCCGGTAAAGAACACATCCTCCATGTTGAAGAAGGGTGTCGCTAATGCCGTTTTGACAATTCTGAATGCTAAAGCAAGTGGCATACCATATAGAGGACCCTCACAGTATGGCGGATAGTAGCGGATCTTGTATGGAATAATTGTTTCTGGAATACCCCACTTATGCCTAGGGTCCCTAATTATTTGTGCTCTATGCCATACATGACAAATCATTTTGTTGCTAGTTGTACTTCCGAGCAGTATTTGTCTTTCTATGAGCTGCACCAGTTGGAATATATTGAACAACACATCATCGTCCACCTTGATAATATACTTGACGCTCTTGCAGTGAGTGGTTATCCACTTCAAGGCAATCAATCCTTTCAAGGTTAAACTATCGTAAGTGTCCGTGAAGTTTCCAATGACAACATCTCCGAATTGCTCAAACTCTCTGTCGATAGAATCCTCCGTTTGCTGTGATTCACTTCGTCCCAATATGAATATTGTCTTCAAGAAGCTATATTTCAGGCCCCATGTTTCTCGAATCCATTGTCTTTCATTTACTCTATTTGGAGTAGAATAAACGTAGAAAATATATCTTAAGTCAGGGTTGTTCAGACAAAATTGTTCATTGCTTCTATAAATACCAACGTCCATCATTTTACCGTGTAATTCCATAGCATGTGTGTTGTTGTACACGTACTTTATGATCCCTTTACCTGGCGTCTTGCTCTTCTCAAAATGATATGCATGTATTTTTTCTGCTTTGATCTCAAGAAGTGGAAAAAATGAGGAATTAAAATTTCCAGCACACGTAGAGCCATTTGAGATATAATCCAAGTAACTGGCTGGACTGCTCTTATCTAGTACCTGATTTGATTTTACGCTGTGTGATGCTGGTTCTTTGGGTAACAAGTTGTTTGATGCAATTGATGATAATTCTACTGTTCTTTTTGGGGATATTGTCACTTCCTGTTCCACCATACTAGCTGAAAAGTTGAAATTTAGAGTCTACAATCAGTGAAAGTGTTCATTATACAGTCAAATTTTAATGCTGGTGCACGTGCAATGCATAAATCTAACTTGATGGGAGCACATAGATGCTTCAAGTTATCATACTAAGAGCAATCAGTGTTTTAATACACTGTAATAGTATGGATAATGAATGTGTTCTTGAGATAAGGTCAACGTATTAAAATGTGAGACATGCATGTACAAATGCCTACAATGTATGCAAAATGGCCGTCACTTACCTTTGAAAGTTAAAATCCTGGGTCTTAGAAAAATTACAACAGCAATTATAAAGCTTAGCTTTATAAAGCTTAGCTTTTTCAAATGGTTGGTGACTTTAAATTTCATAATATCAGACAATCTAATATGTTCTGTGTTGACAGATCACCCGCGCCCTACAGAACTACTCATCTGGTATTATGCTGTCCTGAAATCATTGCACTGCACTTTTGCAAAATTTTCGAGTCTACATAACTCAGGTGACGTAAGATAACAAATTTGGTATCATGTGACAGTTGTTTCAAATGACAACATATTGCCTCTAGTTCATGGTAATCAATACTTGTATGTGTGATATTTGGTATACAGCTTCATGTCTCATTTTATGTACAAATGTGGGGTGGCCCCATCTCAGTGGTAAGTTAGCCCCATTTGAGATGTTATGCAGCCCCACCTCTACCAGTGTCTAATCTCAGGTGATACTTCTAATTTACTAAATGTTGCCATGCACGAAATGTTTCCCACATGCTCATGTGACATTAACATCCATTGAAATGGTATCCACATACAACGAATACACATACAAATGTTTCCAGTCTGTCACACCTTCTACCATATCAACTGTATCAAGCTTTGCTTTTATCCTACACTTTAGTAACATTTTTATTTGTACACTGTCTTAACCCCCCCCCCCCACACACACACACACACACACACACACACACACACACACACACACACACACACACACACACACACACACACACACACACACACACACACACACACACACACACGGTGCTTTAAAGCCGCCGCCGAAGCCCCGCGGTGGCGGCGAGATCAAAGGGAATAATCCCCTACCGGACGGCACAGGCTTCGACGGCACCGTGCGACCTTTTAGGAGAAGTGTCAGGAAAAGTGGCCGCAGCGTGGCTTTTTGGCGCCGACGGCTACCCGCGGTGCCCCTTTTGTACCTCCGGCCCCAGTATATTGTCTTTTTCGTGCCGGTCCTTGTCCGTTGGCCTCAACGCGGCGTGTTAAACAAAAATATTCAAAAATATTCAAAAAATGCTATTTTTAGTCACAAAAACGTGCCACAGCGGCATGTATGGAATGGGGGGGGTTAGTATTACTAACACGTTCTTATATCCCTTTTATTGGACGCACAACAAAGTCCACAAGCTTCAATCAACTTTGAGCAATTCTTTTCTTGTCGAATGTTAATGAATGTGTCCAAGCACACCTAAAATATTGTGCCTAACAGACCCAGCGGGAACTCACAACCTTTTGGTCATGATGACAATTCCCTATCCACTTGGCCACCAGATATTTGAGCATAATGCACGTCTGTGACCGAGTGGATAGAGAGTTGGAATTGTAATGAGAATGTCACGAGTTCGAATCCTATATGAGGATGCAATTTTGGTAGGTTTGTGCAAGCAAGGGAATCTCATCCACGCCACTTCGATTACTACATCATTCATTGGACATACATGTATATACATACGTACATGTATATTACTTTTTATCATTGTAAAAACAAGTAAATAGAGATTTTTAGTGTTTTGTTGAATATAGTTTAAGCGTTTCAATCCACTTCATCTCCAGGGCCTACTCCTGTTTTGCAAGACTGAGGAGCTGTACTATGTCAGAGTGTGGGGGTCGGAGATTTGATTCAATGGTACAGAAAACAAATTTTCTCACGGCATTCATTGAAAACTAAGATTCTTTATAAGCCCGTGTCCTACAACCCAAGTCTCACGATGGGCCCCTTAACGAGAGGACTTCGCATCGGTGTTGATACGCAGAGATCAGGGCGTCCCTGTCACAATGCCACACAGGTCCAGGCGCAGAGAGGAGACGAAGCCATCGGTTAACCTCATCAGAACATGTAAAGAGTGCCTATTCTCATCGAGAATAGGTTGCCAGCCGTTCTCAGTACTGTAGTGTACTAAGTCCCTTTTCCTACAGTGAGCTTATTAAGGAACAAGTTGTGTGTAACAAGGGGATCTTAAAACCGACTCCAGTGCAACATTCAAGAGAGAACTTATACTCTGCGAAATTGATGCAATCTTGCGCACTGGAGGTCTAACTACGTTAAGAACTATATATTTTCGTTACAAAGATGTGTACATGTTTTACTGCTTAGTCATGCATTAGTTTAACTTGGACCGGGACAGAATTCAGGATTTCGTGTGTCTGAAATCTTTTCAACAGCAAATTATTGAATACGATTAAAGCTTGTGCCATCTCGGGCAAGGGCAAGGCCTGCACATGCATACACCTTAAACATTACACCGCGCTCTTAATAATTTCCTTTAACAAAGATGTTCCAAGTGTATACAGTATTTCTAGCAAGCATATTATTTTATGGACGATTAGCAGCATATGTTAGAGTACATGTAGCATTTAATTTTCTAACACACACACATTGGTCTTGTGTGAAATTGACTTGTAGGTGTAAACAATATTCAAAGGTTTAATAAAAACTCTTTCAAATTATTTCAATTCTAAATTTCAATTCTTGTTACAGCTCATCTTCATTTATAAATAGGGAATTAATCATTCTTAGGCTGTGACTGCTTGTGATGTAATTGAACAGGTTAGCAATAATCTTCTTGCAACGGAACCAAGATATTGATATTTTTTGTAAATACCCTACTGAGACATAATAACAAGTGCTTTCACGTGCCTTTGAAAAGTAAAATTCAACTTCATTTAAACCCATCATGAAAAGTTGCTACATCCAGGTGACCTGCAGAAATGCCCAGATGACTCGTAATACATATTCCTATTTCGTACATAAACGAGACAATTACAATGAGACAGTAGGGTGGGTGAATTCTGTCTTATACAGCCGAAATCTGTCATGTTGACGGCCGAAAACTGTTTGTCAGTCGGCCGCAAATTCTAAATGCATGAAATCACATCACCCAGGTTAATTCCTTGGACAGGTGCTCGTTTGGCACCATTCATGTTTTGCTGAGTGACATCAGATATGCTTGCAAGTAAAACATTTGTATTGAATGTGTGTGCCATGGCAGTTTTCGGCCTTTAAAAGTGTCGAAAATAGGCTGGTTTACCATATCTAAAACCTACCCATGTAACGAGCATATTTCTAACAGCGCCTGGCAGGTATTTTCTGTTTGACTACATGAAGTTGCACTGTTGTCTGGCACTCGAGCTCATGGAACTTAACACCCAGGGTTGCAATCGTGGTGAACATAGGAACTGAATGGGCAAGCGGTCTCATATGCCTGTCGCAAGAGTTTGGTGAATATTTATCATGGTTGTACAGGTCCCGGTTTCAATTCCCAGCCCAGTCTATGTGACATAGCTTTGAATTCCTGGGGAAAGGATGTGTATGCTCAAGTCTACCACAATGTAAATATGGTGGGTTATGGTCGGGATGCAAGTCTTGTTCCCACGATTTCACAATTTACACGAGGTCATTGGCCTACTTATCAATCGACAATTGATCATTTCTCATATGCTTGTAGCAGCAGCACAGGCAGCACAATCAGCGCACAATGCTTATCATCCACACGATCACTCACTCACTCTTTCAATCCAATGACCTGTACCTAATTAACGTGTAGGTGCCGCAGAGCAGTGTGCAACTGCTTTAGGGATGAGTTTGCTCAACACCCACCACTAGAACAGACCGGGAATCGAAACCACGACCTCGTGGTCACAGTCCAAATCCCTATCTAGATCCACATGTAACAATTATAATTGAACACGGTGTAATTGAAAAATATCATTTGTGAATTTAACAGCTGGCTGGTTGGCATGATGGTGTGCTTCTGGTCTCAGAACCCTGAAGTTGTGGGATAGAGTCCCCGTCGGGCCCTTGGTATAGGGCACTTAAGTTTGCAAATATCATTTCTTTTCTCGGACCATGGGATGTCTGTCTATTGGGCTGTCGGACCTTTGAAGGGCCAGTTATGTTTCCCAGATGATAGTCCAGCTGGCGAACATAAAAGTTGGTAGAATTTTGCTTTCGATCTTTTGCAGAATCCGCACTCCCGGACCAAAAAGCTTGATCTAGTCGACCTTCACTATGCCAACAGGATATTGTGGATTCCAGTCTGATGGTCCCACAGCCCAATAGACAGACATCCCATTGGTCCTACGGCACAATTAATGGTCCGACAGAAGGAAGAATATTTACACACTTAAGTGCCCTATATCCAAGGGCCCGAGGGGGACTCGATCCCACAACTTCAGGGTATTCGAGATTTTCAATAAGCTTTATTGTACATGTAGTAATATTGATTATTGGGCTTTGAATCTCTTTTTGATTGCTGTCTGTTATTAGCACTATTGCAACACACAGAGCAATATGTTTCATAAAGTTCTTAATTGTAAAGTACATGTACATATACATACCGTTTCATTATATACATTGTATTTTAATTGTCCATAAGTCAACGTTGTTATAGCGATGCTGTGTTCTTTGAACACTTTTGATCAATGTTTTATTACTTCGGTATTTTGTATTGCTAGTTCTTCACTTGTTTCATGATGCAACAGACATTTGCACACTCACATTGTATACTTGCGTTGATAATTGATGAGTGTTCTATGTCGATGTGTTTTATTGGCCAATATTTCTTATATGTATCAATGATTTATGTTGTTAATTTATCACATGTATGCATGGATAGGTGCACGTTTTTATATATAGGTACTCTGGTACATGTACTATGTCTGATATAAAGTCATAGTATTATTTCATATCATTACAAGCATTGGAAAAGGGAGTAGTGAACGGGGTCCATATAAGACATATGCCATTAAGGGGGAAGCCTAGAACATTTTTTTTTTACTTTTTCTAATTTTTAGTTGATATATATGATTTTCATAAACATTGGGGTAACATGATTTAAGATTTTTTCTCATTTTGTTTTTAAAAGGCTTTTGATTTAAATAATGACCACATCTTTAGGTACATACACTGAACGACTGATGGTGTTTCACTAGATAGAAACACATCTCTTGTATAGAGGACATATTTCTTTAAATTGCCCCAGCCTTAGAATTTTCAAATATATCCTTTTAATGCAAAAATAGTAATTTCAAATATGATTCCAGTTTTTATGACAGATATTATAAAATGGCCTTTCCACAGCTCATTAGTAGTTCATTATGTATGTGAATATTCATGAAGGAGAATCCGGACTACTTTTGGTAGGCTTTTGGCTCCAGAAAATATCACATCACATTGATCAAAGAATATGACAAAATTATATCCATCATGAAAAGTTGATTCAAGGAACAAGCACATATCTTTAGCTTTGTTTAGTATGTAAAGAGCAATAAAAAATTGGGAGATGATAACTATCAAACCCAAACAGATCATAAGACAAACCAATATGTGATTTTGTGAAATGTTGGTAGCCTCGCATCAGACTTTATTAATGCCTCACTGCACTCTTGGAATACAGTCATTCCCCTATTGAAAGGTATTATGAAAGTCATTAAGTAGTACAAGGAAATACAGTAGAACCTATCCTTTGTGGAGACCTTTGTAAAAAATGAAAATCGTCCATGTAAGGCAGATGTCCTGGACAGAGAGGTTCTCAATATGGCATTGAAGTAATTGGAGAAGAGAAATGTGTCCATACAATACAAGTCTCTTAAATATAGAGGTCCCTACTGGCTACAAGACAGGTTTCACTGTACATCGGACCTCATTTCAACAGTATTACTGAGTATTAATTTCATCATATCTGAAGATTTCAAGAAATTGCATAAATAGTTTTCTGTTGAATTAACATTCTATAAAAAGAAGTGGTAGATACAGTTATAATCCAATCAATGGAATAAGCATCTTTGTTGAGTCAACACTTTAAAAATGGATTGACAACATTGGATTAAGGCATAAACTTGGTAAAATCTTGTACCTATTGTAATATTGTTCATGACAGAAGAAAACACATTCTCAAACATGGATGTTAGAAAATGTTCATCAATTGTTTGAATACAAGGCCACAAAATGAAAAAAAGAAGGCTGGGGCGACGTTAATAAATAATCTAAGATAGAACCACAAGATTTACAGAAGTGACATGTGGCTGACTGTTTTTATTTATGTACCTAAAGATATGCCTATGTTTCTGAACATTTTGTGTTTAAAAAATATTCAAAAAAAAATTTTTTTTGAAAAAAATTTGTTTACCGGTATGTGGTGGGGCTATTTTTTGTAAATGAATGAAGTAAAAATCATGATTATGAGAATTTTTTCCCTAATTGATGAAAATGTATTAGGCTTCCCTCTTAAAGTGGAGGTGTCCACATGGACTGACTCCACTACATATGAAAGTATCAGAAAAACTAATAGAATTTGTTTGTTGCGTAAAGAAACCGATAGTCTGCTTTCAATGGCTGCATGCTTTGAAACTCTGAAAACATATTTCAATATTACTTTAAATACATGCTACATGTATTTCATCCATCCTAGGAAGAAACACTTTCCAGGAATTATTCTTGAATTAATTATATTCTATGTATTAAATGAAAAGTATGTATATGTGAATTACTTTTATTCTTATCATTTCAGTTAATACACTGATTTGTAAGACCATTTGTCATGGTAACTTTACAGATACTTTGACAGAAACAATTATGTTCTAGTAACAACATACTGGGTATTGTTATAATTCTTGTTCATACACTAACTACATGTACATTGTATACACTGTGGCCACAATATAATTCATGTACATTATCATAATTACAGAGAGGCTACCAGGTTTTCCCCTGTGTTAAAAAAGGGGGGCTTGACACAATGCTATAAATACTGTTAACAAATCGTGGCTACCATTAGTTTCTTATATGAAAAAGCATAAGAAATTAGACAATGATAGATGTGCCAAATTGTATCTCACTATAAAGAGCTACATGTTTGTTAGAGTTATTGCTTTGATGACGGATGTCATACCATCATTTACAGCCTTGAATATGGTATTTCAAAAACATGCGGATTTGGATGTTTTAAAAAAATTACTAACATTCAGAGTCTGTGTGAGTGGATTTCATTGGAGATATTCAAAATTTATCTTTATCAGTGTAAAAAGCACAATGAATGCATTACTGCCAGATGAACTTTTTAATAACTCTTTAATTATTCCATACAAGCACAATACTTAAATAAAACACAATCCTTACACAGCTGCCAGATCACCTGATAAAGCATTAGATTCAAAAAGTTACCATCAAAAGGGTTTCAATAATTCAATGAAAAAAGATGTTCTGGTTTGGATGGACTGAACGTATTAATTGCTGGATGGATCACTTAAAGAGGCCATGAATGATTTTTTTTTTACTGCAACAAAAAGTACACTCTAAACGCAAAACACATACATGCAGTGTGCATCTTTTCTATCTCACAAAGCTGTCTGCTAGAAATCTTATGAGTGCCGCCTGGTAGGGAGCTGACGTCATACTAGGGATCAGCTGGATTTGCTGCTATCTTGTCTTATCTGTTTTTACAGTGGATTTTGTATGTGTCTGGATGTCACATCTATCTGACCATTGTATAATTTTGCTCTTTTTATGTTTTACATTATGTATTCCAAAGCAGATTCATCCTCTATTCTAAGTGTTGAATCAGAAATTGATTAAGTAGATTTTGACTTAAGGCAAAATGTAGTAACACATGAATATAATATGGTGCAAGTGCTATTAAACCATTACATGTTTGAGCCAGTAAATGACAGAGGAAAGTCATATAAGGATGACATGTGAAGTAGAAGCAGAGACTGAAGATTATCCCAGGTTGTTAGAAATGACTAGTAAGTAAGATAGAATAAATTAATAATTATTCCATATGTGTAAATAAGAAAGAGAAGCAATGCTCAATAACACTAAGCAGTTGACCAGATAAGTATGTTATCAAATGACAAGACATACTTCTTTACAAAAGTGTTTACATAATAAGTTTTAGTGAATTATTGACTGAATATCGTATGATGGATATGTAGTCATGGACAATCAAACTTTATATTATATTTGTAACATAAAAGCATCTTCATACATAATAATCTACATGAAGACAAGTTAATTTAGTCTAACTTTGTTATAAGAAAGAGTGTATTGCTTATGATTGATGCTGAATTCTTTTCTTCTTTTTAATTTCCCTGATTATTTATAGTTGGGACTGCATTACTTTTTAACTTGTATTTCGTACTTAATCCCATATCTACCATCAGTGGATTTTCAAATGAATCCTTTCTGCACTGCAAATGGGTGATGTAGAAGCTGGTAACCAATTTGCTCCTTTTTATTGAGACAAAGTCTTTCCATAGTTAAAAAAATATCCTTAGGAATTTGATGTAGACTTACAATATTTGATGGAGTGTTCATACAATCAAATACAACACAATAATTAGGCATTTTAAGAACAAATATGTGAGACTAATGATCACACAAAAAAGACAGCATCTATGTTTGATAAGCTAGACACATCTAGCTACTGACCCAAACTCCCTAGAGTGACGTTGATGCTCATTACATGATGGCGGATGGCTAAAAAAAAACCTCTGTGAGATAAGCCTACTGAAAATGCTGTGTTTATCAGCTGCGGGCAATGTGACAGTGCAATGGAATGTGCAGATGTGTTACATGGTATTGGTTACTAAATATATATTGAAATGAGCAAAATTACAAATTTCATTTCATGGCCTCTTTAACTAATATTGTTTGTGTTTTTCTTTAGTATCAGAGGGCCATCAGAGTCACTTTTGAAAAAGTCTACGCTCTTTCTTTTCTTTCTATTTTTAAGGGCCCTTCCAAATGGAAATTTCTCAATAGCCCCACCTTCCAGTTGGATTACATATGTAGCATCAAGGTATTGACATTCGCTGATGTCAATTTATTTCTGATCGCTGTGTGAATGTTATTTTGCACACTGAATTCCTCGCCCTCCGATGTGTCATTTCTGGCTTTTTTTAATGAAATAATTTGACATTTTTGCATCTCTCATTCAAAGCCATATTTCAAGCAGACACAGCTCCACTAATTTATTACTGTCACTGGTAAGTGTATATCAAAGGAAACAACAAATACGTGATATTAATGATTATTTTGTATAAAAGTGAAATAAATATTGGTTTATCCATACACCATGTGCTTTAACTAACAGCATGTGCATGGAGGCCTACGATTGGTTATTTTAACAGCAGGTGCCCACAGGTGACAGCTGAGCTCAGCTGGGGAATCCGGGTGTCAAATCAGTGCAAAAATCGAGCATGCCAATATATGTACATCAGTGTAATGCATGCTTGGTTTGTGTCAGTCAAAGCCGATTGTAAATTCGAGTGTGCCGTTTGATTACTCGGCAGCTGTTGGCTGTTTATGCATGATTGACATGTTGACAACATGGCGGTCGAGAAGCATTTGCTTTAGAAATTATGCATACATAAAAAATGTCCGACTTCAAATTTATTTACCTGTCATAAGCGAAATAAGTCAATGAAAAAGTAAATTCCTTCTTCATATCCATGTAGAAATGACAAAACACAATGAAACAAGACGGCTGAATATAGTTAAAACCGGGTCAAACCGATGCAACACAAAATTGGTGCTGAGTTGCTGAATCCCGGCTGCATGCAGCATTTATCAAGGCTAATTTCGTACAGTCTAGTTCTCATTCACAGGTAAAAATGGCGACCAAATCAAGTGACAAACTGAGTAAAACAATATAAGAAAATGCTCACGCATAGGCTATAATTTATTGCGTGACTTTATCCTATCAATCTGCGCTCCCCTTTCCATAAATTGCGAGCATAGACATTAAAATGCGAGACCTGCGCAACTGCGCGCCCTGGTAGCATCTCTGTAATTATGTAATTATCACAGATAAGACTTGGATGTGTCGATCAAAGCACTGATATCAACTTGATTTTTAAAAAATTAGTACATTATAAAATAACAATTCATATATACAGTATTAGGAAATTAAGATAAAGATGAAGAACATGTACTGTATTACATACATTATCCAGTATTTTCAGCCTTACAATGGGATTAAAGAACAGTCTATTTTAACATTTAACTTGCATATTTAGTCATTCTTCTACAGTAAAACCTCATTATCTTGATATTGTTAATCTTGAATTATCTGTTATCTTGTGGTTAGTTTAATTTCCCTTACACTGCAAAATAATGAACATACCTCTCAAATATTAGCCATCTCAAGCATTTTATTGTTATCTCTATCGATTCAAGATAAGAAATTTCTACTGTAAATAATTCTATCACAATAAACCAAAGTTAGAATAATCCATTCTGTAAGTAGAAGTAAAGAATTTTCTATCATCATTGATTTCCGGTGTACTCAAATACTGCTGCAGCCCCCATTCCGGTACCAATACACATGGAGACAACACCAAAACTGCCTCTGAAAAATCATACAATACATAAGGTTGAAATTATTACATAAGCAAATGCATTGTAAAAATATTTTACATACTGATTACCCTATGAGGACAAGAAAATGTTTGTGATATAGTATTTACTTGCCAAGTAGCATAAGGTCACAATATCACAGCTACATAGACTTTTTGATCATAATTACATTTTTATTCAAACATTTTTCAAGAACTTATAAAAACCTCAATTTAAAAAAAAACTGATATGTATGATATTGACGCTAAAAAGCGGGATAGCATGAAAAATACATGAGATGGAAATGTCACATAATTAAATGAGCAGTAGTAGCACATACTTTTTCCCTCGTCGCTTGAGTTCGTGCAGCAGAGTGGCAATTTGTCGTGCTCCCGTGCAGCCGAGGGGGTGCCCCAGGGCGATCGCACCACCCTTGGGGTTCAACTACAGCAGAGAAGATAATTGAATATGGAATTTATAATACTTTGACATGATTCACTTTGTGCTCTTGTTACTGAAAATGCCGTTCTGTATAATTAATTTGATAACAAATGGTGTTATGTTTAATGAATACCAGTCTGTAATTGAATTACAATTGAATTGAAAATTCAAGTATAATTGTAATTGAAACAAAAAAGCAAAGCGCAATTTTAATTGTAATGATAATTGACTCTGACAATAAACATGTAATCATAATCAAATTTAAACATCGCAATTGACCTCGAGCCTGCCAGATAACAATTGCACAAATCAATAGCAGATCCATGATTTCTTGGTAGGTGCCTCAGTGTGTCAATTATGTCAAAAAAATTTGTGATGTGCTGAACATTACATATAACCTGTATATCATATTCTCATACAGTACTGACTAGAGTAAAAGGATATAGAACCGTAACGAAATTTGAGAAATCAGCGTAAGAAAACGTAACAATTCGTAACAATACACTATAATAATGTATAATGTATGGTATAGTGTTTGTAAACCGTAGTAGTAGACCATTATATACCCCATACCCCTCACGCTCCCATGATGCTGAGGCCCATGAACAGATCGTATTTTCGTTCGTAACAGTCCCAACAATGAGAAGAAATGGGAAAGAATCGTAACAAAACGTGGCGTAATTCTTTATACTTTTCTTCTATATCCTTCTGACGAAGTCAGTAATGTATGTTACTGATATTGTATAACATGTCCCAATAAAAAACTAAATACATCATTCTATCATTCCGTGCAAAAATCTCCGCCAATAACCCACGCTGATTGGTCAATCAGCGTGCTCAATTTTGCGATGGAAAACACGCTCCAGAGCACGCGGACGGCGCTAGTCTAAACTCCTCACATTATCAATACAGCCGCTGACGTTGCAAGGCATGTTCCGTGTAGCGGAGATCAGAAGTTTAGACTAACACCGTAGTAGTGGTCTCCGCGCGCTCAAAACAAACGAAATTGACTTGCAATGAGAATGTTATAATATGATTTATTTTGAAATAAAATGGATTTTAGTCATGATAGAATGGTGATTGACCACTCGATTGTCGCGTCAATTGTGAAATTGAGCATGCTCAATTTCACGATTGACACTCCAATCTCGTGGTCAATTCCTACAATCTACATGTATGATTCAATATACCAGTTGACAGTCAGAAGTCAGTAATGTATGTTATTGATATTGTATACCATGTCCCAATAACAAATTAAACACATCAATCTACATGTATGATTCAATATACCAGTTGACAGTTTACATTTAAAGTGTGATTGAAATCAATACAAATTGATGTATTGCCTACCTTTTCATATGGAATGCCAAGTTTCTCCACGCAATAGGTGGCTTGACTCGCAAACGCTTCATTGATCTCAAAAATGTCTATGTCATTGATGCTTAGTCCTGCAATAAAAAATAAACCATGTACTTAGTCTGATCAAAATCTTATTTTATCCCAAGATTTTATATGTATGTTCATATGTTGTCACAATCATGGGCACATGCATCATAGAGGGTAGAAAACATTGAGACTAATGAATGGCCATTCTTTCTTTTCTTCCTTCATTGTTTATACGATGGAGTATATACCGTTAAACTAGAATATTTCATGGCTACCAAAATCTGCGATTTTTATCTATAAATTATTTTGTGACTGTTTAATTTTGCGATTTTGGTCCCCCTGGACCTCCTTTACACAGGCTATTAATGTTTGCTGACTATTTAAGTTTGCGTTTTTGCTCCTACCCACGAAATTTGCAAATTAAATTATGTGCAAACATTTCTAGTTTTACAGTAAGTAAACAATGAAGGGGGAAAAGCAAGAATGGCCATTTATCAATTTCAATTAGTTTCTGCCCTCTAAGATGCATGTACCCATGTACACAATATAGCATAAGATCAGCTTTATGTGAGTAGGCAAACTTACGAAGATATAACATTAATCACAAGATTCACAAGTAAATTGAGATGCTATACTTTTCAGCATTTGCAGTCTTCAAGTTGTGTAATATATAATAGATTATTCAGAAATGTGAACAGGGCTGAAAATATTGTTGAAATAAAAAATATACAAGTATAACTTCTCAATTTATTTGTGATTAACATAACATGAATAGATGCAGCACCGAAACTTAGACTTTTCCCTCCTAAATGTATATCAAACTTACAAAATCTGTGCTGCAGCAATATAATTAACAAACACAATATGATATACAGTATAACCTCCGATTAAGACCACCTCTCTATTGCAACCACTTCTATAATAAGACCACTTTTCATAGTTCCAAACCTTCCTAAAGCTACCAAAATGAACCTGTGCATAGAGACCACCTCTCTAATAATGAGACCACCCGGCACTAGTCCCGAAGGTGGTCCTAATAAAAGAGTGTCTACTGTGAAAACCTAACCTGCTTTCTTGAGTGCCTCTGGTATGGCGTACGCGGGTCCGATGCCCATCACGTCTGGTGGGACTCCGACCACTGCGAACGAGCGCACGGCCCCAAGTACGGGCAGACCATGTTTCTCAGCGTAGGAGCGCCGTGCCAGGATCACCGCGGCCGCGCCGTCGCTCACCTGACTCGCGTTGCCTGCAGCAGACACGCAGAATGTCAAATGGGGGGTGGGGGTGATTTGGGGGTATTACTAAGGGGTTAGGAAATCCCGCATCCCTAATTTTTGGAAGGGACCTTATTTCCCACACCCATAAAACTGTTTGCCTTTTTACATCATAGAAATTTTCAAGCTTATATCCCACATCCCAATTCCTTGAAATCCCATATCACTCTTTTTTTTCTGGCCTCTTTTCCTACATCTCTCTTTCTTATAAACACGATCAATCAATCAATCAATCAATCAATCAAATTCCTAAGTTTATTTGAGCAAGCCCTAGCTAATCC
The DNA here is from genome assembly GCA_019095985.1 of Streblospio benedicti. Lineage (NCBI taxonomy): Eukaryota > Metazoa > Annelida > Polychaeta > Spionida > Spionidae > Streblospio > Streblospio benedicti. The sequence continues at coordinate 25,228,589 of CM032659.1, forward strand.
TCATTCAGATGGTGTGGCCTGGCTGCCCAGTCTACATCTCAACCGTCCTCTCCAAACCTCTCTGTCATATTATCTATCAGACCCATGCCCAAACATGCCAGATCTTTCTGTACAATTTCATCTCAAGTCTCTTTTGGCCTTCTCTTTCCTTTCTTCCCTTCTGTTTCAAGTTTTCTTACTTTGCCAATACATTTGCATGTATTATACTGGCATGTGATTTACATAATTTGAGTATATTTGAATATATAAGTGACAACACCCAGCAAATTCTGGCTAATAAGTCAGTTTAAACATATCATATAAGTGTGTTAATGATATTTACGATTTTAAGCTATACAATTTTTCTTTTCTTTATATTCCAGGCATTTTCTATGTACATGTACTTAGCTACATGATATTGACATACTGAGAGAGACAAGAATGAAAATGTGTTATCTGTCAAAGTTATTTGATTTGGGATGTATATTTTCTTTTTCCTTCCTTGAGACGATATGTATGGTTGTGCAGACGGCTCAAGTCGCATTCTGCCATGCCACATCCTTTTTCATTTTTGAAATAAAATATTTTTAAACCAAGATATGTATGGTATATGTAATACTAAATTACATTATGATGTGTAGAGCATTAAGATAATTAGAAATAATATTATCTAGTAGAGATTTCTTAGCATCTGGATTCATCATAGTCAGGATAAAATCCTTACTCAGATGCTTCTTTTGAACGAAGATGTTTCATAGGACATATTTCCTTCATCAGTTTCTGGTGGCAAAATGCGACTGTTGTTGTTGTGCACCTTGCGAAACGTCTTCATTCAAAAGAGCAATCTGAGTAAGGATTTTATCCTTTCTTGACTAAGAAGCAATATTATTAAAAAATACACCTGTGCATTTTTCAGTTTATTCACTTGACAAATTTCCATCTGGGTGTTACAGATTTCATATTTTTGTTGTTGTTCATTCGGCGTCTAGCTATCAAATTAGGATTTTCATTACAGCCCACGAATTATTGGCAAGTGGGAAGGAAGTGATAGCTGTAAATGTTCATTTTGAAAATAACTTATCTATATAAATTTACTGAAATTATATAGATACCTATAGGAACCAGTCATGTTTTGTCTTTGGCAAGACTTTCGCTCTTATCGCAAGAGCTTCGTCGGGCCTAATGACAGTGAGAAGATCATTTCATTAGGCCCGACGAAGCTCTTGCGATAAGAGCGAAAGTCTTGCCAAAGACAAAACATGACTGGTTCCTATAGGTATCTATATAATTTCAGTATGTTTATATAATGGAACCCAATACAAACTTACATTCTATATAAATTTAGTTTAGTATGTAATGTGTAATTGTATATGTCTATATTGTCAGTTTTAAAAGCTCTGTAGAGCTTATGTTATTTGTTATATTGTACCGACTTTTAAATAAACATTACTTGACTTGAGTTGAATAATACACAAACAATTTCTAAGACTGTCCTGATTTCTAAGACTGTCCTGATATGTGGCATCTCAATCAGCTAGTCTCCTTTTGTACCCCCAACACTTATACTTAATATTTATGGAAAAAGTCAAGTCATTTAGAAAGTGCTGAATACATGTTGACACTGCTTCAGATCTTATAAAGTAAGAATCACTTTAACACATATGATGTGAATAGTACAATAACTGACCAGCTGTGGTGCTGCCACCTTCTTGGAATGCTGGCTTCAATTTAGACAATATGGCCATTGTAGTGTTTGCCCTCACACCATCATCTTCACTGATCTAAAACACAATACAGTACAATCTCACCGTCTCAAAGCTATAGGGAGAACAACAGTCAAATGCTAAATTTCTATTTGAAGTAATTCTATTTTTAAAGTTTGTAGTTTTGCTGTTCTTTAATACTACTTGTCAAGTCAAAGTTTTAAAGTTGTATACTCCCTTCATTAAACTGTTTTCAGTCTCCTTTTCAAAGCACATCAAAAAGTTTTGAAAAGGAGACTTGAGTCTTGAAAACGGTTTAATAAAAGAAGTGTACAACTTTAAAACTATGGCTTGATAGTACATGTAACACTTAAGAAAAACAATACTACAAATGAAACCATATGCTACTTGTACATATCAAATACAAAGAGTTGTATTGTGTATTAAAAAATTGAGTGATATTTTTAAGAGAAAATTATTAACACATGTTAATACATACAACGACAGGTTTTTCATTGCCCTCCTTGTCTTTCAACACAGTTCTTACAGGAATGATTTCTTCCTTAAAAAGTCCCTCCTTCTGAGCTCTTGCTGCGCTATATATAAATATAATAACATTATAGCTCATCCTATAACTCACCTTTTCCCATTGCTTTCTTCTATTTAGACTGTTTGTCATAAACCTAGTTAGTAGTGCAGAATACAAAATGCATAATCCAGAATGTGTTTTATATAAAGAAACATGATATTATGTTTATACTGGGGAGTATTCAAGGTACTCTCAAAAATAAAGTATCATACATGTACGTCCAAATCATTATGTTATGCATACATTATGCATATTTGCATGTAATTTTTAGCAATGAGGCCAAGTTCAATTATGGTATGCCAGTAACCATGCAACATGGTCCAGAAACTGCTATTCAAACAGTAAAAATAATTACTGAACAGACTATTATCAATTATGAAAATGTAGAGGTCTTCAAAACAAATAATCGTCAATGAGAGAGAACATTGTATTTTAGAACTATGTGACACAGCATACTATAATTAATATAAAGCAACTTAATATTGTACATTTGAACAGTAAATTTCCTACATTTTATAATTAGCATGACAATATTTGATAATTCCTACATTACTTACTTTTAAACTAGTTTACCAATGAGATGTACTTTTAACTTGGATTTATGACAGACAATTGGCTTAATATAATCAGATACTAGTTTTATTAATATTTTTTTACTTACCGGTATTTACATGTAGATATTTTTGCTCGGATGAGGAATTTATTTATTCGAAAGTACTTAGCTAATGAATTTTAGAAGGCCTTATTCAAATTTATCCTTCTTTTGAACTTTTCAACAGCAGTTACGACGTACATGTAGAAACAACAATAATGAGAGGACCTGCTGCTGTTCAAATACTGAATTTAGCTTACATGAGTTTAATTTGGCTAAGAAGGTTTTAAAATCTGTCGGCTATCTTCAAATTGCTTATCAAGAAATTTGCGTAAAATAAAATAATGAGCATCCATAATCTCCACAATATCTAAAAGACATACATTTAAAGTGAAATTCCCAGTAAATGTCTGGTAAAATTATAAAGGAAGCCTATTGAACTCAATGAATTAGTGATTTAATAAAATTGTAAAAAGAATATCCTGTAGCACATACTTTTGATGGGAACGCATTGCCATCTGATCCTGCTTTTCTCTGCTTATATTGTATCGTGCAGCTACATTTTCTGAAGTGATTCTGAAAATTTTCATTGGCAATAATACAAAAATATACATTATACAACAACAACAAAAATACTAAATAAGCAGTTGACATTTATAACTGCATATTGTATGATAAGATGATACAAATTCTGTCAATATGCTATGAATAATTACATCAATGCATATTAAGGAAATTAAACTATTCCTGTGTCATTACAATCAAGGTTTTCACACATTTGTGACTTTGCCAGGACAATACTGTTTTGTTACACTTTGAAAGTTTGAATACAATTATATATTGATAAATTAAGAATGGTTAAAATTTTTGATCTTCTGGTGATATGATTAAAGAGTTGATGCAAATACAATGTAAACTAAAATACCAGACATTATTTGTCATGATATGAATAATCATGATTCAGCAATTACCTATAAGGCAATCAATTCCTACTCACTTCCATTCATAGTCTACCAGTTCATCAACTCAGCTGGCAACGCAGCGTCCCAGCTTATATAGCATTGGCTAGACTGGATGGTAGCGCTGTGCTAGGCGATAGCATTGGTGCGCGAGACCCAGCAGTAAGTGCTGAAGGCTCGTATGCCGCTCGCATGCTACTACCCGTCTTACGAAAAAAAAACTTGTTTTTTTTTTTGTTTTGTTTGCCTTATTAATTTTGAGTCTAGTGAGCCAATAAGTGGGAGGAGCGTTGGCAGCTTTTGGATACATAGATAGCATATAATGTACAGCATACATAAAACCAATCGTTAGATATATACATAGAATGTAGAGATATTGGTTACAACTAAATAATAATAATAATAATAATAATAATAATAATAAGTCACAATACAGGCACGCAGCTACATCTAACAGTGAGGTATGCTTGGTTAACATGGGATTTTGATACGTAGATGATATATAATGCACAGCACACATGAAATTGATTGTAAGATAAATATATATATAAGAAGGGCATGATTACCCTGATAAACATATCGTGTCTTGGGGGGGAGTCCAGGTCAGGTCCGTGGGGAGGAGTTTGATCGCGGTGTGGTCATGCGTGGGTTGATGAGGTTGATGAGATGCTCGTTATTTCTGTCGCCTCGCGCGACGAGATGAAGATGATGCACGTGAAAACGTCACTCCTTCATTGATTCCATCAAGTACGGTCATATTTGTAATTTTGTGGTTTTGTTTGAAGTTTTGAGCGGAAAAGAGAAAATAATGGATAAGTTTACTCTGTTAGCAAGATTTGGCAACGTCAGCCTAGAAGAATTGACTAACCATACCTTTTTAATGCGGGAGAGCTGGAGTGCGCGTTCGGGAATGTGTCCAGATATGGGGGACCTTCGACACGCCCGTAGATGTGGGATTGGGGGGGGCCAGGGGAAAAGGCGTGGCGGTCGGGGGGCCGCGGGGTGTTGTTCGGAAGTCTGTCCACAGGGCCGAAAGTGCTGCAAGCCCCCGGGGGGCAAATTTATCACGGTGGGGGATGCCTGATGGCGGTCAAATTCGTGGGGGAGGGCCGGGCCAAGGGCAGGCGGGGAATGCCGCCCATCTCCTGACGGCAAAATTGCAGGGTATTGATGGGGAGGCCCGGGCGTTTTCGAGAAAAACCCAAAAATTGTTCCCG
>CM032659.1:25233727-25313593 GCA_019095985.1 Streblospio benedicti
AGTAAGTAAAAGCTTTATTAATCACTATTCGTGAAACTTGTCATGGGAGGTACGTACAGTTGAAAATAACAAGTAACTATAACAATACATAACATTTAAGTAACAATAAATAACAATACAGACTAGACAATACAAATACAAATACGGACGGATACAGTTGATAATACTGACAAGAAAGTTATATACCTTCATACAATGCAATACATGAAAAGGAACTTATGTGGAGAGATTGCGATAACGAATTGCGGAGAGAACGAAAGAGTTTTTGTACCTATTGGTTCTTGATGGAATTGAACGTAATCTTCTACCCGAAGGCAGATATGAAAATTTGTAATGTAATGGGTGGTTGTTATTTTCCATTATCTTCTTCAATTTAGAGTCAAGGCAATTAATATAAAAGATCGGACAGGTTAGTTGTTATACATCCTAATTTTTTTTTGGCACACGATACAATTTTGTTTAATTTCTTTATGTCAGCTGAAGTACATAGTTTATACCAGTTGGATAGACAAAAAGTAAAGTTTGATTGAATAATACATCTATAGAACGTCGATAAAGTATTCCTACTTAATTTGAGTGACCTCAATTTTCTGACAAAATACATTTTCTTATTTAATTTTTTAAAAAGTGTATCCACATTGGGTGAACCAGACAGTTTGTCATCAATAATATTACCAAGATATTTATAGGTCTTGACTATTTCCACTTGCTGATTTTTATACGGAGAGGATTAATATTAGCTTTAGCACCACAGTTCCTAAAGTCAATAACCATTTCTTTAGTTTTAGAAACATTTAAATTTAGATGATTGTCATCACACCAATTACAAAAACGATCAACTTCCATTCTATATTTAACATCATCATCACATTTTAGCAAACCAATTATTACAGTGTCATCGGCATATTTGATAATTACAATGGAACCAGATGAACTTGTGCAGTCAGTCGTGTAAATGGTAAAGAGAAAAGCACTCAGTACACAGCCCTGAGGTGCTCCAGTATTGATAACAAGAATATCAGATTTAACACCATTGAATTTCACATATTGAATACGGTTGGTAAGAAAATTATGTATCCACAAAACTATGTTAGAATTTACTTTCATTTTAATAAGTTTTTCCATTAATATATGAGGTTGAATAGTATTAAAGGCACTACTGAAGTCAACAAATAGTATACGAGCATGACTACCAGGAGAGTCTAGGTGGCTTCTTATGATGTCATTTAAGGTAATTACAGCATCATCAACACCAATAGTTTCAGAGTAAGCAAATTGGTAGCGATCAAGAAATGGTTTAACTACAGGTTTAATATAATAGAGAACAAGTCTTTCAAAACATTTCATTATAATAGCAGTCAGTGCAACTGGTCTAAGGTCATTTTTACTTTGGGTAAAGTACTTTTTGGCACAGGTATCAGCTCAGAAGTTTTCCATAGTATGGGAATACAATGAGAGTCTAGAGACACTTGAAACAGTTTTGACAATATTGAAGACAGTTGATTGTTACAAAATTTAAGAACCTTGCCACATAATTCATCAGGTCCAGCAGCTTTTTTCACATTTATTTTAGATAAACATTTTTGTACATCAGATTCATCTACAACAATTGATTCATCTTTTATTTCTAGTAAAACCTGTATAACTGCATTCTGTTTGTCAGTAAAATCTTCAGTGTCAAAGCGTGCATAGAAGCGTGCATAGTATTGTATTGCATGTAACCGAATATTGATACCTGAAAAATTGTGCCATACGTCCAATAACTGCACCGGCCCCGGGTTGATTCACATTCCCTGCCGATCAAAAACAAAATGTCAATATTATAGTCCAGGCCCGTGCTCAGCTTTTTGTACAGGGATGTTCAGATTTTGGCCTCAATGGTCTCTTTACTAGGTCTCCCTGAAAAAATTGTATTTAATCTTATCAGGAAATATGACTCGAGAGGGATTAGACTGGAACCGCTGAACACTCCCTGATCATGAGCCAATATCTACACAAATAAATAAGCACAAAGAGAATGCAAATGCCATGCTCAAGTCAAAACTATGTACATTTCTACTTACTTTTCCAACGATTATTAACTATTTGTATTTTAAGATGATCGCTAAAGCAGATAGAATTTACTCACCTACACAAATGTCCTGTATCATTGCTGGATCAACACCAGCATCATTAATAACCCCCGTAAACGCTGTACTGAGCAGATCATCAGGTAGAGTATCCTACAAGTGTGTGTACTTAGTACTTGATGTTTCAGATGGCATAAATTCTTTACAACTTCTAGGCATAAATTTTTTACAACTTTTAGATCTACATTTCTTAAAGTTCAAAATGCTTCATTTGTGCTTCCGGTCCATTGGCAGATTCAGTGGGATGTAAGCCACCCTTGCCTTCACAGCAAATATTTATTCATTTTGACAGGTCAAGGTTTCATGTGGGCTGCTGCACATAAGTCAGCGTTCATCCTGTCACATTAAGAATTGTTGATAAATTAAGCACCTAGTTACAATTGTCATGTTGCATATTGCATGGCATTCCTTTCATAATTATTAATCCACAAAAATAGACTGTAAACATCTATGTATGGGCCATGTTCTTATGTAATACACCGTTTAGGCCTTGATTGCATTATGGTATATATTTGACTTCTATATAATAAACATATATGCAAGGCTTGTTAGCAGATCTATATACATGCACTTAATTAGAACTAAATACTTTTACAACTAGATCATACTAGCATATATAGATCGATGCTGTCACCAGAGTCTCGACATACATGTACGTCAGTCTCGTCACGTCACTAAAATGTAAGGAGACGACCTGCTAATGTACGTTGAGACTCTGGCGACCACATCCATCTATGACGTACTAGATCACCAATCGCTAAAACCGGCCATTCGCATAAACCGTAAAATTTACGTCTGACGTGAAATTTGGTGACAGCTATTAACGGAGGAGCTCAACATATGTAAAACTCACGGTGTGTGTATATCCGAACAATGCGACTGATACTATGATAAAGATGCCACTTAGGGAACGATCATAAATAATGATACCGGGGGGGGGGGGTCCATTTTAGGGGGCTCGAAGAAAAAGTTAGCCGACCCCCATCAACATTTTAAAAAGTTAAGTGACCCCCTCCCATCCGCTAAAGAAAGTCCTATATATAGTCATTACAATACTAAAAGAAAATATTTTAAAAAATATACCGTAGTGTGATAAAAAAAAGTTCAGCAACCCCCCCAAAAGGAATCAAAAAAGTTGGACGACCCCCCCCCCACCTTTTTGGACGACCCGCCCAGTATCATTGTTTATGATCCCCCAACTGGTGCACTGTGAGTATATTACGTAATAATTAGTAATTCGATCTTCTTCCATAGTATACATGTGTTAATTGATACGTACTTTAAATCCTCCCCTTTTGGCCTTGCAAATTGGTGTCCGCAAAGCTGAAACAACTACTACATCATCCCCGTTGTTGTCATACATTGAAGCTGAGCAGGAAGACGTTTTGACATCCTTTTTTTGAAGATGTCCAAATATATTAGTAGCACGTTCCATTTCAAATGACAGGTGATTATAACCGCTATTAAATTTTCACCATAAAAATCTAATTTCCTTGGTATATCTTAGACTTTAGAACCTTGATGACATCAGCCTTAAACACTGAAAAACATGATTTTTGAACTTTGATGTTTGACTTCTTTGATGGGGAAAACCATCAAGACTCGGTTTGGCATAGTGGAATTCCTCTATTTTTAGCCATATCTTCAAGGTACAAACATTACATACTACTACCCCATAACGGCCTCCGTCTTCAAATTGACTCTTCTTATCTGTCATTGCATGTGCCGTATCCCATGGCATGATGATGTAGGAGATACATATATTGTTTAGTTACCTTTAGGCTATATTCCAGAGTCCAGGAACCCCCGGTACTTGATTTTGTGTGCACGGGATTGTTGTTGTTTTTTGTTTGTTTTTGTTTGGGGTGCGGGTGGCAGGGGGCAACTGCATTGTAGAAGACACTACTTCACTTGGCACATTCCATATCAACCTGTTGGTGTTGGCCAGTAAGCGGTAGATGTAGATGTAGACAGAAGTCCACTCAGGCTTATGAGGGACCATTCTTTCTCTTTCCTTGGTATAAATGAACACTGAAGGGGGAAGAAAGAATGGACATGTATTTCGTCAGTCATAATATTCGTTTTCGCCTTCTACTTTGTGCATGTGCCCATATGTGGGGGAATGTTGTTGTTTGTTTGTTTGTTTTTGTTTTTTGCTTTTTTATATATATTTATGTAGACACCAGGTAGACACATATAATTATTCTAATATACAAGGAGGACTCACCAACATTATAATGATCACTCTGGGACACCCCCCTAAATTCTAATTGGCTTAGGAGCCGAGGTCAGCGGGCATATATATTTCTTCATGAATTCCCGGCTGGGCCCAATGAGGTACTGCATTCTAAAATTGGATCACACTTTTGGCTTTCATTCAAATAAGTCAGTCAATATATAATCAAATTGGTTAAATGAAAATACACTAAAATATGGCAATGGTGAAGAAGTTAATTATAATTATATAATATATACACTAAAATATGGCAATGGTGAAGAAGTTAATTATAATTATATAATATATACTTACGTCAAAGACCAAATCAATACTCGGTTTCATATTGTAATATAAGGGGAGATCGAATTCCCCGCTGGACATTTCATGATTTTGGCAGTGGGCCTTCTGATTGGTCGGATTCTGAGCGTAAGTTCCGCAGAATTGGATTTGGTGGTATCACGGCTATCACTGCGTATATAGTCGTGAGTGATATGACGATGCGGTTTCCAGACTTATTGCACTAATGCAAATAATGTGTCTACTGTTGAACTTGAATACAGTGGAACCTCTATAATGAAACCACCTCTATGATGAGACCATACTACTATAAAAAGAAGACTGCTTTAGTTGATAATAATAGTTGTGATCCAAATCATTGGCACACTTTTGATCATCAATTGATCATTACTCATATGCTTGCATAGGCAGCACATTCAGCGCACAATGCTAATCACCCACACACTCACGCACTCACTCACGTACTCTTTCAATTCAATGACCTGTACCTAATTAACGTGTAGGTGCTATGGAACAGTGTGCAACTGCAGTGTGCCACCATAAGACCCGACCGGGAATCGAACCCACAACCTTCCGGTCTTGAGTAGATATAATTTAATCTCTCTCCCTCCCCAACCTAACCACAATCCACGCCAACACAACTTTCCATAGATATAACATTTGTAACTTTACAATGCCATGTAGAATAAGCAGCTCAGCAACAGTCGTATCTTGCAATTGCCTTTATGTCTCGCAGTTTCTTATTGGCGCTATTATAATTAACATCAGATCATCTAATCATAATCTATAGCTGACAAAAAATCCAGACACAATCATGCGCCTTTTCTTTGATCAGACTTTTGGTCCTTGCAAGCAATAGTGATAGTCACTAGTTGTTATGTAATACATCCGGTCTTGTTACTTTAATCTGTTTGCCGGGGATTCTGACGCAATGAAACCAGGACTAATGAAGGATGGCCATTGCCGTGCCCAGCTAGTGTAGTGACACTTCTTGTACAGTTTTCATTTAAACATGAAACAATAGAAATTTGTAAAAAAAAAAAAAAAAAAATCTTCACACCTTCACATTTATACTCAGTGTTCATAACACGAAATTCTAATATTGATCTACATGTATGTGTCTGAATCTAGCTAAAAGTTTACATTTTTTTTCATAAAAAATGTTATGATCATGATACAATGAATATAAATAGTTCTTGTTTGTGTACTATAGTGATATTAGTGCCTTTAAAGCAATTAAATGTTTCTTCAATATATATCTGTGTCATTTAGTATTTACATGTGTGGGGATTGAAACAGTATTCGGTCGTGTTGGAAATTATTTTAAGAAAAAAAAAAATACTATTGTTGTAATGCCAGGGTGGAAAGCTGTAATAATTTAAATGTCAAATATTTGTAAAATTTGTCAAATGAATTAATTTCCTTCAAAAACCCTCTTATTTTATATGTAATATCAGGAATGAGATATCGCATTCCGGTAATATTTAATCTATACAACTGAATTTGAGCGCTGATAAAATAATATTCCATGAAATGATTGAAAACAATGTTAAAATAAAACAATCAACTGGAGTACATTTTATATGCTATTTATTTGTTTTCTGTTATTTGAATGATATACATATATCATGATCAGCATCTTAAGTCCTCGTGAGTCTGCCATTATACTTATTACATCAGGCTTGCAAAACGCTTCGCCAGATTGGCCATGGTTCTGGAAAGAAAAAGATGTCTTCGTTAACCATTTTCTTGTTTATCTGTTTGTTTGTATCGTCTGTTTGTTTGTTTGTTTTATGTTGTTGTTCGCATGAATCTATTCATAGTATATATGATGAAGGCTATAACGAAGTAGGATGGGTTGGTGGGGGTGGGGGGTAAGGGTGGGGGGTAAAGCTGAAAGCTGAAGGGTGTTGAGAAAGAGGGGAAAGGAGCAGTTGTGACTGGGGGTGCTTGTTAGGATTTTGGTGGATTGTGAGGGCCTCGCAAATGTATTATCTACAGTAAAAAACAGCTTCTGTCAGCCTCAATATGAACATTATACAATAAAATCTAACAGTTTCGATCATAAGTATACCCCCCCCCCATTTCACATGGCCGATCCTTAACTTCAGATCCTCCAAAAGACGCCCGATTTGTCATTTCAGGGTGGATCGGCTGAAATGTATCAATATTTATTACGTAACAGTCTGAAGACGAAGCATGCCAAAGTCACGGAATCGCACAAGCCGTCAGAGACGTTGTGGGTGATGGGAAATGGCCGAGGCAGACGATGCATGTCAAAACGGTGTAACTGATCGGCTGCCAAAAATAGTGGCGCCGTCCCTCCTCGTGGCTATTAAACCGTGAAATCCCACCAGCGTCGGTCTTTCAGCACGTGTTTCAATTACGGTCTGTGACCTTTCAGATGGACTGGGTGAAAAGGCAAGCTAATGGGACCATTTGGAACTAGCACATCATATAACGGGAACATCTTTGTGAAATTTCTCAGCAAAACCACTGGTAGCAGAGAAACCTAACGATCAACACGTTGGTTCTCCAGACGAAGCAGAAAACCAAAACGTTGACACAGATCAACAACTCAATAATCCAAAACTACAGTCCGAAAAAAGTCAAAATCACTTGTCCAGAAAAGTGATAGCACTTGTTGGGCCCGAAACTGACAGAAGTGAGTCATTTTTTCCAGGTAGACATCACTAATATTGGAGCATCGTGCTGTTGAAAAAGACGCTTCTGTTCCATGCTCCTATTGCTTCCGATTATAACAGTAGTGGCGGCACTTACGGTTTCATCTGTCACGTACCATACATCTTCCCAATTCAGCAGACGAGGCCACAGTTCAGCAAAAAGACCTAAGGATGTTGCAAATAGTAAAGAAAGCCCCCCAAACAGTCCCGAAAAGTATGGCAATGGTGTGGTTTGGAGCATACAAGCTTAATTTGAGAAAAAGACAAATCTGGCGTATTTTGGAAGATCTGGAGCTAGGATCGGTCATGTGAAATGGGGGCCTAAGAGCCAAATAGTGTTGTGGCGTTTGTGTTCCCGTTAGCGCAACATTTTTTCTGTAACCACGCTTGAATGGATATAAAAATGTACATGTACATAGTTCAACAGGGAACTTAGCAGCACAATATTTAGATCCAATTTTAGAAGGCTAGAAGTGTGTAGTTCTACTTGCCGCGCCAAGTCTCCATCCCTTTGGTCGATGACGTTGTAGCTGGCGTCGTAGCAGAAGCGGCCGGACGGGGCGTTGCTGTTGGTGACGCAGTTGGCAGTGCCTTTAGGGCACGTGCCGAAGCACTTCGCGTCGCCGCAGCCCGAGGTCACTTCGCAGTGGCCCTCAACTGCAGGAAGGAGCATACAGTCAATTCATTTGTATGTATTTAATTGATTGTCTTTCATCAACCCACCCAAACCACAAGATCACCCTTAATCATGATCACCCTTAAGTAACCACACTATCTTCAGTTACTCACATCTTTTGGCCATGTTGGCGTCTTCCGAGGCTCTCACCAGGCGGCGCAGCACCAGCCCCACTCGGTCGTCCTCAGGGACGGCGGCGGCGGCAGACAGGAGCTCCCTGGTGGGGGAGGGATAGTGGGTTAACTTACTGTACGTGAAGCGTACGCATCATCATGATATCATATCTGGTGTGACGCAGGGCAAGGGTGGCTAGTTATAGTTACACATACATGTCATAATCAAGATATTCTATAGCACTATGTGTTTGGCATGTTGGCCATCGATTGAGCATACGAAACCCATGAGGTCCATTAAGTGTGTCACCCTTTCTGAAAATTTGGATCTGCCGTTCTGCCGTACCTTTCGGCCACGTCCTCGTGGTGCCTCTTGAGCAGCTCCGTGAGCGCAGCCGCCAGATCCTCCTCACTGCCATGTCGCTTCCCGTACCTAAAACATAATGCATTCCAGTCGTAAATATGCTGTATTATAGGCCACAAACGGAATTCAGTGAGCACGAGCGAAATATTGGAAGTTATGTGCGATGTAACCTTTACTGGATGCACCCTATTATCGTTCGTAGTAAAATCATATTGAAGGAAATCAACCAAACCACTTTGAAAGGGCGTGGCTAGGTAAGCGTGAGGAAGTTGGCGTTATCACTTATGTATGCCACAGATAAACTATTTTCCGTTGGTTCTGTACCAAATTTACCTATACACAATCATCATAAATACCTTTTAAACACGATTAAATATATTCAACTTCTTGCATGGTTCTCAGAAAACTGTAGTCTCACAGTTTTATTAATTTAAGCTTTGAAATAGCAGAAATAAAGCGTAGAAATTAGACCACGTGCTAAGTAGCAATTACATCTTATTATTTCACCTACGGAGCCTTGTCATTTACGTCTGTAGTACGTACCCTCTTTCCTCCTCGGACAAATCGTCTCGAGCTTGCACCTCTTCACGAACATCGGCTCCGGGATGGTGGTGTCTCCTCTGGAAGAAGTTAGCTCCTTCCGCGTGGAGAACAGCGCCCAGAACGAGGCAGACGAAAATCTGGACGTGCATTCTGTATTTTTGTTTTTCACTGCAGTGGTTTGAGAAAGTCAGCCGCAAGACTACGACTGTCTTTACGTTAACAGAATCCGAGCTGCGACCGAAATCTGTTGTTAATACCCCGCCATGCCTTTTATACCACGCAAAAATAATGTACAGTTCGGACAATGAAAAATGATAACAGAGAGATGTATTAATGATTTATTTTTCTTACTTAAGAAAGATACATTTGTTGGAAGACGTAGGCTACGTAAAGCGTTATATTGTTTGTTGAAGAAACCGGTTGTTGTCCGCCAGCTGGTATGTTGTATTGGATTGGGTCTATCAGCCTATTGTTACAAAATATTTTTTGTTATTGTGCACAGTTGTTCATTGTGATCGGTATCGGCGGTTATGATTGTGCAGACGTAATTCAGTGGACTTTCCTGTGTGACTGTTTATTCTTTGTTCCAGGGACTATTTGCAATGAGATCTCTATTCCATTTGATAGAGATCGCGATAATGTAAATGTACGTGAATAATTGTTAATGCACATTGTTTAAGTTGTTGTTTTTCCGCTAAAATTGCAAATGAAGTCTCTTAAATTAAAAAGTGTGACATTCAAATATTACGTTCTTTTTTGTGCAACGTTCACTGATGCGATGGCACACATGTACAGTGTATGTATGATAGTTTACCATCAAACGATGATATCAATCATTTACGAGAAAAAGTTTTTACAAATGAAACCTGCTGTGACATTATCATTAATCACATTTCTTTGTGATAATTGCAGTAAAAAAACAACAAAACAAGCACATCAGTATATTGAATTTATTGTAATAAAGCGCATAAAAATATAAACGCAAATAATTAAAAATAAAAAAATTAAAATATAAATAGTAAATGACCATAAAAATATTGGGGAAAAAAAACTATCAAAATCTCTCATAATCCCCTGTCAATACTTCCGCGCCGATTCTCCTCTCCTACTTTTACCAGCCTCGTGTCTGCCATGAGTCACCGGTCCAGGATCCGAATGTCTGTGAAATTTTTTCGCGATCGACCCCATGGTCTCGTGGATTGACTGTTTGACATGCACACCAAATTTATGCAATCGCGAAAACGGCGGTTTGCTCTTTGACGTGGAGGGCAGGTCATGCTCTTCTTTGGAGCAGGGCAAGCTCCTCACTGTTTTGGGAGCCTGGAGGCTGCTCACTTCCATGGAGTCCAGGTCGATGGTTTCCCACACAGAGATATGAGATTGCTGATTGTGCTCGTCCTCTAGGGTGAACGGGTATTGGTTCTTGTGGCAGAGGTTCCATACCGGCCGCACGCCTTCAAATACAATGACCAACGATGATTGATGAGAAAAGTAGCTTCTGAATAAATTGTTTCTATCATAAATTCAACAAAGAATCGGATGAAAATGACAGCCATGTTGTAATTAATTACCTGTAACTGTAAATATATTGGCTAATTACGTGGTATTATGATACTATAAATAATTACTACTTTTATTTATTCCTACATGTATGTATTAAGTGTCGAAATCTATATTAGAACACCAAGATTGACACCCTAATGTTGCTATATATTTAAATATATATGTTGCATTAAGTTATTTTTGTTTTATGGGTCATTTTGCATTTCCACTTCCATTTACTCTAAATATCTAATTGTAACATATTCTTTTCTATATGACACAGCAAAAAACGGTTTGAACACAGCACAATTTAAACACAACACAGCACACCTGTACGATGGTGAGCCTTGATGACCTGAGCTGACTGAGTTTCGAACACTCTCGACACATGCTCTTCACTGACCGTCATGTTGAATGGACCGTACATGCTCTTGCTGTACTTGTGGATTGGCAATTCTATTAAAATAGAAAATAGAAAACGCTTCATTGTGTGTTTCTTTGTACAGTTCATCATTGATTATAGATAATCAGTATTACAAGCCATATTTAGTTTCTAATTATTTGTTTGTGAAATGTTTTATTGGTATAGAACAGCTCTTTGATTGGAAACAAACTAAAATATTTATGCTGTAGTAGTTATTATACTTTTGAGCCATTGTTGGTAAAATATTGATAGTTCACTATTTTTGCAGCTTTAACATAGCTAAATATATTTTTGTATGGGTTGAAAAAGAAGCAGATGGTCTTTGACTCGTGATATGGACTGTCTTGGCTATACCAAGCATTTGCAAAACCTTGTCAGGTGAGGGTTCAGGCAAGCGTAACAGACACGCAGCTTTTTTACCGCACTTTTAGGAGATGCCCCCAACCCCTACCCACCAAGGAAAGTAAGAAATGTAGGCCCTTTTCATAGCTTATGCGCTATTTCACACATGCAAGTAACAGTAACAACAAATATTTTGTGCAACCCCCAAAGTCGCCCAGCTTGTCTCCTTTGCCCATGTGTAGCAATTGCCCGGGTTGTACGTATATTGATTGGGTAAACAGAAGGGCGTCTGTCAGATCAATTAATCTAAATTCTAGATAAAGCTATCATTATCATTGTGAGTCACTCCTGGCCTTCTGCTGTCAATAGTCGACACCAGTAATGCCCAAATGTCCTATAAGAGTTATGGCTTGTGCTCGTAGTTCTGAATACATTAATAAGTAATCAGGTTTAGTTAGGTTTATTGCATTCATGGATGCTTCGTCTCATATGCAAGTCAATAAATACAGTAATTGATTAAAAACAAATACCATGCTGTATGGCGTTTTTGTGTCCCCAAGTGGACACGACCATGTAGGGCTCTTGCATGGTGGTAAACATCTTGTGAGTCACATCATCTTCTGCGCCAATACCAGTCGTGAGGCTTGAGCTTCTGATTAGGGTATTGTTGTTTGGAAACCTAGAAGAAACAAGATGTTTGTGGTTAGATTTGCTATATGCTATATAGCTTTACATATTACATTGCTCACACCATTGTGCATTAATCTTATATCATGTAGGGATAGACTTGTATGTTGATCTAGCTCCTAGCATTTGTGTTTGAGGGATACTTCTAAGATAACTATTACACTTTCTTAGAGGTATTTTGATTGTGTTTGAAAAGAAATAAACAACGGCTACATACTCTGGTACAATGATGTGTTTAAATTTGACTTCGCCCTCAGCTAGAACACACCGGGCCATCACTAGGGAGAGACCTAGAACAAATCAATACATGCATATTTGAAACAAAAATTACTGTTTGTTTATGTTGTAAGATTCCACATTCTAAGATTGATTCAAGGATTGGGGTTCATGGTTTTATTAAGACCCTACATCCTACGATTATGTTATTATTCTGACCGTTATCAATTATAGGCATTTTACATATGTTCTAGTAGGTCACAATAGCGGGACACAAATTTATTTACATGAGCTCGTAAATATTTAGGCCAAGCATTGTGTGCATGTGTCCATATTGTATACATACTTGTCCTAAACTAAATTATGTTATCGTCACACAATGATAATTGCATACAGCAATGGTATATAGCTCAATGATACATTACATTGAGAGCATCAACAGTTAGATAATTGCATTTTCTCAATTGTTCATTGTCGTGTTAAACTTATTGATACCTATCTCTCTCAAATTTACCTCTATCACAAAAACATCAATAATATTACATGTAACATATTTCCCTTTAGCTTTCACCATTTTGGAATAAGGTAATACTTAATACATAGGATAAATTACTGGAAGAATAATTGGATCGTGAATACAAATGTTCCGATGGCTAGCTGTCCCTTTGTTTTGAACATTTTGCAATAAGTTAATTAATACATAATACATTGGGTAAATTACTGGTAGAATAATTGGTTTGTGAATACAAATGCACGTATGGCTAGCTGATACTGGTATAATTTGCGTGTACGTGAAAATGTAAATATACCTATTTACAGTTGCAATCCACTGTGATTGTGCTCTTGAGACTTTGCATTCACACTAAGTCATTGGCATCCTTGTCACACTATATGTTTCTCAACTCCCCGTGGAGCATACACCACATCATAACCATAGTGCATACATGCTCAACACTCACATTAGCGTTCACTCGCATGACTGGCACCTATTCAACATGTAGGTACCAGTCTGCAACCTGTTAGAGATGCGTTTCCTCAACACCCACCAGAAAACCCTATTGGGAATCAAACCACCTACCCCACCTTATTGTCTCGAGCCCCACTCCATATTCATTTCGGCTATGGAAGCACAGTAATGCATCCAATCTATTATATCTACACATATTGCCCAGACTGCGCAGTCCCTATTAAGACTTCCACACACATGTAACTACCACTACTGATAAATCTCTGTCTTCATCAAAGTCAGTATTGTACATGTATATGGTACCTCGAGCTATGGAGTGTGCTTCGGGCATATTACAAATGGTGCCTCGAGCTATGGACTGAGCTACAGGTATATTACAGATGGTGCCTCGAGGTATGGAGTGTGCTTCAAGTATATTACAAATGGTGTCTCGAGCTATGGAGTATGGAGTTTTTTTTACAAATGGTGTCTCCAGCTATTAATTAGCTTCCGGTATATTACAAATGGTGCAAGGAGCTATGGAGTGTGCTTCTGTATAATACAAATGGTGCATGGAGCTATGGAGTGTGCTTCCAGTATATTACAAATGGTACCTGGAGCTATTGAGTGAGCTTCTGGCACGTCCTGCGAGTCGAGGTCCCACCCGCCCACCGCGTGGTGCTCACACATGATGCTCACAATCTTCTGCTCCTCACTCACTCGCCGGTCAAACACATTAAAGAACAAAACACCATGCTTCTCTAAAAACAGGATATAATATTTCTAAACACAATAGAATAGAACATATGTTTCAATGATATACGATCCGTTTGTATGCTGTGTGGCAATGAAGAACACAAAACTAAGAAGAGTTATCAATGGACAAATCCGATTTTTTACATCTGATATGAAAACGTCCACGTTCACAGAGCCACATTCTCATACTCATACATTATGGGTGTCCCTCTCTGCAGCCACTGGATCTGCCTGTGATACATGATACCTTGTTTGAAAAGAAAATGTCTGACTGACCTGATGACAATATTTCTGGTGGTCTCTCTTTCATCAGGTTGATGACCATAAATTGGTTTCTAACGCTCACCATGAAAATCATCCCGTCGATGTCAATGTCCACTTTCTCTCCAATCTCAATGCCCTCAATGACAGTGATGTACTTATCTGCAAAATAGCATTTGTGAAAATGCATTATCAATACTGATAGTACTTAAAATGGAATTAGGTATATAGCAATGAATCCTTACAAGAGAACTTACGGAGTTTATCAGAAATTTCCACGACTTCTTTTATTTGATTCTTGTTGATTTGGATGTTCGCGTCATACACAATCACTATTAGCTGAGCCTTCGGTCTATCAGTGTGGTTTCCATTTCCAAGCGTGTCTGATTCGGACAGTATAGATGTGGCCGAATCCATTAATGAGAAGTCCTACATGACATACAAGAACACATATAAAGCCATGTTCATATTGATTAAGTATGAATGCGTTTCTATCTGTATTATTGCTTGACATGTTATGTAGCTCCACAAAGTTGTTTAGTCTTGTGTACAATGCATTTGTTAAGAATAAAACAAGGTCCATAATTTGTTGTGAAAAGCCAAAGCAAAGAAAACAAAACATATAACAAAAATCCACATGCCACCTTGAAAAATGAATAGCATAAGCATTTAAATATTAAGAAATATTATTAAGATATATAAAGATATTAGAAAAAAAATATTACGATTTTGGAATCATGGTGTGTCCTCCTTGAATAAATACCCCTTACCACCGGAGCATTAACTATGCCTAAAACACATATATTCAAGTTAGTTGGTTTTGAAATATTTAAAATTGAATTTATTGAAATTAGATGAGAGAGAAAAGGCTTGAAAATGTATCAGCTCTGCAAGCACTGAGAAGCGCATATAGATCGACAATACAATCCTAGAACTTCCAATTAAGACCATGTCTATAAAGAGAACACCTCTATAATAAGACCACTTTTTGGAGTCCCAACCTTTCAAAAGGATTCTTATGGAAGCCTCCATCTAAAGACCACCTCTCCATTGAGACCACTTTAAGTCAGTCCAACAATACAAGTGGTCTTACAATAGAGGTTCTACTAGAAATCAAATAAACTGTAAGAGCTAAGCACAAAATTATCCGCATATTTACTGAGTTTCTTGGTTTCCTTCACCATCCATTGTGTGAGAAACACATTGGTGACATTGGGGACAACTCTCATCTCCTTCAGTTCATCATTCAAATTGATGTCTGAGAAGAAGCTGTCTGATACGAGGAATCCATCTAGGTGACTCAATTTCTTCCTAAGCAAATGTAGGTAAATATTAGCAATATTAGGTATTGGCATAGACAAGATTGCAATTTTCCTGTACACAATGTATATTACATTCCGCCAGAAAGTCTTGTGTATTGATCTAACTGTTACCAAGCATATATGTATGCGATGTGAATATATAGCAGCATACATTGTATATGAAACATACATGTAGGAATACATGCATGATATGTTCTCCTTAAATTGCTCCCTGGTCCACAATGTAGCACAAGAAGTCAAATACAACAAAACAAGAATGTTAGAGAATCTGTAATCTTTCAATGCAATCATAATAAAATAAATCAAATTAATCACTCACTTGGGATTCATGACCAGTCTGTACTGTACATTCTCATAACTCTTGTTATTGAAACATATCAATGACAAACCTAGAAAAAGTAAATAGGTTTTCATTATGAATAAACTTGGTAAAAAACATGACATTATTGTTGAAACAGAATCTGCCTTATTATATGTGATATCTTCAAATAGGAACATCCCAACTGATTAATATGAGTGCACATGATATTTCACTAACCATGCTCCAGCTTGATGGGTGTTGGGAGATCTGTCAGCATCATGGAGAGGCTTCCCAGGCCTGGCAGCGATCCAGATGCAGTGACGACAGCATCCTCTTCCACGTCGTCCATAGGAACAGTGGCAAATAGAAACATGTTGTGTATTTGGCCTAAAACATAAAATAGGACAAAAACTTGTTAAACCGCGTAAACACAATATGTGTGATAATAGAATCATATACACATAGGCATACACTGTAATCTTGTCATCTCTAGACTTGGGTGTTAAAGAATTGATACAGACTATTCTTTGTCCAAGTCAGTAGGTAGCTCTTTCTAACATCGGACAATAGAGTTTGGTAAAGAACTCTCAATGACAATTATGGAATATTAACTTTGTAAAAGGCTATATGTGAGATATTTCATTAAATTATTGACATTGAATGATTGTACAAATACGATTGGTGGGTTCCATATTTGTCATTTTTCAAAATCATGTGACATATAGGAATCAACTAGAAGCTCTGGGTCTTGCAAATTGCAAAAAATAACGTAAAATTAAAAGGCAGAAATATCGCGAGAGCACGATTACTGAGTCCCAATGTTTGTAGTTGATGGACTATGCTTGTAACTGATCCATTACGACCTCCTGAAAGGCCCAAAGTTTGAAAATTGTGTATGGCATAGCCCATCAACTACAAACATCGGGACTCAGTGATCGTGCGTGAGGTAAGAATCTTTTTGCCACATCCCGCCCTCCCACCCCCACACAACTGTTACTTTTACCAAATTAAAGTAGAATCTTTCTATGGAGACTACGTATCAGACTGACCTGAAGTGATCTCGATATAGAGGTGGTCTTACTATTGTATAGAGGTAAATGTAAATGCAAAAGAGGTGGTCCTAATAGAGAATTGCTACTGTACCTATTTCATAGACGCGCGGCTTCTTGCCAAAGAAGAGTGTGACTAGGATGTGGCAGATGGTACTGCGCCGCACCAGCGTCTCCGTCTTCCCCTCTTGCCGCAGCGCCGTCACGTAGAAGCGCTCCTGGGGCAGGGCCTCGTCCGCCACCTTCAGCGCCAGGTACCGGCCTGCAGCAGCGCCAAGCACAGGGAGACTTGTAATTATCAGGTAGAGGTAGAGGGGAGCGCAGGGGCCGCGTGCTCCCATTTCCCCGACCAAAATATTTCACCCGTACGAAACCCATGAGTTTTTCTTTTTTTTTTTCCTTTTTTTTTTTTTCTAAGTGCACCCTCCCTGTCCAAAACCTGGATCTGCCAGTGATCGATATAAATTTCACACAACGTTAAACTTTGCAGAAGAAATCAGAGAGATAAAAATGGCCATTGAAATTTTGCGATCGATTCCTACCCGCGTACTGTCACGTGTTCAGGTTTGATGCCTGCATATAGCACAACTGCCGTGTACGAAGGACCACATGCAGTGACTCTCACCTTGGGTCAAGGACTGCCTCCTCACATTCAGCATGCGCGGGCACGACGCGTCCTCGCCCCGTATGACCACTTTGGACGCGTCCGTGCAGATAAGCAGCATCCGTTGCGGACTCTGAGGCATGGCGGCGGCTCGTGTGCGCAGCGCTTACAGTATTAGCAAAAGCAGGGTGTTTAATTTGTTCATGGCAGCTCCATATTAAATATATAAGAATTGCATTGCTATTCAAATAACGTTCGTTTCAAACTACATCTATTCTTTCCTGGTGTGAAATGTTACGTACAACGTAAATGTTGTACGCTAAACGTTTTGCAAGCAGCGTAGCCTCTGTCAGCTGTGTCTATTTTCGCTGATCCTGCTATATTACGTAATCTGACAACAGATTGGCTATTATATCAGTATTTTCTACCCATAAAATTATATATATATTTTATTTATTTATTTATTTTTATTTTTAATTTTTTTATTTTTTTTCTAATAAATAATTTATTACATTATATACTCAAATAATAGTTCATTACAGCAAGTACATGCAAAGATTCTTAACTAACAACTAGAATTGATTTTTTTTTAAATTATATTTGAGACAATACTTATAGAGAATATGATAAGTTTGCTTACCATACTCAATAGAGTTCCAGGTTCATTTTAGTTTTAAAAAAAAGTCCAACTTCTTCCGCTAAATCTACTGATAATCTACCCGTCCATGTGATGGCTTCGTATGTGTGTGCAAGATAGGCCTATTGGATGCTATATAATAATATATAGACTCCAGAAAACCAAGAATGTAAACGCCAAGCCACTTTGTCGTGCTCTAGCGACTTTACATATACACCAGGCCATTGGCATCCTTGTCTTACTATATCTTTCTCAACTCCCTGGGGAGCATACAACAGATCGCTACCGTAGGGCAGACATGTTTATCACTCACATTAGAGTTCACGCGTCTGACCTGTCCCTATTTAACGTGCATGTACCACGGAACAGCGTGCAACCTGTTGTGGGTAAGCACATTAGTGTACACTTGCCACTGTTCTATTATACCCATATTTGTCTAATTCAATTCACCAAACATTCTCCATCTACAAGGCTTTTTTATAAATACCCGCATTCGTCAAATTCTTGTCAAATTCAATTCACTAAACAGCGTGGCTCTACGACTTGTGCCTAAAACAGTAGATGATACATTTCTATTAGCAGCTGAGGCATACCTTTTCGAGATAAGAAGAATGAGGTTCAACCTGTGTCTGCAATGTAAATGATATTTTTCTATTAGTGTAGCTCACCTGCCAATACTCTATTATACCCACAGTTGTCCAATTCAATTCTCAAAAAATTCTCATCTATTGAACAGGCACGCGCGCTCACACACACGGACTCGCGCACGCACACACAATAAAAAAAAATAAGAAAAAAAGTTCCTGACAAGCAACTGTATTGCTTAAATGACACAATCTCTCACTTAAAGCACCAAGTTAACTACAGTGGGATCTTTCCAAATGTGGACACCTCCCATGCTGTCCACATTAGACAGGTTATGTAGGCAGATTCAGAGTCAAGGGGGCGCAGAGGGCAATCACACAACCACTTTTTCACCATATCAAAAATCATTTTCATGCAGCGTTTCCCATCTCTGCAAGCCTTCGCGTATACGACCCCCCCCCCCCCCCCCCCTAAAACCTGGTTCTACTTGTGGATTCCGATATCAACTTTTTTTTAAAATTTTTTTTTTTACTGGAAGTGCTCCATGATAGTACATGTAAGTTGGTTCTGGTTCCACTGTATAAGCAATTGCGTCAACCCTGGGAATGGGATGCGAGTTTTTTGACCGCCTATACCTCTCGTCCCTGAGCAAAATGCCCAAAATTCAAATTTCTGTACCGCCTGGAGGGACAAAGGCTCATGGTGTTTGTAATTGCTCATGAAATCTATAAAACCCATTACATATCTCTCTAAAATTTTCTGCTTTAACTAAGAGGTTACAAAGCTCACATACATTGACAATTTTAATAATATATTCATTGTATGGCTTAAAGGATTATTGAAAATATTGATTTGATGAAAAACATGTTAAGATTGTGCTAATTCATGTTAATTACATCTATGCAAATGAGCTAATTTGCATAATTCATACACTACCCGGAAGAGTCTATTGTTTGCTTTAATTTGATGTATCGTACATCATGATACCATTTGTCGTGTTTTCTCTATATCAATATAAGTGTTACTTATGGATAATGATATTTTACCTGACATTACCATGGAAACCAGGGTGTTTGACAACTTTAGCTGTGGATGCCGCAAGTCCACCCGGTAATTCTGAGACCTATACCAATGTGGCTTTCAAAAAAACACCATGAGCCTTTGTCCCTCCAGGTGGTACAAAAAAGTGGGCGGGCTTACAGACTATTCCCTCTACGGTGACTTCACAGATGTTTATATTTGTCGTGCCAGACACCCCAATCCTCACGTATCTCCCGGCAACGCCTGCTGAGCAGTTCACCGTGGCGACCAGAGGGGCCGCCCCTGGGTATGAGCCGCACAGCACGCCCGGCCCTGTGTGAAACATAAGGCCACTGCATAACTGCTCAATTGTAAGATCTATAAACTATGTAATAACTTGGCCCCCTCTTCTTTGCTTTGAGTGTTGGCAAAAAATATTATTTTTCTTCAGTAGAGTATGTAATGTTCAGTTGCTGCAACCCGGTTGTATATGCAACGTGCGTGGCTGCCTTATAAGTAGACATAGATACTTGTGTTCCTACATCAATATAAAAACGTAATTACTGCAATTTCAAGGGGGGGGGGGGGGAGACATGATGGCAGAGAGAATATTTATCAGCATGGGTAGCATATTTGTAAATTTCTAAGAGGGACTGTTTCCTGCAGTACTGCTCGTAGAGGGGATTTGGCAGTATAAGTAGTTGCACAGTAAATACAGCTTATACCTGGAGCAGAGCCAGCCGTGTATGACGTCAGGACGCCCACAGTGAAGTTGTCAAGACGCTCCTCTATAAAACAGGTAAGGTGAATCACACTGTAATATGAACAGTACTTGTTGAATAAATCCATGATTTTTATAGCAAATGCTTTCGAAAAGGAGAGTCAGACAGCCTTTTTCAATCTGGTTACAACAGATTACAGCGAATAATATTGACAAAAAAATATCTAAAAAATCTTGCTCCAATTACTCTGTAATAAAATATGATATTCAGACAACACCGATTACCAGTATCCCCCGCACGGGATATGTAGCAATTTCATTTATTCTGTTACACGCATATATTATCATGAGTTTTGGGGATTGGTATACAATATAAAAACATATGTACCTATACATTAAATGTTGTTGTATTACTGTGTATAAAAATGCTGTGTATAAAATCATAACAACCTTCATATTAGACTATTGATAAACTTTAAAATTAAGTGTAGTCTTGATAATACGAAGAAAAAAACAAAAGCTCAGATATCACCTCTCATGTCCAAATCAAAGATCTTTCACCAAGTCCATGGATGTGATAACTCAACACCCTCTACCAACCTTGGGCCACATAAGCACACTTACATGTATACTACGGCCAACTCAGCAGTAGGCAGTGCAGAGCTAATACGGAGTCAGTACGTTAGCCAGTACATCATTATCTGCCGTAAACACACACCACACACACACACACACACACACACACACACACACACACACACACACACACACACACACACACACACACACACACACACACACACACACACACACACACACACGCACACGCACA
Organism: Streblospio benedicti; assembly: GCA_019095985.1. Taxonomy (NCBI): domain Eukaryota; kingdom Metazoa; phylum Annelida; class Polychaeta; order Spionida; family Spionidae; genus Streblospio; species Streblospio benedicti. The sequence continues at coordinate 25,254,997 of CM032659.1, forward strand.
CGCACACGCACACGCACACGCAAGAAATGAACGCATTGCCAAAACGGCGGCACTACCGGTTGTGCCCTAATTTTAATATTTGAAAAAAAAATTGCAGCACTTACGACAGCAGTCGCCCCTGTTGTAGGCAGTGACTCTGATGACAAGATAGACAGCCCCCAGGTCCACTGCCCACCAGGGCGAGGCCTCGGACTCCGTCTCCATGCACGACAGGCCGTGCCAATCCTGGTCCCTGCAGGTGGCGAAATGTATGAAGTTATCCAGTCGTATACACTCATTTGTTGTACATTGATTTTGTTTTATTGCGAATGTCCCTGCCTTCAGCCCTTTCTAAGATAGTTAGACTAAAGTATGTTTTATTATGTATGGGAGTTCTGAAGGGAAGAACATATATATCAGATTTTATCTAATGTACACAAGTCAAATCGTACTACTGAGAATGGAGACTTCTAATTCACTTTGTCAAAGAAGCATACACCATATAAAGACAACACAAATTTTGATCAACCACAAAATACCGAATATAATGACTAAAATTTAATAAATTGTGAGCAGATAACTGTTGCCTAGAGGAGTTTTTGAAGTCGTCCACCTCCGCCGCAGATGTTTAAAATCAGATTGACGAGGTACGCGCCCCTCTAATTATTCAGTGACTATGTGAGTGCAACTATGTAATCTGGATGTTTCCTCTTCGAATAGAAAACTATATGGTTATACCTACAGCATATGTGTTGTTTCTAATAACTCGACTGTTAGAGGGCTTTTCTCCTCAATAAACTGCACTGCGTGGGTTTGAACCCTTCAAAGATCTTTATTGTCAGAATGATGAGGTAGCCTACGCGCATTCTACTACTAATGAATTATTCAGTGACTATGTGAGTGCACATATGTTATATTGAAGTTTCCTTTGAAAAAAAAGGAGGATACAATTATTAAATACATCAAATGAAAATCGGCAACCAGTTTAGCTCATTTTGACTACGGCAACATCTCCATGATTGTCAGGTGGTGTGGGTTCGGATCCCGCATGGCCCTCAGAATGATTTGATGTGCAATGATATATATAAATGTGACCAGTCATGAAACTCATACAATTACAACTATATAATTGCTGAAATAGTGTTGAGAGTGTTGAGACTACATTACCACATGTGTTATGATTACACATTTTTCAGTAGCGCAATTTTTGAATCATCGGCATATTTGTGAAAGGATAGTATTTCCCCATGTTCGAAACACACTTGCATCCACTTTACAGACGTTATTTCAGGAAGTTATCGTGGGCTGTTCATCATCATTTCAATTTTTCAAAATGATAATAAAACATATCGAATTGTGGTACATTGATAATTAAGTTTATTTTTTTAACAATTGTTCTAAATAGTAAAGGTTAATCCGGTCTAAACTTTTAAACTAAATAAAACTTTGTTAAATGTAAATGTGGCGGTTTATAGTCGTGATCCAAGTCTTGCTGTCATGCCTTTACATTTGACTCCAAATCATTGGCATTCTTGTTTTCTATCACTTCTTATCATTTCTCACAAACCTGCACCGGCAGCACATTCAACTCACAATACTAATCACTCACACAATCTTTCAACAAAATGACCTTATACCGAATTAACGTGTTTTGTACTTGCCACGGAGCAGTGTGCAACTATTTAGGGATGCGTTTGCTCAACAACCACCACAGAAACCCGACTGCGAATCGAACCCCCTACATTTCGGCCATGAGAACAAATTCCCTATCTACCACTCGGCCATAGAAGCACACCACTGATATGAAGACCCCAGTGGTCCGGGTGTGTGACGCACGTGTTGCCGTCCACGGCAAGTTCGGGTCCGAGCGGCGTGTGGCCCCAGGCCAGGTAGGTGGACGACTGCCAGGACGGCTGACCCACCACGTCCACGCTCACAACGACTGCCGCCGCCGCCGTACCTAAATAGGGCACAACGTAGTGATACAGTTCTGAGCGGTTCCTGATCATAGTTATAAACCACCCACTCACACATTCTCCAACCAACCAACCAACCAACCAACCAACCAACCAACCAACCAACCAACAAATAAACAAACAAACTAGCTAACCAGCCATTCAATCCGCCAACCAACAAACCAACCATGGGCCATAAGGTGGTCATTAATTAAATCCAAATAAAAAGGTTCAGCCTGACCCAAATCCTGTCGGACTAACTAACGCCAGTACACTTTCAAAAATGCAACATTATATAAATGGAAACCTTTAGCCATCATAATATATTTCTTTCTAATGAGTCGAATATTTGCATATAATCTATCACACAGCATTGTTTGATTAAAATGTTTAGCAACACTAAGTATATTTACCTGTTATGGCAATGAACATCACATACATGTAACAAATAATCACAGCTTTGAATGTCATCACGTGGTTTTCTTCAGAAGCATTCATGAAGAAGTCAACAGCAGGAAATGATCTCCTGAGATCATGGTCCTCATGCAAGTCAACTTGTACCTTCATGAATATTTCAGTGGCAATTACTCAACCTGTGCACTTATATGGATTGTTTTATCTTCTTTGTTATTGGTGAGTACATAGCAGAATTGCTTTGATGTCTTGTACTAATATAGTGGCTTATTTGTGCACTAGGCCCATTTGACATAATGCAATGTGTACGAACCATATGGTCTCATTTTTATGTTCATATTTGATTTTAATCTCTTAGTTCTATTTTTACTGCCTTATCTTCTAACGTAGTCTAATGTGTTCTTAAAATGCAAAAAATACCCGTTGGTACAACGTTTTCATTCGTTTAACATGTTTCAGTATCCCAGTACCCCTTTCAAAATAATAATGGTTCCAACTAGTTGGTGTACAATCAAATGCGACCATATGCTGCATACCGAATCTCAAGAACCATATATACATTTTTATATTGCTGTTCCATTTCGACTATATATATTCTGCTACTTCAAACGCTTAACTCTATACGATATCGGTTCCTGGCCTTGCTCAAATCAAGTTCAGTTTTGAGCAATATACAGGGCCCTTAATATTCAGGGTGGCAAAACTACCAAATTAGTAAAAACAGTTTGCGTTATTAATGTTCTGTTAATCAGGTATGCAGTATTCCTAATATGGAATCATTGTTTGTATATATTTGTTTACTGCTTGAAAAATCCAAAAGTTAAAAAGTACATAAATATATATATATATTTTTTTTTTTATTTTTAAATTTATAATTTGGGTAAAGAATTTCTTCAGCCTAGCAGCCGTGTTTAAGGTCTGTGGAAATTAATGTTCTGTTAATCAGGTATGCAGTATATGGAATCATTGTTTGTATATATTTGTTTACTGCTTGAAAAATCCAAAAGTTAAAAAGTACATAAATATATATATATATTTTTTATTTTTAAATTTATAATTTGGGTAAAGAATTTCTTCAGCCTAGCAGCCGTGTTTAAGGTCTGTGGAAATTAATGTTCTGTTAATCAGGTATGCAGTATATGGAATCATTGTTTGTATATATTTAGTTTATGTTTGAAAATCTTTTAAAATGACATAAATGTATGTACTTTTTAACTTTCGGATTTTTCAAGCAGTAAACAAATGTATACAAACAATGAGTTTGCGTTATGCTTTTAGAATGACAGGACAGTCCACTCAAATACTACACTGCTATGGGATAAATTGGCGAAAAATTTTATGGCGTTTACATTGTGGACCACGCATTGTTCATGATGTTCGGTGTGTAGGGAACAACGCACAGTAACTGTTAGTACATGACATGCATGTATATTTTGATTAGTTAAATAAAACGACGTGCACGTCCATAGTCCGATAATCTCATGTTTTATGTTTCAATTCATATATTTATCTTCAGACTAATATCATTGATATCTTAAATGTTTATACATGCAGTTGTTTGATATGTTTTTAGGCATAACAAAAGATTTAGGATAACAAACGATAACAAAAGATTTAGATTGAATAAATTTGAATTAATTTACCTAAATTTTGGGCAAATGAGCGAGAACTCCTTCAAGTTTTAGTTATTTTTATTTATTTACTTATTTCATATATTAACCTGTAAAACGATTCATATAAATGTCCATAGATAAAACAATAATAATAAAACTATGTACATGTACAATCATTGATAGTTAGGACATTAAAACAACAAATAAACAATAGAACAATTGTTGGTTGCATAGACATAGAGACAATATTTGTGAAATGTGCCACAATCTGTAATTGCTGATAAAATTGTATTGTCACTCAAAAACACACGATTACAAAAAACATATAGGAGTTTTCTTTCAATAAAAAAATATCAACATGCTTATGCAACATTGCCCCAGTAATATTATATTTATCACAATTAAATAGTAGTAATCGTTTGAAGATATGTTTAAAAGCAGTAATAAGCTTTTTCCAATATACAGTATACTTAGACCATAGAAATATACCATAACAATTATAACAATGTGACTTAAATAGTTTAACTTTCACTTCATGGGTACAGTGACGATTTTTTAATATAATTAATTACCTCTTAGTACCTCTTGCATAAGTACTTCTCACTTGTCTTTTGATATCATCATTATCACGTAGTTGATTGTAAAATTTATAAATGAAACAGCCTAAACATGTTTTTAACTACAACATTAGTGCATACTTGGCTCAAACGGCCTATTCTACTATCCCCAATACAGTCCTATGCCCCACATGGTGGCGGCCACCACTCCGGGCAGAGACCCTTGTACTGCACAAACTCACCCACTTCTACAAAGAGCTCGTACAGAGGACTGAATGATGCTAACATTATGTTAAGAACATTGTCATTAATGGAACTGAATCCCTCAAATATGTTGACACCGTGATAGTCAGCATTGCTCACCAGTGATATTTTGTCCAAGGCAGAGGAGAGTTTGGCGAATAGGGTTGTGATGTGAGTGAGAGCAGACGTGTTGTTCAGCGCTGCCTTCAGGCTGCTGCCAAATGCCAGTTGGGAGGGTGGGTTGCTGGGTGTCCCTGGTGATAGCTGCCGATACAGTGACTGTAATATGAGCTGGGCATCTTCTGTTTTCTTGTACAGATTTGACCATAACCATATAACATGCCAGACACGAGCTGAGTCCTGCTTGCTGATATCACTCGCCAGGTTGTAAAGCTCAATGATGAGACTGATGTTTCTGCTCGCAGTGTTTGGATGAGGACATCCAGATATGAATCGGTTCCAGCAGGAGTTCAGTACTGCAACATTCTTGGCAAAAGGTGGCATTACGTTGTGAAGATCTGAGTAAGGGGGAAGTCTTGTGTGGAACATGATAAGGCAAGTGGCTCCCTCTATGTAGACGTTGTGCTCATGACATGGTGATAGATCAGGCTTCTTCTGATATTGGAGCCATTTTTCTGGCTGTGAAATTCTCATCACCTGCTCTACAGGGTCTTCATACTCAGTACAGAGGCTCGTGGTCCAGTTATATAGGCCCTCACTGTGTCTGTCATATGTTACCACAACATCAGTCAGATCACTGTCTATATCCTTTACAATCACACAATACCTGCTCATCAAGGTGTCTGTTATGTACGCACTATGCTTATACTCACCACACGACCCAGCACTGAGTGCCTGATACACAGGGTCGTTATGGTTGCTGTACTCATGGTTCACCTGCCATCTACTCAGTCCAACAGAACCAGGGTAATACAGGAGAGCTTGTGCAAACACAGTTCTCGACCAGGAAAGGCTGATCTTTGGTGAATAATCCTCATGCGTTACCATGATGTCACTCACATATGGACACTGCATATACTTGCGGTACATGTCGTCCATATTGATGAAGGGTTCGTGGGGTTGGTGGTGGGTTGTGTTGTACGTGCACCAGAAATCTGCTATAATCTCAGCCTCATATGCATATCCTGGTGTTATGTGTTTCTCTATTCGTGGAAACACCGCTGTCACTCTGTCAATACACACCTTTAATTTGTGCCGGATATGACATACACCACGGTATGTGGCAACGTTCTCCTGATAGAGGCGCATGAATTGATCATAGCAGTGAAAGTATTCATTGAAACCATCATCACCCTCCGATGTACTTCTCTTATGTATAACAGGCATAGAGTGTTTTACCCGTGAACCAGCGATCTGTCTACAATCCGCATGTACCACACATATCAATAGTATTGCCAAACATCCCAGACTTGCCATTTTATATTTTCTGTCTTAAACACCAACTAAACAACTAATCAAGTTAGTGGATTAAATGACAGCATGAACGTCCACACAAATATTGCACTTTGATGGTATGCTTTTACGTCCCTTGACAGAGTGATAGACTTTGAAGTTGTAAAGGTCTTTTATAACATTTTGTTTCAGTCTGCGGTGACGATGTATCCTGCTTTACCAGTTGTACATTTACATCATGCGTCAGATCCTGTTCATTTGACACAGCACAGATGGGGTCCAAGTGACCCATCGTTTCCACCCTGTGTTCCCTGTCATGTATCCACACACGTGCACATCTTCTTATATTTAACATAGATTGCATCATCGCTGTGCCCACATTTTACACCGGACAACTTTCTATAAACATGATGAAAAGTGACCATTATCTTTTGGTAAACAAATTTGGTAATTCTTTTTGACATAACTGACTACGTATGGATACAAACGTTTTATAAAGAAGTGAGTTGACACTAATTGGGCAAGACGAAATCCCATTATTAAGTATACATACAGCTACGACGATGTGACATGTCATCACATGTTAGAAATTGGAATTTGAATGAGTCAACATGTTTAATGTTCGTTGATTGTTGACATTTAAAGGGACATATACAACAAATACCTCCACAAACAATTTCTTTAAAAATATATGATTACACTGAGTGTTATGTGGTTTGAATTATCCATGCATTTGCAGGCATAAAACATATATTAAAAACTAACAAAAATAGTTAAAATATACAAACTTATTGCCCCCAACAAAATGTGGGCGCCTGTGCTAATACCAAAACTACCTCAGGAAACAAGAACATATTAGCCTTAATCAATTACACAACCCTGGCATAATCCATCACACTGAAAATTTTTTTAGCACGTGTTGGCTATACATAGATACAATGAAAATTAACTTTGTGTTTGTGATACACTCCAGTAAACACTGTTACATTAAGTGCTTGTGAATAGGTGCCACAGTGGCAGTGGTCCAGGTTTCCTGGCAGCCGAAGTGTGATGTAGCTCTATAGACTTGTAGAAAGAATCCTATAATGTAAATAAGCTTATATAATATGAACCTTTCTTTTAACCATATCTGTCTTACACTGTATGTGGCCCAGACACTTTTCATTCCTCACGTTGGCGTCCGCTCAAGACAGGTTCCGTTGATTTACTAAAATAATCTACAGTCCAACTTGAATAGATATGGATATATATGTAAAGATTAATTTGCTGAAAAAAAAATAAAACAAGATTTTTTTAAAGTTCCTAATATGTATAGTGTTTTCTTTTTCTGTAGAAGTCTAGCCAGAGTCTAGAGACTGAAATGATGGACAACGATACATACACCACATGCATATATACGCACGCACGCCACGCCACACACCCAAACACACACCAACGCACACGCACGCACATACACACAAGCAAAATACTTATGTGATGACCGAACCTTTGGCTGACCATTATTGGGCCATTTGCTTAAGTGCACTTATTAATGTTTACATTTTCGTGTCCTGTGGGAAGGCCACGTGGTCAGACACGATTTGTTGTTTGTAAACCTATTGGCTTTTTTCCAAACCGCATGACAATACACGTGATTCTCGAGGACAGCTTTAACCGCGGAGGTTGTCGCGACCATGTGGAGAAAAGTTAAAAGTGTCCATGTAATACAGGTGTCCTTTAAAGAGAGGCTCCCTTCATACATTATATTTTATATATAGGGAAAGGTAGAAGAGAAATGTGTCTATATGAGACAAGTGTTCGCATGGACAGATTCCACTGTACGGAGAATGTAAACAACAGGTTACTATATCAAAAGTTATGAGCTTTTGTGTAAACCCGTGTAATGAAAATAGATAAATACTAATATTAACGATGTAAGTCTTTGAAAAAAGAAATACAAAATATTAGCAACTTTTCAATCATAGTTTGAATGACACATGCTTCTTTTTTGAACACACAGCTACCTGGTAATGGAAATATATTAATTTATATAATAGTTATATTAGAATAACATTTATACAATACTTTGTGAAAGAAAACATGTCCCAAGTTCGTTTGTTCCCATATATATAGTCAGTCTTTAAACATTTTGTGTGCTTATTTCTGGCCTTGACCTTCAATGCTGAACACCTTACACAATGTTTATATAATTTGCAAAACCTTCATAAACACCAAATTGAAAGAGTCTGAAATGAAATTTAATTTTAGACTATGATTTAGATAGGTTATCACAACATCTAGACATTTTAGTTGCTAATTTCCATTTAAACATATCAATTTATTGATAAGAATTGATATTTCAATTAGCATTAGATGTAAATCAAACATTTGCGCAGAACAGAGTTAACATTAACTGGACACATAGAGATACAATTTGTGATCGAGAATTTTCAAAGCGAAATACGGATACCATATATTTTATACATTCGTGGTGATAAGAAAATGTTTGTTGGTTTGATAGCTCTGGTATCGGACGCAAAAAGTCCGTTACTACCATCTGGATCAGAAATCCCGGTGTTTCTGTCGTTATTAAGGTAAGCAGAACATTTTATAAGTACTTTTGCCGGACACCTTAAAGGAGTGTCTTTTTAAAAAAATATATATTATGACACATATTCAAAATTACAACTTTAATATTCTCTACAAACATAGGATACGGGTGATATGGTCTTGCTGCAAACCACAGAGGCATAAATTGTGGGGAAGGGGTGGTTGTATTGAAACTTAATTACAATTTTTACACAGTGTGTCTCTCCTTACACAGGAAATACTACAAAGCGTACACATTTACAAAAGATCGCATAACATACAAGAACATATACAGAATGATGCACCATTAATTGGCAATTTCCAGTGCCAGTCTGCTGACCGTATGGGGCTATCAGTACAGCAAGCAGTCGCAGAAGAAGCCACCCCCAGGCCCTTGGGGTTTCCCAGTGCTGGGGCACCTGCCCCGGCTCAAGGGCGGGCCGCAGGTGGCTTTCCGGGAGTGGGCGCGGCAGTACGGGGACGTCTTCCAGATCTACATGGGCAGCCGGAGGACCGTGGTGGTGGGAGGCGTGGAAACCGTGAGGAAGGTGCGTGGTATTGTGTGGCCAGGCTGTCACAAACAGGAATAGTTTACTTACCTCATATCACAATAGTCTGAGCCATTGCATGTAAAATTTGAAATTTATTTTGTATGTACTGGAATCATTGCAAAATGGGTTGGTGACGTAGATAAAATTGTATGTCTATGCTCATGTTTGAGTTTACTTATGTACTAGCTGTAGCCGTAGGTTTTCAAAGCTGTGATGAGACGAAATCCTCTGACTACATGTATGTCACTGTTTTTTATTGTTGCTCATCGTAGTTTACCCCTACTTAATCTTAAATCACTTGTGATGAGGCATACTTTATTACACGACTAACCTTTAGAAGCGTGCATGTACATGCAGGTCGTGTTTGAGTGATTGCCAGCTTCAAGGCTTGCTCTTCTCTGCAAGTGTTACTGCTGTATATCATGTGTGTTTGTGGAAATCTTTGAAAACAGCAACAAATATATAAACAGCAATATGCGCATTTGGTTGCACATATATTTCCAATGGAATGTTTGGCTTGCAAATTGAAAATGTGCCCTTGCTCTTAATCTCTGTTGACCTTTCTCTATTTGATTTAAAAAGCATCCTTCTTGAAAGCTAATAATGAACCATTTATTAAAAAAGTAACACTTGCGGAAAGGTAATTCTGCATGCAGTTCAACTTAGATCCATCAGCTCATTAGATGTGTTTAAAACAAAACTTAAACACGCTTATTTCATCACTACTAGTTGTAAAGCGCCTGTGATGATAGTTTTATATTCTACTCGGCGCTATATCATTGCATATTGTATAGTATTTACAATCGTAATGTTGCTAGGTCCTGGTGCACCAGTCGGAAGAGTTTGCGGGACGGCCAGACTTCATGTCTTTCCGGTCATTGGGGGATGGTAACTCCATGACCTTTGGCCCCTTTGGTGAGAGGGCCAAGCTACACAAGCGGGTGGCTCGTAGCGCACTGAGGATGTTTGTGCAGGTACAAACAGCACCATTGATATTCAACATATACATATTAATTGTACATGTACATGTAATCTACTTGATATGATCCATTGATGGTTTCACATAAAGCTAAACATACAGTGTGATTCATATGTATGCCCTCAGTATTGTTGTGAGTGAGATAACAGAGATATTTGAGGACAAACGTGATGCAAAGGGTGGCTATTTTTCAATTGCAATGGCTGTACTTGCAGTTATATATTGAAAGGCACTATGCTGTAAAATCAATGTGAATGTTAGTAGAACGTCCTGCAAGGAGATGTTTGGCACGACCTATAGTTTATTGCAAAACTATATATTGTAATGTATTATTAAATAGCTGGATAATGTAAGAATGATATAAGAATGTACACCAAGAGAAATATATTATCATGATATTATACCATGCAGTGTGCCAATCGTTCTCATGGCTTCAAATCAGCTCATTGTAATATAGTCACTACTTAATGATGTTAACATAATTTACATATTTTCTGATGCTATGAATATTTTGTGATAATTTTGTGGGGGAAAAGAAATGCACAATACATGGTCACATGAAGTTAAGTCTTTTTTACAATAATATCACTTTTTCCAAGATTTATCGACAGGTAGCTTATAGTTTAAATTTATTACATTACAACAAGATACGAGATAGATTCTATTGAACCCCATCTACATGAGTGTCGTAAAAGTACATATAGTACACATGTATACTATATTCTATACTGTAAATATATAGATCATGATAGATACCATTGTACTACATAGCATCCTGAATACCCTATCGAGGACAGCATCCTGCACGAGACTGACACCCTGGTGCAAGAGATCCTGGTCTCCGCAGGCGAACCCCAGTGTATTCAGAACAACATCTTCATGGCTGCGGGCTCAGTCATCTTCGGCATGTGCTTTGGCGCCAAGAAGACATTAAGAGAAGAGGAGGATTTTGCAGTTTTTATGCAGTGAGTGTATGGGCAATTGTGTATATAGTTCTTGAATCTGCATGTGTACGTTCCCATTAAATAATGTGTATATGTACATTGTAGATATATGTTGATGGAAGTTGTTAAAGGGACATGAACACAAAATGCCTCCTGAGATTATATTGAATTGATAATTTAGGTTTTTTATATGCTTGACATGTTGCTCCTAATAACTGATGTTTTTGCAATTATTAATAGGCGTTTTGATAAGATATCAATACCCATAAAATTGGACAGCCATTTTATTGTCACTTCCATATCTCCCATCTAATGGAAAAAAGAGCACTGCGTGAGATTGCAGCCTCTATCAAAATAGCCACTATCACATGTACAGTACGCTGAAAGCCAAAATTAGCTGGTCAGAAATATTTATTAAGGCTGATAAGATGTATAAGTTTACAAACATGATTTTTGGTGCATTTCATGAAACCAGTATAGAGAAATGATTAATTTTGTAGAAATGGAACACTGCACATATATAAAAATATATTCAAAGTGCCTGCAAGTACTATTAATGTGGCATGAAAGCTAGGTATGACATGAGATTCACGTATGCATGTCTTTTTAAATTCTACCTGATTACGTCGACTGGACAGACTGATATTATACAACCTAGAATTCTACTTACATTTAAGTTGTGTATTTTGTTCCATATGTTTATCAGACACATCTAAATCTACTGAACACAAACAAGATAAACATACACATCTGATTGCTATAGGTCCACTTAGCTTCTTGGACAGTAGGCTAAAGCTTAACGTGCCTATTACAATATAAGAATGTGGTTAGGGTATTTTTGTTTCATTACATTCTTATACAATACATTTACAATCCACTTAAACAATATGAACAAATATATCAGTTGCAGTATATTGTCATAATTTTAACACGCATTTCCTCCTATCCAGGTCTCAAAAGGTGTTTCAGGAGAATCAGAAGGCTGGTGGAAACCCTGCCGACTTGTTCCCACTGTTAGAGCCATTTATGAAGTCCCGATTGAATGATTTCAATAAAGTTATTAAGCAGTAAGTGTGCATGCTTATTAACACATACATTTTTACGTTACTACTTTTTATAAGTGAAAAAAAAATCATCTTCGTGAGATCAATAAACGCAAACTAAGATTTTTTTCCACATGTGTTAAAGTGCACAAGATGTGTGTATGCTATATGGGTATGCGTGTCGTTGAAATGTACCCTGCAATTATGTAGCCTGTTGTCTTAGTTCACTGAAAAAAAGATCAAATTGTGATATGGGTTTAAAGTATTTCAATGGAGAGATTATGAAAGTCATTATCATTGTTGAATTTGTGGTTGTTAATCATTGGGAGAGACTCAAATATGTACTGCAGTAGGCCATTATCTTTGTTGCCCAGAATGGGAGACAGGCTGACAGCCATCCAGCAACAGCACCTGCCCGACTTCCACCCTGACCACCTGCGGGACATCACCGACTGTCTCATCAACGCGGCCAACGAGCTGACAGAGGATGAGAAGCAGAAGACAAATATCACACGTGACCAGATCATGCGCACGGTGAACGATCTGATTGGTGCAGGTGAGGAGACACTTTCAACCACGTGCTCATGACGTCATACTTGAATATGTGTAGTTTTTTAAATGAACACTTAAAGCATTGCCACGATGAGCACTTTATTAGTTTTAATGGGGCTGCAAACGATAAAATAATGTTCGACCAGATTATAAATCGTAGCATCTCTAATTACGTTTTTTGTTCAAATGATTTGAATCGATGCGACAGGGATAATTTTTTTGTGAAGTTTGAGCACAGCCCAAACATTGCCAAAGAAAAGCTACTACGGCTCATTAGCAAACAGACAAACAAACAGCTGGTAGTGTAAAGTTTCTAAGTTGATGCAGGGGTTACAATTTAGTTTTAATTAGTTAGTTGGTGGTCGAATTAATAATTACTGTTTTGGCTATGTGTCTGAGCTGCACTTCCAAAGTAAGAAATTGCATTAATACGATAGAGCTACATTTAAAATAGCAAGTGCTGACACATGCTGAAGTTTCAAAAACGTGAATAAAGAATCACTGTTTAAAATATTTCATTGCGTCTTCCAGGTCTGGGAACTGTACAAGTGACGATCAACTGGGCGGTGCTTTATCTTATCGAATATCCACAAATACAGACCCAGCTTCAGGTATGTCTAGAAAGTTGACAAAATAATTGTTGAAAATGCAGTTTACATTAAATGCAAGTATCCTGTGACATCTTGCTATGATTTTCGAATACCTAAAATCGACCTACTACCCGGAAAAAAGCATGGGAAATAATACGTCATTATGACTGAAATTTAGAGCTAAACAACAACATGAATCACAATTTACTATTAAGCCCACGAGATAATATTCTATCTTGTATGAATTTCTTTCTTGAATGGGCGTTTATCATATGAAATTGGCACCTACTTGTGCAAATGTGAAAGTCACAATTTAATCAAGTGTCTCTGTAAATTTATATTATAATGCTTAAAGCATTAATTGCTTGTTCTACAACCACCCATTGTATCACAACGCACTGATCACCTACTCTATCTAAAATTAGTGTGTTATTGCAGTAGCTATAGCTCAATATTCACCCTCTCCCCGCCTCCCCTAAAGGCCCACATTGACGACGTGCTGGGGGCCTCGGCGCCCAAGCCCGGGGATAGGCGGCGGCTGCCCCGGGTGGAGGCGTTCCTGCACGAGGTGCTGAGGCGCGAGACCATCGTGCCCTTCCTACTGCCGCACTGCACCACCACCGACACCACACTTAACGGTAAGGAGGAGGAGCAGTAGGTGATGCTGGTGTCCCAGCTTCCAAGTTTTTTTTTTTTTTTGTTTTTTTGAGCTATTGTTTTAAGTATTGTTATGAAGGGGTGAAGAGAGGGTGATCACGTAGTGGACTTGTAAGCTGTATATTGGGACCAATAAAGCTGTAAGTTGTACATGTAAGTTGTGCATACAGGGCCTTAAAAGCTATTATATGCATATATTATATGCATATATAAGGTCTTACAAGTTGTCAGTTATGGTTATAGAATCTGGAAGAATATCTTATCTTGAAATGTCAAAAACGTGCATGTTGCATATCGTCCCACAAAAAAAAATCACGTTGATTGTGAAGTCTAGCATCAAGTCTTTCGTCAGGCCTATAGACTTATAGACATAGTGTAATTAGGAATCTTCTACGTCAAAAGATGCAATCCATTAATTTGATAAGCTTATCATGTAGCGTTGTGTTGCAGGCTACGACATCCCCAAAGACACGATGGTGTTTGTGGACATGCTGTCCACGTGCAAGGACCCGCGCGTCTGGGACCGGCCAGATGAGTTTGATCCAGACAGATTCATTAACGAGGACGGATCCATGAATAAGGTGAGGAGATCATATGGTAGAGTAAATCCTGCAATTAACAGCAGCTATTTCCTGAGGTCGAATATCGCCTATATGGCAAGATTATTTCTCATTATCTCAAAGTTTCATAAATGAACCAACATGGACCTCCTATCCATAAAGGGACCACATCTCTGTTGAGACCGATTGAGATCAGCCACTTCGTGGTCTCAATAGAGAGCCTATTGTATTAATGAACATAGTATACGTGTAATTTTACTACCTGACGATGGCTTATATTAGTGAGGTGGAAATTGTTAAGCCTCGTATAGTGATGACTTTGTTAATAGAAAATACAATGTGTATGAAGGTAAATGAAACGGATTTTTTATATATAAAGAGTTTTTACAGTTGTAATTAACTGTTATCATTCAATGACGTGACGTGACACGTGACATTCACACCATGCCGTTGGCATCCTTATCGCATTATATCTTTCTAAACTTCCTAGGGAGAACACAGCACATTGCAAACGTAACGATCACTCACATTAGGGATCACTCGCCTGGACTATACCTGTAGACAGGTTTTACAACCCTAAGCTTCCATTTAACTATACATGTAAATGGAGATGTGCTTATTTACAGTCGCAATTCACAGTATGTCATGCTCTAGCGACTTAACATCTGCACCAGGTCATTGGCATCCTTTTTTCAAACTATATCTGTCTCAACTTTGGGGAGCATACAGCACATCGCTGCCGTAGCGCCGACGTGCTTGTCAGTCACATTAGCGTTCACTCGCCTGACCTGTACATAGTACCTATTTAATGTGTAGGTACCACAGAGCAGTGTGCAACCTGTTGGAGCTCAGCACCCACCATCAGACCCGACCGGGAATCGAACCCACGACTTCCTGGTCACGAGTCCAACTCCCTATCCTTTCGGTTCCAATGTTAACTGTATGCCTCTTTGCTCCTCACAGTCCAAGGCGGAGGACGCGTTTGTGTTCGGCGGCGGGTACCGGCGCTGTGTCGGGGAGCAGCTGGCACGCACCGAGACGTTCCTCATGCTCACGCGCCTGCTCCAGCGGTGCCGCTTCGAGAAGGTGCCCGGCGACGCGTACACATTCGATGTGGACTTCATGCTGACGCGGGATCCAAAGCCGTACAGGCTCATTGTGACACCCAGAGGCTGAGTGATAGTTCTACAGTGATACTACGACACATCTTTATGAAGCTTGCTTCTCATACGTAGGCGTCATAGTATTATAAAACAAGAGCTGTAGGAATAGAAATGAAAACTGTTTGCAACATGGGCGGGGCAGTTACTCGTTTGACCAATGTAGGGACTTTGTGTAGATATTGTGAGTAGATGCTGTCGCTATGGTGATCCCTACAATCTGTTATGGTGAGGACATGGTGGTAGAGCAAACTGAGCAGATCTGAAGAGTGGGTCCTGAGAAGAAGTGAAAAGAATGTTTAAATGAGAAGTTGCATGCAGACTTTTCAACTATACAAACAGTAGATTAGATTTAGCGTGACATATTTGTTAATAATATGGCAAGTTGTTAGACACATTGATCAGTCAAATGTTGAAAACAGCTCACCGTTCTGTGTCTCAGAAAATGATTATTATTTGAAAATGCTAATTTGAAATTGCTAAGAATACCTGTACAGTGTCCCAATAATAAATATGCGTGAGAAATGACATGCACGAATGAATCTTTTTTTTTTACTAATTATGGCTAAAATGTATATGTGTGAAACACATCCTTCATGTTCTATGTACACATTGTTGATATATACATGTATGTATACTTATCGTATGATGTATCAATATGGAATTATACTGTCACTATTTTACGTGCCCTTGTCTATCTATACTACTGCCAGTATTATAAGGTTCAAAAGGATTAACAACCTGTGTAAATAATAATAAGTTGCTGTAATCATTTGAAAACTGTCTATGCATGTGTGTTAATGTACTGGACTTTTTATAACACAATTATATTATATAGCTTTTGTTTTTACTGTTGACTGTGCATTACTGACACACTTGCACATACCTTCTTTAACTATTGTTATATCAGTAAAATAAAATGTAAAAAAGCATACATTTGGTTGACATTATATTGGTGTTGTATTGATATGAGTCTGACAAAATAGAAGGTAGAAAAGTGATACGTACTAGACAATACATTTACATTTTAAAATGAACATTTAATGATATACATGTACATAACGCAAACAGCAACCGTGGAAACCCTGCATGATGGGCTATGTTTTTTTTGTGTTTTTTTTTTCTACAGAGGTGGTTTCTCCGTCACGTAAATTTATATATCATGTTGACCCGTGTCACGAACGGCGCGATAGGGAAATTAAAACATTCCTCATCAAACGGGTGACTTTTTACTAATATGAACAAATTGGAATTCTTCCTAGAGTTGTGCACTACGTCGTACATGTACATGCGGTTTGGCTTCGTCCTCAAACGAATACGGCCGTGCACAAAAGTTCTGGCAACTGACGGCTGATTTACTGCCACAGATTCTTCGATTTACTTTTTTGAACGTTTACTCCCCCCCCCTCCCCTTTATGACTTCCGAAAGAGTGGAGATATTCTCTTCTAACGTAGAAAAATAATCCTCAATGTGAGCACAACGTGTCCCTTCCGCAACGGCGATTTTCTATGTAAAATGTGCTAACGGTAACACTTGTATATAGTAGGATAGAGGTGTGAACGAGTGCAATTTCCTAGTTTTATTTGTTGTTTATGGTGTGACAGCTACATTAGATTTACAGCATATTTTCTTGAAGACTCCAAAATGCAAACCCAATTATATCTTAAAGACAGTTATCTATATAAACAACCGCTGTTCAATTTATAGACCAAGTGTAAGGATGTGATGGGTCAATGGGTCTTCACGTACTAATTTTGCTAAGACATAAATCATAAGTTTTTAACTTTATTTACATAAAAATAATGCATTACGATAGTTTATACTGTTTCCTTAACGTGGGAAATATGAAATAATTATCATATCATGTCCCTTCAAAGGGTATTAAACTGTGCGAAATAAGTAAATCATGAACAATTATCACGTTGTGTTAGTCACTTTAAAGGAAGAGATGGCCATCCGTGGAATTAACATATCCCAGCTTTCGACTACCTGTGATATATGCAAATATTATTCAACTCTTGGCAATAATTTTGTTATATTCGTGTGTGCCTTTTTATACGTTCTTGGCCTGATTCATGAAATACAGTTCTAGCGCATATGATTGTCACATTTTTATCCTTACGAGTAAACTTTACAATAGTGTTGCATGTTTAGAATTCGTAGGTTTTGTTTAATCCGTTTATAGAAAATAATAGAAGTATATATTATTTAACCACATAGATCTATATAAAAGTGATTTTAAGAAAGACGAACACATATGTAGTGTTTATCTAAAGGACAAAAACTAATGTGAATGAGATTAGACAGCGTGTACCATGATTGTGCAGCATGATAATGATGATTGACATAGAGCAAAGTAGAGCAAAGCCATCTCTTTCAATATTGAAGGACATCCTCAGCGGAAACTTTGCAGATGTGCAGTGAGAACGACAAGCCGCCACTGAGGTAGATCCCAAGATAGTGGTTATTTGTGACAGATTTCAAAATGTTACCACACAGTGTGTAAAATGGAGAGTGACCAGATTTTCTGACTTGCTTATTGGGAGGGCATAGTATTTCTTCGGGTTGAAATGCATACCCCAGTCTTTCGCCCATTTTTTCCTAATCGTGATGGGTCTTCCTGGAGGATGACAAGGTCTTCCTAACGGTGAACAGCACATGTGGTCACCGGAGAATCAGTTTATTGCTAAAATTAAATTGTACTAGCATTTTGTTTTAAAACGATAGTGTACAGTGTACACTAAAAAGTAAAATAGGATGGGGAAAATCTCCGAATGTAATCTTAATACTTTATGATTATCTACAACTTTTATAGATACTATATTATCACCAGTTTAATAAGATTAGCAGGATACGGATGTAATGATGTGGATATGGATGTAATAAGAAGGGTTCATGACACCTGTCGCGAAGTCCTCGATAAGTGTCACATATGCAATTTGTGTATACCTTTTTAAAAAGTCTGGTTCCTGTCTTGGTTTCCTGGGTCACACTTTTTCTCCTTTTAAAAGACATGAGCCACATTTGATTCTTTCCAGTCTTATGATAGTCGTCCTGGTCGTAATGACTGATGCTAAACCTTTTAGCAGCATTTGGTTTGAGTGTATTGCTACTATTTCGTATGGTGTTCTTGTTTCTCTTTTAGAGTAAAAGAAACAGCAGTATAACGAGAACTACAATAAATCCATTTAAAACACGATCATTAACACTAAATTTAGGTGACAAACAGATGCCCTAGTTGCAGTAACCCCGTGACCTGGTAAAAATAGAGTCAATAAACCAATTATCATTCCAGCGAGCTATACATATGTGTGTCACATGTCACAATTTATATTATCTTGCAACTTCATATTTAGTCAAACCACTATAATATTCAAAATATAGCCTTTCATTTTCTAATATAAAACATATAAAGCATACTCATTTGATTCAAACTACAGAAATGTTGACCTACTAATTGCAGATCTTAAGTTGCAATCCTCTGTTCTACCATCAATATATCGTGTGCAAGAATCTCATCAAGTTGTCAGTATGCAGGGCAACACAAAAAATGTCATAAAACTACAATATCACAGTTGCGTAGAAATTAGCATTTCAAGTTTAGCCCGGGTAACGCCTCATGCTTCCCTGACTGGTTGGTATCTCTTACAACGGTGACGGGTTTCAATAAATAGGGCACGGGGACCACACGAACCTCTTAGTCACTCTCTAGCCCCGGTAGCGTCTGGTGCAGGCATAGCTTTTAACTTTGGCTTATCTGAAGTATCATTGAAGAGGACGTTTTGTGTGAGCAATTGCAGGGTATGTGTTTTTTTTCTCATCTTTGTTTCATTGGTTTGATTTGGGTGCTAATCTTAAATAAAATAAAATGGGTTATGACCGGTATATAATTTGGCGTTTGGTGTGTGTTAACTTCAACAAGAAGATGTAAACGCGACTATGAAGAATATAAAACCTAATTTTGTTGGCAGAAATGCGTGTTTTAAGTTAACATTCTATATACAAAAAAGTGTAGATCTACATTATTTTGAAAGTAGAATGAGTTTTTTTGTGTTTCCTCTGTGCTAACTTTCACAAAAAAGAGAAACTTAAATATCTTAAACTTTACCTTTTATCCCTGATATTGTGGGTGCATCCGTCATGAATTGAAATTTAATGCCCTCTAACTTTAAAATGAATTAGTTATGGGATATTGTCTGTATAGATTTGAGTATGTTGTAAATTTCTAACAAACCATCATAGCATTAGACGGATGGAAAATCACCTCTTAAAAGACTGTATTTACATCTTATTCAATCAGATGGATTGCCCACGGCACAAGGGCTTTCATAACTGATATAATGGAATATAAAAAAATGCACCATAGTATTGCAGGTAAATGAGGAAATGAGAGTTACGTAATAACTGTTACACTATTTTCTGATTGCAAAAATAAATCCAAATTAAAAGACAAAACGACATTGTTCCATGGCATACATCCAAGTGTTACAGTTTACTGGAAGAGAGTGTGAACATATTAAGTTCATATTTCTATACATGTATAGTTTGTAATACGTTTATTCTTAAACAATATTAATCCAAAATAAAGCTGGAATAGAACACAAAGATAAGGCTTCAAAGAAGATATGACAGTAAAATATCCAATTCGATTTTTTTTAAAGGGCAACAGATTAGAGTTTTATGGCTGGTTTGATATGTTGTTAACTATTCTTTTTTACAAAATTCTTTGTCCTGTCTGTATTTTTTGTACGTAATCAAACATAAATTTTAAAAATAAATATTTTACCATTGGCTTAAACGTACCCAATGACTTTAAAGTAAATAAAATGTTTCTTTGACTACATATTGACACATGACAGCTTTTCTTTAGTCAATTTTCACTCAAAATAGTTTCCCGTCACTTGCACTTTATGTGGTGTAGCATTTTGAATATGAACCATTCAAAATCAACAATACGTTACTTATGAAATTAAGCCATCTTTCCATGTCCCCAAATCCATATATCTGCATGACCAGCTTTTAAAGATGGTATTAGTCTTTCATAAGACCTTATATGTATCTAATAGTTTTTATTTCTATTATTACATAAACCACTCATGTCAACCACATATTAAGTGCAAAGATAAAGAGCAAGTACAATTGTGACAGCCTCTACTGCTCTAACTCTAATAGATATAAGGTCTTTTATTACGAAACTCTAGGAATTCCACTGATATTAAATATGCAGCCTCAAACATCCTGCCCTGTTATAGCCTTTAAAACCAGAGTAATCACTAGCAACAGCTGCAGAAGCAGCAGAACATGTATGCATGGGTAATCAGGTAAGGGTCAGCCAAGATATTAAGTATGTATACTTGATGTGTTTCTCAGTTACTTTTACATATATGACTTAGTTTCTTTGTACCAAAATGGATACACCTCCAAATAATAGTCCCAAAAAATTTAAATACAGTACACCAATAAAACCAAATAATGATGTAAGCTTCATTATCCATGATCAGGTAACAATAGATTATCAAATAAACAAACTATTACAAAACAGAACGTCATTAAACATTCCCCAATATAAATAAACAGTATCACATGCTAAAGCTTCTGTTACTAACTGGGGCTGGCTTATGTGTGAATTAATGAACCAGAAACATATTACAAATAAATAGTACCACGTGCTTAAACGGGAAAATACCCAACTACAGCTGGACTGCTGTTTCTAAAAAAGAAGCCATGTGCTTTTAGTAAATTACGTCACTTTAGCAAAACTCTTTGCAAAATTGACGTCATAGAGAGGCTTTTGGAATAGGCCTTCATGTCAGATCATCTAAAGGCCTTGAGATAGGCTAAGATGGTATATGCATTAGCTTATGTGTAAAGCGAGTTTACGTCATTTGATATAAAGTAGTGGGGAATGAAATCGGCATTCGTGTGACACGATTAGAACAATACACATTAAGAAACGAATAAGCTGCTGTTTATGTTTTAACACATCACCAATGATATTAGATTATACTTATAATTTCCTTGATATCACATTCTGTTAGAGAAAATATTGAAGTGACAGCAACTCTTCGCATCAGACTATATTATTCGAAAAAAACAACGGTCTAATTTCTTTCATTCTGGTCTAAATAAAATAATTAAGGTCATGACAAGTCTAGACCACAGTCCCTGCATCACATCAATTATCGGAGCTTGGAATGTGTTGCCAGACCACCAAATGCCACGTACGGTACAGAACACAGTGGCATTGACCATTATTTTTAACCATTAAATGTACATATATTTTGAACCATTAATTCATACCTACATGACTGACTCGGGAATGAGGTTGCATAAAACAGACCTGTTGGAAAACAAATATGTCTACCCAGACAGAGCCTAACAATACCCCAGGAAGCTCGTGTTTGACCATGAATGGCCTATGACACTGGAGGCAAACTTTCTAGATGTTAGGTTAACTAATTCCTGTTCAGAACATCCGTAATTGTCGTTAAATTAGTATTTTAGGTGTGATAATAACAGCAATAAACTCAAACACGATGAGAGTTAATGTGTCTATGTGACCCTGACCGATTGTTGGCTCTTCTGGTGCCATTTGAAATCGTACATGTAGTTAGATATTTATATACATTGTAAATTTTATTAGACGGTATGATGTGATGTGAAATAGTGGAGTATAAACAGGTACATCTAGGTTTTAAGCATTTTGCGTTGATAGTAAGAAAATTGCGTTATAAGGTGAATGTTATCACATATTTCTAAACATATATGAGTGGTGCATTAAGAAATATTTTGGACCTTTTGTATTAGAATCCACGGGTTAGGCAAACAACAGAAAAACAGCAAATATTGACTTGGTGGGATGTAAAAGAGTATTTAGGAAATTATTCAAGTATATTGTCTTACATGTGTGTGTTACGAAAGAGAATATGAACACATGCAGTTAATGACATGATTACTTTGTATTCAATAATATTGTCATGTATTACACAGTGTACGTTACTGTCCCCTGCTTGGTGTTCAGTCATATTTCATCTGCTTCATCATAGTTAAGGTTACGTGGTAAATACATTGTAATTAATAAACAGCCGTCAGTGGAGTATGAATATGCATCTAAAAAGATAAAACGCACCCTTTTAGCACAAAGTTTCTGGCGGGGAGAAAAAACGGCTATGATCATGAATGTCTCTGTGCAATACACAGACTGTGATAGCATAAACCCTCTCACCAAGAGAAACTAAACTGGTAGTAAGATAGAACTACACCATTTCCAATGATCAATAATGGATTATCCTCCTAGTTATACATGTGTATTTACAAGTATAAATCTAAAATCGACACAGAGAACAAAATTTTACGTCGTGTTATAATTGAAGCAGTAAGAACAACTTAGACGAGGCCCAGCCTTCCATTTCTAACCATTATGTCAGTTAAAACGTCACATGCCATTAATTTTCAAAGCTCATTTGCATAGTGCAGTAAGAAAAAATTGCAAAAAGTGACTGCAGCAATTATTCAGAACAGGGCAATGGTGGGCCCACTGAATGTGACTAACCTCTACGCATCATGACACCGATATAATTTGTTCTGTAAAAAAAATTTTTTTGTGTGTTATATTTTTAAAATCTTATATTTAGTTGATAGATGTTGCTGCACTTAGAGGTACGTGGGCATAGAGGCTGATTATTGTGTAGTCCCGTGCTTAATTCTCAGAGCAAGGAGTTTTATCCGCTGTGCTTTACATCTCTAGGGTAATAACAGCATCACCCATACAATGTACCTGACCTGTGCACATATACGCTCATTGTAAGGCATTGGATGTACCCCGAAATTATAAGACTTGATATGGGATCATTCTCCCAACAATAAAGTGTTAGCAATGTGTACATGTTCTTTCAACAACAACAATGTTGAAATCCTTAAAACTTTTTATGCAAATCTCATACAACCAATAACTGTAAAGAATCTTATTCATTGTGTATATTAGGTTAGACTACCGTTGCTAAAACACTTTGTGGCAAGCCAGCAAGACTCAATTGTACTGACTCTCCTTTCCTTCCTTCACCCTGACCATCCAAATTTTCTTTACAGCAATTACATTTAAGTATCCAGCACCGTGAAAGAATTCACGATTTATCTAGATGGTGTTGGATATTATCTCTATCTCCGTAATAGAGTTTTCGTCTGCGGAATAATTAACAAAGGAGTGATTCTTCTGTGAACATTTCAAGCTGATATTGCTTCAACAAACAAGTAGGCTTCTATGTACTAGGCAATGAAAATAAAATATAAACTGTGGTAAGTATGAACAACTATATTGCTGGTGGATTGTGATGTCCTAATGTGAGAAAACGCATTACATTTAAGGGATGGTATCTGATTCATGTTTTTCCTGGGGTACTTTAACTTGATTAATGCAAATTTTCCAACACTGCAGTACGTTTAAACGCGGTCTTTTTAAAACTGGGTTTAAGCTTATTCTAATCTCTATAAGTACTCCATTGGCTAACATCTTGTCAGCAATTTACGTAAGTGTGTGGAGATCTGTATTAGCGTTGTTGGGTTTGGCCAATTAACTGAATTTTCCATTGTTAATATGCATCTCTCGGTAAGACACCGTTCTTTGAATTGTGGCAATATTTCATCCATTTTGACGTCAAGTCAAATAATGATTTATTATCGTGACATGTGATATACATTTTGCATCATACATGTAAGTCGTTTAAAACATAGCATATACTAGGTGTGCAATAAACATTTTTACAATTATTAGTTGTTCTTTTTTTTCAATTTTGATATCTCGGGAATTTACTCTGTATTTAGCTATATATAATTGACATTTTTTCATAGCATATATTAACTTTTCTTGATCATTTAAAACTATCAAAACTATGGAAAGTATTACATTTATATATTGCTTTTGAATCAAATGAAATACAACCGCAATGTCAACGTGGTCGATGCCAACAGAATGGAATAAATGTATAATTTTGAACCAGTTATACCCTGTACAAACTACCGAAATGTGAGCTTCTATTTGTGGTCATGAACCCTTAGTAGTGCAGCTTTCTAGATATTTCCTACCCTGAAATTTATGGTGGCTTGGATTGCTTTCTGGTTCATCCTTTTCGATGATTATGTAATGCAAATAAATGCAGTTGAAAACAGGTCAGTTGTATTTACGTAAAAAGTAATAAAAGCAATGTGATAGCTGCCAGCAACAGCATTCTTTCGTTTTTGTGTTGTGATATCTTACGCGGTCATATTTACACTTTTATTCATGGTAAATGTAAATTCAATTGCAATGAAATTAGGCTTACATAAGCTGATGGACAGTCAAGAAAGATTTGAAAATCAGTCAATCAGTCAATTGACATTGGTAAAAGTCACAACTCCCATTGTACATTGTACTTGTATGTAATCCTTCAAAATCATCTCTTTTTAATACACGAATGTCATAAATTCTGGATAAGTTTGAAAAGTGTCTAACCCCGCTCCCTCCCCACCCCCTTCCCAACCCCGCCTCCACAAGAAACAGCCATCTTCAACACTGATTTATTTGACATTTTACTATAATTTGACACTTGGTATTTTAATGATCATCCTCGATAATGTTACTGTAGGTGTTGTACCCAAATGCGCCAACACAGCCAACCTACTCATATCATATCAATGAATCATGTAACTTGTGGTTGCTAAACTGGTTGGGATTGTTCACTGATACATGTATTGTGAAATTTTCGGGGAACCCAGTACAGCTTTGGACGACCGTAGAATCAAACTCACGATCTCCCGATACCCTCCGACCAGTCATATGTGTAGATCAAGAGCCTTAATCCATTGGACCAATTACCCTGACGGTTCAGAGACAGACATGTTTTAAATTGTCCAGCCTATAATCCCTTGAGGATTAGGCCCTTCCCACCTTTATCCACCCTGTCCACTTGACGGTGGCGCTGATACATGTCTTTGTCTGTCCTATCTCTTGTCATCTAGACTTTATCCCCGAACATTTCCAAGCAGTCTAATGCGTGCATGACACACATGATGATCCACATGCGTTGCTGTGGACACAGTTTCTTCACAATATTTTTTAATAGATCCTCACTGCCATTGCTGGCAGCTATCACATTGCTTTTATTGCCCTGTTACCTAAATACAACTGATATGTTTTAACTGCATTTATTTGCCTCACATAATTATAAAAAATATATGCACCGGAAAGCAATCAAAGCCACCATAAATTGCAGGAAAATGCAATACCTGGACAGTTGCACAACTAAGGGTTCATGCCCACAAATACATGTAGAAGACCAGACTCCTGTATTTGTACAGGCTAACTGGTTCAAAATCATACATTTTTTCCATTCTTTTGACATCGAGCACGTCGACATTGCGGTTGTTCGCACACTCTTGGGTAGTACCTACTGACTTTAGATGTCTTGCACTTTGCGCCAACCGTAAAATTTAATGATACTACGAAGAATGGTAATTTGTCAAGATGGTCTTTATGTTTTTCAAATCTTTATTTTTCAGATAGATTTGAACTCAATCGTATTATAACCTTCTTCTCATTCTCACCGTCATCCCAATGCATCTTAGTTGGTCATGTGTGCGTGTCTAGAGGAGCTTGCATTTTGCAATGTGTTATAATTAAAAATATATATTACTATTGTTTTCAGATTATAGCAAGAAAACGGAAAACAGAGAATGATGCGGTTTGTGGTTGCATTATGTGTTCTGGTGGTGGCAGTTCAAGCCAACAGTCAGCGCAGTAAACGAGGTGAGTCAATTAATCCCCCCCCCCCCCTCCCATCTATTCTTGAAATAGTCATTTTCAGTATAAGAGTGCCATTTTATATCAAAGTATAGTGGCTGTATAAATCTTACCAAGATTTTCTCCATTTTTAAAATGCTATGAGTACATGTAGGTTGCATTTCGTAAAGCAAACCATTAATGTCCATTAACTGTTTTAATTGTTATTGAGATTTTAGAGATTGACCAAGTGAAAAAAAACATTGGCTATTGATGGGTGTGTTTTTCTCATGGACGGTGTGAGGGATTACGGGGTCAAGACAATATATCCAACATCTCTCATTTTGGGTCGGCCTTTTCCCTACATGTATTTCATAAATTTTCACACATCTCACATCAAACAGGCCACATCCCACTTCCTTATTTCCTCCTGTGTATTACCACCTGTGAATTCTGCCACTGAATGAACGTACTAATATTTGAAACAGTTCACATGGCTTGCCGCAGTGGCCGATTGTGGAATAGACGGTTGTTCTCGTGACCAGATGGTCGTGGGTTCGATTCTCGGTCGGTTCTGGCTGTGGGTGTTGAGCAAACTCATACTGGAATAGTTGCACACTGCTCCGTGACACCAACACGTTAATTAGGTACAGGTCATTGGGTTGAAAGAGTGAGTGAGGAAATTAGCATTGTGCGCTGAATGTGCTGCCGGTGCAAGTATGGCATTGGTGTTCAATAAGTGGGCCATGACCTGGTGTAAAATGTAAAGTCGTGAGAGAGAAAAATACTTGGGTCACGCGTATAAACCACTACATTTACATTGACATTTTATTCTACAGAGCCGCTGGACAGCATCACAAAACGGCTTCTGGAGGTGTTCGAGCGGGGCGTGTGTAAGTGTTTACAGGGTACAGAGTGTATACAGTAGAACCTCTATATTAAGACCAGCCGTAGGGGCTGGTCACAAGTGGTCTCAATAAAGAGGTGATCTCGTTATGGAGCCTCCTTTTGGTCGCTTTAGGAAGTTTTAGGGTCGCATTGAGAAATACTCTTACTGAAGAATACACTAGTGGTGTTAATTGGAGGTTCTACTGTATAATGCTTCTGAACATGTATGTTTGTTACTATTGTATGTTGAAATAGCAACACCTTTGCACGAGTATGTTCACTGGTCTTGTCTGTTCATGCATAGATGTTGAAATCTTTCACACGTTACCCACCATTTAGATAGAATATGATTGACAGACTAAAAAGAATATTTTACCTCTACCTCCAGAATTGTTAGCTGTTCTGTAAATGTTGATTGTTTTCTATTTATTTCATTTCCACCGTTCAGTGTGCCCACCAGGAGAATTCAGCTGCGGACTGGGTTCTAACGCATGTGTGAAAATAGAAACATTTTGTGATGGCAAAAATGACTGTCCAGATGGGGTAAGTCCAATTGCAACTGGACAGTCTGTCTTTATCTGTGGCAAGTGAAATTGCATTATGTTCTCTGGTGATTTGATGTTTCACCTTTGACTCTTTTTATATTCTGTAACACAATGTACCTTCAAGAGTTACTTTGGTGAAATGGAAATAGCAATACAGTCATGTAAATTCATGAAGGAAAATAAGGTTGTTATACATGTAGCAATTGACATTTCAGAAAGACGAAGACGCCACCAAGTGTGCCAGTTGTAGTGGTAAAACAACGCCGTTCTTCTGTCCGTACGAGAGCCAGTGTGTGGAAGAATCGGATGTGTGCACCTCAGTCCGGTGCAAGAAGACTGCATCCAAAATAAGCAAATGTAAGGTTTAGCTGTGGCCATTCTACTTTTTAACGGGTGGACTTGTCTTGTCTCTCAAAGAACATATATATGAACCCTCAAGCCGCTGGCATTTTGTACATTGTGGATCATCACCATGTAGTATTCTACGTGGTCAATTGAGGTACCAAATTAGATACACAGTGAGCACTTTTTTGAGAATTTACCTTTGAATTTTTGTGACCTACCTTTTCCTGGTAGTATTTACAATTATTTGAATATAGGAAGTCAATGTAATTGTCTATTTCTTAGAAATACTGTGCTACTTCATGACATTAAATAATATTCTGGTAATTACATGTTAAACTGTTAAACATAATTAAACTCCGATGGGTGCGAAATATGACCTGGCAGGCAACCTGGTGCCTCCTTATTTCAGCCAGGGCTGGGTAGTTTCAAAAGTAAACAGCGCAACTACATTGACGCACACTATCCTGCAAACCTAAAATATGATATTTTGTGACTGAGCGTATGAAAATTGGAGTAGAAATTTGAATAACGGCCTAATACAATAGCTTTTTTATTTACTCATGTACTTTTTTCCCTATTGTTATTATCATTACTTGGTGTCGTTACGCTTTTCAAGGAGATATATAGGGTGTTTGAACGTTTCATAGTATTTTTTTTTGCCTCTGACCAGTATGCTGCCCAGTAATTTTGTATCATCTGTTATTTATTTAACATATATTTGCAGGCAAAAATAAGAAGAATGATCTTGTAAAAAAACTTCTTGACATCTTGACGGAATAAGATGAGTGATGAAGCCGCATGAAAGACCAACTCTTATTTCACGCCATCATGTCACAAACAAACACAATACTGTATATTCATTAAATTTAATTTGACTTTATGAAAATATTATTATTGGTTAACATATGAGAGAACTGTAAAATGTACATGTACATACATTTATTCCAGGATGAAAACAATGCATACTGTGTATTGCATGTGCCTCTTCAAGTTTTGAGAGGTTTCTCTATTTAGTTTTTGTTTCTAAGACATCCAAAAATTGATGTAGATATTTAATATGCAATATGGTAACATTTGATTAATTATATGTGTCACCGGTATTACATTTTTTGTAATTCGATATTTAGAATTTAGAAATATACGTAGATATAAAAAAAATGATTATATTGTTTGCTGTGTAAAAGATTCCAACATTGTGGTCTAAAATTATATCGTTCAATATTTCCAACAAGTTGTATACATAAATGCCTCATTAAGATGTTTTGCATTATTCAAGATGCCTTCATGAGGTTTTGTTTATTTTAGGCATGTAAGTCATTGGTCTTATAAGCTTAAAAGTAAAAAAATGTCCATGTACGCAAACATGTAGGAGAATCAATATTTGTCTACAAAGAATTGTATTTGTTTTCACTTAATTTATAAGAAGATTATCCATTGTCCATTACAATATATGTATATGTTAAATTAATGTCAATTGTGTTCTATTAGATTTTGATAAAATATATTTGCCACAAGGACTGTGCTGGTTGGCAACCATAATCAGAAATAATAGTTAATTTTTATAGTATCACATACACGAAGAAAGCTCCTCATGATTCACAAGTTGTTGAAATATTAGAATAATACAATTTAAATAACTGCACATTAAATGATGATTATTTATTAAAATAGTGCTGCTGTTGTTGGAATGATAGATCGTTCATAACGTCCCCGGCGACAGCGAACTCCGCCTGCGCAATCTCTTTCAGCGAATGCATTATGACGCAGTGGAGGTTTCAGAGTGGAATTTCCTCAATAGGAGAGAAAGAAATCATTCTATGCGTACCTACGTGTATGTGGTGGTATACACCAGTTTAATAATCCCGTTGTTAGAATGATCGAAAGAGATGCTCAGATCTTGATTAGTTGCAGTTTTTTTCCTGATTTTAAAATGAATGTACATTTGTATACATCGCTGGCACATGTATTTCCTCAATAACATTATCACACGCGCACAAACAAGTGTAAGTGCTAATGATGAAATAACAATATACTATAATTCTTCCATTTCCTGTTAATGGGAACATTTTCACAATAGCTGTAAAAATGTCATAGGTTTTACAAAACATCTCTAATTAATGCTACTGATGATCTAGGTAGGGGTTTGAGTGGTTAACCCCCCTGCATTCCCACCGGCCCACCAACATTCTGGGTCGGAAAGACAACAGAATTTCAGCATTCTCCATGGAGGACATGACCAAAGGAATACAACTCGATATACACTACTGGGTTTCAATTTCACTTAGACAGAATTCTTATTTTGCATACAGCATTTGGCATATTTCTTCATATTTCTTGATAGATGTGCGAGTTTTGTTTGTTTGACACCCAATATGGACAGTCTCTGTACATTACAGGCCGGGGGTACTCAACTTAGATGTTCTTTTCATATAAATGGGCCCATAAACCACCAGGCACCAGAACAGAGGCACACTGGACAACCTATTAAAGTATGTTCAGATTACAAATTGAAATAAGTTATCAGAACATGTCACATTCAAAGTCTAATTTTCAATTTTCTGAGAAAGCTTGCCACTGGATGTGATTGAAAGCGCTGCAGAGGATGATCTATTATCATATCAGCGCAGCATTCTCTTCGTATATTCATGTATACGCAGGGATGAACATAACCTCCCAGAATGCATACACCTTCTCAAGTCATTTTTTAACACTGCACGTGCCATAACTTTGACATGCATATTTTAATTATAATACATTAATATTATTCAAAATATAAAACGGACAGTGGCATAGAGTTGTACAGTTCATCTACATGTACGTGATATAATCGTGAAACCGACGTTAACGCTGTCAGACTTGTCACTATACATACATGTATATCATGACATAATGTCTTCTCCATATTTTTCTGATCATCATGTTTATATTTAGAACATATATGTCACCGGTACCCATATAAATAACTAATTCATTTGTGTGCAATGTCCATATATACACTGTCACTCATCATTGTTCACTGTAACCTTATATTAGTACAGCTATACTTAACATACAGTCATTACAAAAGTATGGTTTTAGTTATAGACATGAGTCATTTGTTAATTGCGCAAGCATTGATGTACGTGAACATAGTTCTGGAAATAGTGCTGATATATATAATTAATCACAATTTCAATTTGGAAGTGACTCATTATTTTCAAAGTTTGTCGTCTATTACATAAAATGCGTTTCATTTTTGGTGCTATGTTTTCTTTCTATGCATACGATTAGGGCTAGTAAAGCTGTGATGATTAAAACTCAAACCATTTTGAAAATTGTGTTACTTTTTGGAAGCTATACCAGAAAAAAACATAGTACCAAAAATATTTGATTATTTAGTTCATTCTTAAGTAATTATGATAAAATATATGATAAATATAAATATATAATTAAAGTATAAAAACATCCACAAATGCTCATGGCTGTAAGTTTGGGTGTGTGCGTAGGCTGTCCACTGTGGTTAAAAGAGCCATAAGCTGCTTAATCTGGATAAAGATTGTCTTTAATCCGGTAAACTCAAGGTGAACCGGCGTGGTAAATAACGTAATACAACTATACCAATAATATGAACAAATACCAGTGTAAACCGGTATTGCGATTTCCTGTGGGGGTTAGATAAACTCTGAGAAATTCTGTTTGGAATTTATGCATAATATAATAGAATTAACCTTGTCAAAACTACACCGCAATAGTTAGTGCATTGTTGTCGTATACAAAACAATAGCAACAGACTGACAATAGAAATAATCAATTTGTGAGAATTGTCTAGACCTTTATATGAGGAACCATTGACTTTCGGTTGAAGGACCAATAAAAATATATGTCCAGTTGATTTTTGTTGTGTTGTATAAAGCATGCAGTGGGTCTCATGATGATTCAATTAATTCAATAATTGAATAATGAATGAAAATCTAGCTTTATAAACCCATTTCTAGTATATTTGTATCAATAAACAACAGTTTGTAGGAAAAAAATATTTTACATATTCATTTAATTACCATATTTCTCAACTGTATATGCAACATTTGGAAGAAACCTCATTAAAATGTTGGCACTGTCATATTACAAAGTGTTTAATTTATGTCACAAGGCTAGAGATTAATAATTCAGTGACAACATATGAGTTATACGTTCACTGCCGCAACATTCACACCGCTGCTGTGTTGAAACACGTAAATTTACCGCCCGCCTTCACAAAGCATGATGGACGCCTCACTTCAGATTCAGAATTATATACTGCAATTCAAATATTATACACAAGTGTATCGCAAGACATTTTGTATGCCATGGGATTTGTTTTACAATTGATTTACTAGTGTGTGTATTATTATTATTATGCAAGTATGCGAGAACTGATCAAATGATGATCACTACGTGTGCCAATGACTTGGTGTAAATTGTAAAGTCATGAGAGCCAGACTGGGATCAGGACTATAAACCACCACATTTACATTTTAATTATTCATACTTCAAATTTGTCTATAGAAAATAGGTGTCAATTAACAAAAAGATTTCTGGTGAATGTCAGACAACGCGTTTTACGTTGTCTGCATCAAACGGACTAAACGTGTACTTCGCCCCCTCCCCCACCCCCAGCCCCAGCCCACTCCAGTATTCCCCAACCGTATCTCATACAATGCCGGAATGTTCATGTTCGCACATCCGCTTTGGCGCAAACCTAAACCTAGTATATTTATAATAAATGGCCACTGCTGCGCAGTTCATATGCACTATAGACAATGCATTGACTAGATCAAGCGAGATTAACGTCATAGGTACGCCTCTTGGGTAGATAATTAATCAAGCATCAAAATACCATTTTATATTGTCTAAATCAACACAGACGCCCTAACCCCCAAGATTTTACAATATGTACAATGTAATCAATAATCAATATTTGAACCATTTACAAGTTCCCATGACTGACATCACAACAACATCATATTCAAACTTATTCCAAAACCAGAAAGAACTAGTTTGGTGCATCATCGGTAACGACTAACAACAGTCACAGTCTTTATCGTCGCTGCACACCACATCGTATGACGTATAAAACAGGTAATGTTTGAGGCTAATGCACCTTGCCGCCAGGGTATAAAATGCCGTTTTGCAGCATGACGTGCCATTATTTCTCTCACCTTGACGCATTGAAGTCAACTTGTGAGATTTATCCAAAATCAAATCACTTTTGTGCCTATTTCTCCATTCGGTTGAAAGAAAATAAAAGGATATAAACATGGTAAGTTTATTGTACATTTGGCGCGTATGTTTGTAAATA
Source organism: Streblospio benedicti (assembly GCA_019095985.1). Lineage (NCBI taxonomy): Eukaryota > Metazoa > Annelida > Polychaeta > Spionida > Spionidae > Streblospio > Streblospio benedicti. The sequence goes on from CM032659.1 coordinate 25,288,624, forward strand.
GAAAATAGTTTTAGGATGTCTCTCAAATGTGAGCTCAATTGAACGGATGCTGATTAGAAAATTGTGAATGCACGTGGCTTTGTGCAATGGTGGCAATTTGATAAGGAAATTTTGCGCGAATAATTGAATGAAAATGTGTTTATTTTTTCACTAAAATATTTGTTACACAGTGCGCGCATCATTTGATTGATAGATTAATATTTGCGTATAATTGGTTTAGTTTGTAACGGTATACTAGGTCAATGGTACATGCGCCTGCAAATGCGCAATATCTGCAACGGACACCCATCACCATAACAACGCAAATATAACATGCATTGAACATACTTTTTTTTTTACTTTACATGTGCATATACAATATTATGTTCATGAAAAATTATACTTGCAGTGTTTTCTGCAATAGTGATAATATGATTGATTATTTTTATTTATACAACCTCTTGAAAATGAAGTTATTAGCTACGATAAAGCGATATTTAGATCCTATTACAACACAGCCTGTCATCCATTTGTAAGATCAATTTCATCAAATTGAATTGAAAAATGTTAATGCATTAGTTGGACAAACTACCTGAATATGTAATTTTGCCAGTTATTCATAACTATTTGAATTTGCAACTGGTTTGATCTGCCCATGTCACAAGTTCACAAGGACAATAGTTATAATTGGTCTGGCTGGTGCATGTTTTTAGAGAATATAAACTAATTACCTTGAGAGTAAATGTTTGTGGTAATTAGTATATTTATATTGCATTTCACATATGTGTAAGGTTATCCAATCATTTAGCAGTTATTGCTCTTTTAAGTACAGAGCAATATTTATTGTATACCAAGCTTGAAAATATCCAATTTCCAAGATCAATGTCAGCATTGTTTCATACTATGTGAACCCACTTGGTAATCCTTTATTAACTATGAATCATGGATTATCAAGTGTAAATCCTGAATGTCAACTGTGGCTGGTGCCTACTGGTCATGCTGGTTGATCCACCAATTAGTTCACTCCTGCCAAACAATTTGAAAAGAATTTCTTACGGATAATGCTACCAAGAATTTTTAATGAGTATCACATCAAATAAATGCAAAGCGTAAGCAAATAATATCCACAAAATTATTTAATCCATATCTATCTGAGGATTTTGCGGGTATATTAGTCTCTGACGTACGTGCAAGGCCAGTCTCGCAGGGTTACCAGATACAATCAATATGTCCCATACAAACCAGATATGTATTATGTTGGCTATAGTTTTTGGCGGGTACGAGCAGGTGCAATTGATTTATTTCTATCATTCTGGATCTTCATGGAATGAAGCTTGGTATTTGTTTTGTATACAAATCAATTCGATATGATATGATGTTAACACCTTATTTAATTAATTCTTTTTCAATTAAAGAATCCATGATATACCAAGTATATCTTAATTACTAGATACTCCAATGAGCATTGTTTTAAGTTTGATTTAAAGAAATATTTTTATCAGAATGACTGTCAAGAAGTCTCACATTTTATCATAGACTTAATGCCAAGCAGTCATAAATTGACAGACTTAATTTACAGAGAATTCAACTTGAGATCTTATCTTTATGACCTCCAGTATCACAACTCGCCATACATACTTATGATTAATTGATAACTATATGATTCACACACTTCATACCCATGGACTTGGCACTCAAAATTAATATTAACATTTATATAAAGCACTTGAGACCTTATTTTTCAAGATTATTCAAATCCTAATTTTATTTAGTGGACTTGGTTTTTTATCCATTCTGACATTAGGCAGTTAGCCTTCAAAATAATGTTGATTTATTGCTGCATATTTGAAACTTGAATGAACTATTAATGCACAACGTTATCAATATCTGGTCAAACAAAAAGATTGCCACTGTTTGCCATTGACGTCACTCACTTACATTTGATATTCATTTACCAAATTAATCAAGTCGGCTGATGCATATGCACTCCAACTGGTATATTTTCCCCATGAATTACAACTGATCATATTTTGAATGCAAACTTCAATAACAAACTCTTTCTTCTTCATTTCAGCGGGAATGTATCTCTATCCATGTTGGCCAGGCCGGAGTCCAAGTAGGAAATGCCTGCTGGGAGCTGTACTGTCTGGAGCATGGCATCCAGCCAGACGGTCAGATGCCCAGTGACAAGACCATCGGCGGTGGAGACGATTCCTTCAACACGTTCTTCTCTGAGACCGGGGCGGGCAAGCACGTGCCCAGGGCCGTGTTCGTCGATCTGGAACCAACTGTAGTCGGTAAGTTTGTATTGTAAAACTTGATTTCTATATAGTAGGTGTTGCACATTCTATTTGTCAGTACTGGTCATCAGAAATAACTAGCAAGAGGCTTGACATGAATCAATTTGATCAGTTTTAATATGTAGGTGAATCTTTTTTAATTATTTTAGTATTGGAAATTAATTCCACACATACAAAAAAGAAACAACAAAACAAGTATGGCTAATTAGTAGTGATGGGAATCGGAGGTAGTATTGACTATCGATAATCGGTAGCACTGGCATCGTCAATTATCGATACATTATCGATGTCCACATTGTCCAGCTCAGCTAAAGATATTCATAGACATCCCTGGAAGTAACACTGGGTGTCAAGCTCACGGACTAGTCAATCGGACTGTATGCGATAGTACCTCACAGTGCATTCTTTATGATCTGGCATATCTTCATTTATTTGCACTATTTTCATGCTGTACTCTCATATAGTAATGTATTTGTCGTGTAAATGCGTGGTATAATATTTATTTCTAAATTTTTCTATTGCGGCCATTGTAGATACGCGTATTATCGCCCGCATGTTAGTTTTTAAAGATGCCGTGGTGCGGCGCTGCAGACGTCAGTATGTAAACAAGAAAATTGATACCTCTTGATCGTTGTCAAATGCATTGAGTGAAATTTATAAAATATGAACAGATTTTAATGTTTTTTAATAACTTTGAATTGTTGTGTATAATATCGATGATCAACTGTAGCAATCGATAATCGAATCGGGGCCCCCAAACGATGCATAATATCAATATTTCTATCGATCTGTGCATCACTACTAATTAGTTAAATAATTGTACAATTGAAGTCCTAAAACTTTGGTGACTATAGAATTGAAACTATAAAAGACACTTGTATAAATACGTTTTGCTAATAAGTAATGACAGTTAGCAACCCATTTTTTTCTAAAAGAGCCTAGAGCTTTCCTAAACAATACAATGAAAGAATTCGCACAATTGCTTATATAGAATTGAGACTTGTTACAATATCTTAAGTTTAAAGAAGCTTCTACAAATATTGTTGTAGGCTATAAAAGGCTTTATTGAAATAATAAATATGTCGTGTAACAATTAAAAGTTTGGTATATATTTCAATAAAAACTTTATAGTCGTTGCGAATCATATAGACATTTAAATATGTGAACTACTTCAGTAAAGTGCAAAATGAAGCTGCTTTTCATCAATAAAATAGCTCAAAGTTTTCATCACTTCTTTCCAGATGAGGTGCGTACCGGCACCTACCGCCAGCTGTTCCACCCTGAGCAGCTCATCACCGGCAAGGAGGATGCTGCCAACAACTACGCCCGTGGTCACTACACCATTGGCAAGGAGATCGTCGACTTGGTACTGGACAGGCTGAGAAAGTTGGCTGACCAGTGCACCGGTCTTCAGGGATTCCTCATCTTCCACTCCTTTGGTGGTGGTACCGGATCCGGATTCACTTCCCTTCTCATGGAGAGGCTTTCTGTTGATTATGGCAAGAAGTCCAAGCTGGAGTTTGCTATTTATCCTTCTCCCCAGGTGTCCACTGCTGTGGTTGAGCCCTACAACTCTATCTTGACCACCCACACCACCCTGGAGCATTCTGACTGTGCCTTCATGGTCGACAACGAGGCCATCTATGACATCTGCAGGAGAAACTTGGACATTGAGCGTCCCACTTATACCAACCTGAACAGGCTTCTTAGCCAGATTGTCAGCTCCATCACTGCCTCTCTGAGGTTCGATGGTGCCCTTAACGTAGATCTGACAGAGTTCCAGACCAACTTGGTGCCCTACCCACGTATCCATTTCCCTCTGGCCACCTATGCTCCTGTCATCTCTGCTGAGAAGGCTTATCATGAGCAGCTCTCTGTTGCTGAGATCACCAACGCCTGCTTTGAGCCAGCCAACCAGATGGTGAAATGCGACCCCCGTCATGGCAAGTACATGGCCTGCTGCATGCTGTACCGTGGGGATGTTGTCCCTAAGGATGTCAATGCTTCTATTGCCACCATCAAGACCAAGAGAACCATCCAGTTTGTTGACTGGTGTCCCACTGGCTTCAAAGTTGGCATCAACTACCAGCCCCGACCGTGGTGCCTGGTGGAGATCTGGCCAAGGTTCAGCGTGCTGTGTGCATGTTGAGCAACACCACGGCTATTGCCGAGGCCTGGGCTCGTCTGGATCACAAGTTTGATCTGATGTACGCCAAGCGTGCCTTTGTCCACTGGTACGTGGGAGAGGGCATGGAGGAGGGAGAGTTCTCTGAGGCCCGTGAGGATCTCGCTGCCTTGGAGAAAGATTACGAAGAGGTTGGAGTTGATTCCGTTGAGGGAGAAGGAGAGGAAGAGGGAGAAGAATATTAGACCAGAAATACATAAGAGTTATGGTTGTGAATCATGCAGCAAAGATTCTTATTTGACCATCAAAAAGGCACTTGATTCTTAATTGTCTCCCAAATTGGGATAAATTCATCCAACATAGAAAGTACTAAATTCTATTCTAAATTGATTTGATTTAGACTTGTCTATGTTTAAGTCAGTTTAACAAATTGTGATATGTGCTTTTGTATTGGACTGATTAATGCACCAAGATGGCAGGGACATTGTAACAGACAGTATTGTTGATTTGTTATTTAGATACCTTTAGAAGTGATGTCTTTTAACACTTGTCTTTACTAAATGTTTACATTGTTGAATGATTTTTATGTATTTATATTTTTTAAGAAGTTTTATCAGAAATAAAGACATTTTAATTCATACTTTTGTTAATTTACTTTTTTAGAACCAAATGAAACTGAATCTTTTTTGTCTAAAGCAACTAGATAATCAAATATATTTATTACAAAGTAAGAAATATTCTTTTTTCTTGTTTCTGTCTCAAAATTTTTAGGACTATTTTAAAACTGCTTGTTATGTTTAATTAGAATTTGATTTTATTTCAAATATTTATTCAAAGTGGTGAAAATATTTGAAAGAAAATAAAATTCTGGATTCACCAATAACCAGTTTTAAAACATCAGCAAGGTGGACAAAAATAGACCTTCATATGTTTCAAATTGGAAAATCTACATTAATTTTCATTGGTTATTGCTCTGTGATTGTTTTTCATGGAAGTTTAGCATTGGCATTCGGGAAATAAGTTTGCTGTGCTTGTTGGATATGATATTCTTTTTGTAAAACCACATTTTCAGAAATAATACCTAAGATTAAAATTTTTAGTGTAAGTGCATTTATGAGTAATTCTTATGTTTATATTCAACAGAAATTGACCATACTGAAGTCACATTTTGATGGCAAAGTAATTCCAATACATTAATATTTTTTGTACCATATTAAAAGTACAGATTGAATGGTGTACATAATTTGTGGATAAAATATATATCCAATCACATGCAATTATTTTGCCCTCTGGTGGGTGTTTCTAACTAGTGGACCCTAAAAGTATGATTCAATATTTGTAGATGGTTGTTTACGAAAAGCATATACAAGGGGAATCATCTATAGATAATATGCAATGAATATCTAAATTGAATAATTGCTTATTTCATCTATTTTATACAGCTTAAATCAATGGTGATTTAGGATAAAATGTAAAAGCTTAAACAAATAAATGGTAAATGCTGTCTAAACAACACAGTCTCTAGACAATTATTGATAAGTATCACCATCATTTACACTTTATACTGGTATATAAATAAGAAGATTGATACATCAATGATGTAATGTGTTTACATTAATATGCTATTAGATACTTTAAAATCTAAATTACTTCTAAAAAAAACAATACTCAATGCTTCCTAGTTTAGTTAGTTCTGAAAGATAATGTACTGTCTTAATATTTAAAATCTACAAATAAATTTAACTACTCACAAATCACTACTCCACTCAATTGAAGGAAAAAATCCTTGTTTCGTACAACATCAACTGTCCCATTTCTCATTCCACCGGTATTAGAATATTATCTAAAATAAACCCCCAACAGTGACTCATATACACATAAATTGAAATAATTATGAATATGATTAGGCAATAATTATGGGTGAAATGATTAAATCAATTTTCTATTAGTTCGTTTGCGTTATGTTAAAGATCCTCAGGACAGTCATGTCTACTGCCGATTAGGAGTATCCAAAAGCCAGTGAAAGCTTCGCACACTAGCTAGCCACTGCGAATGCATTTTCATAATGTGTCGCGTGCTGTTAAAACCAACCTATACGGATTACTAAAAGAGAAGAAAAAAGCTCACTACACGCTTCGTATTTAAGAAAAATATGTTTTAACCCAATCCTACAGATCAATGCTAATATATGTCAAGCTTGTTATTCAATGCACGAAATATTGAAACAATACACGTGCACAGTCAAAGAGATTCCCGTAGATTGACTATGATATATTCAACACAACACGATTTCTTCCTGTATCTCATTCGGACTGTTTCTTGATAACGTGTTTTGCAATACTTGCTGATAAGATACTGCTCCAATGAGGTACATTTTACTTGAAATGTCTATACATGCAAGCAAATACTCATGACATTCTTTGCATCATCCGTCTGGATCAGGATTCTCCTGGCTACGTGTGTCTACGGAACTCACTCTCTGGAGCTTCCCAACAATGTGGTCAGTGACCTCTACCAGAAGATTGGCGAGCTGTCCAGGAAAGTGGAAATCTTGGAGAGGAAAAGTAATGGTGAGCGCAACTTAATGTTTCTTGAACTGATGATACTTTACGTTGATACTGTAATGAGCTAATCACAGCTATAATCATAGTTTTGAATTTTGTTGTTGTTCATAAAAGCCTTAATTTGTTGGTCTTGTAGCCAGTAAGTTATCAGCATCTGCTGTTGTTGTTGCTCTTGCCGATTCTATATAGTGCGCGTTATTTTTTGTTTGGTTTTCTCATTCTAATTACACAGTATTAAAAACAGCATCCGTTATTAGTTGATGGTGATGCATGGAATATCCTCTGCCAAGAATAGTCACAGACATCTAATATTACCACCTATCCACATTTCTACTTCCATAAAGTCTATTCATGAACATCGTTAGGCCATACCTTTCCAGAACCTACCACAACTTTCTGCCGGGTCCCAGCAACCGTGGTTCAATACAACCCCCAATCAAAATCATCCCTCTATCGAGAACAACTCTACAAAAAATTCAACCTAATATATAGAAGAGCGTGAACCTTTACGATCGGGGGTTGGTCTTAATCTACTGTACTGTAATCCACGTCCTCTTCCTCTCTCGTACAGAGCCAACCTACGCGTTCATGGTGTCCGCAAGCGAGGAGCAAATGGTCCCGGAGAACGGAAGATTCCACTTCGACCACGTGGTGACCAACGTGGGCAACGCTTACGACGGCACCAGCGACTTCATCTGCCCGGTGGACGGCGTGTACGTGTTCAGCGTGCACCTCCTGTCCTCACACGGGACCGTGCTGCATGGCAACCTCGTGGTGGGCGACCAGGCCCTCACGCCCCTGTGGGTGGACGGCAGTGGGGGTGAGCTTCTTTTTCCCAATATTCGTGGCTTTTGATACACTACTTGTATTTGTGATTACGAGTTGCTTGTTTATTTCATATTTTTTTCGATACAGTAACAGTAGAACGTGTCTATGTCGACCCAGTTGGGATAATTGAAAAGAGAGATCTTCACAAAATCTAAGTAAAATTCATAATTTGCGACTCTGCACATTGCCAGATCAGAAGACAGACTATGCTTTGGCATATCATCTATGGTCCAATGGTACAATACCGCTCAGGTGACTCATTGACCTTTAACCCTGTATCTGAAAACCTGGGTCTGCTACTAGTGACTTCATATTCTACATTTAACAGTGCTGCCATGCTGTAAAGAGCCACTACGGGCAGGTGACAATCATGTACATGTACTGTACATGGCATATCAGCATACAAAACCCCTCAGACTCCTCAATGCCCCCAACCATTACCCCTTCATCTGAAAGCCTGGATCTTCCAGTGACCTCATACACTCCATGTGACTGCTGTAGGCAGCCACCACGGGCAGGCGGCGGTCATGTACGTGGCGGCGTGCGACGGCGGCACGCGTGTGCACGTGCAAGGCCACGCACCCGGCGTACCGGCCAACGGCGGAAACCACTGCAGCTTCTCTGGCTTCCTCCTCACCAGGACCTTCTAGAGTGGGCCGAACTCCCCACTGCTCATCATTCTGTATTACAGTCGAATGAACTACCCCAATCTACTACATCTTCAGAAAGTCTTGAAAATTTTAAACATCTTGTTCGGTCCATGTAGACAATATAGTATTTTTTATGTGTGTATTTGTGTGTTTGTGTGCGAGCGCGCTTGCGTGCATGTGTGCGTGCGATATATATGTGTGTAAATTCATACTAAGCTTGTGACATGCGCACTTCTTCACTTGGCACATTCCATCAATGTGCTGATGTTGCCCAGTAGGGGGTAGATGTTGCTGTAGATGAGAACCTCTCTATTGAGACCACTTGCGCAGTCTTTATAAAGACTGTTGAACAATAAACTGAGTCGTCTACATGTACATGTACGCTTAGAGGCTCAAAGGTGGTTCTAATGGGAGGTTCTAATGCATGCTAGAAAACAGTGGATATTACGTGAGTTCAATAAATGCTCACTCTAAAAAGTATTTTCATTATCAATAATAAATATAAGCTAGAATGTGGAAGACTGGTATAATTTCTACATTCAAGTAGATGACAAACCGTTCTGATTTCTGGGGTGTGTACTCACTAAAGTTACGGGGGTAGCCTGGTGTTATAAAATGGACACGTACCCAACAGTTTTTTTTTTTCTCCAATGATTATAGACAACAGAGGTGGAGTGTGTATGTGGGATTATTGTGCACGGAGATGAGAAATTCGTGCGTGGTGTAACTGTTTGATTTATGATAGAGTCTACTACACCATGGAGTTTTCTGCTCATGGTTTTGGGTTTCTATACAGTTTATTATATTTTTTGTGTCAGTTTAAAGCAGAAGCCAGTAAAGTAAAATTTGTCGTTAGAGGTTGGGACATTAGTACTATAGAGCCACTCAACTTCAAAGCACGAATCACATAATGTCCTTATTTCATTCTACGAGATGGAGACTAGCTGTGTGAGTGCAGTAAGGGGCTAAGTGACATATATAACAGTCCGTAGGCATACGTAATGATGATAATCATTAATTAAAATAATAATTAAGTGCATTATCAATAGTCTTACATAGACAAAATAGTATCAGTAAAGTTATATCCAATAAGCATTAAATCTGAAGTGATAATTCAAATAAATTATTAAAACAACTTGAAGATTTGTTTCTTGTCATTTTTTGCTTCTCCTGAAAACTTTGCTTTTTTCACTTAGCCCCTTACTGCATTCACGGGTCCAAATGTCACTTAGCCCCTTACTGCGCTCACAGATCCATATGTCACTTAGCCCCTCATTTACTGCCACTCTATGTAATATCGGCTGGTGGCAAGTTTGAAAACGTATAGCTATTGAGCCCTTGATATTCAGGGTGCTTACTGCGCTCACACAGCTCAATTTTATTCATAAACGTTTTCGAGCCCATTAAGAATCCTTTTCAAAATAAAACACCAAAAGTTGGTGTTTTATTTTGAAAATGTCAATCAACTCGTTTTTATTTCTGTTTTAATTTATATATATATTTCTATCAAACGCGTGTTTATGATTGTAAAATTGGAAGCTATAGGTGCAATATGTCAAGTATATAAAAAATAAAATCAGTGAAATTGTCTGAGGAGGTAGTTGCTGTTCATACCCAATTTTATTGGGGTCCACTTGGACCCCAGACAGGACGGGTACAGAGAACACAGACTTGTTCGATAATTTGACCTATTAAAATATGTATATAATAAAAACATAACACTTTATATGTTATTTTTATCTGACACAGTCATAATTAACATATGAATGTATTTGCATCACAGAAAGATCATGAATTGAAAAGAAAATCACATCAAATGATTGGGGTCCACATGGACCCCAAATCCCGTACTTTGAGATTTTTCAAACATTTTGGTTTAATGACCATACAATGGGTATTTTTGCATTATAACCGAGATAATCGTTTCGAATAGTTTGAACAAATGTTTAAAGGGTCTTGAACACCAGTAAATAGGGGCAAGAAGAAGATGGTGTTTTTTGTTTGTTTTTTTACCAGTTACCAACCTTTAATATACAAAATATCTACAAGATGGTTTTTTGTTTGTTTTTTTTTTGTTTGTTTTTTACCTTTAATATACAAACATCAGATGTCGTAACGTTGTTGGGTGTTCCAAGGGCAACCAGTAAACTGAAATGTTGCTGTGACAATGACTAAATTACTACAACACTTGTTATCTATTGCCATACAGTCAACCCTCAACATTTCTTCAGTTATATCAGATAAGAAAATAAAATAGCTTGAACATGTTCATATCATATTAACACAATTAATTTTTGTGAATGCGGCAATAACAATGAGAGCTTTGATTTTACTGAATTTAACTCTGATTTGCGCAAATGTCGCCTGGGTGGTTCATGGTGCAGAGATTGACCATGACACGGTCACAGATCTATATCAGCGAGTTTCTGAGCTCTCACAGTTACCAGCAAAGTTGGAAAAGCTTCAATATGGTGAGTTTAACTAGTACATGATTGTTCTATGAAAAAAACACCATTGAATGGATTGATATTGTTTTTTTTTTCTTTTTTTCTTTTTTTTATATAAAATTCTATTCAATTGCATATCAAAATAGGAATAACGTTCACTTCATGCTGAAATATATCTTATGAGCCTTTGTATAAATCACCCAGGTGTTTGAATATTATCGTTTGCAGTTTATAACTATTGGATGATTTTAAACTTAATTGTGTATCATATTTTTATAGAGCATCAACAACTGGCTGGGCGGGTAGGAAATCTGGAGAATCATATTGTAGGTAAGATACCACGCTCACATATATTTGAAGATCCGCCCTTATGATGTATTCACACATAAACCTTGCCAAAACATCATGATCATATGTATAGGAAGCATTTTATTGTAGTCCATTGGCGTGATCAAATAATCTGTATTTTAATGTAGTTGATTGATGTAATCAAATCATCTAAATACCTTTAACTATTCTCCATGGTCTCCAGCCTAACACAATCCCAGCTACATCTGAATTCGTTGTTTGTATTGTGTTTTCTCAATATTCAACCTTATGTTTACTACCGCAACATATATACATGTATTCACCAAATCTTTATTGCTTAACACCGTATGGGAACAAAAGAAAATATGCTGATACATGTATTCCAGAGCCGTTAACCGCCTTCACCGTCTATGGTTCGTCCGACCAAAACCTTCCGGCAGGTGGAAAATTCATCTTCAACTCCGTGGTGACAAACGTGGGAAACGGATATGACGTCACGACAAACGATTTCGCCTGCCCAGTGACCGGAATGTACCTGTTTTCTGCGCACATCCTCTCTCAGATCGGTCATACCATCAACTACGAGCTGGCTACTGACGGGTCGTGGGTGTCTTGCCCAGGATCTATGCTTCAGGACGAGGTATGTCTTTGGACACGTAATCACATGGCTTTCAAACACAACCATTTAAAACACTACAGTAAAACTGCTGAATTAAGACCACTTAAGGGATGACAGCATAGAGTTGTTTCAGTAGATACATGTAGGTGGTCTCATTATGGGGGTTCATAATGGTGGTATCTTTATGAGGGTTTCGGATTGCGATACATGGGCTTGATACAGAAGGGATGAGGTTATTGGGAAGGTCTACTGTATCACAAAGAGTTCTTGGTACCATAATGAAACAAAACACTGAATAAAGTTGAAATGAGTACCAAAAGTTTATGTAGCACGAATGTTCGTATTATCCATGCTTTCTCAAGTATAAAAGAGTTATATATTCACGTTTGTATTTATATATATGACATGAGAAAGCATCCGTGATGCAAAAATTCGTGTAAAATACAGTTTCACTTACCTATTTCAACTGGATTTAGTCTTTGGCTTTTTTTTTGAAAAGGGTGATAATGGCACTGATGAATACGTTTGAAATACACCAGTTGTAATTTTGCATATTATTTTATTTTCTTGTATTACTTAACAAGAGATTAATACACAGGCATTTATCATGTCTTACAATTGCTGTATGACCCTGCCTTTGCTTGGAAGTCTCCTTCGAGTCACAAGAAAATCACCAAAAACTGTGTTTGCTCAAATCTCACTGTGCTCGGCTAACCCACATCCCATGTCAGTTTTTGCATGTGTTGGACTTTATTCTACTTCGCATTACTGGGCATATTTAAGGGATATGATGAAATGACATTGAGCAGGGGAAATGCTTGGAGAAACAGTACGTTTTTTTGGGGAAATGCAAACAAAAATAATGTTCAATTTCAAGGAAGTGGTTAGTTAGTCTGAAAAACTTCCGGAATCTAGCACGAACCATACAAAAACATTCCTGAAATGCGCGGAAAGGCATAAAAAAGAAGAATTAAAAAAACGGAAGAAGGACGTTCCATGGGAAATAAGACCAACATGAGGGATGTGGTATTTTTGGCCAATATGAGTGATAGTCACGTCTGCGCTATGGTAGCAATGTGCTATAGTCTCCCCAGGGATTTTAGAAATATATAGTGTGATAAGGATGCCAAGATGTGCAGATGTAAAGTCGCTAGAATACGGCAAAACTGTTCCTTGCGACTGTAGATAAGAACACTTACACCCATAACTCTCTTGTCTCTCCAGGCGACCAGGGCCATCACGGCCAGGGCTCCGTGGTCTCGGCCCTCAGGTGCGAGGCGGGGCAGCGCGTGTGGGTGCGTAGCGTCTCCCAGACCGGCCCGACCCTCGGCTCGCACTGCAGCTTCTCGGGATTCCTCATCAGCACATCGCAGTGAAGCAATCGCACTTAAGGCTACTAGCTCATGATGGAAGGTCGTCGGCGAATAGCGTAGCGGTGCGAATATAAATGACTTTCAAATTTGCGTTTTGTTTAGAGTTTCTTAATCTTTACAAACTGTGGGTATGATATATATTTATATATTCATGAAATATATTTATATATTTTTTGTTCAATGTACATATATTTTTATTGTTATCTAAATAGGTATAGACTTCACCAACGGTTTGTGATTTCCCACACAATAACAACAAACATAACAACAAAATTAACCAAACCGATATGAAATAAACCAAAATCATGATGAACATTCACCTGGACAGTTCTTTCAAGTAGTTCAAGATTGATGATCAGTATGCGTTGTGTTATAGTAGTAAAATGTATGAAAGTTATCAGTGAAGTTATTTGCAGACAGTCTATCGGTTGAATTCAATTCGTCATTACTCTGACGACTTTGCAATTTTTTAGCAGCGTACCATGGTTCGTAGCATTGATAAGATCATTAAATCGAAAAAATGGTCGTCTCGTGAAATACCTTGGGATAAAAGCTTGCCTGTCAGTATCAAATCTAGGGCAAAGAAATATATACGCTGATTGAGTTCATTCATAAAACCGTCTCTTTGAAGTTTATTGGACAAATACATACAAAGACTCGTGTGTGTGTGTGTGAGGGGGGGTTACTTCAGGGGTGAATGGGTAGGAGGATGCCACTTAAGGTCCAAAATCGTACCCCTTAGTGAAACCAGTAAAACTATGAAAATGATACCCCCAGTGACACCACGGAGTGAAAACAATTGGGCATCATCCTAAGTGGTATAAACGGGTATTATTCTATGTGATACTGTATTGAAAACAGGAAGATTTACTACAAATCACATGATAATAGATTTAGAGATATTGATTTCCATGTGAATCTTTACTGGAATGTTTAAATCATGACTCCTTGTGAATCTGAGAGGGTGGAAAAGGTGACCCCTAGTGAAACCGAGGTGCTGGAAAAGGTGACCTTTATCAGTGGCAAATGCCGAATAGATCGACCATGGAAAATTCGTGCCAAGCAGGGCAGAAACGCATGAAAAGTACTTTGTTAATGGAGTCGCGACTTGTACCAAAACCTAGATGGCCTTTGCTTGATAAAAGGCGATTCCAAATAAAAACTGTAACAACTGACTAAAGTTAAATACGTGTAGAATATATAGATGCATGTTAAACTAAACTTCCAAGGCCCATGTTTAAAAAATAAAACTATTTACAATTACATTTTAAACAATCTTGTTTAATGATATTCAAGGAGACTTGTTGTGTATACTAGTCTGTATTAGTTTACTAAAATGCTTGAATGGAAATTCTTCCAAGTTGTATTCCCTTTTACTCCTTTATTATAATTATAATCTATGTGTACAAAAATGGTAAAGGTAAAAGCTGATTTTTTCACTCTGACTCCATTTCATGTTTTGAAATTCATGTAATGTATTTAAAAACAAAACATTGAAATGACATTTTATTAAAATGTATCACAGATTCCATTTCAATAGCATTCACGTTAGTGTTAAAGAGTCTTTGAAAATTTCAACCAAAGTTTAGTATTCCTCTTCTTCTTCCTCTCCTTCAACAGAGTCGACTCCGACCTCTTCATAATCTTTCTCCAAGGCAGCAAGATCCTCACGGGCCTCAGAGAATTCTCCCTCCTCCATGCCCTCTCCCACGTACCAGTGGACAAAGGCACGCTTAGCGTACATCAGATCAAACTTGTGATCCAGACGAGCCCAGGCCTCGGCAATAGCCGTGGTGTTGCTCAACATGCACACGGCACGCTGGACCTTGGCTAGATCACCACCAGGCACCACTGTCGGGGGCTGGTAGTTGATGCCAACTTTGAAGCCAGTTGGGCACCAGTCAACAAACTGGATGGTTCTCTTGGTTTTAATAGTGGCAATAGAAGCGTTGACATCCTTTGGAACAACATCTCCTCTATACAGAAGGCAGCAGGCCATATACTTGCCATGACGGGGGTCGCATTTCACCATCTGGTTGGCTGGCTCAAAGCAGGCGTTGGTGATCTCAGCAACAGAGAGCTGCTCATGATAAGCCTTCTCAGCAGAGATGACAGGGGCGTATGTAGCCAGAGGGAAGTGAATACGGGGGTAGGGCACCAAGTTGGTCTGGAACTCTGTCAGATCTACATTAAGGGCACCATCGAACCTAAGGGAGGCAGTGATAGAGCTGACAATCTGGCCAATCAATCTGTTGAGGTTGGTGTAAGTTGGGCGCTCAATGTCCAAGTTCCTCCTGCAAACATCATAGATAGCTTCATTGTCTACCATGAAGGCGCAGTCGGAATGCTCCAGGGTGGTGTGGGTGGTCAGGATAGAGTTGTAGGGCTCGACCACGGCAGTGGACACCTGGGGGGCTGGGTAGACAGCAAACTCCAGCTTGGACTTCTTTCCGTAGTCAACAGAGAGACGTTCCATAAGAAGGGAAGTGAATCCAGAGCCGGTACCGCCTCCAAAGGAGTGGAAGATGAGGAATCCCTGAAGACCAGTGCACTGGTCAGCAAGCTTCCTGATGCGGTCAAGCACG
This sequence comes from Streblospio benedicti, assembly GCA_019095985.1. Lineage (NCBI taxonomy): Eukaryota > Metazoa > Annelida > Polychaeta > Spionida > Spionidae > Streblospio > Streblospio benedicti. Next base: position 25,304,403 of record CM032659.1, read on the forward strand.
AGGTCAATGATCTCTTTGCCGATGGTGTAGTGACCACGGGCGTAGTTGTTGGCAGCATCCTCCTTGCCGGTGATGAGCTGCTCTGGGTGGAACAGCTGGCGGTAGGTGCCGGTACGCACCTCATCTGGAAAAGATGAACAGAAAGATTGTGCCCAGTGTTTCATATGAATTGAGCTGTGATTCAGCTTTATCAAGAGGGGCTGTAGAAGAATTAATCAATCAGATTTGTAACAAAGTTATATGCTTGTTTAAAATAGCAGGCGTTAAAAAATAGTATCAAATTGTTGCTTGGGACGTTACAACTTCATGGTTAAATTGCACATCATAGACACATAACTAGAGCTCATAATGTTATTCTAAACATAGATAAACGTGTTTCTTCTCTCATTTTACCATAAGTGGCGTACAACTTTGTGAATAAGATTAATTAATAAAGGTGCGAACCACAACCTACCGACTACAGTTGGCTCCAGATCGACGAACACGGCCCTGGGCACGTGCTTGCCCGCCCCGGTCTCGGAGAAGAAAGTGTTGAACGAATCGTCTCCGCCGCCGATGGTCTTGTCACTGGGCATCTGACCGTCTGGCTGGATGCCATGCTCCAGACAGTACAGCTCCCAGCAGGCATTACCGATCTGGACTCCGGCTTGGCCGACGTGGATAGAGATACATTCACGCTGAAATAAATAAAGAATAGCGTTATTTAGCTGTGGTATGTTCTCAACTATACTGATATGAACCAGCCAGGCTCGCATAACTTATTTAGAATATGAGATTATACCTGTGTGGATCCTTTGAAAGAGGGAGGGACATTACACCATAAAATGGGGGTGGGGGTGGGGGGTTTGGGTGTGCTTAATATGCCGTGTAATAAGTTTTTTTTAGAAAGGGGTGTTGGGGTCTTAAGAGTATGTGTGTCTTCAAATATGGTCACAATCATTTTTTATTTCAAACATAAATATGTATAATAGTAACATATTTGAGTCATGGTCGTAAATCTTTAAAGAATAAGAAAAAAGGGCCATAACATTTAGTCATGAAATAGAGGGGACTTTCTACAGGAGAAAGCGGACCTTAGAATTAGACACAGATATAAACATGGAAATTTGGTTGGAGTACATATATAACAGACTCTCATGTGATGTAGTTTTTAACTACTTATGTCAATAGAATTCTGCAGGGCACATAGCAATGCCGTGAATATAAATATCATGACGGTAAATAAGTGAACGATGTCGTATCTATCGTAAAAAAATATCAGAAATTGCATGCTCTAAAGTTACAGGTGAAAAGGGATTGTTGTATACACAATGTAGACAAGGATACAGTTATAAATCGCTATTGATAATGGTAGTAAACTGGCTTATCAAAATCTCCATGTGGGCGATTAACCCATTAAAGGTCCAATTACGTGACTCACGATTCACATCACCATTAGGACAAGCTAATCAAACAAGTGCACACAGTAAATTTGGAGGACTGCATGTTTGTTGTTCTGTTTCCAAGGTAATTTAGCACTTAGTCACTCCCAGTAATTTAGGAGCTATATTTCAAGCATTGTTACATGACAAGTAAAATATTGGCGACTCCAACACGTGTTGATAAACTGAAGATGATCCCATAAAATTGTAATATATTGCCTTGGCAGTGTTTACAGATGATATAAACGTTGATATGGCGAGTGGCTCTGGCTTGCCTGCTATCTTAAGAGTGTTTGATGATGATACGAATGTACTTGAGGGTTTAAACTGTTTCAATGGGCCTCGCAACAGGCCTGTTGTTTGCGAATGCACTTGAATCAACTGAATCTTTTGATTTGGATTTAAGAATTGTATAGCGTAAAAAGATGCTTTAACTGGTAAAAGGCTATACATTTAGATAGCTGTAACGCTTACTGTGCAGGAAAGCTACATAAAAAGCATATATTCTTTCAATGCCCGTTTGTATATATTATTAATGTTATGTAGATGTTGCATTATATTTGTTTTGAAAAGCTGAATACATGACTCGCTACAAATTGCATGTACAGTAGAATTTCTCCATCATGACATGCATTGCATAAAATGTATCTCGGTCTTATTACTACTGTCCGCAGACGCAGTTACGTTGGCTCTATTTTGTCACACATGCAATATCCTTGACTGAGACAACTTTCAGACCGTACTTTTAAAAAGGGCTCAGATCACTAAAGGGCCCACTAAGTGAATGCTCAATTGTACGATCTATAAACAATATTATGACTAAGCCCCATCTGCTTTGCTTAGCTTAGAGTGCTGGCATAAAATATTATTTATCATGAGTAGAGTATTCAATTTCCAGCTGCCGAGGAGAAAAATCATATGGGCATAATTGACCACCTTCCGAGAGCTCTGACAGCCATTGATGAGTCTTACTCCCTGAAATTCTATTTAGTCTAGCCCTATTCTACACGTATACATGGGCGTCTTACCACTAACTATGCACACTAAATATTAAAATAATTTAAAATAAAATAACTGGTTTGATACCTATTTAGTGTAAGCTTAATCTTTACCACATTTGTTTTCAATAAATAATCGGAACCACGCCCCCTTTCATTCAAATTGACACAAACAAATAAAAAGTAGGGGCGTTTAAATGAATACCATAACACATGCCCATCTGTATAGCTAGAAACAGTGACCACATACTAATATCATATATTGATAATCGTTACAGGTAGGCCTATTTATTTCACACACACAGAGGCAACATTGGTCACGTTCATTCATCAGTTGGGTACCATTTTCTACTTCTGAAACTATCCACAGTGTATTGTGGAATTGTATAGCGTGATTTGCTAACAATTTCATTTCAATTGAATATCTAAACCAACACATGCTACCCACGTGATATGCAATCGCATGAGGCGGAGTTGATGATCATATAGACGCCTATGTTGCACAATTCTATGGTTAGAATGAATTAAAAACCATTGAAAAAAGGGAGCTTTTTCAGAGCATAAAGATTCCTCAGTGACTTAATTGCGAAACTGTCATTAACTTCAGCGTAATTAGGTAGAAATCTATAGACCACAAACAGTCAGGTGGTAGGTAACACGCTGCCAGCTAAGTATGGACAGAATACAGAACAAAGAGAACGATGACTGATATATTGATTGTATTGTAAACATCTGGTCACAGCCCATCTGAACCTTGCTGTTTTGATGCTACTACTGGTTTTAACAACGTATTTCAATATACCATGCATATGCTTCATCGGCGGTCTATTGTAATCTCTTTCCAACTGTACATATATCCAGTGTTATATACAGTAGATTGCAATACATGTATATGATTTTCAATCATGCAATTTTATGAATAAATAATAAGACCAAAATAGATGAGGATGTTCATGCCTGAAAACGTACAAAAGGCAGTTATATTCTGAACTTATCACACCACTTGATATCAAATAGCTATAGATAAGTTTAAAACCATTGTGTCGTTGAATATTGAAAACAAATGGAAGAATATGGAAGATAATGCATCCACTTACCATTAGATTTTAATGTATCTGCGATATGTTTTTAATCTGTTGTTTTAACTTATTCTATCATTGTGGAAAGCACACAAAATGGCCAGAATCGAATCAATTCGGTGTCACGTTTTACAACACGATTGTGTACAGTTTGAATAAATTAGGTTCATTAGTAAACGTTCTAGCTTGTCCAGAGACATACACACATAAACATAGTTGCTTACAAACGAAACAAACACAATGCTTTGCTCTAAACGGCAGAAGCGACGCAAACATTAGTTAATGCTACATTTAATCTGCACAATGTGCATGAATCATATTAATATTTGAATACTAATGAAATCGATCAACTTACCATGATGCTGGATGTAGAGGAAGCTTGGACTCACGGCTTGACTGTAAAGTGTCTCTGTGAGCTTTGAAAATCAGCCGAAAGGGCCAGTTTATATAGCGGCCGAGTAACGACGGAAATTGCCGAAGTCGGCTTTCGGCAGACGGAACTTTTCAATCACCTTCTGATAAGGTCGATTCTTAAGCTATTTTTATGACCATAATTTTAAAATGTAGCACCGCAATGGCTAGTAAATTTGAAGACGTAGATTGATTGTTACGATGTTTTACATATATACTGGTACACATGTATAACAGGTTTCCACAGATTTTGCGTACTAAAATTTAATGACTTTTCAATGACTTTTTAAGGTAAATTTTAATGTTTCCAAGCAATTTTTCCAGCAACCAATATATAGCTTCATTTAAATAGGGTCCATGTGAAGATCAACGAGGACAATTATATGTATATGATAGATTTCTTTTTTTTCCCGCACACATCTACAGATAAATATTTCTTTAAAAAATAATGCAATATATTGTTGGTGTCTCGCTTAGAATGTAAATGTCTTATACTAGACCATGGGAAGACACCAAGTTGTAGAATATAACAAAATTTAATCTCCGTACAAACAGCATTTAAATTACTGGTTCAACCAAAATGCGATGACTTTTCAATGATGTTTGTACAAAATTCATGTTCTCAATGTATTGTTACAAAAATCAATTAGTTTTCCAGGATCTTCAAAAAATATATCGATTTCAATTACTTTTCCTGACTCTGTGGAAAATCTGTATAACATAGGAACTAGGTAAAGGTTTATACATCAAAATGGAAACTGTGTCGTATGGCCGTTGGTTCGAATCCCACCAGAGACTAAGTGATATTTTCCCAAAATGAATTGAGGTCCATAGGCAGATCCAGGTTTTGGAAAGGGGGGGGGCACTTAAGGATTTCATCAAAAACCCTACAAAAAATGAAGTATTTTGGTGGGAAAAGTGGGGTGCGCCCCCCTTTCTGCCTTTGAGGTCATAGGCCTAATGATTTAATTACATACATGCATAATGATTCCAAATGTGTGTGTTTTATGATATGAGTTGCAGCGTGTCCTATCATATTTATTTAATAGCAGTCAAAACAATATTTTATTGTATTTCGTGTGGGTGGGTGTGTTTCGAGGAGGGAGATCTCCTCCTCGGAGTCAACGGAGCAATAGAGCTGTTATTCTGCATGCTCTCCTTAACTGGTATGTAAAGCAGTTTTGGAATCTATTTAACAGTAGGCCAAACAAAACAGTAACACTTCTTTATACCCGCTTTAATGTTCCAAAATGTTTAAAATATTTCAAAATGTCCAAAATATCAGTTTAACGACATTTTGTTTGGTCTACTGTTAAATAGATATAGTGTGAAAAATGCCAATGACCTTTAAATATGAAAGTCGCTAACAGTGAATAGCAGTGAATTGCAGAATAAACAACCACATTTACATTTTATTTATTTATTTACTCCTCTAGGAAGGCATGCAGAATAACAGCTCTATTGCTCCATTGACTCCTCTCCCCTCCTCGAAACACACCCACCCACACAATAAAAATCAACAATAAACAGAACAAATAAAGTTAATTGAAAATTTTATTGTAGTGTCATTGCAATCAAAATTATTAATAATAACGCAAGCTCCCAACTGTTAAACAGCAATTCTAATACAGTATTATTATGGATACAACTTCCAACATGGAACATCCAGCAACTATAAAAAAAATAGCATACCACATGTTGAATACCAGTATACAATTTTTTTAATGAATTTCCTAGTTTATTTGAGTACATTGTAGTCATTTTCAAATACTTCTACAAATCACACGTCTATCTTTCTCATTGAAATATCCCCCGAGTATGGTGAGGAGAAAAATGAATGACAAGAAATAATAATTATGTTAGCTCAAATGAAATCTATAGCTATATCAAAACATTTCAATGGTCATCATATAACAACACCAAAACTATGAAACTATATACAAACCTCCATCTTGAAATACCCATATAAGAATACCAAGCATACAGTGTGATTATATATAGACACAAATATAACCTACACGTACTAATAGCATGTAAATTGTAAAAAAGTAATACAAGTTTTCAAAAGTTCAGCCTCATTCAACCAGCCTCTATTGGGAGAAGTGTATCATATTAATGGGTTTTATTTCTTTACATGTATGCTTAATTTCAAAAGATTTGATAGAATAATAAACGAAGCATCAAAATTATCTGTCTTAAACGTTTTTGACATGTGTCCTCTTCAGAATATAACTAGTACTTACAATTAAAATAACTGTGCTTTTCACCATTTTAATTGTAAGTTATAATTTGAATAGGAAAAATGTCGAAAACACCCAAAATAAATAATTTTGATACTTCTTTTATCATTCTGTCAAATCTTTTGAAAATAAGCATATATTTGTAAAAAATAAAAAATAAAACTAATGTGATGCACATACAATATGGAATGACCCTTACACATCAAATATTAAATAAGGGGATTAGGAACATGTGGATAATCACCAAGGGTCTGGTTGATCAAGATCGGCACAGCACTTTAAGTGTGATATGATTTATTCTATTATTCTCTGTTATATTCTATTATATTCTTATTTCTATCTAATTCTATTCGACGCTTCAAAGCGCATAATACATGTACACGTACATGTACATGTACATTAATTAAACAGGAAGTTGTTGATGGCACCTTCAATTTTCTGATAAAATGGTTAACCCAGATTCATAAGTAAATAATTTGTAAGGGTTTCTCATATAGGCTTGCATATGTCTTATTTTCATAGTATTTGACATTTACGTTTGTTTTTTCTTCTATGGACCAAGCCCTCTGCTATATTTTCCTTAAAGATATCGAGTTCGACGTGTTTTGCAAATTCAAGTTTTGCAACAGACTCACTATAGATTGATACATTGGCAGATGTCGATGTTGCGCCGTCACCAATGTCTTCAGCAAAATCTTCAACAAAGAATGTCACCCGGACATAAGGGGAGGATTTCACTATTTTCAAAATATCCTCCATGGATTTGTCTTCATTGTTAAAAACCATCTTATGTTTCTCTGCACTATTATTTACCTTTCTACAGTAACCAGAAATGAAGATAATTTGAATTAGTGAGCTTTGATTTTTAATGAACTCACTCATTAAATTCTCGAGGTGATCGTAAGAAATAACATCAACAGAATCAAAAGGATAACCGTTAGCACTAAGTAGATGTTTATTAACTTGTTTATTAGCTTGGTCAGAGCAAGGATATTTTATTTTGAAGTGTTTATAGTGTTTTATTTCTTTCTTCAGCTGAGCAATTTTTTCTTTGATCTTATCTAAATTTCTACCAATTATTTCATAATGTGATGTTGTTGGCTCACACTCCTTTTCCTTTATGAACAAATCGCGCGTCTGGCTGGAAATGAAGTTGATAAATATAAATATCTAAATGACATATTATCTATAGCATGTATAACGATTATCATCTAGTATATTTTCTCGTTCAGGACAGGGTGTTCGAGGCTGTATATTTAATATCAGAGGGATTCCTAGGGTGTCGTAAAACCTTATATCTATTAGAGCCATACACAGTCACAATTGTACCTACTCTTCATCTTTGCACTTGATATATGGTTTATATGAGCGGTTTTTGTAATACTAGAAGTAAAAACTATTAGATATAAGGTCTTTTGAAAGATTACTCTGACCTATAAACAATCTATTCAAGTGCTGGTGATTCACTCTAATACTACCCTGACATACAAAAAGAACTATGTATCAAAACTATAAACTATGTCCCATTCAAAAGCATTGTACCAAATCGAAGCGTTTTTTTGCTGCAAAAAGCATTGTGTCGTCGGGGGGTTTATAGATTATGGGCCTATTACTCAATACAAGAATCAGGTAGAATATCTATCCATGATTTTATAAAATATCTTTATAAAAATTGTGCAAAGTCTGAGTGACATACTTATCATTTAACTTTACGTTGAATTCTTTTTCGATGTATTCTTTAAGGTTTTGACATTTCAGCTGAAAGAAACCGGACTCATCACTTGGGATCCAGTTGTCCACAAATAGATTACCAATAATTTTCAAACTGAAAACAAATTATACTGAAATTAAACTAGAAGTACCAAACTTTTTTCAAAAATGTATACAAAAAACATAATTTTCTAGAATCATATAATGTGCTTCAGCATCAAAAGATGAGATGTTTTATGTTTTTTACAAAATACTTTGCTCTTCCATAAAGAAGATGGAATGCTCTCTCTAAACTTGCAAACATAAAGAGAGCAACACACTGGCGCTGAAGGCATGGCATTTGCTGGAACTCCATATCTAACATATACAGTACATGTACTTTTGAGGCCCTAGGAAAATTGTAATGCTATACAAGCTGACTGAGGTAGTAATCTTTCAGCACATTTTGATTGTTTTGAATAATACATATACTGGTGGCATTTTCTGATTTTTGTGATTTGGTATCAAATATTTAAATGGAAAAAAATGACGGTGAATCTACATACATGCATCTAATAAGGGCCCCCTTTTTCTTATTTTATGAACTCATGGAGCTCGCTAAATGTTGCCCTCCCCCCCCTCCACACACACACCCCTGTAGCCCCTTCTTCAAAACATAATTTTTTACTCTATATTTAAAATATTTGAAAATGCATAGAATCTCACCTTGGAGATTTTTGGTTGGCTTATCAAGCGGAGGGTAGAGTCTGTTCGGCTTTCCGTCCTTGACAAGTACATAAATTTAGTGCTATATCAGACGGCTTATAAATTCCCCGTTGCGCATCACCTTCCGCTCAATGTTGTGTTTTGGGGGAAAAAATTCAGAACACAATCTTCAAACTCTTTTGATGTTGGGTTTTTTTGTATATCATGCATTTATTCAACGCTTATTAACATAGGGCCTTTGGATCCCAAAGCACAGCGCTTACCTTTCCCCTTCCCCAAAAAATCCGCCCCAAAAACACAAAAATTTTGGGGGGGGTGATTTTTTGGGGGTCTCTTTTTTTTTGAAAATTTCCCTCTTCATACAGAATAAATTTTCCCCCTTTAAAATTTTTGAAAGGAAATCAAAAACACCGACAAGCTTTAATATCTTTTTTTAAAAAATTTTATATTCCCGTTTTGCTTTTTTTTGGGCCCCTTTACTTTCCCCCCTAAAATTGTGAAGAACAGGTTTTTTTTTTCCCAATTTTTAAAGCCCTCCCCCGAAACCATTGGGTTTTGTTCCCTTTTGATGGCTATATTGAAAAAAATTTCCCCGGTTTCTAAATAGATTGGGTTCTTTTAAACATT
>CM032659.1:25313693-25397260 GCA_019095985.1 Streblospio benedicti
TTTGTTTTAAAAGTTTCTATGTAATGTAAATGCCGTTGTAGACTAGTAAAACAAAAATATTCTCTTCTGTATGTTAAAAATAGCGTACATTTGCTTTGGTTATATTTTGCGGCAGTGGTTATATTTTGCGTCACCAGGTCCATTTTCGGGGTAGTGGTTACGTTTTGCGTTAACGCAAAACATAGCTGGTTATGTTTTGAGGCTGGTTATGTTTTGCGGTCTAACACATGGTAAGATGTTCCACGCTTGTGTTAGCTTGAGTGTGTCGGGTCACTCACATTCCTAGTGTTTCTGGATTACTAGACCTCATCAATCGATAGTTAAAACTTTATTTCAGGCACCAAACCATCAGTTGTCATTCAACAGCGCCTCAGCGTGTACGTTGCTGATGTGTGTTCAGAGAGTCCAATGCCAGATGCTAATCGTTCAATTCACAATTTATTGAAAATAACTAAAACAGCAGACACCGTGTAACACTGGATATAAACATACAGTGTAAAAGAGATTTCCGTAGACCGACGATGACCTTTCAAAATAAAAGCCAACTCCTAACCAACACTTCCCAAAATCCTTATCTTTTAATGTTATGCGCCTAGCATTTTGTACCCTGCAATGATGCCCGTAGCTGCTCAGGGCAATTATAGAGTATGATTGTTGGTCAAATAAGACTGCTCCCTGGAGAGCCATACAGGCCGCCCGGCCGGGCCATTAGAGCGCTATTGAAGTGACGGACCTCACCCCGACCCTCATGACAAGCCCTTGGAGGCTCTACAAAGGCACATCATAGAACATAATCTATCTCAATTGACAGTAATGTCAGTTGCGTGCGCAATGGGTTTTATACATGTATGTTTTCTATCTGAATCTATTATTATTTTATAAATCCGCACGCGAATGTCATTGATGGTGTTCTTTTTATAACCGCGGGCACAGCTTGACAGTGCATGTGGTTTTGTTTTGGAAGCCAATGAGCATTAGATTGGTAAATGGTGATGGTAATATGTTCCATGCTTGTGTTTGTAGGTTCACTCACATTCCTATTGTTTCTGATTTACTAGGACCTCATTAATCAATAGTTAAAACTTTAGTTCAGGCAACCTGGACAACTACAGTATGTTTAGCAAGAGGAAATACAATGACTCTAACCCTAGATGTAGTACTCGTTTGATATTTAACATATTTTAGAATGGCCTGACAAATAAGGTTATCAGTGGCATGGAAAGATTAAGCTTCATATGTGAAACTACTATGATTAAAGGACCCACACATTGCCATCTTATATCAAATATTTAAGAAAAACAGACGGAAATTATCTGCAAACACAGTGCAATAGTGATAAGAGCCTCAAATGACGGATCACACTGGAAATGAGCACACAGACAAACAAATTCACAATATGAACATTCCCATCATCCATTTACCAAGCACTATGACATCACCATGCAGTATCCTGCAGGTCATTGGCCAAGGATGACCGCTGCTGCTGCTACAGAGGATCGCCTTGCATTATTGATAGCTGGTCACTTTGGTACGTGAGACATGCAGAATGTTAAGGTCACATATTGTTTGTCTCCTTTGCTCAATGTTAACAAGGCGAGATGGGACAGTGACAAATACACATGCTAACAACAGTCTGCATTGGGAATGTGTAGTTCAAACATTGACGTGTATCGCTTGTCAAGGCTCCTAGTAATCAGCAATACACTGTAGGTTGCCCTCATTCATAAAAGAAACAACACAGTTCACGTTGCCGGGTAGATAACAAGCGGGGATGGGGAGAATATAAGAGGATATTTATCAGTGAGGGTAGTAGAAATAGTTGACGTGGACATTTCCAACAGAGGTGGGTCTGTGTACAGCAGGATGTACATGTGAGGCTGATTTAACGGAACAATCCAATCTTTTCCACCATTGAATAGGAAGTTAAAAGTTTTACCGGTTATTTGAATGGTGGTAAGGACATCGGCAGCAGCATTATGAGAGAAGAATCGCCGACAACCAAATGTTGCATCTTAATTAATTCGTAATTCAAAATAGTTACACTGTTGACAGTGCAAGCTGACATAGTAGTAGCAGGAGACTGTTAGTGCAGTTGTCAGACGTAGTCACATAGTCTTCTAATTGGTTCGTCTCTCATTTGTGTGTTTTTCTTATCTTGTGAATCGTTTATTAGTATCAGGTGGCCGAAGATAACTAGCAAGCTCACATGGCAATGGCGTCTATATTTACCTGTACAAAATATACACTCTACTGCTACTCTCCGTGCTACCTTCAGTATACATTGAAATATTCATACAGCCAAAATCTCTAATTATCTTATTCTTTTCTTATTCATCATAATAAAAATGAACTAGGTTGTTTTATTCTAAAATTGTACACATCATAGCCTATATGAAATGACCACCCTAGTTCCAAGACCGTCCCAGAGACCACTTTCAGTTTTCTAATCTTTCTAGTCTTTACCATGTCAGGACCTTGTTACCATTCCCTTTTAGCTCAAGACTAGGTCACAACTTGGTATGGATCCCCATTCCACTATCGTAACTAGCATCAAAACCAGGTTACGACCTGTTGAATTTTCTTAGTCCTTACCTGGTCGCCATGGTCGGGATCATGTCTGGACCATATCTGACCCATGTCTTAACAGTATCGAGACAAAGTCTTTACCATGTCTGGATCTTGTCTCGATCTTGTTGCCCGATTCAGTCTGGACCTGGTCGTTACCAAGTATTTTTGGATGGCGACGGTGGAATGTGTAAAACATTTTCATAAATGTCTCGATCTGGTCCTCGATATCGGCCACTTCTCCAGGTGCCGAGTAGGTAAGGAGTACGTCACGATAGTGCAATTGGGATCGGGGAGGGGGGGGGGCGGGTAAACAGGCCATCTTTCTATTGAAACCTAGTGGCAATATCTGCCAATGCACCATACTTTTGTACAGTATATCTCATTGCACACAAAAAGGCTGCAAAACGCACATGCGACTTACGTGTGATGGAGCCCCCTCGCGGGAGGGGCTCCCCTCACTGTAAATGACCTCACCACCCGGCTACGTAAACAGATTACACGGTAAATAGTTGTTAAAGCTGTGTATTTACGGTCAAAGTCATCAGGGGGCGCCCCCACGGACCTGTATTTCACTAACTAAAATGGGGAATGTTTTCTGCAATGCTCATACGTTCAACAGCCACTTTAAAAAAAAGTTTCAATGAGTGTTGTTAGCCAGAATAGGCCTTTAACTCGCTATTTTTGTGTGAACCGTGTGCTGTAAATTGCGATAGTTCCCTATAGTTCATTGCTGAATTGTGGTATTATAACAATACAATATTATAGCAAAAAACACATTGTGTGGTATTGTACCGAGGACGTGATTATCATGTCAAAATAAAAGTCACGAATGATGTGTAATTTCAGTCATTGGAGTCATGTGATGATGCGGTGGTGTACAATGATTTGTATAGTTCATCCGCCACGTGTTAATGATATCTAAATTAAACAATACCACACACCATCTATATAGAATAAACCATTACCCAAACGGATGATGGAGACGTTTTAACAGTAGAACACAAACACCTGCGATCTTCATTTGAACTGTGCAGTGGCTAGAAATACAAATCACTGACGCATGCGCATAGGAGTAGGAGTTGTGTGAGGAGTAATTTTACTCTTTTACAGGAGTAGGCATGCCTCTACTCTCTTGGCGGAGCAAAATGACTATACACCGGTTTTACATTACATGAGTGGTATAGTATTCATGCGGTGCATACATGATACACATGAACTCGTACGTGGCCAGCTCTTAAGCCTGAAAACACACATTGGCAAAATTCCCGCCTATGAAGCTCTACGTACATGATACATGAACACAATGGCAAGCTGGCGAATTCATCAGAAAACTTTGAACTTGTTCAAACTTTGTTGTCGAACGTACAAAATCGGATGTATTCGTTGCTCAGATTCGCAGATGATTGCCTATGTGTAAAAGCGGGTTTTGGACGATTCTATTGAGAACATAACTGGTCTTGGTACATCTGCAGATCTAGATTTTTGGAAAACGGGTTTTAGGACTGACACTTGAGGAATCTGAGGGGTTTCGTCTGTGCAACCGATATCAGAGATGCCAAAAAACCACCTTGTAACTGAAATAACTTTTTGGAAAAGAGCGATTGGGTGGGGAGGGGGAGGGGGTCACCCCCTGCACCGCAACCCCCCTCCCCCGCCAACCACACACCACCACTACCCCACAAGCAGGAGCTTCTCGTGTGCTAGATGGCTGGAGTAACGCCAAAACTTGTACAGGAAAAAAAAAGCTAAATTCATTGTTATAGCTGTAGAGTTTATTTAATATGTATGGCCAAGATTAAAAATAGTCCTGTTGCGGATGTTACAAGACGATCTGTGGCCACGTAACAAGGGTTACAGCGACTGTGGCCATGAATAATGCAGGCGCTAACTAGGCCACTTTACCCGCCGCCGTCATGGAGCTCACTTAGACCGCAGTTAGCGGAGACGTATGGCTGGAGATGATGGTAACAATTGTAACAATTGTCCGTGAAATATACACAGGCCCGTGCACGGGGTCCGAACATACGTGCTCTGCCTCCTTTCGATACTTCCGCACAGACGAAATGCGCGTGCGTGCCCATAGATGAAGGGTTTTAAAAGTGTCTATTTTACTGCCCAGGTAACACGGATAAACAATGCCCGAGAAAACGGCCGTGTCGCCATGTCAATCTTATACTGACACATATAGACAGGTCCATTTTCCCACAAAAATTCTTCATTTTCATAGGGGTTTTGCCATATCTGCCATCGATCGCGCGTACTAAAGCCATGAAATCCCTTAAGTGCACTCCCCTTTCCAAAAACCTGGATCTGCCATTGCTGACATATACAGCTGATTGCAGAGAAGCACTAGTCTGTTGTCTTATGACGGAGTTCAGAGATAGCCAGGCATTCAAAAGGAGAGCAGGCTATTACTGGACATGTGACCTCAGCAATTCTTGTCAATGCTATCACTACTCCAGTGTTTATATTAGTGTACCCGTGGCAACCAACCAGAGCTGGGGTCTTCACGTGAGTTTGTTGTGTACCAAACCTGACCAATTAAAGCAATAGACAGTGTTTAACATAATCAGCTATGGAAACTCCCCAGTTATGATATCTGGGATGGAATACATAACTTTATGAAATTGACAGTGGGATTGATAAATATAAATGGCACACTAGACTGGGGTGACATTGGTAGAATGGGTATAAAATAAAAATTTAGACTTTGGACTGTGCAATCGATATGTCTATGCTCTGAGTAGGTACAGCATCTACCACAACCCTCAACGACCTTCGTTCACGTATTCCTTAACCTCTCAGCACCTGGCACTATACTGTGCACGCGATTAATCTAATGTGTATTGTATTATAGAATGTGATGAGTTTTACATGTACATAAATGTACGGGTTTTATAATCTGCTACCCATACGCTCATGTCACTCTATATTACACGTACCTTTCTCAACTCCCCACTGAGCGTACAGTACAATTGCACGAACCAACCACATTAACACTCACTCGAATGACTTTTACTTACTTAGCTTGTGTGAGTCACGGAGCAGTGTGCAAGTGTTAAGGAATGAATTTGCTCAACACCCCCCAACAGGATCCGACCAGGACTCGAACCCACGACCTTCTGGTGACCGAAGTCCCTAGCCACATGACAACAACAGCAATCTAAGCCTATGTGGAATGCATTAACTTGCCATATAAGCACAGCGTCGCTGTTGCTGTGCACTTGCTATATGTCTGAATTTCTGCAGAAAAAGGACATTTGAAATCTGGCAGCCCCTTAAAAGTGTAGCTCACAAACTTAAGTGGCAATTTGCGGAGACGTGAGTGCCGCAAACGAGATTTTCTCCTCTGACCTTGCACAGCTTTCTAACGCAATAACCGCCATTACGTGAGTGTGGCGGCTGGCAAGTGCTCCTGTCTTTAAAGTGAAGATCTGTATGAAACGACCGACAAAACACAATTACCGAGAGCATAGAGAGAAGGGAAGACACTTGTTAGCGTGATGATATAGTCTAGATAGTAACACAGAGGGAGCAGTCATAATGGGACAGGAAAGCATAATAATTTGGCGAGGCATACATATTTTTTTAATATATTGTAGCAGCTAATCAAAGCTTTTTTAAACGTACACACAACTCGTCACTTCAACAGTGATGTTATTTCTCATGAAACTGAGCCGAGGCGAATGTCCATCACTCATTTTTAATGTGTATGTGCATGTCTATCACACTATGGACGAATACTGCTGGAGATTTACCCCAGTACATGCAAAATACCTACAGTATACAATATTCACAGGTCTACATTGTGCTATTTATACACAGTGCTATCAACACTCTTTTATACCCTTAGCAAGGTTCTATTTTCACCGAGTTGATTGTCCATCACAGTTGCATCGCCTGCCAGGAAATTCAATTTCGATTCGATCTGCCGTCCCCTCGGGCCAGGAACACGGACGGTGCTGGCCTCTTTGTGTGCAGGCTCTACGCGGAAGTGGAGTGAAGGACAAGGCTGCTTTACAATACAGCCTGGATGGCTTTGCACATTACTGTCAAGAAAACCCTGCATGCGCTTCTTCAATTAAGCGGTAGTTTATACACCAACGACGGTGGGGTATGCATATTATTATTTCCAGGTATAGAGAACTGAATTGTGAAAATGACAACACACTTAATTTAATAATAAACTTTTGAACCATTCGAAACAGCCCAATACAAGTGTGCTAGCAAAGAATAACTAAAATTATACATGAAAAATAAGTCTTTTCTTTTCTAATTTCAGTGTTTTGCAACAAGTCTAAACTGCACAATTTTGTCTAAACTTGCGTAATTGCTTGCTGTAGCACTAGCCCCCGCCTCCCTCCAGCCCCGTGCTGGGCACGTCCGGACGCCTCCCGCACGATGGATGGTGACGCGTAGAGCTCGGGGAGGACGAGTGCTTTATGACCTGCTCAGCCTCATCTCTCAAAAGGCGGGTGCTGGGCACGCGGGAAGTCCTATACCCGGCTTTAGCTGTGTTTATGATCTGCTGTGTTTATGAAGGTAGGTCTGTCAGCCTGTTTGGGTGGCTGTCTGAGGGTGTGCAGGGAGAGATACGCGAAAATGTGAAGAACAGGTGATGATTGAATAATGATTATTGCATTAGTTAGATGCAGTGTTTGGTTGTAGGTGGTTCTTCTTATCGGGTCTCTGCTACTGTGTCCTTTCCCACCATTCCACCAAAGGTTAAAAGTCAAAAGTTAGATTAACTTGAATCAAAGAAACAAACTTTTAAAAATCTTGATTGAATGATGGAAGGTTTAGCATCAATAGCATTACGAAAGTACACTTAAAACAACAATAGAACAGCTACAATAAATGAAAACGAATTGCCAAGGGAATGACAAGTTAAAATGGGTGGCGACACATGTAAAATATAGGTTTTATATAGCTACATAACTCTCACATCTCTCAAGGCTTAAAGAAAAATATTTATGCACCTATTGTAGTCCGTTTGGGGATACACATCACACGCCACTTGCAAGATAAAAATATACGACCTGCCGTTGGATTGGGGTAGGGTAACTTCAGAAATGTCAGTACTAAATGCCAGTAAATACCACAAACACATAAACAAAATAAAACCAGAGAAACTGCCACCAGGAGGAAACACATGGTAGTTTAGAGGAGCAGGTAACATTTAGCAGTGCTTCCAAGCGAGGCTCTAAGTTTTCTGCGCTACTTAAACGATCACTAAAATGCTTTCTAACCCAGCTTTTCCTTCACCTAGAGCAAACATAACATGTTGTAAATACCAACCAATACCCTGTTATGCTATTACACGATATTGTATTTCAGAATATGAATAACACTAAGCCCGCCTTCTAACAGCCGTCGGGAGTTTTTAAAGGACACAGACTCCCGCGTGGACGCAACAAGATCTGTACAGACGCAGGTCAGGTGTGGCCAAACCTTTAGAAGGCAAATTACCTCAGTCTGAGCAATTCTGTTAAACTGTCGTGTGACCATTAAATCACTAATTGGCACACTCTATACTCATGACTCCCTCGTGTATTATGCATGCACAGTGTATACATGGTAATATGTTCTGTTTAAATTTGCCAGACTGGCACAACGATCTTGTGCTGAAATCCCTCATGAGTTACATGCAACGCATAGTTTTCTAATGCTTGTGCTATTTGGTTTCAATTTTCATCAAATGACCAAAAACCAATTTGACTAGTAGGCTTATTGCTGGGCTGCGTCTTAAGCAAGTGTTTACCTTTTTACAGTATATTTATATGTTAGTAAGATAATAGATATACAAATAGTAGGTCTCAAACAACCAATATAACAAGCCCAAGGGCAGATCCGGGCCAGAAGAACCTATTCTCCTCCGTCCGCAAATAAGCATACATGTGTGTGGGTTTCAGACTTGCGTCATACATGTTATTACTTTATCCCTGTAGGCCTCGAGTGAGCAACAAATCTCCCGCAAACATGGATCTGCCAGAGAAGCCCCGCCCCTTAGACTTACGACTCCCGGGTGGTGTATGGAACTTGTGATGTGACAAGCTACAAGCTACAAGCCGCACAGGCGATCCCGGAGTGTGCAAGATTTATATTCTGCGTCGTGTTTTGGGGCCTCTAGAAATAGGCATCTTGGTTTTAAATGGTGTGAATTGACATGTTTTTGGAAGCACACATACCTACATTTATTTGATTTGTCTCCCAATAAGTATATACTCGATGAGTTATCATATTGGCCAGAAACGTAGTATGTGCTCCAATTGAGAAAGATTTATCCCGGTCTAGACCACTCTCCCCACTGTTATATCACGTTGTAGCAGATGAATCACAACGTCCTCTTTCAGATTGACTGACTATGGGCTGTGTAAAACTGTCAAAAACGATCTTTTCAATATTTGAGACACCTCGTGATGTGCTTAGAATAGCAATTCATTCTTTTGGAAACATTGGGTGATAAATAAAGAACATGGTTCCCTTTCCATACTTCTTGTGTGTATCGGGCTCATCTGCTGCACGTAGCAGACAAGCCTACTAGTATATCCCACAGTCGTGTACGTGTAGCTGTTGCACTTAAATGGGCTGGAGACAGAGTCGCCTACACGAGAATCAAAGCCACGTCGTCACGTTCTAGTTCATGTTGTCGTAATTCTTCCCAGCAAGTACAGCACTACTCTGCCGTGAACGGAAGTGCTCGTTGCATGCAACAGCCTCTAAATAACTGCATCATAACACTCTCTGAGCACTAACTTCCCGGACACTATATCCGAGGAGGCAGGGCTTTTATCATTGTCATTGTATACTATTGTGACTTCCCGTATGACATGATGTGTGATGCTAGTAGTCCCCATATAAATGACTACAATGTCTCTCTAAAATGTTGTGTGTGTTTTTTAGCAAAAATGAATGCTGGATTTCAAAGAATGTGTTGGGTGGGACAAAGAGCTGAATGGATGTGGGATTTAGTGACCCCTTATAACTCCCCCGCCCCATCCATAGATCGCTTGTCGGCCGATCCATATCTATACGCTTTTTCATCAATGAAGTGTAGATCACACAACCCAATCACAAAACAAAAAGTCAATTTATACATTTCTGCCAAGGCCCACAAGAACCATCAGCAGGGCCATATTGAAAACAGCAGTAGAAAACTCGATTGTGAATAAATCAGTCGATATCTTGCGGGCTGAGGAGATTGGATCAGCCACACTGGGAACTCCGAAGTAGGCCGAGTAAAAAAGCTTTCATTCACAGCAAGCATGGCAAAAACTGAGAGAATAAATGGCAAGTAAATTGCCATACTGCCGGCATGTATGTAAGTTGCCATGCTACCCACTAATTCTATTGGACCTGACCATGAGGCCTTGGCAGAAACCCCAAACACTGGGCAACACACCGCAGCCGATAATGATGTAAACACGGAATATGAACCAGTCATCCCTGATGTATGAGGCCGAGGCTGTGGGTGATAACTAGTGTTGTTTGTAACGCGATATGAGGAGTGTATGAGAGACAGGCGGTGTCTTGTATATCAGTGGTGGTGCCCACTTTTCGGGTACATGGAGAGAGGAAACTGATGTTAGAGACACACCTGTAAGAGCAGGTATGTGTGCTATATTTTCAGATATAACTCCACGGATATCCGGACACATGTCAAAACAGCAGCACTTTAATTAGATTTACAAGCACATCATCTTGGAAATCTAATGAATATAACAACATTTAGATGGATTTAATGTGAAGCTTATTAAGGATAAAAATTATTTCAGGCGTGTAAAAATCATCCACTTAGTATATAACTGTATACACACATGTACATAAAACATCATGTCACATATTATTCACAGAAATAAATAGACGGATTGATGAAAACCAAAACAACTGCTTAGCAATGTTCTGCACGGTCAGATTCTGGCATAGTTTATCCGCCCCGCGACCGCATCATTCAGACCACGTCCGTCAGGCGACCGCACCAGATTACACTTCTGTGTCTGCATCTGCCCCACAACCGCAAGATTTTGACCGCATCTGCACCGCGACTGCATTGCCATAAGAGAAAATGACCACAATTTGACCGCACTATTACAGATCATCTGCAATATATCCACGACACTATCCGCCATTAGAATCATTATCATTTACTGCGGTGAATCTTGCAAGAAAGTGATAAACCAAAACTAATATCAAAGTGAATACTGTCATATTTATTTACATGTTATCAAATGTATAGGACATTGATGCCAAAATATAGACCGTACCATACAATGATGAAAACATTCATTTTATTAAATGTTCAGTCTTTATGATAGCACATACAAGCTCTCTTTTAACTCCACCATTATCATCTACCGAACATCGGATTTTCCTTTGCAGTTCCCAGCCTTAGATTATGAAAA
Organism: Streblospio benedicti; assembly: GCA_019095985.1. Taxonomy (NCBI): domain Eukaryota; kingdom Metazoa; phylum Annelida; class Polychaeta; order Spionida; family Spionidae; genus Streblospio; species Streblospio benedicti. Next base: position 25,324,664 of record CM032659.1, read on the forward strand.
GTATTTACTTGTATTTGAATGATTAATGATTATACAGCACGGTATATAACATATATAACTCCAAAGTGAACTGATGCGGAGTTCCTAATTCCATCTTATTTATATGGGAATGCACTGGTAATAAGACAAAGAGACCGCTACTCAACTAGGAGCAAAGTAGTCAAAAGGAAATCATGCTTCAATCTATGTTTATTTCATTACAGCATGTATGTGTACCCACATTTAGAACTAAACATTTTATATGATAAGAGATAAAAAATGAATGCAGGAGACTAATTTTCAAGCATCCCTTTAACCTAGAACAAACAGATATCACATTATTGGAACAATGCTTCACTCTCCAATAAGATTTAACTTGCATGGTCATAAAAGACTCCTTTAAGGTAAAGCCAACATCTTCATAAAGTCATGCTTATTGCATTAATGTTCAACTGCTTCTTATCAATGGAATCAAAAGGAACAATGCTGTGCATAGTGGTTAACTCTAATTAAAAAAGTGTTGGTAATGGTATGAAATTGACTTCAAAGCATGTGATGATTACAAATATGAGGTGTTTCTAATTAAAATGTAAGACATTATAAAATGAAGTGTTTAAGATATCTTTCATATGCTTTTCTAACATGTCCCCAATAACTGCAAAATGGCAGTTTATCAAATCAAAAAGTAACATGCTTGCATCTTCTTTCAAAAACAAAGTAAAAGATGAAGATCAAAGATAATTTTATAGCGATCTGCTGTAGCCATTCAATTATTTCTGACCGCAAAGCGTCCACAAAGTAACTGCATTAATCCGCAAAGTGTCCACAAACACATATTTCTGACCGCATCCGCCCTGTGACCACAAGAATTTGACCACATCAGCCCGGCGACCACAATAGCAATGATGCGGATACCCGCGGACTGTCCGCAGATGATGACCGCAGTCAAATCTCTGATGTCCGTGCAACAGCGCAGAACGCTGCTGTTTAGTCCAGCTTGTGAAACATTCCTTAAATGCACGGACAAATAAATCATTGCAGTTTTCAACTCTTAAAATTGCATATCTTATAACTAAGTAAAATACAAATGGCCACAGACATGTTAAATTGTCGACCATAAATACTCAGCCAGGTGCATGCACACTTGTTCTTACACTCACCTTTCCTTTGTATTACATGTGTACTTTTTACTTGCGTGCACGAGCGGACAATTACATAGGGGACTGACACGTTGTAAAGTTCATGCGCAAATGAAGTGTCGCCAGCGGGAAATGTGAGACCTTTACACCCGGAAATAACACTTCTATGGCGAGCTCCATCTACGGCAAGAACTAATCCTGTGTTGGTTGAACATGGCAGTTACTAGACTGAAATTATAGTCATGGGATGAAATAGTAGTCTGAACCCTGTAAATCTGTTTTACGGCGTTGTAAATGACGATATATATAATCACAGGTGTCATAACACATCACAGCAGGGACGTGGCTTGATGTATCCCCGTGACAGAGACACGTGCAACCTGCCACAGCCAATCACTGGTAACTCTAGCCAAATTACTAGACTGCTAAGCCATGGTCAGAAATACCAGAATGTCAGAGGGGAACATATGTTTTCACAGCTTCAGGCAGTTGTTGTAATAACATGGTATATGATCACTGCTGCTTTGATTAGAAGAAACGAACCTAAATTTTAGTTGCGAAGAGATCGAGACCGCTGAATGCCACAACAGCATACGGTAGATTCCTTTTTGCAAATATTTTCAAACTCAAAAGCAAATCAAGAAACCTTACCAAGCAATCATTGTAAGTAATAACTACTGCATCATTTCACTAATTTTGATAAGTTATTATAAATACCATCTGTTTTCCTACTAGAACAATGTGATATGAAAATATTGAAAAGCGAAAGTTTAAATATACAATGTAAGAGTTTTTGAAATATTATATTCGTCAGAGGAGACAGTTATATAGCTGTGCTTTACAGATTGTGAGGTGAATGCGTAATAATTAACTATTTAAGTTATCCATACATGTACAATGTAGACATTGTGCTGCTTACCACAATGTGAGTTTGTACATGCTAGTTAGTTCTCTAACCTGGAGGCATGCATGGGCGCGATACTCATCATTCATGATTTTACAGCAAAGACAATGGAAATGTTATGTCAAACAGACTGCACATAGTCCGTGTAAAATAAGTCCACGTTACTCTTGCTACCCACGCTAATAACCATTCTCTCTACATTGTCGGGAACTGTTCATATTTCATGGCTGTGGGTAGACTGTGTATCACAAAACGAGCACAACCTGACAGCAGATCTCAGGGGAACATCTGAAAAAGCCCACATTTGCAACGTATATCAAAATGACCGCCATGAAACCCATGTTGTCTTGCAGCTTTCCATGACGACTAGAGACATAGGCCTGTTTCCATCGCAACAGTTGTAATCATATAAGAAATACATAGGAAATATTCTCGGGTGTAGACTGAACGGCAACAAAATGATTTCCTAATTGAGTATCTATCCTTAATACTTTTCAACACTTATGAAAGTGTAATAGCGGATAAAACAATCTGAGAGAGTAGATCAATTTCATATTCGTGTAGTGAATGTTAATAGATGATTTTGTTTCCATTTTTTCCTCTTTCTCATTTCTTTCTACCCAATGTAAACAAAGTGAGTCCTGATGTTCTTAAGGTCGCCAGTAGCTCCCTTCTTGCTTGCTGACGATCTCCCCTGTAGCTCAACGTCACTTCGTGCCACTAGGTGACGCTCACAGACGCACCCGGCCGAAGCCAGTCAGAACTCTCTAACGCTCCTCGTTGTGTGTTGGGTATCCCCCAAACAGCCCCCCTTCGCCGAAGGCAATGTACGACTCGTGACAACCCGGGTTTCACGGGAGGGCTTCGCACCGTTGCTGTCACGCAACTGTCTTAGGCGCCTAGCGTCCCCTACGCAAATGCAACATGGGACCAGATCCACGGTGAGGGAGATAGCCACCTGCCATCCTCTGAAGTAACAGTTAAGAAAGGCCTATTCCCGAGGGAATAGGTTGCCAGCTCTACTGCTCCGGACAAGTGCCAAAGAAGAACTGCTATTTGGCTCAACCCAGTACAAAAGAGTACCCTAATCCTTTAATGGCCATAGTAAAGTAACAAGGTGTATGTAACATATTATGGATATTAACTTGGTCCAGTGCAACTTTTTAGGGTCTACTTTATAATCAGAATGCTGCAATCCTTGCGCACTGGAAACTATATCAAGTTGCACCGGCGGAACTCAAACTCATGGCTCCAAAGACTATGAAACTAGAATGATACCATCATATGGCCTCACATCGTTGGCATTGTGGAACCTGTGTTCCGCTGCATGTAAGTCCAGCGTAGTAGAAACAATGTTGGTAGAAATATGTGTGAGAACGAAGATTGAAAATAAGATGAGTTAAAATGAGTTTCACACTAACGTGAGCAGTATGATCACCAACCTGCTATTCCTGCCACTCTGTACGGAGAGCTCTAGCGGCGGCGCTTGAGCAGCCGATTTTCCCATCGCCAGTTGACATTTATCACAAAAGGCCGCCACCGCCGCCGCCACTTTACATATTGACAAACAGATTTGTTTCTTCGCCGCCGGAGACCAATATACAGAGCGGTGGCGGCAAAGCGGATGAGACATGTAAGTGATTGGCGGCCACTCACAGAGCAGACCATGTGCCAGCTTGGAGTCATGGGGTTAGTGTGTTGTTCTACACGCTAGCCACGTGTAGCTAGTTACACGTGTATAGCTCCATGCAATTGAAGTAATATCGTCTGTACTTTGAAATTTGGGACTTTATACTATGTGTCCTCAGACTGTGCTGTGTTGGCAGTGTTTATTTCTGTATCAAGTGGGCCTGGTGTGAGCTGAAATGGCGACCTCTTGTTTGTGAGAGCAGGCTGATGCCACCAGATCCACCAGTGTCTGGTGTTTACGGACGAACCGTGGTGTCTATACTCCACAGCTTTCATTCGTACGCATTTCAACCCGCAGTTGTGGGTTCAAATCCACAAAAGAATATGCAAATCACCCGTCTTTGTATTCTGGATGTCCGCTAGCCGCCTTTGTTGGTACGAATCCCATGAAATGCTGTTGTTGGGCCCGCACAATTGGTACATGTAGGTGTTTGTTCATACAGTTTTGTTAGCAAGGGGGAATCAATCAGTCATATAATGTCCTACAACAGCCCTTCCCAAGATGCTGTGAAACGCATTGATTGAAAGGCGATAACAAAAGATACTTTAAATGATGGCGAGAACAGCAAGTTAACACAGAGATCTGTGTTTTTATACCTTCTTACTGTGACATTAAAAGCCCATAGACTTTACACAGATATTGCATATGTTGCGGCTAATGGCGTGCTAATGAGAGGATACCGTGTGATGCTGTCATACAGTTTGTGGCTGCTGTTTGTGGATTTACTGTAAGGAAATGAGCAGCTAAAACAGTGGGGTGGGTGGGGTACAACGCATCAATCAGGTAATGCTAGCTTAAGCAGATAATCTTCAATATTTCTATTTTACAGAATCAAAAACATTAGAATCCTCTTCCCTGTCATATGTTTCCCCATCCCATTCCGTACGGTATCAATAAAGGGATGACTAGTCGCAGCTATCGGACTATGTGTAAATTGATATTGTTGAAATATGCAGCCCTGTCATAGCCTTACAATTTGGGGTTGTGTGTGCGAGCTTTTTGTTTAGCATTGTTATTTTCCATTCCATTGTAAGTTTTAATCTGACAATGGCGGAAATAATCACCGACAATTAGCTGCTATGGTATAACTCAGTATGATTAGATTATAGCAACATGATAACGAAAATCTAACACTTCGAGTCAAAGGAACGAATATTAATAAGCTGATGTACCTGATTTGTTTTATACACGTCTTATGTGCATATGTCTGAATGTGTTTGTTGATTAAAAAAATACATATTTTTCATTATGTATTTATAGGATTACAAATTCTAGCCTTTGATATGATAAGGTAACCTGCATGACCATGACAGTTTCATTGCTTATAGATCTTCATCACTACTGGAAGCTGTTCAAACAATGATTCTTCAAAACAGAATAAAACTATGATTTTCTTGCTGTTTTGCCTCAATCACATTGTATTGTTATTTACTGCCGGAATGATAAGCCTGTATGGTGTGGGAAGAATGCTCATTTTACCCTAACTCATTCTGCTATCAGGAATTCATGGGATGTTGGCTGTTTGTGTGTGAGAATATATCATAACGTTATCTCAGATTGTATTACTTTTGGCTTATAGTTTATTCGAACTTCTTTGTGGTAAATGTATTTATTATACAGCCTCGCTTACAAAACGTTGATCCAGTGTCTGATAAGTTTGTCAAATATATCACAAACTACATGTTTTGTAAACACTTTGTGGCCACTCTATAATATTGGGCCATAGCCCTCTATATTCTTCCTCAGTGTAACTTAGAAACTAGCCAATCAGCGCAAAGGATAGTCATTTTAACCTAGTAAATATTAACTTACGTGTTATCACATAATGCATATTCTCACCTAATTGGTAACATCTCAGGGACTCAAAAGCAAGTGTTGAGCAATAAAGTGAGCCTTTAATATTCAGCGTGTTTACCGCTAGCGTCATCCCCCAAACCAAAACCTTATGTTGCGTGTTCCCCACAATGTCAGATGTCTTCTGCTGAACAATGCACGTCCTAACAGGCAACAAACACCGCCATAAACGACAATGTACAACTAAGCCTGATCAAACAGAAGCTCCTGTAGAAACGAGCGTGTTAAAATATAGCAGACGGCATTGAGGGTGACACGTGACCATTTAAATGGCGCCGTTCCGGAACCACGTGGTTTACGAGGCGCCAGGCGTGACAACAACAGTGTCATTCCCCTGAGTAAACTGCCGTCATATAGGCCCTAACACGGCTCCCTAGAGGACGCACAATGATATCATTTTTTGTTGCTCATTAAAGGGACACGTTGGGCTGAATTTAATGTCGAATGAACCTTGTATCCAGCGTTTAAACGGTGTTTTTTGAGGTAGTTGAACTCATATTTTACAAATGTACTGTTTTCCTAAATTGGGTTGAAATGTGTGGTAAGTGAATCCAACATTTACATTGTGGTCAAATAGAGAAACCAGTAATGTTTGTTATCCCCCTGGGATATGCAGTTAGTTTACTGGAAATTAAGAGTAGAGTATATTATATGTCACAACATGACACCTAACCAAGATGTTAATTTCAACTACATGCTCTTTTAAGATTTTATTAAATGATGAGACAGTTTAGTGAAGATAAACTGCATATTGAAAGGATGAAATGTATCTCTGTAGAGGATTCAATCTTGTGCATTAAGTGGAGTACCATTTATCATGGCCCAGGGGGAGGGGTGGTGGGGTTATGACAAACTATGGTACGCTGAAAACTCATCTTGATTTTTTGTGGGAGTTTGAAAATCTCGGGTGCACTTATAGGGGTGGCCCGAAAATTGGTTGTAATTAGGGATGAGTGTGTGAAGCTTCTGCCAAGTTCAGGCGGAGTTCCTTAAGCTCCTGGCATAGACTACACAATATAAGAACCAGCATTCTTTTGGTAAAATCACAGTAGTCTCATTTTTTTCATACGCCATAATAAATGGTAACCCCTTAATGCCATTTTAAAAAAGAATAGTGTACTGGGTGACAAAACAAAACGTGCTGCTATATTACTGGGTTTACTGTACACACAGAGCGGGTTTCATGTTCCGCTTTTGTTTGCTGATCTATTTTGGTTGTTGTTTCTAGTGAAATGTCAATTCCAGGAAGAAAACACAACAAGCCACTTGAGAAGAGTCTATAACATTGTCTTCTATTTGTTGAAAAATGACAGTGGAAATTGAGTCGTCCATTCTTGTCTGTCACCACTCTCGTTAAAAGTGTATGCACGTGTATTGGCTTCATTCGTCTCGTCTAGAATACCCAATACCGTATACGAATGTCATTCTAGCAGTTCTGAGACCAGGGTGTGTGCTAATTAGACCCGGTGAATTATGTCCAGTAGAAGGCCCCTGTGAGCCAAGCAGTTTTAAACCATCTGTGTAGATTAGTCATTTCTTGTTCCCCATACATTTTAAGTTTGTTATACTATGCTTCATACGCTTTTGTGTGAACAACTGTATCATTTCAAAGCACGAAAACTTTGACTTATAAAGTTACTAACGTTCGTACAATTGTAGCTACTTGGAAGGAATCTCACGCTCAGCATCATAAATAGTTTTAAAACCCTTAGTGTAAAAAACTACCATTGACAATAACCCAAGCAAGGGATGTTTACAAAACTAGTAGGAGGTCTTTTATGTAATTAGAATTTGAGTTGCTTGAAAACCTCGGCAACCATTATAGTGGGCGTGGTGAGGTAGAACTCAAAACACAATAGCTTCAGTTTTTTACCCCCGATGTCAAAGTTAAATGGCAGTCCCTTAAATAAGGTCTACGAGCCCCGAGTGCTTCCTCCCGCTGGCCGTGCAGGAGGCTGGTGATCAATGTCCGCTAATGTGCGCGGCACGGCGGCGGCGGCGCCGGACGTCTTTTGTCGCCACCAGGAGGAGGAAGAGAGCTAATCAATGGCCGCCTAATGGACGAACACTCGAGGACCGCACATGATATAGAACACGTGGGTTTATGATTCTTGCCATTTTGCCACCCAGGCTCAATTCTGATTGGTTGAGAACCGCGGCATTCTGGCGTATCGCGTTATTTGGTGATTGGAAGATTCTACAGTGAGGTTCTGGGAAAAAAAAGACAATGGTATGTTTTAGTGCTGGTAGTCAGATGTAGTAGTCTTACAATAAGAAAAGTATGAGGGAGTTGTGAAGTGCGGTTCTTGACACAAGGTACAGTTGCAATATGCATTTTTTTTCGGGCTTTGGACTGGCGAAGTTGGATGCGGTACAGTAACAGCCCCTCCTTTCCTTGCTTCAAAATGCCAAGAAGACAAAACAGTACTCACTGTCTGAAATGTACACGTATGTTTTTAAGTTGGTCTCAACACAATAGACTAAATCTTATATGATGGCAAACAATCTAAATACTATTGTTCGCGATTTCTATTGCTCAAGGTCTGCACTTTGACAGCAGATGCTGTTTATAGTTCCGTTTGAAAATATATGCCAATGACAGACAGATGTGAGGAGCACAGACCTCGGTGTCAGCCTATGGCAGTATCTCCATGGGGTATGCGGGTAAGCAACACTTACAGTTTATCTTGCTACAATGATATGGCATGGTGTTTCTGCAGACTTAAGGTAATGTGGACAGACAAAACATGCATCAATTAATATGCGTGTGTTTTCAATATATCAAACGTTTGTTGTGATATAAAGGTGTCACGTGATTAGTCTGAAATTACCAGGAATTCATAGAATAGATTACTCCTACATTATACAAGGAAATACACACAACTACAAATGCTAAAATATTGAGCAATGCAACTTAGTCAATGAATGATTGTTTAGTGGGTATATTTCGTGCTTTAGCCACATCTTCAGGAAATTACAAAATAATTTGGAAAATGCTAATGTTAATACTACTATGCATACGTGTACATACTGTATATGAAGTACAATTAAACTGATTTATAGTGAGCATAAGAATAATATAAAGCAATCAAGAGAACGATTATGTATGATACAATTCAATGGTAAAAGAAACTTATAAAGTGGTCCTGACCTATATGCTTCCGGTAATAAGTCGGATATACATTTGCAAAACTATGTTTTGTAGGTCTACGTGAACATAATGCCAATAGAGTAGTTTTGCTCGAACATGGAGTCAAAAATCTCTCACCGTTACAAATGGACATGTTACAGATCGTCAAGCATACAATTTCAAAGCCACACGCCTTCTTTGCCAATCGTCATGTAATAAAGGGAAATTCCCATTGATGACTTTTCTTCTACATGTACATGTACATATACCCTTCATAAGAACATGAGGGGAAAGTCTCACTAACACTTCCCTCATTTCTGGTGAAATATTAGCCTTGGTGTGAGAAATTGCTACAGTCCACTGTGCCTTGTTATGTAGCTGTTGCCACAGAATTACCTGTGCCATTCATCTCACTTACCCACTGACGGTGAAGCTTGAAATAGAACATTCTGAATAACAAGTGCAAGGCGCCGATATTGTAGTAGGGATACCCAGGTATTGCCACGGTGGTGTAATGTTTAAAATTTATACAACTACCGAGTACAGTTCTTAATTGCCAATTAAATCTACCTAGTAATTCATAACGTTTCTTGCAACAAACACCAGACACCCTACATGTATAACGAGCCACATGCAGCTATAGCCATAATCAGTTTCAGTGGTTTAACAGAAATATACATGACTATATTCTTAATATTTGTGGAGTAAGTCCTCCACTCTCCAGTGCCTCTGCACACCCGCGTTCGTTCTCTGCTAGATCTCTTGAGTAACCACAAGCAGTGACCTGATCTACAAGAACGACTTGCACATCAGAGGTGTGCGGCTTGTAGAAGCTCCCCTCTATATACACAGTGTTTGTCTTAAGACAGGATTCGTTCTTCATTTGTTTCATTCCCTATACATTTATGCCATGTGGGTAGACTGGAGTCTCAGTCAGGCAGGACGAGTAGCTGACATCTTCTCGCTGTATCTGTTCTCATATATTAAAAAGAACCGGTTTAATGTTAATCATGGAAAGTTTTTGCTGCTGACACCAGGAAACTCTGTATGTGCGCTGCCTGTGAGTTACATCACTAATTACCTGCTCGTTACCAGGGATACTGCGTGCAGCCGCCTAATGAGCGTCCAAGACAATGACCAGCGGTCACTGGCGGCGGTCAGTAACGACCCTGGACAGTAGCCGCCGCCATGCGACTCCCTGCCCTACACACTTCTATGGACATTGGCCGCTTTATTGTATTATCAGTACTCTATAGGCGGTTATCGGGTTGTGTGATACTCACCACAGAGGCCGGCATAATGGGGGCTCCGTGCTGAGTCACGCACGGGGAGGGCGGTGATGGGGCTCGGACTGAGGTGTGTTAGACAGTAAACCAACGTAAATTGTGAACGGTCATTTTTAGGTTAACGTAAATGGTCACCACACACCTCAAAATCAAGCTGCCGTACAATGTGACCACCGTGAATTGTAATCATGCTCAGGAATCCCAGGTGCTTTTTTCTTTGGCGTAGGGCGGTGGCGCCAGACCGTAAAATATAATCAACATAAATTGTGACAGTTACGTTAATATAAATTGTCACCACGCACCCCAAAATGATATTGCTGCGGTAAACTGTGACCAGGATAAACTGTAATCACTTTCAAGAATCTCACATGGCTGAGTCTCTGGCGAGGCCCGTTTGGACTGACGGAAATAAAACTAGCTTGAAGAGTAGAAGAGGACTCGTGTTTCATACGCCGATATACATTGAGAATTGACCGAGTAGGAAGGGGTTCAAGTTCGCGTCGCTGAAGTGCCCGTCCGCTCGTCGGCTCGGCACGGCTCTCCCTCCCCCTCCATCCTTAGGTCCAATTTCGACCAGACGTGGGCCAGGCTACGATAGGGATAGGGAGATCATCGTGGTGTTTTTTTTAAATGCTATCTATATGCACAATAGACCTGTGATTACAAGAAGCTGGTAGACAGGGTTAAGAGTGACTGAAGCCGTCATTTATTTGGCCACATTTACATTTTAACATTTTACGGCAGCCAAACCATTTCAGTGGGCTTGGTCACAGTTCATTGATTGTCGCCATCTATAACCATGTGGGATTTTCACAAATTATGTTTACATGTAGACCTACCCATTTCCAGCTCTAATCATAGAAATATGGATATTGTTAAAAAAACTCTCTAAAAATAGAAAATTAATTTCACATAGTAACGTTAACAGGGACATAGTTCGTGTGGAAATTCCAGTAAATTTACCTTCATTCTGTTATACGCTGGCTCACTGAAGGGTCATTTAAAAAAAATGGACCATCATTTTTCCACTTCAAATCAATTTCTAGCAAATATGTATGATGATACATTTTTACTATACAAGTTGGAGACGTGTTATCCATATATGCCCTCACAAATCCTGCACGTAATGAGAATTCGCCGAAAACTCTGCAGACGAGAGTTATCGCCAGATGGATGATGACGGATGGCGCATGCGCACTGGCGCGTCTCGGCGTTATTGTGGCGTGTTAATGACGGTGATGGCGGCGGGTTTATCCCGCAACAGTTGAAGCCCATTCCGCGCGGTGATGTATGGGCCGGGAGTGGTGCTGTATAGTGGAAGACAGGAGCTTTTGTGGAGCTTCAGTATGACTGAGGTGCCATAGAGGCTGCTTTTGATGAGGGAAAATGACATGCACAATGGAATTACTTATCACAGCCAAAGCACGATCATAAACGAAAGAAGAAAACAAAACAAAAACAATAGATACATGTAAAAATGTTAATAGTTTTAATGATCAAGAAAAGTTTATAGATCTTATGACGAATTGTCAATATTACGTCGCTAAATACATAGAAAATGCATGGAATATGAGAAAAGACAAACTGTATAACTAACAATTGTATTTTTTTATTGCACACTTATTATATGATATGATTGAAACTGACTTATAAGCCATAATTTGCTGGGTGATATCATTAATGTATTTAAATATAATCAGAATATGTATATCACATGTCAGTATAATAAATGATTATTTGACTTTGACTTGATAAATGATTATTTGACTTTTACATGACTTGACTTGACAAAAATTGATATATACATAAAGGTAGGCCGCATGGTGAAAAAGAAAGACGCTATAGACTATGGGTGCGCTTATTGACGTTATCCTGTTGTAACACTATTATTAGCTATGTTTTCATTTTTCTTTCTCTCTTTTCTAAATGATCTGTGTGTGTATTTCTATGGGCGTATGAAGCATTTTAGTTGTTGTCATCGTCCAGTGACGACTGGATACCAAAGAACATATGTCGAATAACTAAAGGGCATCTGCAATCCATCTGGTTTTAGCTGCAAAGACTCTAGACCATCTTCTAGGAAGATATCCAATCCAATATAAGCTCCACATGAGCTGCGTTCTTCACAGAGACAAGCAGCATAAGACACGAGCGCTTCCCACTTAGAGGACATGGAGTTGGCAGTAAAACAGAAGACGCCCATAACAAGCGGAGGCTGCGTAAAGCAGGCGTTAAGCACCCGGCCGCTGGACGGCTGAGTGATGTGATTGGCTGCATGAGGGCGACACCCAAAGGTCAGAGGTCACGCGGCGCATATATCATGGCGTAACGAGACAGTCACCGAACGACAGTGCGGGGACTCGTCATTGTGCCTGTCTGGTTGTCTGTCTTTGTAGCTGCTTTCTGATCTGCACTTACTTATAACACCTGTAATTGTGTCGCTTCAGCAGCTGAAGCAAACGCCTTGTGTTTGTTTCGTTTCTATTTGACTGTGTATATTCTGTATGTCTCTGAACAAGCTAGAGTGTTTACCGATGAACCACGGTCATTCAAATTTTGCAAAACTATGAGGTATGAAGCGACACCAAAGTGATTCGATTTGGGACACTGTCAATTAAAGTGTGCTTTCCACCGGGCCATGTTGGTCCATTTTCAAAATTTTCTGCAATATCTTTGCTGATGTTTGAAAGAAAACATTGAAACTGAGTAAAATGCTTACATGTCTATTGAACATCAACTGTGTCCAATTCTGGCACTTTGCGAAAATTAAAGTTTGCCTTCCAGAGAGTCACTTTTATTAGCAACGCTGTGCTCTCTGAGCATCTTTGATCTAGTTAATCTTTGTTGCCATATGACATGACCGCTATGAGCAAGGTGTATGTATTTAGTGAATACTTGTATATATTTGTATGTATTTAGTCTGTATAGCACCAAACCAATTTAACTGACCATTTTGATATGTTATTCCTATAGATTGTTTAAGCATTTCCAAAAAGCCAATTTTGGAAAGCACTTTTAGCAAGCAGCGAGGCAGCTGCTGTCAGAGCAGTGTGTAATATGACAAAAGCAGTAGACTGCAAAGTCCAATAAAGCGGCTAAAAATAGACCATATTTGTTAGCTGCTGTCGTGAGAAGTGGGATTTCAAATATCGAGGCATTCTCAATATGGGCCCGGGCGGGGTCGGCTGGGGTGTGTTGTTTGGCAGTCACGTCTTCTCTGTAGGTTGTGCTATACGGACAATCCATATTATCAGAAAATTGGGTGGAGGAGGGTGCACTAACAGGATTTCATGGTTTTGTACATGCAAAGGCTAGCATAGACACTAAAATTGTGAAGATGAAACATTTAGGCTTTATAATGGAGTGTGCGTCCCCTTGATCTGCCTGCTCTGGTGAACCCCCATTCTGTTGCTTTGTACATTCCATCAGTTCTTTACAATAACTTAATTATTAACCAGCACCACACCAGGAAACATTAGCCATGTCTCCACAGTAATTCACCTGGGCGGTACTATTGCATAACAACAACCACAACGTAGACCTCATTGGGCTTCCAGATGACCAGTTTGCTCAACACCCACTATAAACGTCGACAGATCTCTCCATGTATGCGCCAGCAGTGTGAGAACGTGCATTATAAATACGGCAAAAGGTGATTTAGAGAGTGGCCTCGAGTCTGTTATTTGCACAAATCAATAGTCTCTCGCGGGTTGCTCGGGGTTTGTGATTAAAGCCCCTTCTACTTTGACGCGGGATGTCAACTGATTAGTTTCCTTGTGCCATTCCCTGCCAATTGCTCCCAGCCTGGATCGCACACGGTCGCATGGCTTGACTGTCACGGCGGCTCTTCTGACGGAGGCTATTTGCATGCAGCTTTTGCAAGAGGAGAGTTTTAGTGACAGGGTGAAAATGCTGGCTGCCGGCTATTTAGAGAACAGTTAGAGGGTGGCTTGATGTTAAGACGCTTGTTCGTGGACATCAGACGTAGCAATGCAAGACCAAATTTGTGTGTTGTGGGTCCTTGAATGGGTCCATCATGTTGGTTATATAGTTAAAGTGAGAGGCATAGCACTTAGCACACAATGCAAGCAAATAATGACGTCATGAACTGAGACGAGGGGCCCTACCAGTTCTCCCGCGTAAACGAGGCCATTATGATAAGACAAGACAAAAACTGTAAATGTTACAAGTTAACCTTGTGTAAAAAGGACTACCGCAATAGGGACGCAAACATTATGTAATATATATAGCATGCTGTAAGACATTTTTATTAATTGAAAGCAAATGAAAGGTAAAACCTATGTATTCAGCATGACATTTAAACCACCAAAAGCATGTTATTAAGTGGAGAAACCTCCAAAAAGCCTGTTGTCGATCAATAATGCTGCTCGGTGGCTGGCGTGGTTGTCGCCTCGTTACACAGCTACATTGATTGCCGGGACACAGGCACGCTAATCACAGAACGTGCAGCAGCAGTCTATAGAACAGAGGGTCACAGCAGCAGTAGGCTGTATATACCCATAGAACAGAGGGTCACAGCAGCAGTAGGCTGTATATACCCATAGAATAGGGGGTCACGACAGAAATAGGCTGTATATAGCCATAGGACAGAGGGTCACTGCAGTAGCAGGCTGTAAATAGCCATAGAACAGCGGGTCACAGTAGCCTGTATATACCCATAGAACAGGGGGACACAGCAGCAGCATGCTGTATATACCCATAGAACAGGGGGTCACAGCAGCAGTAGGCTGTATATACCCATAGAACAGAGGGTTACAGCAGCAGTAGGCTGTATATACCCATAGAACAGTGGGGGGCACAGCTGTGCACTGATGTCTCCACTGAACACCTAATTTCCCATCCATTCTCTTATCATACAGGATTTATTTGCGTTACACGTTATATACATGTGTTATGGTCATTCTATTCAAAGATCCACCTGCGACATGCCAGTGTAGCCCTCTAGATTAACATTCTGCTCAGTTGTTTTCATCATAAACCTTATCGTCAGGATGTTTTTTAAGCTTTACAATACCATTAGCCTGATACGAAAACACCATAACTTTGTTGACATTATTTTTCTATTTACATGACTTCGAAATGACCTCCGTCGAGTGGGTAATACGTGGTGACAGCGTATTGTAGTAGATGGGTATCGCACAACACTGAATTGCCGCGAGTGTAAATTGCTGTAATCATTACGGAGTGCTACTTCGTCTTTGTTCCCGAGGTAATCACAATGGATGTCCGGCTACACAAGCTGCTTATTTGGCTGTGACGGACGGCCGTTTGTGCAAAGCTATATGACCGAGCCCCCTTAAAGGCAAAAGTAGGTGCATGTGTTTGCTGACACTCACATTAGATGCGTCTTTCTACACGTCTGATAAGCTATCTGCATGTCATAGAGAATCGTCTTGTGTAAATGGGTACACAAAGTCAATGTAACTACTATTCGTACTCTTTACATGTGGGGCCTAGTTGGTAATACGCTTAGTTTTTCAAGACATAGGTTCAGGGAAAGACGGAAAGGATAGCATACCCGCATACAACATTGGGTAATTAGAATCGATTTTTTCCAAGCTAAGATGGCGTTGCATAATGAGTAGCTTATGTGAGAAGAAACCGTATGCGTTGATCAGTGAATATGTCAATGTTAGTTCATCTACCTGTGGAAGATTACTTAACTAGCCAATTTCACATAGCCGATGCTAGCTCCAGATGCCTAATAAGTCGCCGGAAGTTTGTTGTCATTTTTAGGTGGACATGGGTGTTCTGCAGTCATATTTGGAGTGCCTTGGCTGGTTCGGTTGAGAATGACGCACCGTTGGCAGATTCTGGGTCCGTAAGTGCCGCCACTGCCATTACAATCAGGAGCAATGGAAACATGAAACAGAACCATCTGTTCCAACAGTTGGGTTGTTCACAATGCTTCACGATTAATTCCCATTTATGGCGTCTTTTGGAGCATCTGGCGTTAGGATCGGCTATGTAAAACCGGGGGTTAAGAGTGAATCCCCAACATTCTTACAACTATTTCAATAAGTGATATTACACCAGACTATTCACATCCACTTAGTTTCACAGCAGATTAGCGCATTCATAAGTAGCACTGATTAGATTTCGTGTACTACAATGTACAAAGAGGGTGACCCCGAAAAGCTGATTGAGGTCTGAATTATGCAAAAGTCTACAGCAGTAGCAGGTGCTGCTGAGTCTAATAGCTGCGGGTGTCGCCTCGGAGACAACTCAGTCGTCTCATGCAGCGCGTACAATGAGTGTACATGTACATGTATGTCGATGAGGCTCCAAACACAACTACGGTGTACTGCTGGATTATAGTGTCACACAATTCAGGAGTATTTGAATGGATTAAATAGGAAATGTATTGACTTTTTGCAGTGATGATTTTTCCTTTCTTATTTCATATAACTAAATTTACTGTTTTTTTCAAAACTTAACGAATGTGTTGCATGTGTTCAGTGTGAATATAGTCCTGATGCATGGACAAGAATTGTACATTCAGTATTTCATTGACATGGTTTACACCGACAACACGCGTGTATTGAGTTAAAAATGCATTGACATTTCACACAGCTTGAATTAAAAAGGAACCGGTGTATGTATGTCATGAATTATTAAACGCTTTGTGGTTTTTGGTGTTGAGTTGCAAGGTTATTTTTAGAACACTTGCTATGGATACATCTTATGTCAGTTTGAATTCAACATGAGCTAGTAGTTTATTGAATTACGCATGCACAGTCATATCATGCCTCTCAGTTTCCATCATAAAAAGCAGAAACCCCTGTTTATGGACATGCGGAAGCTCTATTTTGAGATGGCCCTGCAATATCACCTGCACCGCATGAAATACAAGTATGGATCTCTACTTCCACTGGTGGGTTGAATTGTTGTTAATTCTTTGAATTGAACTTTATCGCTTTTAGTCCTCTGCCACAACTGCCATAAAAGGATAATGGGCCTGGTGATGCACCGTAGCTGAACTGTGCTGCTAGTTATCATCGATTAAAATACTACAATGATTATGGTATTCCCACCTTGAATCCAGGCATTTTCGGATATCTGTGACCAGAGGATTATCCACTACAGCACAAGGACGTGTCTTCTAGCTAGCTGTCAATCGCTAGAGCGGCTTACACTCGGAATATCATTCCCACTGGTTACCCAGACTCGCCTCAGGAACAAACGTAAGTCTTGTGCAATAAATAAGTGTTCATTAATTATTTGGCTCACTATTAATAACGCCTGCGAGCTTTACCATGATGAGCAAAGAACTGTCGATTGCCAAAAGTGAACTCTATATTCATGCATTTCTCTGGGCTGAACAAAAACCCATATGTTTCTGGTTTGTTTTCATTATTGTTGCTGTGCGTTTTATTGAAATGTTACACGTAAAAGCGTTGTCATGTTTATGCACTCGTCGAAAGATATAGAGATAATTGCATTATTTATATACAAAATACAATCGGATAAGACTTGCAGTATTTAGTGTTGCCAATGTGAATGAAAGTGTTTTTTTCTGAGTGAATGATAACAGGGAAGTACGATGCGTCCTTGTCTTACATATTTGATTATTCAAACATAAACGCACACACGGCCTTCGCATAATGGTATTATGCTTGGTAATGGAATGAAAATGATTTAGTGATCCAGCATCCAACCAAAGGTTAGGTAGTCACATCCATGTGTTGTGTACTGAATTAATAAATGGCACAGTTCACTCGGGCGGGATAAAGTTGCTCAACGTCTCTCTTTAGACAGTTATCTAAAACAAATAGATTATTTCATATACATAGTTACATACAGTATGCACTTCAACAGCTTACTTTCATTTGTTAAAACTGCTCGCATGTGACAGCAATTCTTATCTTACATGAATACTTCCAAACCTGCAAAAACATATGTAAGTATAAAATCATTGATGGAAACAAAAATACAGATCACCCATAAAAAAATGTTGTTGTTTTGTTTCATGCTTACACATACTTCTAGGTACAGAAAATAAACTGCTCTCCACAAGTCGACAACACCTTTCTGACGTGACCTTTAAGTGTTGTGACAGGAAATGGCAGGTCGTGTGCACAACAGGCGGCAGTGCACTTGTTGTGGCACCTGACAGGGTCCGAACGCACACAATGTACCCATAGAAACACCCCATTGTTTAGTGGATGGCTTTATGTATGGGGCTATACGTGCGTGTTGGTCTACGCTATTGTATGTGGTATAATCTTGCTTTCACATCAACCTGGAGGAAGGCAATGCAGTCACTGGAAGCCCTGTGTTAATCTTTATATCACATGCCGAGATCACAGATTGCAGAAATTCATATTACTCAGTACCAATTCACTTTCTATTGCCCTGACTACGTCTGCGAATTTAAGACAAAATGTACACAGGGATTTAGAATGGATCAAAAAGCCACATGCCTCTAGTTTAATCTTATCTACCCCATCATCTTTTTAATTCCCCTTCCTTGAAAACCCACATCCCTAATTTGTGGGGCTTCCCCCCACATCCCACCCATTTTCAGCCTTTATCTACACATCCCACTTACGGTACTCACAATGACCACCCCCAACCCTTACAATGCATTGCCAAGTCCATCAATCAAGGCTCAATCAAGGCTGTAAAAATAGCGCATCTCTGTGAAATGAGCTGCGAGTCAATACGTCTGCTGGCGTACGTCTATTGTAGATGTCGCCACTGTGTCTGCGTGTCAACCCCAGTCTGACGCCGGATATTGCGGCCTTTCTCCGTCCTGTTCCACCGAATAACGCGCAGACGACAGTCCAATTTGGAGTTTTACCCCCAGGAACATTTTTATTCACTTATCCAATGGTTTGGCAGGGCAAGAAATAGAGGTTCAGAAAAGCTACGGGTGCAAAAAACGTGTGTTGGTCTAGTACGAGGGACTGCGCTGCATGCAACACCCTGAGAATGTTTATACCTTCTATGAAAATCATTTATCTTCCTTTATCATACTAGGAAAGTCTTTAAAATATTTACCAAATATATAATATCCGGCACAATGTACTACAACGCAGAAGTAACTCACAAAATGTTGAAACTTTAAAGAACCCCCATAGAGCGCCGCCATAATGCATTATTCGTGAGAGATGACGTGAATGTGCGATTGCCATTCTGGGCGCAACTAATAATGTAATTACACAAGAGGCAAGCAGCCCTCCCTATATGGCAAATGGCCAAGCATACAACCATATATGCACTGCTAACGTGGACACCTATAAAGTATTCAGAGCGCTGTCTCAGCAATGGCGTATGCGCCCCATGGGGAATGAGTGGAGTGGATCTATCTGTTGAATACGGCGGAGTTCAGCCTTCCGCTGCGTTTCACAATGATTTGCACCTACTTTATATATGTATTTCCTGAGACAACGGTTACGATGTTTTCTTGAAAGGAGGGGCTGAGAATCCTCGCTGTCTCCCAGTGAGAATTCAGTGTTCTTTTGCAACCCCTACAGGTTTTTGTCTCCAGTGATGTGGTTCTAGGTCTATACACTAATATAATTCCCTCCTTACACGCTACCGTTAACAGATGAATTAGTCCATTTGCATTATTGGTAGCTTCACTAGTGTAAACCCTTATGAATATCGCCATTTACACTATATACTCCTGAACATAAATACGCATATTGTATTTGCCCCACAAGCGTCCACACACGGTGTATATGATAATCCCTAATCCCTATGTTGCATATATGATAACCTATGTGGCAGGACCTCATTGATTGTGGTAATAATTCTCAGGACATGCTCATTTCGCCCTATCTGTCACAGTTAGTGTTATAACAATGGCTATATATCGGGAATGTCATCGAGCTGGGCAAATATTTCAATATATTGCATCTTTGCATCCTATCATCGTATCTAGTGAGCATGTAGACTTCATAAGCTACAGTTGACAATTGACAAAATACGTGATTAAAAACAACGACAACACAGTGTATAACGCAGTGCATATATTGACAAACTGTTTCTTGAATTTACATATTTGAATGTATAATATTGATCTTGAAATGCTGTCTCCCATTAAGTGTAATAGGAAACAATCGAGCTTCTAATGTACACTAAAATGTTTGCAGTCAAATAAATAGTGGACATCCTGCAATTCAGACAGCACTAGCATTATTCGTCACAGTTATTGATAAGGAAAATAGAGATACTCACAGAAAACAATTAGAAGTTAAGCATATGAAGGTGACGATAGCTAGCCTCAATGGGACTGATAGTTTTGACATGCTACAAGTCTATCTACGTGTCCCTACTATACCGAGGGAGGAGGTTGGAAAGACGTGTGTGTGTGTGTGGGGGGGGGGGCACACCACCAGAAACAGTTTCCCACTTGCCCAGGATGTCTGTTATGACAGCCTCGTTTCCATAAACGCCGTAGCAGAGTACTGTTGAAAATTTGGAATTACATAAATTCTTATTACTTCTCTCAGTCTGTAAATTTTAAAAGCTCAAAATTGAATTAATATAAGTTTGATATATGTCTGTATGTGGTCTTAAAACTAGTTTTCCAACCGAAAAACCCGGCGATTACTCAGTGTATCAGACGTGCAGACAGGAGCCAGTTGCCGGCTCTTTCCAAATAATCACCACTTAAGATTGTCTGGTCATAAACTGGCTGCAGCGAATGGCAACGTTGGGATCATCGTGTGCACTACGTGGGGCTAACAGTCTGTAAACAAGAGATATGTACATGGTTAATATTAGACATACGTGGTTGTGTGTTGTAGTATCTACATGTTGAGTCTCATTACTTTACTACAACTAGTATACTCATTGGTTTGATTTTTGTTGGTTGTAGTTTTGTGACAATATCTGTTCAATTTCCATGTATGCACATGGCCAATACTAGGTATATATGAGCCATGCCCTGCTACGGTTGGCAAAGACCTTTATTTTGATACTCACCAGGGAGTTTTAAGATAGAAAGATGAATAAAGAATGCAACAATTTTGTGAACATTAGGAATGAAACAGTCAAAGATTGCCACGAAGATAAAAATGTCAATCACATTTCTCTAGCACATAATGGAAAATACCACAAGACCCTTTACCCTTTACACGGAAGTGCATGTTTCATATGATGCGTACTTATTAATCATGTATGGACAGCAGAGTGCATCGTTTTATATGCTCAACTCATCGGTCTTATTTAGTGTAGACCTGAAACTCATCTGTTGGTGCTGTCAAAATAGATAAAACACTGTTATGAATGAAGACATGATGATACAGCCCACTGTAACATATGTATCAACCGTGCACTTTTAGCAGCTTCATATTGTTAGCAGGTGCGTTCTGAATGCCGTGGTTTCAACAGCTTATACGTGAATACGTCATCTATAATTGGAGAAATGACAGGGTGCTAGCATTTTCTTTGTGCTAGTAAAGTAAAATATATCTTAGGCTGTTGGTTTCACAATGCCACAAATAACTAGGGTGATTTATGGACGCTGCAAACGCGTTAACTGTGTGAATGCTGTATGTCAATCTGTTATGATATATTGAATGGCATGGTATTCACCTACCCCCAACTTAGTGTTCAATATATATTGATTGTTTGACGTGAAAGTCTCCATTAATTGCAAGTTGCTGATGGCATATCTATATTGCAAAATGCGATATATATGTCACTACCGTGAACTGTGGTATCTCGTATTTTGTGTGTAAATAGAAGCTTACGGCGCCCCAGGCCACCTTCATTCATGATTTGAACCGATGTCCATATACATTATTGTTGTTGAGTCCCCGGTGCTGAGCTGTATACCACCCGGTGGCTAGTCTTCCAATCAACAGATGAGCATGGGAGTAAGAATGGTCA
The DNA here is from genome assembly GCA_019095985.1 of Streblospio benedicti. Classification (NCBI taxonomy): domain Eukaryota; kingdom Metazoa; phylum Annelida; class Polychaeta; order Spionida; family Spionidae; genus Streblospio; species Streblospio benedicti. Next base: position 25,346,511 of record CM032659.1, read on the forward strand.
CACTCGACAGTGGTAAATACTCATCTAGTAAGTGCTTATTATCCAATTGACAAGTTACGGAAAGTGGAGATGATGTATTAACAGTGGATTAGTCTGTCTGAAGACTGTCATGTTTAACACTTAGTTATTAGTGTTTCGTTTCCTCTATATCAAATACCGATAGCTAAGAAAATGATACTCCATATTGAATGCAACTCATGCCTATGCACATTAGCATATTGTAGACTGACTCTAGCATGCTGGAGTTCATGAATTAAAGCGGGCCAATACATATCAAGAGTTTTATGTGCGGCTGTGTCTGCCCCAGTATCATGCGGTCATCTAGACGTCCTCATATGCAATTATCATAATACATATACCATTTCAATAGCATTGTAAAAAGGACGTTTTGATATTGGCAATGGCTGCACTGGACAGTTGGACAGTGTCAAACCCACCACACATAGACGGACCAGGATGGAGCTGAGACTGCTGACAATAGCACACAGTGGCAATAACCCGGGAAAATCGCGGGCATGCGAGAAATCAATTACAGGCAACCATCGGATTACAGGGCCCATGTCTGAAGCAAATACAGACGAAGAACAAAATTAGTTTTAAATTAATTTTTAAAAACATCATTGTTATCCTTATGCTTGTGAAAGACCAAACTGTGGACTTTTAATAAACTAAGCTAAACCTACAATAAAGTAGAGTTTTCCGTCCGCCATTTCATTTCTCTGCCTGCAGACCATCTCTCGCGCATGCGCACCTCACCGCCCGTATCCACCAGATGTCCACGTGGGGCACACGTTTTATTGCCCACATAACCGGCCTGTAGGTTTAGTGAATTTTTCTATTTTACTTTGCCAGGTTTTGATTGTTTAGGTTCTGCTGAGTTTCAATAGTGTAAGTGAACGAAAAGACTCTACGACAGGCATCGATATTATTTCATTCACTGACAGTTTGCAATAAATCACATGACCAAATATGAAATTAGGTCTTTTTTATAACTCACAGTGCATTTTTATTACAGACAGACTCATGTTTGATATTGTTTTCTTTTCCCCCTTTAACGTGTTAATAACAAACATTCTAACAACAAACTGCTTTCTATTGTAAGCCCTTTATATGAATTATTTTTATTTCTATTCATGCGAAAGATACACTTAAATAGCTTGCTGTTATTTCCCTTCTGCTTACTTCATGCAGTCGGTGTTGGCTTTCAGCGGTTCATAAATGTTTGTGAAGTGCTAGTTTATGAGCCATAGCCACATCACTCAGCAGCAGGAAATGTGTGTGAAATAGACACAGCGATAGCAGGTGCTATCTTGATTTTCTCAGAAACTGGGCTATTATCGTAGATGTATCTTCACATCGCCGTGAGGAACACGGTTTTATTTCTAACCATGCGCTTCCTCTTACAAGTGTGTAGCACTACACTTCTATTTCTATCAACAAATAATGTGCACAGTATCGGATGTATGAAGGTACCGCGCGTGGAACTAATTCATCTTCTCGTGGGTGTTTCCTAAGACTTTGCATAACTCAAATCCGGAGGCCTGTCCAGTAACCGCACTCCCACAGGTGACGGGTCGACCACCCCACCAGCTGACGAGAATACTGCACCCGTGACGTGACAGTGACGTGCCAAACCTACAGATGTCTGGGCCTGGCTGCCTGTCAACGCACATATATACATGTACTGATCTGAGAAGGGGTGTCAATAGCAATAAGCACGTGGGTTTGGTCTCAATGACAATTTCACTACGTGGGGAGATTATTTGTGGACTTTGAAAGCATGACGTAGGGCCATTGTAGGCAAAAACCTTTGCCCGCAAAGTGAAGATAACCGAAGAGACCAGTATCCCCGTCTAGTGAAGAGCACCAGCAGCTAGTCAGCTAGTACAAGCACCCCCACACACACACACACACACATGGACTGCGTAGATGTAGTGCTAATCAATTCTCGGCTCTCAAGGCGAATCAATGACGCCGCCGACGCCGCTCATTTGGCCACCAGCAGACGACAATATTACAGAGACTCGGGGTGTTAATGGTTATCATGCCACACAGCTGCCTGCTAACCTAGATAACCCATCTTGTATCAGGCCCGTTCGAACTGACCCTACACAGAAGTTGTATCAGGCGGCTATATTTTCCAAGAATTGGGCCCGTCGTATGTACAATGTTCCAAGACAACCGGGTACAATTTCACATTTGCAATTACATTCCACGATGTTGTACAACTATGCTTCGAGACAGGCACTGATAGTACATTTGATACACGGGAATCGTGGTTTAAAGTTGTGCATTTTGTTCTCGGACTAGTCCCCATAAGGAAGCAAACGATCAGCCTTTCACACAGTATGAATGCATCGAGTCTAATGGGCGCTAAACTCATTTTCTGGGAGAAAGCACTGAGGACCGATATTTCTGTACTTCCGTTCCATTTGCTTCTCCCATAAACCAGAGACCGGCAGTTCTCTCATATTATGACCACTGTACCGGCATACATCACACATGCGCCACTCTGTGACCTTGGCAAGTGAGAAATAAATTGTGACGTAGTCATTATGACGTCACATTGTTCCACAAAATGTGTACAGCAAATTGTTTACGGGGACTAACTGGTTATTTGCCAAGAGAACTAATCAAAATTTCTCTGATGCTGATCAACATACACTTCCTGCAATCCTGTCCCTCCAACTATAAAGATTGCCTCTGGAATACTGACGTGCAAAGATTTTTAGCAACGTTGAGAGAGTTGTCAACAAACAGCATTGATCCAGAGCTCTAATCTCACGGGGAACTTACCCCCTATAGCGAGCCATTGTTCCCTGTTGTGACGTCATTGCTGGATCCAGGCACACGGACACAAATAGCATCCTAATTGTTCGGTCGCGGGTAACTTTCGGACTGTTTGTGACGTCATAACAGTGACGTCACAACTTGCCTGTTGTCCTATTCGTAAACACTGGCAGGTATCGTGTGCACACGAGTCTTTTCACCGTGGTAAATGAGTTGTGTGAAAAGCGAAGGTACAGCAGCCTGTTTTCATTATTACTGCTCACTCTCTTCTAGTGCTAGTTCACGAGCGTTTCCCATAAGGCCTTCGATGTACCTCCGTCATGATGGTCAATCCCTTGGACATGGTCAGCTGGCGGACATAGGACATTGTGTTGTATCACTGGCTTCTCACGTTTGACAGCCCTCGTTCATCTAGATATTTCGATAATTAGAATGTCCGTCCAACTTCTCAACGTGTGCGTGTAAAGAGGTTGTTGTTCGGTAGGCTACTACTGAATTTCTACCTTCCCTGGACACCTACCGATCATTGTGAAGATAAGCATAATACATATATGTGTGTATCAAGATATACCTATGTACATGTGTGTGGATGACGGTAGAAAGTTCCGTGTGTTTGCTCTCACCATTTCGTGTCTAATATGAAAAAAACTGAATAGGGCCTATGCCGGTACTATGTGGTAACGAAGTTCGAATCCATGCAGAAACATGCTCGGGGAAACATGCGATTCGAACACATAATAGTCCTCTCATATTAGTTTGCTTTATACACAGAGTCTGATAGAAACACGGCTATAAAAGGGTCCATGCACTGTATTTGGAACACACGCACTATAGCTACTACATCGATCTAACACGGTGCCATTTGCACGGTAGCGTGTCACAGACAGAGGCAGCATTACCCAGCCAATCAATGATATACACATCCATGCCAATATCGAGTATATAACTTGGCCCTCGAGTAGATGTTTATCTAGGCCTTAGGTTGTGAGTGATACGGAGAGTGAGGGCCACGTGTTGAGCTTCAGAAATGTGTATAGGCTTATTAACTCGCGTCAAACCAGATCCATTTACACTCATCTGTAGACGTAAAATAACATCATTATAAAAAAAAGCATCACTGTTCTTACTTTACACTCCTCATCCTACACTGTGTGTCGGGCTTATCATTCAATTCACACTGAATATATATGTGCAAGGTAGACGAGATTGTCGTAGACCGAGGATGTTATTTCACTGCCACCTAGTGTTCTATACGTTTTGTTTAAGTTTGCTTCTGTGGCCGAATAGATAGTTGGACTCGTGACCAGAATGTCGTGGGTCGTGGGTTCGATTCGCGGTCGGTTCTGGTGTTTGGTGGTGAGCAAATCTACATCTAACAGGTTGCACATTGCTCCGTGGTAGTAATTACACGTTAAATAAGTACATGCATAACAGGTCAGGCAATTGAACGATAATATGAGTAATTAGCACGTCTAAACTACGGTAGCAATGAGCTGTATGAAATGAGAAATAGACGTAGTGTGGTGAAGGTGCCAATGGCCTGTTGGAGATGTAAAGTCGCTAGAAAACGGCAAAACAGTTCATTACGGCTGTAAATAAGCACATTTTCTTAGAACATTCTTTTCAAACATCGTTGGCTCGGATCCACATATACACCAGCGTAGATATGTAGTCCATATTGATTGCTGTGGGAACACATATCTAATCAGGGTAGGAGGGGAAATTAAAATACAAGACCTTTCTCACTATAGACGGAAAGAATTATGAAGATTTGAAGTCAAAGGCAGCTAATACATGTACTCCGTAGCAAGCATGCACCTACACGTACATGTACATACGGTAGCCAACTTGTGCTTAACGAGTATGGTATAAAATATGCACATGGACCTGAAACGAACATCATTAGTGACGTGTGGGCTGTAATCAGGCTGTTATAGTGACTGCCCCATACGCCTCTGCATTCTCAACGTCTTACTCATCCCAGCCCTTGTATGTTGGACAAAACATCAAACTTCACCATCGGGTAATGTCATGAATCAGTTCAGGTGATGTTTGGAATTTTCACGCTTGTTAATCATATTTCAAATCACTGCTGTACTTGTGGTGCACTAATTTTACATACATGAATTTTACACAAACACTAAATTTCAGTACGAGGTAGGTATCGTCAACGTTGTGGTGTTCAGTGGCGTGGACCTTTCTCTGTAAGCCAACAGGTACATGCCAAGAAAGCACGAACAGGGGTATCATGTGCTGTTATTGTGAGGCATGAAAGACTACTCAATATAGAAGCTAACACAGAGGAGACAAAATAGGATTGAATGCCATGGCACAATGTCGTGTGACCGAGAGACAATGATAATATACACGGTGGAAAACAGCACGCCTGCTCATTTAGGAAGCTTTTCTCGGGTGCCATTGCTGGGATAGTGCTTGTTTACACAGAGTAGTAACTGACGTGGAGAAATGACCGGCGCATTTTTAACATCAAAGAGGGAAAATAGAATATGTATATAACGTATTCTTGGTTACAAACTGATGAGACATAACGTCCCCTAGCCAGTACTAGATGGTGCTGTAGTATGTACAGACAGTAATTGTTACCTTGTTATGTGGCTCTGTACATGCACACGTGAGCATGTGCGCTGGGTGCTATAGCATATATGGCGCATGCTGGGCTTCTGTAAAGTGATCCGTACCATTCGTGAATCACCCATTGAACCCGAAAGCGCCACCCGCCCTCTCCATTCCATCAACAGAAGCATCTGGCCTAGCAAGAGTCAAACACAATGCACTCTGGCACCATTACGTGTGCCACATGACCAGCCCGCCCCCGCCTACTCCCACAGCACATCAGCCGACAACCCCCGCCCGGGTACGGCTGCTGCTGCCGCCGCGGCCTCCTGTACTCGTTAATCCGCACACGGGGCGAGATAATCGCCTGGCCGCCGCCGTTAACAGCCCCTTCTACTCGTGGGGAGCTGCATTTAGGCCGCCGCCGCCGCCGGACAGGGCATAAACCTAGAGGAGTCCGGCGGCCGCGGCTGTTAGCTCAGCGCGGGATCTATTTGGGTGCACTTCTATGAGGCTGATCGTGCAAATCACTTGGTTGTGCTGATTTAGGTGACGCGCCCAGCTCGTATTGGGGCGATGGAGGTTTTACAGCGATGTAAGAGAGTCATTCTTTAGGGATGGGTGCTGGTGGGGGAGGGTGCAACTTTGTTGATGTTTAATAAGGTTCGGGTTTGTTATGTGTTATCTATTAGTCATACTTATAGTTAAGTAGTTAGTCTTACAACTGTGTAAACTAACAACAACAACAACAACAACAACAACAACAACAACAACAACAACAACAACAACAACAAAACACCAATATCAACAACAACAACAACAACAACAACAACAACAACAACAACAACAAAAAACGCTCATGTAAGCCATATAACAAGTGCAAAGAAGAAGAGCAAGTGTAATTGTGACAGTCTCTAGCTCTAATAGATATAAGGTTGTTTACAAAACCCTAGGAACCCCACTGATTAAGTATGTGATCTTGATCAAAGTTTCTCTATTACAAATGAACAGTACCACATGCTTAAACGGGAAAATACCCAGCTGCAGCTGCTCTGAAAATAGATTGCTGCTCTAAAATTAGAAGCCATGTGCTTTTAATTAATGACGTCACGTTTGTAAAACTTTCAGCAAGATTGACGTCATACAGAAGCTTTTAGAATAGGCCTTCATGTCAGATCATTTAAAGGCCGGTTGATAGGCTAATCACATGCCGTTAAGTAGCGTCTTCCCTGTAGACATTATGCATTATAGTATATGATCTTGAAGTAAAAAAAAGCAACGGAACAAACAGAATAGGAACGTCTCAACATGGTTTGAAACCCATGTCATAGCACTCTCCAGAGATACTCTCCAGAAGTACGTGTATGATGCAAGACCTGAGGACACAAGCCTCAGCAACATCTGCTGCAAATCGAGTTACAGACTAACGCAATAGGCTCATCATATCGCGTTACACGCATGACGCTGTCCCGCTATAGTATTACCGCCTCAACGGCACCGCGTAATAAACCCTATAGATTATGGCAGCTAGCGGAGAATCCCCCTAATTGAGCGGCGTCTTTCATACAGCCGCCGCCATTTGCACATACGTACTTTGTGCCATGAACATCGATCGTCACAATGATCAGCACTGCAGTTGCTTTCTGGGCAGTGGTTGGCTATGTTTACATCTCTGTTTTTTGCGAGCCTGGTGACTATGCCAGTGGATTGGCATTTTTTGTTAAATCTCGCAATGTTCTATTTATTACTGAAACCCACTAGACAACCAGTGTAAAAACGGACTGCGCTACACTAGAAGCATCGCCCATATACACAGAAGGGTTTGTAACACTGGGTACAGTGTATGGGTGCAGCGTAAAAAGAGATTCTGGTAGACCGACGATGCACTAGAAGGGGGTTCCAATTTTCTCAAAGTGCAATTGCTTCATGTTTCTTTTGTTCACAACACCGTACTCACAAATCACTTGAAATGTGCCAGTACAAATACTGGCACATGGCCTGTGTGGTGGCCTTGTTGGTCCTAGAGAGGACAGACCGTCTACTCGTTATGTCTAACCTTGGCCGTGGCCAGCAGCTTAGTCACACCTATACCATACTATTCTCACAAGAAGCCTTACTTGATTCGCAAAAGAACGAGCTACATCAGAGACGAGGGGGCTTTCAATCTCCGTTAGCAGTAAACAGGTGTATTGGCTATAGTGCCACCTAGTGGCCAATACAGGTAGTGCCATACAGCTTTGAGAACGTGTGCATGCAGCGACCACACGAAACGTCAGCTAAGCCAAATTTAGACACATTTGCGGGAAACATGATCATGTTTTCACTACAGCAGACGGCAGCCCGCACGTGGTGCCGGCCGCATACTATACATTTCTTTTCTAATCGTAGTTCCTGTCTAAAACCAGCAGGTGGGTACAAACAATTGCATTCTGGGAAAAAAAATAGACAAACAGTATTAGTCTTTATCATTTCTTTCTGACACGCGGTAGCATCACAGAGCTTTGGCTGATTGAGACTGCACCACGTGCGGGTAAAATCTGTAGTAACTATTTTGAGACACCACTACGATCGTACATAAATATTTCATTGAGACAGCGATTAGAAAACTAGTGTATGCGTGCGCCCCGATGCTGGTTCCCATGTGCGTGCACGGTCATGTAATGTCGTCTGTGCCGCACACGACAGTCTCAGTCGTAACCGCCGCCTGATGTATGTGGCTTTCATGAGCATTTATCGGTTGCTTCCTCCGGCTCATGGGACGGCTTACATGTTTGCAAAGTGATGTATTTGGCTGCTGATGTTTTTTTAAACATCTTTTGTATTATTGAGCTTAACAGAACAGTGGGTGTTGAACAGAAAGCGTTCACATCAACTTATAAATAGAGATGGTATCGTCTTCCGTGAAGACACACTGTGATATTACAAGTTTCATTGACGATAATTGAAGGTAGTCTCTGCGCTACATTTGAATGTCTTATGGTAGCATTCTGGATACCTGTTACATTCTTTAAAGACCAAAACTAGCGAGTGGTTTTAACGTTTTTATTTAGTCAACTGTCCATTACATCCGCTTTTACAGTAATAGAGATTTCCACCAGGAGATGGCACCACCATGCCACTTTTAGACTTACACTACAAGGCGTCCATCTGTGCCTGACCCTGGCTGACCTTTACATCAACACATACGGGTGATATACAGCTAATACATCACTACAATGTCACTGTGATAGTATACAACACAATTCACGTTTAACACTATGTGTAGAACCACTACCACCAGCTAGTGTGTATCCAAAGCCCCTAAATTGGCCCACTTGAGATGAGCAGCTTTATGAGGTATTGAGGTTAACACAGGGCAAGCCTCAAGGCGGGGTTCTCGTGTCACACCCCTGTAGGCTGCAGCATGCGGGTCTGGCAATACCATCTGCTCATAAAGCCATGCACATTATTAGACAGACATAGATACAGAGTAGTACTTTGTGAAACCCTGATGGCAAGACGAACAGCTGATAGTCACAATAGATTTCTAATCAAAATGCGTGGTATGGCTAGATCATCTTGAGAAGACATCTTCAATGGACATCGATTGCATTGTTTTCACAACAATGACTTTTGTAAAGTTTTGTTTACGTCATTATCAGTACTAGACCAATTGTACTAAAATCCCTATGAAGAGCAAAGACATTAAGGCAAACTATGCGTGTGTGAAATGTGATTGCACAAATGTCGTGTGGGAACTCCACCAGATTGCTGTGGTGATTAAATCACGTGCTCTTTGGTGACCTATCCATCAAAGAACTAAGACCTACTTTCATTATATTAGAGCATCGTTGCAATACATCTCTGTGACAGACGTCGTGCGATGGGGATAAAAGGCAAAACATAGGTGGGTGTGCTTTATTACGCACGTACATGTACAGGACTACTATACCGTGGAAAGTGGAACCTCTTGTTTGCATTTCATTTGGCTGTAAAATTAAGACTGAGGGGGAATTCTTGTGAATCAAAATGTATTTCTGAATTCACCCTAAAACCTTTTTGAAAATCGATTGCAAGCACTTAACTTGCGCTAGAGACTAAATAATCATTATATGAAATACAGTGCTGTACACCATATATAAACAATATATTTAGCTTGTAAGCGAGGTGTAGGGAAATACTTTTGCCAATTTTCGTATGTGTAGTCCCTATTTATAACCATATCGTATACTTTCACGTGTTTCTTATACTGAACAAGTGTAGCATGAGTTTGAATTGCACATATGGATATCTTCCTGCGCGTGAACACGTAAAGCGAAAGTGACTGCCCTCAAAGCATGCCTTGTGTCTCCACAAATAAACATCCACATGTCACACAAATCATCTCATGTTATATGACTGAGCATCCCATGGCCCGGGGCGGGCGTGAGTGAGTGACGGCGCACCTGGTCCTGCCCCCCCCCCCTGAGTCGCAGGAGACCGCCCACAGCAGGGGTAGGGGCCCTGTAGGCGTGACGGGAGTGGAGGAGATTGGGGGGGTGTTGATGGGGGGGTGTTAATTGAGACAACTATGGCCTATGTTGGTCTCGGTCTTGCATGCAGGTTAGATTTTGTTTCTACAATTCTGTCGTGTTGTGTTTAATCGAAAATTTAGTGCATTAAGAACGATGTGGTGCTTTTGCATAGTAATTGGCAAGGACATATACTTAGAAATTCACATCAATATGAAAAGACTCCATAAAATGTCCAGGGATATGAATATATCTCTGTTCAGTCACTGATCTTCAAGCTTATTCTCTCACAGGACTTCTACATTATATTAGTGACATGCTAATCTGCTGATTAAAACCATAGACCTCGATGGATATTTCAGTTGTGTTGGCGAATTCTCCACGTCATTTAACAGCCATAAAAATCCAAAGCAAAAACACTACCAAAACAAAACCAGCCCACTAGCCCAAAGCTCTACTAAGTACCATTTATACTGGGGTGGAGGATCTATTAGCCAGCAGCAGGCTGATTAAGTGCCGGCTGTGTATTGATGGATGCTCTTATTGAGGAGCCGCCGCCTGTAGAGACTGCGAGAGGGATGGAGTAATGATGGTGAGGGAGGCTCGGTTGGGGCGCAATGTCTGTCTGAACTGTGTGAAACAGAGCAAGATATGGATAGGGCTGAATAGAGATGGATGTGGAGAGGATAGCGATGGGGGGATGGAGTGAATGGCCGCAGGAGACAAGAGAGATAGAGAATGACCATTTGAGAAAGGTGATGGAGAGAATGACCACCAGAGAACACTGATAGATGGAGAGACTGATAGAATGGCATCTGGAGAAGGGAAACAGATGGAGACATCTTCCAATTGTGAGCGTCTGTATAATGAGACCAACATCTACCCTGAGCCCCTAAATAGAGCATCCATTGAGACAGCCATTGACTCTCCACGCTGTTCTTAATACAGATTCCATATAAGGAAGTAACACCACTATAAGTAGAAGTACTGCTTAAATTGGACAGAGGCTATATGCGGCGGCTGACGCGTCATGTGCGCCGGGAGACACTGGCGGCGGCGGCGGCCTTTGATGTTGGCGGCGGCAGAGGGCCCCGGGGACGCCACGGCCATTACAGGGTGGCCGGGCGGCGGCCTTAATGCTGCATGGGGAGGACAGAATGCCATGTACGTCATGTATACTTAATTGTATGCTCCGTGTGTGCATATTTTAAGACTGTTTGTTTGCAGTTATGGTACTAGAAGGCAGACAAGTGAGACTTACTCGATAGCTAGCTAGATGCAGGTCAGTCGTGGGATTGCTGCAAGGGCACATACACCAACATTGTTGTTGCACACATTACCGAACAGCTATAACATGCATGCACCTGCTACATAATTTAGCCATAATCACAGGACATACTTCGTACAAGAATATACACAGATACCTCACAGTCCACAAACACACGCCTTTCATAACTGAGGCCTCGTCTTTCACCTGACCACGGAACTGACCACAGGAAGAGGCGCTCAAGGGCGGAAAGTGACCATAACTCACTCATCTGCCTGCAGCCGCCGCTGGCTAGGACATAGTGAGCCTTTGCCGCCGAGTGGCCGTGGTCGGGGGTCCGCGCCCACTAGATCTCCATCTGTGAGAGTGCACTGCCTGATGAGAACGAATCGGCTCTTAGCGTTTTGCATGCTCACATCTCACGGCTAAATACGCATATGGCCGTGATTCAACGACGTTAATTTTGACGGAAGTTTACATCAAAATCCAACCAATCAGAAGCCCTGCTGCGGGAACGTTCAGCGACGATATCAAACGTCAAACGTACGATCTGACTTTGCGAAGTATAGCCTCGGACACACAGGCTGGTTATGATATCTTGGTTGGTGGCAACCACACAAGATTCTGGATGATCGAGACTATGCGAAGTAAGAAAAGCCTAGTATTGGTTTTGTTTTTGACGAAAGTCTAACGCAAAAATATTTTTCCACATAAAAGCTATAACTTGGCCCACGGGTTGATATGATCATGGACTTGTAAAGACAGTGAGTGGTTATCAAGCGGTGAAAAGCCGACAATGAGAGGATTAGTCTCTATATTGTAACCTCTTTATCTTTATTTTATGTTTATGTTATATCGTGAACAGTTCCATTTCCCTTCATCAGGAACATATACATTAGTTTTAGTTGTTTGTATTAGTATCAGCTATCCGGGGGATTTTTATGTTGTGGGGACATGGATTAAGTCCACACATATTCTAGACTATTCTTATAGCTTCGAGATTACGCCTTTTTATTGTATATGCACAGTTTTAGCAGCAATATACAACATATACTTGCCATTCTTGTCTATTTCGGGTTTATTATTCAATTCACAAGTCATTGAAAATAATCCCTCATTTAAGACGTCTGTTTCAACTCGAACATTTCTGAAGACATCAACCAATCAGTTAACCATGACCATTTTGATTCAATTACCTCCATACATGCTCCAGATCTAGTAAGAAAAGCACTGAATTGTTCTGTGTTTTGCTAGACTCCAATAAGTCTAATACGCTGAATGTTAACCCCGCTAATCGGATAAAATAAATGATACTATTGCTAATTCGTGAGCACATGCACTTCCATCTGTACACTACTTGAGAGGATTGACCCACCAGTACTTGAGAGCACTGGCCCTCCTTGAGTGGTGCTCAGTGGTGGACACACGATTACCTGGCTGATGAGACCCTTCACAGGATTAATGGGCACTAATGATGCCACACTTATATTGACCAAGTGGTGGGATTAAAGCCAAGAAGAATCCCCATCAACGAATCCATGTCTAGAGCTTGGAGTTTGGTTTATGTGGTGTATGACGTAAGTGTATGTCATGTGTAGTACTGAATGCACGCTGTGTAATGCAATCAAGTTGTAATGTGCATTATATGTGGTAAAATGAGCGGCAGGTGTCAGTCCTTACTGAGTATGTATGACGTGAGGTCAAACACATATGGATTTTGCCAATACCCATTTAAAGATCATTGATTGGCACTTTAAATTGTTGGAATCATTATTCCATCTTGTCACTTGGTGATTCGGAGAGACTGCTGTAGCACATTTGAGTCCTACCCTTGAACATTGGGATAACAGGATGGTGATGACGGTTCCTTGCGGTATGACCACGCTATTGCCATGCTTGGTGGACAAAAAATGTGAAAAGACAAACCTGGCTGACAATACCAAGAAAACAAAATGCTGCACACATAAAGAAGTTTGAATTCTGCCCCTGTTGCACGAGCATCCTCTTCCATTTCCCTCATCTAATACCTAATTTTATTGATACCCAAATTCCAAAGAAAATGCTCTATTAGTCCCATGGGTATATACTGCTAGGGTACTTATAGGCAGGGTAAAAGAGATCACCCTGAACCTACAATGCTCCACGGCTAGAGCAGTGACGTATTACACGCGCTGCCACCGCCGCGTTGCCTGGATGGGCAATGCATTTCTCGGAGAACGATTGCCTGGGCCTGGAAATAGATGGTGCCCCCACCATATATAGCAACCACCCCATCCTTCCCGCCACCGCCGCTGTACTGCAATATTGCAGGTACCATGAGACCTGTGTTCGGGGCCAACTTGGGAGCTTTAGCTTATATAGGTGCATAGTTTAATATTTGCTTAAGTGATCATGTTGTGTAGAACTTTTTTCCTCTGAAAACAGTATTGGTGAAAAAGGCCAATACAGTCCTGTTTACGTCTGTGTGTATTGTGGCCTTGGGGCGAGTGAGCATTTGCCAGAGAACAGTTTCTCGCGGTATTTATTCACCATCAGGGGGATTTGGTCCATGGTGGTTTGTGGCAATTCCATGTTGATCCTTTCTCAATATATCTAGCTCACTGCCGTACAAACGCTTGCAGGTTTCTTGTACGGGTAACATGTCTTGATGTTTTTTTAGCTTAGGTAGAATTAGTTCCTTTCCTTTCCTTCGCATAAGAGCGAAAGTCTCGCCAAAATGTGAGTCCCAATGGTTTCTGTTGGTATCTTTAAATTCTTGTCTATATGATGAATGAAGAAACCCAAGATGAGAGAAGTGTTCATTCTTAGTTCCTTTCCGTTCATACACTCATACAATAACTTAAGTGGTGCCCTATAAAGACGTGATGCTGATGCCGCCGCTGCTGCTGTGCAATTTCGCTTGAAAAATCAGCTAAATCGCTGCGACTGTATCCCCACCAAGAATGATTCAACAATTAATTTGTCTCAACTAAGCAAAGGTCAATTGAAATACACATATCAACATGACATCACACCAACATTCAGTCTCCTCCATTCTTCTCACCCCATGACGTATCATACACGGCCATGAAGCTACAGTAGACCCTCCAATAAGACCATGTCTCTTTTGAGACAACCTCTATAATATTACGACTTTTCATGATACCAAACCTTCATAAAGCTACCAAAAATGAGCCTCTGTATAGACATCTCTTTTTGAGACCACCTAGCACTGGCCCCAAAGATCGTCCTAATAGAGAGGTTCTACCGTACTTCATTGTGTAATGAGATTGCCCCCACCCCCACCCTTTCCCAGCCTAGGTCCATCACGGCGTCTCCCGCGGTCAACGTCCAGCCGCATCCCCCAGCTAACCCGAGAATTACGTTCCCGCCTTATTAATTGGCGCCTCCTCAGATGGACGAGCTGCTCTTTATCTAACCTTTGTGCGGCGGCGGCGGAGTCTCGCCGGGCTGGTGGAGGGACGCGGCCCGTGATGGAGCGGCGACTGTTTACGGTGTAACATTCACGTTGTGAGCAGGCATGAAGCTGTATCAAGCCTCTAGTAGTGGTTTTATTGCTTATTTTTGCTCAAGTGCAGGTGATTGTTGTGTTTTGGTTAACTCGTATTGCCGTGTGGTATCAATGGGTTAGCTCAACACACGCTGGTTGTTCTAATTTGACTTTCAGAGCCCAGGTTTATGCTTGTGAGAACGGCATATTAGACATTGAAAGCAGATTATTGAAGTTGAGGTTCTTCGAATAATCGTTTACAACTAATAAGCTTTTCTTTGATCGCAACCTTATTAAGACTGTCGAATGAACAAGAGAGACCAAACGACCATTCATTTGATGGGGCCCGCCTTACATGCGTATTCGTCAGATCTAATAAAGATGGATGTGATTGCCTCTACACCTTTGAAGATTTTGAGCAACCATGACCCAGAATAATAACTATCCAGTGAACAGGTTGAGATTAGCTTTGATATTGCCGATCAAAGGCCACGTGCTCAGAATATATGAAAGCGAGGCTCGTTTGACGTAAAACGTGGCAGGTGGTTGCACATGCCAGATTCACATGCAGTTTCCAGGCTCTCAGGCCTTATATTATTAGGTCTTGCTGCTTAGCAATTGTTAAATGCGGTCAGTATGCCTTTTGGGTTTACAAATGTTTACAAATAATTCTGAATTCTGGTTTCTTTTACATGTGACTGTCTTGGATGTGGTCGCCACATAAAAAACCGCTGTAGGGTGAAGGCCTGTCAGCATGTTATCGTAAACAACTGACAGATATGGCATGGGGTCGAACAATGGTATGGTTAAATTTTCTTTACGTATACGTGCCCCTTTGCTTACACCATATACCATGTACCAACTATGACCAACCCAGTCTATTGTACCATTTATCGACGTACACACAACCAAAGTAATGTGACCAGCTCTCTTTTCGTTGGATGGCCATGACCTGAAAGCTCCCAGCATGTGAAAGAAAAAACGTGCTCGGTCCAGAAACCAGGCTCAATTAAAACAAGGCTACATCGCCGTCAGCTCCGGCCCATACATTAGGCAGCCGTGTACGTGGCAGTGGAATAATGAAGGTGCGGCCTGGGCCAAGTCCCGCTGTACACCATACAGTGCCAAGTGAAAATAAATTACCACCACGCTGGGAACAGTGAGATTTACCTGGGTCAGACTTTCGGGAAGGGGGGAGGGGGCGTACTCAAACGATCTAATGGGTTTGTACACTCTCTGCGCCTATGAGAGCTACAACACATTCTTTTCGTTAGTTGTCTTACTGGCCACACACACACATGCAAATCTACAGAGCTTATGCTATGTGCTGAGAAATCGTAGCACTCATCGATGTGCAAGTCAATGCCCACATCAAAAGTGACAGCAGCCTGTTCATCTAATGTCAAATGCAGGGTTAACAACGCGCAAATATCCTATGCCTGACTGCTGCTACGCCATAATCATTATCGGCATGAATATTGCATTGAAAACCAGCCACTGATTGAATGAGCGCTGATTCCCAAGTAGTGCTGTACACCAGAAGGTCGTCACAAATAATGGCGTCCTCGGCGCTTCTCTATTGGTATCACATCGGCGTATTGATCGGCCCCATCATTAACCCCACTCACACGCCACCTGCACCACTCTGTATCTAGTCACACGGCTGGCTGAGGCACTTGGCCTGTGGCTGGACTTTTGTCATACATGGAGTATACAGACGTCGTGGATACCAAAGTCCAGCAGCTCCTAGGTAAAAAAGTGTGCTATGGTTGATAGGGATTTTTCACTATCATTAAGTAGTAATACAGCGATATAGACTCATGTATTTAGGTGGCTGCACAAACTTTGGGCGCAAACAGAGAAAGTTAATGACATATTACACGTATTTAAAAAAACTACTTTACCTCACAGCATTTTTAACAAGTCAACCCCCTCTTTACCTTTTATAATTGATATCTACAAAATTTTATTTAGGTAAACTTTAATGGTGAGTGTAGGTCACTGCCAATGTCTGGTAATATTACCCGTAGCAAGATGCACCATTTTGAATCCATGGAGCGTCCCTCTTCATCAAGAACAAGTCACCAAGTTAAATCATTTAACCCTTTAGTGGAATTACGGGATGAGGTTACGTGCTTCTGGTATCAATCAATGAGCTTTTCCTCGAAACCAGGGCACGCTGAGGGTTAAAACAACATGTTTTATAGGTTTCGAATGTGAGACCTGCTTACCATACATAATCAATTGAACGGTGACATGTAATTCTAGCGACTTTCAGGTATGCTACATTGTTGCTTGTGTCATGTTAGACAAACAGTTTCTCGCGGATTCGCATTTGTTAAGAGAGAACGCTCGTTAAGGAAACGCACGCCTTTTTTAATTAATCAAGTAAAACACCAATGTGTAAAATGCTTTCACGCGGCTGTAGTCGAGATTTCAAACCATTGGAAGCACAATATTTTGCGCGAATATGCAGACAAAACGCCATAGGCGCATAGCGTTTCTATTTAGATTTGGGAGTAGGAAAAGCTCGGGCATTATCCGACAAAGTCAGGCTGTGATATCAAGCTAGTGCCCTCAAAACAAGTAGATACTTCTTCGTTAATGCATGACCGTATCTGCCTGCGAAGAGAGCACCAAGCTATGTTCAGTATGCGCACGGGATACGGTGTCCACGCTCCTAACTAGCACTGACGTCCCGTGACGGCCACGACGGTCGGCAGACATGCCACGACCATTAACAGCAGCCGTAAAAAATAGCATAACACGATGCGACGTAGAGTTTTATAATCTAAGGTTACACTTTCCGGGAAATATGCCAATTTGCTTCAAATATAGATGCTCACATTTGGAATCTAATTGCACAAATATCAAGGTTCACTAATGGCACAAGTAATTACTGTAAAAGGGTGTCACGGGAGCCGCCTGCGCTATCGTCAACAGGCACGTATGGCAGTGATAATATTGGTAATGGTGTCTCTGATGGCTGGAAAAAACTTGATTGCGATAGCTTTATAAGTATTTATATATCTACATCAGCCTATCACATAGCCCTTAATACTCAATACATGATTCATGGTTATATCCCATCACTGCCTGCTCTCAGTCACCAGACGGCATTACGGCCTTTGTGATAGACCCCATTATTTAAGACTAAGTTTTTACATTATAACTTGTCATTTAGTAATACAACAAGATATGATCATAGGGGTTAACAGTATCAAATAAGAATAGCGCTTTTTTAGCAAATGCAGTATACGTAGCCTCCCCCCCCCTTCTCACGATGCTGGGCCCCATGACTTGTACCATCTCACACAATAACACACTGTTATATCTCACCTCTATCATGCGGTGAGTTGTGTCGTGGACAACCTTCCATCTGTCAGACAGCAGCAGTAACCACTCACTAGCATATCCAGGTTTTCAGAAGTGGGTTGATGGTATAGGGGGTTGACAAGAGAATCATAGGCTCACTGCAAGCTGTCCTGGCAGTTCATTAGTCTCAGGCCTCTGTAATCAATGGTGGCATGTCATTATACTGTAGGTAATCGTTAGTATGTTACTCTCAGATTATACAGATTATACAATCAATAGTGACTCCTTGGAGCAGTGAACGGACTCGACATGTTGATCAGGGTGATATAAAGCCCCAGTCACACTGGCATGACAATGTACACTGCGATAGGAGGCGACGCCGCATACATAGAAAACATATATGTGGAGCATGTTACACCCAAAACGCTTAACGTTTGTCTGGGCGCATTTGAGTATTTTATTTTAGTATAAAAATGAACAGATTCGCATACGGTCGCCTATGTGTAAAGTGGGTTTTAGGCCCCTGTAGTAATCTGCTAATGTCGCCGTCAAACAGCCGCAGTCGCCGTGACGCACGGGCGAGTGTTTGTGTTCTACCCTACAGTAAACAGCCGGAGCGATACATACAAATACATACTGCAATGTTTCAAGTGCGACAGAGGACCGGGCGTAATCCAAGTCTGGTATTGTTGATGGAAATATTAGTTCTGCTGTCGTAGGCACAGACGATGCATTGCATTCCACGCAAGTTTCACTGCAATAAACATATCTGAATGACAATGTTTTGCATCTGTTTGTTTCCCACAATATGTTGATCATGATTTCCCCACCCTACTTCCTTAATGTAATAGGAAACACAGCATGGTTTCCGAATCCCAAACAATCTTCCCATGACAATGCCAATATTTGATCTGACATATCATACAAACAATCAAATTTATTGCGAGTTCCACAGAGAGAGAGAGTATTTCTATCAGATCTGAACACCACGTTTATATCGAAGGAGCCTGGGATATTTGGCATAAACACAAGCCTGTGCCACCTGCACCGCATCACGTGACACCACACCGATGTCATTCTGGTGAATATCACTGAATATGGACCAACTGATATAGTCATAACAGTTACCTATGCATCTCTCAATGCTGTATCTGTAACATACTGTGAAATTACATGCGACAGGGTACCTTTAACGCCTACAGAATCTGTAGACAGAAATGAAAGAACATAAGCATGAGTCAACAGCGTAGTACTGCGGATGCGCACGCAACAAACCTGCTGCACGCACCTGCAGGTTACGGACTATATTTAGCCGCATCACTTCATTATATCATTCCGCAATCCAGTCGTAGTGAGCAGTCCCCAAGTACACGAGGTCTTTTTTTCATCTTATTGTGAATCGTTGCCCAAATATATATATATTCATTCTGGATCTGCCTGTATAAGGTAAATGTAGACACTACAGATGTGCAGTATATATACAGTGGAACCTCTCTACGCGGACAACACATGTCTTATGTGGCCACTGTTCACTTGTTCGTGAAGTGTCCAAAAAAGACAGGTTTCACTGTACACCGTTGGGTATAACATGTCGTAGTTCATCAAGTATACACGGTCAGGACTAGCTTGTCACTGCCTGGTCACTTGTGCCCTTACTGCTACTGTATATGCTATGGAAATTCACGGCACTAACTCTGGTGATAGCCCACTTTGGAATTATGCAGCATGTTGGGCACATTTTGTAAGATTTAGATTCCAAGAGAAGCTTTCTAATATAGCTGAGATAATCGGCGTACAATGAATGAACACTTCATCAATTATAATTGTGTAGCTCTTTACAGTTGAGACAATATTTAGCTATGATTCGCCGAGAGTGTCTTGGGAAAATAACAAGCAACGGACAAAATACTTATTGTCTGAGTCATGTACATGTACATGTGTACACTCTACACTCTAGTTCAAGATGGGGCTACCATATATAGGTAGGCAGGGGGGTGTAAATGTGATTCATTTGTGTGTGTGCTTAGCAGCTTGAAAAATATTGGGTGCACCTATGATGATTTATATCATAAATCTTCATGGGGTGAGGGGTGTGTGTGGCAGGGCTGGAGATAGCCCTCTAGAATCAAAATTGCCAAAAGTGCAGTTTATACATTACACTGCACGTTGATGTTTCAATGGGGGAGAAAGCAACATATACTCTATCATCAGATCACTTCATGGCATTTATGGCCATTGACCCCAACGCATTTCTAACTGTAAAGTGGTATTCACTGTCCCCGGAAATGCCCCCATTGCTCCACGCTGTGCGCATCACTATTCGGCAAGGCCGGGTGCGAGCGACTGACAGCGTCACAATGATCCACAATGCGCGCTCTCTCTCTCTCTCTCTCTCCGTACAACGAACATGTTACTTCAACTGTACATGTCGGAGGGTGTTGGGCAAGTTTAACAATGTTGAAAGTTGTTGATTTTCCGGACCAATTTTCAAACAGTCATTATCATGTAAGAATGGTATAAACATGGCAGGAAGATAGTGTATTCGTGCCGGCAAAATGCCTTCTGGCAGAGTATATTGTTTTTGTCAGACGAAATAGAGGATGGAAATTTTGTGGACCAAAATAATGAATGTTGTTACCGGCTAGGGTTGTTAGACTTGTTACTATTATTGCAGAACCAACAAGAGATATATATTCCATCTATTACAGTTCACGTGGCATCGGTCATTTTGCGCAGTAATATAACAGTGAAAATTATTGTTTAGTTGCACTAATACACCCACACCATGGTGGTACTAGCTCCCAACAGTCTTTACCACCGACTGACAGTTGAAGCAGCGTGAAGAGTCTCACAGTAGCAGCACATGTAGGTGTTGGCAACATAGACTACAGTCAGTCTAAAGTTCAGACTATAAACATAGACGCTGTCACAATATTCAGCACTACACATTGACTACTATACCCTCAAGTTATATATATATATAAAAAACAAATTTCCATTGCTGCATAAACTGCACGCGGTGAGGGCGACAGTAAGGTGATAATGGGGCAGTGAAACTGTGCTGTCTAAAGTGCAGTTAACACTGGTGGTCTCAATGTCGGCTATCTCGAAGTCGTGTCGCGCCCGGTCTCACTTACGTGTCTGAATGTTGGTTATATCAAATATAGGCCACCTCAGCTTGTATGGGAGTGGTAAACGACTATGTCTAGTGACATAACGCACAGATAGTATCGCCGTCACCCACGCAATGAGCTTCCTCATTTGATATCACTGTACAAGAGCCTTGTAATACTGTGAATTCCTTGGGGATTGCGTGGCATATCTCAGTCCAAGCACTGCGAATGGAATTGCGGCTTTCAAACAGGCCGTTCAGTTTACAAGTGTCTCTCTCGCATCCACATGGGACCTATTACTCGTTTTCCAGTTTAGTTTGGGCAAGTTTGTAAATGAGATTTGGAATCCACTGAGCACATCACTGCCATGGTGTCAGTGCACAATACACAATGCACTTTTTAGATGCACATGTTGCCACCATTTTTATTGCACTGCATTCACACCCGCTTTTAGTGTATTTGGGGGTACATATATAGAATAAAATTGACAAAATGTTTACATATATGTATACAGAGAATAATGCACCATGTTTAGAACTTATAAGTAATCTGTGCGTTGTTTTCTTCAGGTGATGCAGCGTACAGCACTGCTTGACATCTCTACACACACCATCTTAGCATTCGGTAAGTTGTTTGTATATTGCAATTAAAACATTAAAATATTGAAAGTACAAAAAGAATCATAATTGAAGGTGTCATCAGGGGTGTCTAGCCAGAATTTTGTACCAGTGAGAAAGGTACCAAATTACACCAGAAATGTAACCAAATATGAACTCGGACCATTTTGGTCTATTTTAGTCTATGTGAAATCGGGTTTGAGTAGACGCCATATTCAAGGAATAAACTCGGCATGCTAGCCCACATGATGCGACCTGTAAATGTCAAACTTCAACGAATAAGCTTTCCAGAGTGGACCCAAATATAAACCGCTTGGGAACAGGTGAAATATACCTCAGAGGGATCACCATTGCAAGCCAACGAACCAAATTTGAGCACCCAAACTCAAACCATGTAACATGTCAGATATGGGCCAAACAGTAGCCCGGATCGGAACCAAATAAAGACTGTATGGGTTCATGAGCTATAGGTTTTAGAGGTCATTTTACACTCACTGAAAAACTACATTTGACAACAATAGCCCCAACAATGCGACCTGTCGATGGGTAACAATACGAAAGCACCAAATAATGGTCCAAACTAGACCCAAATATAGGCAGGTTGGTTCCACGGTAAATGAGCTCACCGTGGTCACTATTCAGTATTATCAACTGAAAACCACATTTGAGCCTCCTAGTTCAAATGGGGTGACCTGTAGAAGGGTAACCAACCAGCATAGAACCACGGACGAACTGTTGGTCGGATGCAAATGATGATTTATAAGCCCGTAAAACACTCTGGAAGGTTAAAGTTCAAATCCAAAAAGGTTAGGCATGATTGCTTCAATTCTCTTTAAAAGGGCAATTCAATTTACTATGGCCAAAGTGGGTATGCAATAAATGAGAGCTTTCGAGTGTACATGACTCTAGCTCCCCACAACCACTCCCCAGTATATGATTCTACCCCCACCCCCAAACCCCCACTGCCCCTCAATTTACATCAACAATACTAAAATTAATCCAAAGCAGATGCTCAAGCCCTATCAAACCCCTAGTTTTCACTACACCCCGTGGTAGCCCCATACCCACGTGAGCTAATCCCTGCACACGCTGCTCACTGACTTGCAGGTGTGTACTGCTGGTACTCGTGTTTGAGTATGACGTCCAGCTCTGCAGTATTCGACGCTGACGCCGCCGACGCCGACGCTGACGTCAACAAGACGCTGGCGTCGGCGATCGTGTACGGGGTGACGGCCACCAACACCAAGGACAGCCTCAAGGTCAGGTGGCACGTGACACCAGCCGCACAGCCCGCAATACAGGTACGTACACGTGCACGCACACATACTATGCACACGCACTCCAACCACACTTCTATTCTGTATAACAGTATCGTCTTGGACTTTGAGGGGACTCGATAATGTTTGTTTGCAATTGTATTTAAAATCCCGAGTACATTGTGGACAAAAACGATTTGTTTATGGCTGGAAAGGAATCTATTATATTACTTTTAGCAGAAGTCAACATAATTGCGTTATATGCATTATACACGTACTAAAATCAAGACCATACAGAACAGGTTAGATGTTTTATTAATATTTTACGTGACTTTGTCCAGTGGTCCACGAAATCTCTGCACATCTACACTTATTATCACTGTTTTGTGTCATCGATCATCGTATTACGATACGAGGTGATGCAAGATACATCCTCTAAATGGTTGAATAGAAAACAATAACTACAATTTATTGAGTCCCATCAAAGCCCCCAATCACGACATCTGTATCCAGGTAAGACCGGGGCTTCCAGGCTTTCTTATGGAACTGTTGGGTTTTAGTTATGTGTTTGACGATCATCTGGTCCAGAGAACCTCTTACTGTTTGTTATTACCACATCGGGGAGAAGAGCGAATGTTGCTTCACGGTTCTCAATTGTATGTAGACTAGTTATATATCTAGATGCGGTCGCCAGGATCTTGACATACGTTAACGGGTCGTCACACGTGATGTGACGATCTGCTGACGTATGTCGAGGTGCTGGCGACCGCATCTATCTAAGTTTGCAGAATATCCTAATTTTGAATGATTTTCACACAATTTATTGCAATTCTGTTTTGTAAATAGTTCAACGATAGATAATATAACAATCTTACTCAGTATCTTTACTTATTTTAAGTAAATCATTTGTACGATCTTTATTCACTTATTTTATCCATCCCGGTCCAGGGAAGTGTAGGCATATAACTTCACACAACTTAATATCAAATGGTCCGAAATTCAACAGATTTACAGTTATTCATTCTATTTGCTGATTAAATGCTGTGAAAATGTACAATATGGATAGAAAAGTTGATTTTATAATCACTATATGTACAGTAAAACCTCTCTATTAGGACCACCTTAGGGCCCAGTGTTAGAAGGTGTCAATAGAGAGGTGGTCTCTATACAGAGGTTCATTTGGATAGCTTTACGAAGGTTTTGGACCACGGAAAGTGGTCTTATTATAGAGGTGGTCTCAATAGAGAGGTGGTCTCTACACACTGAAAAGTGGTTTCATACTAATGTGGTCTCAATAGCTAGATGCTCCTAACTGGAAGTTCTACTGTAATTTATTGCTTTGTAAGTGATAGGCAAATACAAAAAAGGAAGAGCATTGATTTGCACACCTCTGTCAGGTGTACACCAACCTGAGCTGGGTGGTGCAGCCGGAGCACTGCATCGCGGCCACCACGTCCACCGACTCGCTGTCCGTGGCGCTCGGCAGCACGTTCGGCGCCTTCCTCGCACTCGGCGTCATTGTCTTCTTCGTCTTCATCGCCAAGTGGAACCACAACCGCAAGGTGCGTGCACGTGTGTGCGTGTGGGGCTGGGGGTGGGGGGGTGTTTAGAGCGGTGTGTGTGTGTGTGGGGGGTATTTGCAGTGAGTATATCCACAACGTGTCTGTCCATTAGGTGGGTAAGTATAAATAACGGATACCAAAGGCGAGGTGTAATTTTGTTTGTCATGTTTTCTGATGTGGGCATGCGTATACGTGTTCATTAATGGCCAAGGGGAACCACAACACTAACAGGCTATATGTGTGACTGGGTCTGATGTTAAGGGGCTCCATTTATCATGGCCCAAGGGGGGGGGGGCTATATATAAAGAACTAAAATAGGGAGGCTGGAAAGCTCAACTTTATTTTTTTCTATGTTCATATTTATATGTTTATTTATTTTATGAGTGTATGCGCAAAGGAGTTGGATGATTATTATTAATTAAAATGCTCATTTTCATGGACATCTCACATAAATGTTCATCATATTATCATGAAGAAGAATGTAGGGAGTAAGAATACTTAACGTAACTTTTTGAAAAAGCATTTGCATTTATTACCATGTGAGAAGCAGTACTATAAAGTTAGCATCTTATTATTCATTGAAAATATACATGGCTTTCAATAACTTGTACAGTATCTGACAATTGTTGACAAACTATATGACGTGGAAAAGGTCAGACAAGTGTGAGCTATTGTGATTAAATACCTATGGGGTTTGATTTAAATGCCGGGCTATTATGGAACAACAAAATTTTTAAGTTGCTGTATTATTTGTTTGTAGGGGTTTCCTTCCATAATGCTGTTACTTCTGTCTGTTCCACCATCAATATTTGGCTTCAAACAGCATTACGAAAAAGCAAAAAGAGTATTGTCTGTTCGCCATTCATATAAACCACATGGATAACCACTGTGTTTTGTGTTCAGTTGGCCAAGCAGCTGGCCCAGATGTCTGCTGGCGATGACAGCTATGAGAGTGTTGACAACCCAGAAGCAGCAGCGGCAGCGGACGATATTGAGATGAGCGATGTCAGCTTACAGGTGAGATAGTGTGAGAGAAAGCTTATTGATCACGGCTTACAGGTTAGATAGTGTGAGAGAAAGGTTATTGATCACGGCTTACAGGTGAGATAGGGTGAGAGAAAGCTTATTGATCACGGCTTACAGGTGAGATAGGATGAGAGAAAGCTTATTGATCACGGCTTACAGGTGATATAGTGTAAGAGAATGTTTACAGGTGAGATAGTGTAAAAGCAGGCTTATTTATCGCAATTCGTAACATTGGCTTGAGACGTATGTATAGCAATAACGTTGAAATATGAGATATATAACATTAACAAAGACCGACACAAAATCAGCTCAACTACTAGCAAAGACGACCACATCATAGACTGGCAAATGACTAGTTTGCGGCAGATACTTGAGAGAATCAGATTATTGGATTTTCTGCAAACGAATTTGTAGCAAAAGTTGTCCGTACATGTCTAGAAACCTCACCTAATTCGTGTGAAAGTTTCATAAAGAGGGGGCAAATATTTAATATAGTTTCCCATGCAAACCTATAGTAAACTGTATACCTGCAGGTACATGAGGATGCGGCCGCGGCGGAGACAGTGGACCTGAGCAGTGTCCACTCTTCACAGCCCCATACCGGGGGAGACCTCGCCAACGGAGGGGTGCTGGAGGGAGGCACCACCGAGGGAGGGGAGCCGCACCACCACCACCACCACCATCCGAGGTCAGTACCATCACTACCTGATGCCAGTACCAAACCAATAGCTGAGATCATTAACAAACAACCTAAGGTCAGTACCACCACAACACCGTCACACATCCATTCTAGTATACTCACATAAAACCACCAGTGCAACAATGGCCATCACACATCCATTATACGGCAGACCTGTCCTCAACGTCTTGTGCACGAATCTTTGATTACAAAGCCACAAGATCACTGCTTGAACACCAAGGAGTGTTTGAACTGTACATACAGCTTTTGAACTACCATCACACTATACTACAATTATTACCACGTTATGGCAATTGTAATCTCATTTTGTGTAAATTTTCGGGGCCACAACTTAACAGCTGATTGGCAAACGAAAGATTTACAACATCGAGCATTTGGTATTAATGTACTGATACTCATGCAGTTATAATCTGATTTAGGCACCACCGGCACCACCATAGCACCCGCGAGCGAGGCTCCGCGCCGCGCAACAAGCGCGCCAACCTACGACGTGGTGCCTCAGTCGACTCGGGTTCTCCTGGGGATCCCACGGCCATATCTCGGGGGCTGATGTCGCCTAGCAACACAGACATACCGGAGGAGGCTGAGTTGCTGCACCCCATCATCCCCCCACCACCGCCGGGGCCGGGGTCCTCCGGCACCACCTCACCACCCAACGGAGACATCGAAAACCCATTCGCCAACCCCGATGGACGCCCGCCAGATGTGAGACCCAAAAACTCGGCTCTGCTGGATATGGGCAATAGTTTTGGAAATGGTGGTGGCTTGGAACTGGGGGGACCCAATCATGGCGGCTTGAGGCCCAACTTGAGCTGCCCCAACTGGGTGGGACAGTCATAGGATAGTGGTTGATATCTAGTTGATGTGTTTGATAGAATAAGGTAATGTTTGTATGGTAACAAAGTGAACTGGGAATTTGCAAAAGTAATATCAAATATCAAGTTGAAATCATTTAGATTAGTAGATTTAGGTAAGTGTTAAAGTATGCATAGTTACATAGCATATATTTTATTACGACCATCGTGGACAGTGGCATATTATGATAGAAGCTGTAGATAGAAGAAGTTGAAGCTTCCATGTTACAATACCGTCTATGCATATTGACATCTTAGTAGGTCTACAGGAATTGCAGAATTTGCATTATATTTCTTCAATAATGGAATAAACTGACGGATGCAGTCATAGCGAACAAACGTGACAGGAATAGTGTCATTTTGATAAAACATACTTGTGCCAAAACAAAGGTATATTTTAGCCCTGCCTATAGGGAGGTTATTAGTTTTTACACCCTTAGTCAAACAAGTCAGACTGTTGGTTGTGTTTGTTAAACTGTCTGCTGACCTCTGATGAGTTATATGTATATATTTATAAACAAGCAACATTCTGACATGACAAATGTCTATAATACTTCTTTTACATTATATTTTTATTAATGACTATGGTTCTAAAACATGTGGTTATACAGTGCTATGGCGAATGTCTTAAGGTGCATATCTTCACGTGTCTTTATCGCCCTTGTGTATTGGTCAAGTGATTTTCCTGTTGCAGTGAGCCACGTTGAGATGCTAGAAGATCTTTTTCTTTTCACAATACAAAATGTGTATAGGTAGGCGGCATTACACGTGATAATTACAAATGCTGACAATCAACAACTAAAGATCATGTAACAATGATTCTGAGGACAATATAATCAGACCAATAATATCAATGCTGGTTAATGAGTAACCTTGATAATACACGTAAAAACGCCATTACATCATTATGAGCATCTTAATGGTGCATGCTGATGTCACAGAGAGTATACATGTATATCACATAGATTTTTTTCACAACAGCTGTGTGCATCGTGGCGTTAAAGGAATTTAGATGAAGTTATTTTAAGACTGCACATGCTCTAATTTTGTCCAGTGATCATATTGATCTCATATTATGTGTGTACATAGGTTTGCATAAGCAGTGCTGCTCATTTTGTTTGTAATTAGCTATTCCTTCTAAACCTAAAAGTGGAAATATGCTAGAATGCCATGTGATGTCAAAAACAGCATGCTTGGCTGGAATTGCGAGAAATTATCATTAGCTCATACTTACAATTCTTTTGTGTATGTTATACGAGGGGGTATATAGCCTTGATGAAAATCCATTCACCAACATTTCTTTTTCCTAAATCACCAGTCACCAATTTATTTCATCGTCTTTCACCTATCCCCAGGAATTGTAATTGAATAGGTTTCACCACATTTCACACACTTTAATACAGGCAATTCACAAGATCTAGGGCAAATTACCAATCACAGTCTTTGTATTGAGCAGATCACCAGTCACCAAGATTTAAGGCAAATCACCAATCACATTTTTGTTGTATGACCACCTCTTATACTTTTCTTCGTAATGAAGTGATATATTGTACACCTCTAACATTGACTGTCTTTAATAACCGATTTTTAAGAAGATTTGACCATTTTATCACATTAGATAAGGATTGTTTTATTGAAAAACATATTGAAATTTTGTTACTATTGTAATTATGCGGACTACTTTTTCTTTCATAATTTTATTATAAATTGACAAAGAAAATAAATAGTGTCACCTCTATTCAACATAAATTGAACTATGGATGACACCGTGTTGTCTTCTGTGTATAAATTGTATAATACATTGCTGCAAATTTTGCTCCACACCAAATATGCACTCCAGTACCCATCTTATGCACTACTGCAACTTGGTCCGTGTGTTATGTGTATTTTGAAAAATTGTGGGTGGCTATCTTGTCTTAACACCAATTTTATTCCATTATTTTTTGGAGCATTTTCTTCTGAGACATTCTGGAAATTATTGATAATGAGTTAAAGTAAAGTATCGCAGCTATATACCACTCTATGTAATATCGGCTGGTGGCACACCAGCCTCTATGGAAATCCAAACTGTAACCTAGAAAACTAGCCAATCAGCGCAATTCTCTCGCTTTTGGGGGGAACTTTTGACCTGTCAATTTTCTGTAACTCCTCCTCCTCATGCTTCTTATATGGGCAAAAGCAATAACAACACGGCACTCACGTGGCAATATAGTCTTTATCACGCCCTGTACTAAATCCAAACACCGAATTGAAGGGCAGAGTGATTAAGGATATGTTTATACAGCCTTTATAAAAAAGATAAAATACGGATTCGTGGCGGCAACGCACGATACGACTGAGGCTGAATACTAATGTTAAGTTTACCTGTTGAATTATGCATATATTTGGCCTAATTGGCTTGATCTCAAGGCTCAAAAGCAAGTTTTGAAAACGTATGGCTATTGAGCCCTTGATATTCAGGGTGCTATATACAAAAACGTCGGTTCTTCTAGGCCTATGTAATATAACCTAGAACGATATGCGCACTTACATACATTTAATCTTCAAACATTAAATTTGCAAATATAATTTAGATCAGATAAGCCAAGTGTCTAAGAGCAATTTGGAATGTTTGGGCCTGCCAAGGACCTAAATCAGTGAAGGAAAACTTTGCTTGTATTGCTCCATAATATCTAAATGCATAGGATATTATGCAACATCATTTATGCTTAAACAAGTGATTGGATGTGAAATCTTGACCTAATATAGGGATTATTTAAAACTTGTCAAAAAATATATACACAGCTGTTCCAATCATTGACCTTAGGCCTTTTACCAAAATGGCTACTTTACAAAGGCTGAAAATGTTGAAAATCTGTATAAGTGTGCTAATCTGTCCAAGTTATGTAGAAACCCAACAACTCTCATGTGGGTGCGGCATTTCAGTGTGAACCCTTTTCAATAATTTGCAGAATAAGTTTCTAAGGAAAAACTTGCTACAAGCGAAAACGTCGTGGAATAAAATTGGTGTCAAAGACAACAGTTGTGATATAAATGCATTGATACTTTGTTTTGTTTGAAGCTGTGACTACACACACATACAAATAATGATTGGTTGAATGTGAAATGAACATTGTGCAGTCAACTGTATTGATTTCAGAATATTTGAGTAAGTCTTACCATTATTGCTATTGCGTCGATGGTAGGTATGATCAAGTATAACTGATAAGATATACCCATAGTTAATATAAATCTAAAGGAAAAAATATTTTCCAATTATGCCCCAAGTAAATGTGATTGTTATACTCTATAGAATGGTGCCAGGTTAACTCAATTCACACATACAAATTTGATGAAATTTTGAACATGTTTCTGAAAATCAAAAGTAACCGAAACAAGTAGTGGATGTAGCCTCCCGACTCTAGTGTGCGTGTTTCTGCTAATACTTTCAAGCTCTGCCTATAGCAAGCTACTGTTTAATAGGGTTCCATCTACACTCGGCGTGTAGATATAGCGCTCATGCATACACCTGAATCAAGCACTATTAAATGTACATGTATCTGGTTATCTAATAAGTTTTATTTGGTAAGTATGTTGATTTGATATCTTAAGACTAATTAACACTAATGATAAGATAAAGTAAGACAAAATATGTAATAAATGTGTGGGATGATGCAGACTCCTATTCATATATCAACAATACAATATGGAAATATGTGACACAAAATTGTGTTCATGGGCATAAAATCAGGAAATGCCATTCCTTGTTTTATCAGTCCATTAATAACATTTTGGTTAAATGTGCATACGTTTACATATTTACTTTCTGCTTCACGTTGTATTTTTCTAAATCTGAACCTAGCGTCTGTTGAATGTATGTTAATAACATACCTAAGAATTTCTGTGGTTGTATATATTTACGCACCAGCCCAGTGGAACCACTCTGAGTATCAGATGTCTTGAGGAGACCTCTGACACATAACTATTCCCATTAAAAATTCTGACCAATCACAGGCTGTTATTCTATATTCATCTCAGGATGTGAATGAATAAAAACTGGGGTCAAGTGATATATCCCAGCTGAGTATCAGATGGGTGTGGCGGGTTCAACCAATCAGGTTGCAGTATTTAAACAGGTCACACAAACGTGATAAATTATGTTAATCCACTCTCAGGTGAAACATTTCAGATGTCAATTTGCTTGACATCTGATACTCAGAGTGAAGGGGACACAAATATGTCTGAAATGCTACACAATTACAGATAAAATCATATTGAATGGTAAAATGAATATTTGTCATACTTGGTTTCAATATTTTACTATGCATCATAGAGTACAAAATGTCAAAAGAGTCACATCACAAGATGCATTTTGAAGAAGTTACACACACTCACACACACACACACACACACACACACACACACACACACACACACACACACACACACACACACACACACACACACACACACACACACACACACACACACACACACACACACACACACCACACACACACACACACACACACACACACACACACACACACACACACACACACACACACACACACACACACACACACACACACACACACACACACACACACACACACACACACACATTGCTAAATTAGTAAACATTATAACAACACCGTTCCGATATGCAAGCAGACCATTACGTGGTAAATATCCATACGCCTATTATACATTATATCATATAGGTCGCCACTTTTTTTTCTTTTCTGCTTTTTTATTAAGGAGACTTCATAACTGGTAGTATTTATTATTCCAGATACACAAAAGTGTATCTTCTGTACGAGACCACTTCTAGTGCAATGGATTGTGTTATTTTCAAACTTGTTAAGCGTTCTATCTCTGCTGGTATATGCGTGAAGTGTGACAGATCATAACTGTTTGTGAATTGTGAAAGTTGTTTTGTATAAATTGTGATAATTTGTGACTTTGAATAAATCATAAAGCAGAATTCAATGTTATTTTTCTTAATCGCACTATGCATGAAAGAGCCGTTCACCCCAGGAAACTCCACCAAAGAAGTGGTGGCTAATTCTTGAAACGGGTTCCAAACCTACACATTGATCTGTTTAAGGGTGCATTATGAAAGCAAGTTACAGGACAGTCAGGTTCATGTAATTACATGGAATGATGTCATAACAAATGTTCCATTCTCGAGCAAGTAAATAAATGGAAACTTATACACACTGTTTGACATAAATATTAAAAGTTACCGTGTATACAGTAGGCCATCCTATTAAAACCGCCGCCTCTACAGTAGGACTATTTCAGTGACCCTTCAGTATGCATACTATGCTATAATATAGATTTTTAAACTGCTCTTTTTATTGTGTAAATAATAGAGACAAACTGCAGCATGTCCATCCTTCTCTCTCACGCACGCTTGCGGACATCTAACACGAGCCTCCAGAAAGAGACCACTTCTCTCAACCACTGGAGGCCAGTGCACTGCGTGGTCTTTTAACCAATAGTGGAGAGCTTCTACCATGCGACGGTATGCTTGCAAGCCCTAGGCACAGGCAGAGGGAAGGGTAAAGGCACAAACTTTTGTTATAGTATAAGAGCTTCAAAAACGTAACTAGACGTAAATTTCTAGTTCGAAAGAACACTGACACACTCGAGATTGCTAAATATTCGAAATAACCATGGACATGGCGTGGGGTGGGGGCTGAAAACCTCAATTTGAATTTTTGATTTTTTTTGTGTGTGGGGGGGGCTTGAAAATCTATGGTACACTTAAAGGGGCGACCCTGTAGTAATTTTAGGGGAGGGGTTAGCATGGGCTGAAAACCTTCCAATATCTGTTTATTTTTTCATACACCCAGGGCCATCATAAACGGTAGCCCAGTATGAAAGTAACCTCGGCATAAGAGCAAATTGTATATCAGGCATTATCAGCTATACAGAGATACCAAGGTTCTACTGTAGTGTACTGCCACGTTGACGCTCTATCACTGGTTGACAGATCGGGCAAACACAGAAGATCATAAAACACTGATATCTCCCTTGTCCTTGCTAATCATGCGCAAAGCACCAACAAGTAAAATCACCTGCCGCATGGCTGCCAGCCAAAACAAGGCCGTTCTAACCCGTGTGCTGCCTGTAAACACACAATGTCTTTAACCGCTGTTTAACAAGGCACTTGGCAGTCTATATACTTGGTCAGTAGTGTGCTGTGTACTTCATATGGATCAGTGTCGTATGTAACAATCCGGCGATAACCTTGCGGGAAAACGGCAGCATGAATCAGGAGTAACTTGGACCTGACAGGAGCCAACAGGTGGGTGTTTGGCACAGTACACCTGTTGTTTGGCAGCTATGTCAGAAAAGTATATGACTATTTGTTGCCTGTACCGCATTGTATGACTTTAAAAGGCTAGGTGTGTAACTGGATCCAGTATTTGCGGTCGCTGTCCTGTACCAAGTAAGTTGTAATCAGTTAGCCACGTTTGCATGCAGTGGCCCACTTAGTACATAGTGCATAATTATGTGCATAACACTGCGCGTTTTTTTTTGCTGAATATTAATCACACATGCCTTGGGGACAGGTACACTCCATTTTGGGTAAGGGTGGCAGGTTCGGGATTTCTGGTGGGGGGTCAGAGGATGGTGAACAACCATTGTAGCAAGTCGAGTACAAGCAAGTGCACCAATATCAATGACTGACCCTAAGTGCTATGGGGGATGGGAGGCGGAGGTTGGGGTTTAAAAACCTGTGAACTGCACCCTGTTCTAAATGCTTCACTTCTGTGGCTTTTTGGTTGTCATAAGAGTGATGTACATGTTGTCACTCTCGACAACGTGGAGCCTTTGATCCACTTATTTTGTGGGTTCAGCAGAGTTTCTGATATTTCACTTTTTTGGGGATTTAAGATTTTTGTCCACGCACGCTAACACTTTTGATATAAGCAATCCAACATTTAATAAAAAAAATACACAGCCGAATATCCACTTTAATATGATACTCATAATGTAAGTAGGTCTACCTTCTATCTATTGAATATTGTTTTATAATTTGCGAAAAAAAACATTGGATATTTCCCATTATGTCGCACATCGTATATTTCCATTTTTTTGTTTTAGGGTGGGGGGGGGAGTCAATAGAAAGAGAACAATGTTCCACTTGTTGTATGGAACCTAATAAAATACACTATCCCTTAAAGTTTCGGCTTTATTCTAGTGTGCAATAGCGGCAGCCTTCTCCACCTTGGCAACTGAAGGGTTAATATGTTCAGTGTGACGGGGTTATTCACACTAACACGCCTTTCCTATGAATCATAATCATGTAACTACTATAACAGATAAACAACTATAACAATAAAACACCCTCCCCCACCCCACTTAAGGGTACTTTTAGCAGAGAGGTTCCATTCTAGGCAGTGTGGTCTTTGCACTAGAGAAATTGATACAAAGTTTGCTTCCAGAATGAAAATCAAATACACAGTGATATATGTTATGCATGTTTTTTCAGGTATTCTTTTCGTTATTATGGTATGAATCTGTATGTTGGTTTATATCACAGGTAATCTTTTATGTTAGAATATTTAGGTGATATTCTCCAGTTAATACAAGTCGTGTTTAGTTATTGTTACGCTCTAAGGGTGTCTGCCTTTTTTATATCATGAAATAAATCATATCATAATGCTCTGAGTCATGCTTAGTGAACTCTCATTGGGAGAATCGTGATCAAATGAAAATCTTAGTAAACTTATTAAACATTCTATAGTACAATCATCAAAGTAAAGTAAACGGTTTTAGCACAAGTCATGCTAGAATACTCATGCAAATGTTACATTTAAAGTGGTGGACCTTGCGTACAGTGTGTGGCAGTAGCTGCAGAGGTCCGGCCTCAGCATGATGGACGTGATGGAGGTGACGGGGCCGGGCCAGCCGCTCCGCCTCGCCCAGCGCCCCATCCCCGACTGCCCGCCCGAAGGTATGTCCACCACTGCACACCCCGACTGACCCAAGGTCCGCCCACCACTCTGGATGCTCTCACCCGAGCTGCAGGGTTTTTATCTACTTCACAATGACACTGTTATTTATGTGTATGCATTTCACTGGTCTTTTCATATCATCAATTTGCATGTTGAAATATAAATGCTAATAAACAGCAAACACAACTGATAATATTTTATGTAAACTTTACTCATGTCCACGACCACTGGTGCTGGTGCCTGTGGAATTCATCACTGTTTGCAAAGGAACAATTCCACGTACAATGCATCTTTAACCCCACCCCCCCCCCAACCCCCGATGTTCTAGACTAAATACAGCCGTCCGTTCGCAGGTTTGCTGATCAAGACGCTGTTCGCAGGCATCTGCCACTCTGACCTACATCTGGTGGATGACGTCGTCGATCTGGGTCAGGGCAACACCTTCAGCCACAAGGAGGCGCTAGGTGAGGCTTTCCACCTTATACCTATCCCACGTACTCACTTAGTGCATGTACGTCACACGTCCGCATGAGATTTGAGGTGATTTACACATTCTCACTGTCCGGAACCGGCCTGTACATTTAACCAAAATAGCTGCCTTTACCTGTAACAATAATGGCGGACCGAGTAATCGGTTAGACACTGTATGCTGTTTATCATTTACCACATTTACATTTACATTTATTGGAAGCATATTTGTGTTTGAGCAGAGAACAACGGGCAGAGCTTTGAGGGCATGGTGCTGGGCCACGAGATCTGCGGCCGCGTGGAGCACATCGGCAAGCAGGTGGGCACCGGTTATAGCACTTCACCTGCCTGGTTGCTGAATACTTACATGTACAAATCCAATAATTTATGTGACAACCTTGGTGGCTTTGTTTGTCTGCCTTTTAGATGGCATCAATCATAAGTGAAGCTGAAATCACCATTCTTGCTGAAGACTAGATCTTATCCCCGCCCCCTTCCCCTCCCTCCCCTAGATCTATGATATAAGCTTCGTCGAGGATGGAGCTGTCAACCTCATTTCTGATCATCCGATAGGAAGATAGGAAGACAAAACCATCAAGATTGGCATATGAATGGAGTTGTCAATATTGAGAACATATATTCAAGTGGCTGACCACCAACGACAGGTGTAGGCTTAGTGATGAATTTCACTGACTTTTTCTCTATTACATCAACCCAGAGGATGACAGTTGGTTTTCCCCTCGTTAATTTAAGGACTGATATAGGGTTATAATTAACCATTAGACCTTATTGGCAACTAGTTTATATATTATACACTATATCATCGAGTGTATACTTATCCTGCTGACTAGCAGCACGGTCCCACCTAATCCTGCTGGTCACTGAGTGGCAACTGGTAGACCAACCACCCAAAGCCAGTGTCAGACAGTCCGGAAGTTTGAAGCCAAACTTGACAAACCATGTTTTTGTTTACATTAACAGAAGAATCATATTTCCCCCACGCCTTGTACTTCTATACAAATCTGCAGTGACCATTGGTGCAGGTGAGTGCGGACACGTGCGGCGTGCGTGTGGGTGACGTGGTGGCCGTGTACCCGTGGCGCGGCTGCCAGCAGTGCGAGGCGTGCGCCGCCGGCGAGAACCAGCTCTGTGAGGACAACCAGGTGAGGCGCCCAGCGGAACCCCTCTAGTAGGATCACCTTTGGGACCAGTGTTCTCAATAGAAAGGTGGTGTATTTACAGAGGTTAATTTTAATGGTGTATTTCTATGCAGAGGTTCGTTTTGATAAATTTATGAGGTTTGGAACCATGAAAAGTGGTTTTATTATAGAGGTGGTGTCTTTTAAAAAGGTGGTCTTAATTGGAGGTTCTACTGTACTCCAGATACAATGCCAATGTTAACAGCAGTGATGTGTATCCAGTAAAGAGTACACGGGGCTATACTCCATGTGAGGAGTGATTCATCAGTTGACGTCTCAATAGCACGGGTATTTAACACCATCTTCCTTTTCATTGGGCGGGAAGCCTTTCAGCGAGCAATGGCACCTCCTTTTACACATTATGTTCCAATATGGAATTAGCAACAGACACAGAATCTAACACCCCCTCCCTGTCTGTCCGTGCTACAGTCGACCACCACCGAGATCGGGCAGGGCGCGCACGGAGGCGGTTACGGCGAGTTCGTGGCGGTGCCCGAGGCGGCGCTGGCGGTGCGCGTGCCGGCGTCCGTGCCGCCCCACGTGGCCTGCCTGCTGCCCTGCTCCGCGCTCACGGCGTACTCGGCGCTCACGGCCGCCAGGCCCGCGCTCGACCGCGCCGTCCGCGTGCGCGGCATCGCAAACCTGCTCGTCGTCGGTGAGTGCACAATAGTGGTGCCAATGGGTGTGGCTGTTTTTACGGGATAGTTCGCAGTTATGACCAACTCTATGGGAGAAGTTTTTTGCGTGCGGCGGTTGCAAGCATTTATAAGTAGATGCCTCCTATGTGCGTCCATGAAGAGGCGATCTCTCGATTGCAATCACCAGCTATGGCGAGCTTCTACTGCACACTTCCATCTAAATCAGTCTGCTGTCAATCTTTCACACAAGATCGTTGTGAAATATCACCATGTTTCATTATATGTTTATCAATCCCGGAACATACATATCTAGATAGCACTAGTAAGAGCTGACCTGCTCACTAGAGTACCTCTATGACATGCAGCATGCACATCCCTACTTCCACATGATTATAAACCACAGTGCTATTGCTCCCGATTACTAGTCCCTAAGTGTGGTATAAAACACAGCCCAGCTCAACGATAAACAATACACTCTCCCCCTCAACAATACACCCCAAGCCCCATGACCCTGATAAACTCCGCGCATCCAGCTCTATGTTGCCGTCGCCCACCGTCGTGGCTGTTGCAGGCACGGGCGGGCTGGGCATGTGGGCCGTCATCCTGGTGAAGACCGTGTTCTGCGAC
Source organism: Streblospio benedicti (assembly GCA_019095985.1). Lineage (NCBI taxonomy): Eukaryota > Metazoa > Annelida > Polychaeta > Spionida > Spionidae > Streblospio > Streblospio benedicti. The sequence goes on from CM032659.1 coordinate 25,384,449, forward strand.
AAGAACGTCAAGGTGATCTGCGCAGACCTCGACAAGGCCAAGCTGGACGCGGCGGGCGCGCTGGGCGCCGACGACGTGGTGCAGTGGCCGGCGGCCGAGGCAGGCGTGGACACAGACGTGGACGCGCTCGTGTCCACCACCACCGTGTCGGGCTACAACAAGATGGACGCGGCCATCGACCTGGTGGGCCGGCCGGACACGGCGGCCGTGGCGCTGCGCTGCCTGCACCGCGGCGGCAGCCTCGTGCTGGTCGGGCTGGCTGGCGGCGCGCTGCCCCTCTCCCTGCCCGCGCTCGTCTCGAGCTCGGTGGCCGTGCACGGCGTGCGCGTGGCCGGCCTCGCGCAGTTCCGCCACTTCGTCGAGCTGTTCGGCGTGCAAAACGCCGGTGTGTACCCGCCCATCGCCTACACCGCCCTCGCCGACGTGAACGCCGCGCACGCCAAGGTACGTCGCGGGCAGGTGGTGGGCCGCGCCGTCATCAAGTACGTGTAGGCCGCGTGCTCGCTCACACTCTCTGTTTTCAATGATATTGCTTTATGTGGACCTTGAATGTGAATATGTTGTTTTACCATAATGACAGCAATTGGGTTTTTTATATAAACGTTTGGATCAATGTCATGGTGTAATGTGTTCTGTTAACTGGTGTGAGTTGATGCACTGCTTTGTGAATCTGCATACGTTTAATGTTCATCGTTCAATGGTGCTTCAGAAATCCTATTATCTATGACAAGTCTCAAAAGACCACGTTGAAGAAGACGCGTAGCCTATTAATATTTTGCCTACTGTGATATGATTATTTTTTTTAAACAAAATATGTGTATCCTAAGTTATCATTAAATAAAAGTTTTGAAGTCTGTATGGATTAAACATTGAAATGTTTGTACAACAGGATATATTCCAAATATTCGTAACATCCACCCACAAACGTACATATCTACGTCCACGGGTGAAGTGCTTCCTTCCTTATCTGTCATGTTGCTGTGCTTTTGGAGAGGTTGAACGAGATCTTAGGTACCAACCATATAATACATGGGTCTGTTTTGATTCCGGGTAATTTTTCAACCTCATTATGCTGAATATTAAGTACCAAATTCTATTAGCACCAAAGCGAGTCTTTATAAATGTCAATATACTTGACGATACATGCCTTCTGAGAAAAATATCTTTCCTAGAGATTTTTTTTATTCTGTTCATGAATTATCAATGCTTTTTATATTGACTGTAAAAAATAAATGCATGTAAAATGAACAACTGAAACTGAGATATAGAAATTTTGAGGCGATGTTTTCTAGATAATTATATGAATTTTGTTATTGGATAGTGGTTTTTTTAATCTTTCCAATAGTTTAACATGGGACACAGACAAACATTTTAACCAAATTCTTCATAAGATTTTTTTTATTCGGCTGTATGTTTCAAACCATGTTATATAATTTGATTATTAACTACACAACAAACAAAACAGTTTCCAATGTAATACACTCACAAGCAAAGGCTAAAAGTTTGTGGTTTCGTGTGATACATAATGTAAATGCATCATGCATTTACATGCAAACGACACTAGTAGTGTCGTTTGCATTATGTACTAGTAACGTAATCCATGCATCAGTTTTGTGGGGTACACAATATTGAGGAAGGTAAAGTGATCAAGCCATAGAGAAGACATGCCACTACTTTTGTCTAACCACTCATATTAAATTTGTGAGCAGTATAGTATTGTTTTGCATGTTAATGCAATAGCACTGACTTGCACATGCCAAATACTTAATATAAACACATCAAAAGCATTGGCATACATTGTATTTCATGTGACATATTGAAAATAAAAAAAAATCAAATCAATTCAGGCACGGCTGCAAATGTTTTACTCATTCACACGATGTAACACCAAACAGTTTGCAACTAGAAAATAAATGAAATATTTCCTCCATAAGAAGCTTCTTACAGGCCCTTTATTGTACATTTATTTTTCTATAAAGTGAATCCTTCATATTGATAGCCATGTACATATACAATGCTACAAGGTACAAAGCCTAGACTACACACACCTCGACGGGACTCGATGTGCAAAATTCCAAGCACTCCCCAGAAGAAAAAAAGCAGTCATTTTATAAGATCGATACTGACTATCTAGTGGATAAAAAGCGTTGCCATTTGCGTACAGTCGACCGACTGTTATAGATTAGTAGATTAATTGGATGATTGCGGATTCAAACTGCTTACTTCCCGCTTACGTAAGTGTGTAATTTAAAAAACCTTATCAGACCTTCTGTCGCTTGGTGCGTGCATTGACGGAAAAGGAGCACTGTGATTGGCTGCAGCTGCGCATGCTCAACTTTCCGTTATTGACGCGTATGAGCGCTGTAAACAGGTAAAACACTTCATTTGAGTCAGTCCGGTATCAAAGTTTTAAAAACGTTTGACACACATTTGAAATGTGCAGAGTCCGTGTGTTTACCCCGGGTATTTACACTGCACATGGACAGAGAAGAATGTATTAATCATGTGCAACTTGCTGTAGTTGTATTATCGGATAATCATTTAATGAACCATGTAATCAGTAAGATTGTTGTATGAAATAGTTATTGGATTTCTTAATATTATATCATCTATGCGTTATAGCGCAATACGATCAGCAGTCGGTTTATCGACTTCTGTGGCACAGTGGATAGTGTTATTAGTGACCAAAGGTTGTGAGTTCGATTCCCTTCGTGTCTAGCACAGTTTTTTTTAACAAATTCACACCCATGCAGCTTGATCCATGGCACATGGACGTTAGATGTACAGATAGGTACAAAACAACCTTCGGGTAATTATTGCAGAATGGTACATACACGTTAGATAGGTACAGAGCAGACGGGTGGTGGATCCCTAGGGTGCTGAGAAAGATATCGTGTTACAAGGATATGAGTGACTTGCTGTTTATATAGTCGACTTTACTGGGCACACGGATAGTGAACTATAAGACTTACACATTCAAGATACATAAGATACGTGTATATTTCTCAAAAATGTATAGTTAGGTATTTAGTCTATATGTTTCATTAGATATTGATGACCTGTGAAGGAAATGAAACTTTCGTGGGACAGTGGACTATTTTGCTAACAGGACGAGAAATATTATCTATATTATGTATATTAAAATGACTCTCTTCGATCTTTTAAACATACTTGATAAATCAGTGTTAGGTAAACTATCCAGGGGAACACCTTATATGAATCTGATGAATTGCAAATATTATTTCCATAGTAATAATTAAGAACAATGGCATTGATAATGATAAGTAATTAACTACATAAAATGGCATTATAAGCTTCTTACAATTCTGTAAAAAAAAAAGAGATAAAATGTCGTGCAAGCAAAAACAATTGGGGATTTCTTCCATGTTCATGTTTAGATGACATTAAAATCTCATTTGCGTTCACGTTATCTGATTGTAGCTATCGTGGAGTGGGTAAATTGCTTGGCATGGCTGATTATCGGGTTACACTAGCATTGTGTGTAAACTCTTCAAGGATGCATTCCCCTGATGTACGACGGATATTTTGTGGATAATAGACAGACATAAAGTAAGAACAGGATAGACACGAAGGAGTACCTTGAATGGAAACAACTTTAGGGTAACTATTTCAGTATTTTTAAAACATCTTTGCTGTAATGTTTAAAACAAAACTACTGAGATTCGTCCACTGCATGGGTAGTTTTACAGTTTTGGAGTTCTATATGGAGCTCTTGGCTTCCACCTTTTCTCATTAACATATGCTAATGTGTTATTAAGTAAGTAACTATTCCATACTTCACATATTTGTATTCTTGAGGTGATTAGTTAAGTGTTTTGTGTGTTGTTTAACACACTTCTATAACCAAAGCATATATGCCTGAGAAAACAATTGCAAACTACATGAGCTATTTTTATCTTATTACAGACCCTATATATAATACATTTATTTGACTACAGATCTAACTTACATGATTACATCTTACAGTTTAACATTATAAAACACAGATGATTTTTTTTATTATAGTATGTTTCCTTTTTCACAAACACATGTAATGTTATTCAAATATGATTATGTTTACCAATATAACAGAATTCACTGTACACGTTTTGCGGTTCCGAATGTTCCCCCTGTATATACATGTAATTAGTAATGTGAACCATTATATTAAGACCACCTCTCAATTAACACCAACCTCTGAATTATGACCACTTTTTGCAGTCCCAAGTGTTATAATTACGCCTGACTAAGGATCAGACGGGAAATTCTTTACCTGACCATTATACACAACAGCCACATAAAAGGTCAGTTACAGTTGATTATGTAATACACAATAATTAACATAGATTATTTACAAAACATTTTGACCATAGATCAATAATATGTCTAGAGTCCTGATTACGGAATAGAGACCAGATTTAGTAGATGGACACATTCTAAACTTCTAACTTCTTGTCTTTATTCCTTCATCACGACAACAGATATATTAGTTTAAATATAGGATGTTAATTGAATTTGTGAAATAACAATTTTAGGGGAAAAAACCTCATGTTTTACATAAATTGGTGTGTGCAGCATGTTTGCCTTCATTATCTGAAGAGCGAAGTCTATATGCTCTGCTCATGTCTCTAAATAATCATGAGTAGAGTTGAACTTTACTCATTTTGGTTCAAACTATTGTTTAGTATCGTGCATCACCTAGTAAGGCCAGTATTGTCCCAAACGATGTTAAGAATTTTTTTTCAAATTTGCTTTAAAAAACATTTCAGCACAAGTAGTCTATGTTACTGGATTAATGAACTGTGCATTGTTTGCACACTTGAAGAAGTACAGTTATAAGGGAACAAACATATGACTAGTTCAATGAACGATGCATACAACATCACATCTTTAAAAAGAGTAAATCCTTTTAAAACCTAAATGTGTTCCAATAATATTTCAATATTGAGTGATATAATTTATTTGTTTCTGATAAGAGTAAAGGTTCAGAAATATCGGTTATATGAGACTATGTTTGTTATTGAATGTCGTGTCTATAATTAACCTATTTGATCAATATGTTGAAATAAAACAAACACAAATATTTGCAAATCTTTAGTTTTATTTGTATAATTACATCAAATATATATAGTAGGCCTACTTTTTTATTGAATGTTTATCCAAAGATAGGAGGATGATTTGCAGTTTCTAACACAAGTGTGAGCATTCATTTTCTAAACAAAGTTTTTTTACAAAAAATATTGCAATTATATGCAAATTTGTCTTCAACGTAATACAATCAATTTGCTTTGATAAACGAATCAACAAAACATAAACGATCATTTCAGAATGTATTAATGATGACATTTATTACTATAAATCGAATAAATAAATAAAAATCAATATATGGACAGTGAAACAACTTGTGTAATGTAAATAAATAGATAAACAAATTGATAAATAAAAATAGAATAATGCTCACAGAAAGAATATACAATATACACTCATTATAACGTAAATAGATCATGCATATATTATACAACAATTGAATTATACACATTGAAGAAGATATTGTTTAGTATCATTATACCCATAACATTACAAAGCTGCCATAACACAAAATATACCAAATCCTAAGCAAACACATTGCTTTATTGTTGCCCATATTGAGAATACAGTAGAACCTCTCCATTAAGATCATCATAGGGACTAGCCTCAAGTGGTCTCTTGAAGAGGTGGTGTCATAATGGGGATCTACGATTGTATCTAAACTTAGGACTTTAAGAATAGAGGCATTCCTCACATAGAAATGGTCTTAATTGGAGGTTCTACTGCACCATTCAAACTATTGATCATAACATGGGTCTCATAATTCAACTACTTATACTATTTCCTGCTTTTCTTTCAAAAAATAATTCTAAAGTACAAATTTGAATGATTTTAATCGATTTCGAACCTCACAGGTTCCTTTTCAAATTAGACACCATGCTGCTTTGTTATCTACTTCTGTGGCACGGTGGATAGTGTTATTAGTGACCAAAGGTTGTGAGTTCGATTCCTTCGTGTCTAGCACAGTTTTTTTTAACAAATTCACACCCATGCAGCTTGATCCATGGCACATGGACGTTAGATGTACAGATAGGTACAAAACAACCTTCGGGTAATTATTGCAGAATGGTACATACACGTTAGACTAGGTACAGAGCAGACGGTGGTGGATCTAGAGGTGCTGAGAAAGATGTGTTACAAGGATATGAGTGACTTGCTGTTTTACATATAAAGTCGACTTTACTGGGCACACCGATAGTGAACTATAAGACTTACACATTCAAGATACATAAGATACATGTATATTTCTCAAAAATGTATAGTTAGGTACTGAGGTATTTAGTCTCTTATATGTTTCATTAGATATTGATGACCTATGAAGGAAATAAGAAACTTTCGTGGTTGAAGTGGACTATTTTTTGCTAACAGGATGAAAATATTATCTATATTATGTATATAAAGAAATGACTCTCTTCGATCTTTTATTATACTTGATAAATCAGTGTTAGGTAAACTATCCGGAGAACACCTTATATGAATCTGATGAATTGCAAATATTATTTCCATAGTAATAATTAAGAACAATGGCATTGATATTGATGAGGTAATTAACTACATGAAATGGTATAAGCTTCTTAATTCTGTAAAAAAAAAAGAGAGATAAAATGTCGTGCAAGAAGCAAAACAATTGGGATTCTTCCATGTTCATGTTTAGATGACATTAAAATCTCATTTGCGTTCACGTTATCTGATTGTAGCTATCGTGGAGTGGGTAAATTATGCTTGGCATGGCTGATTATCGGGTTACTAGCATTGTGTGTAAACTCTTCAAGGATGCATTCCCCCTGATGTACATTGAATATTTTGTGGATAATAGACAGACATAAAGTAAGAACAGGATAGACACGAAGGAGTACCTTGAATGGAAACAACTTTAGGGTAACTATTTCAGTATTTTTTAAAACATCTTTGCTGTAATGTTTAAAACAAAACTACTGAGATTCGTGAGGCGATGGGCGATTTGGTGTTCACACATACGCGATTTTGCAAGCGATTTTCACTAGCGATTTTCCTTGAATATATAAAAAATCTTTATCTCCAATTGATTATTTTTTTTCAGATAGTTTATATATTGGCCGATACTGAATCATTAAAGGTACTGTAGACGCTAAACATGGCTGAGCAAGACATACATGCTCTGCAAGCAGAACTAGAAATAAATGATGCCATTGCACTAGGTCTATTATTACGGCAGCGGAAGAAAAGAAGAAGAAAGACGCGCAGTGTATGGGTGGATGCTATTCTTCTGGATAGGAGGATATTTGGAACATATTTTCATCTATTCCCGCAGTTGTCTCTGAATGATAAAAAGTTCAAGGAATATTTCAGGTAGTACTTTAGTCACTTGTAAGTATAGTTCCTAAGTGAAATGTTCATTAATTGTCGTATTGCTGTGTACTATTCAAATTTGTTATTGTAGATTAAGCCGTGAACAGTTCCGACAAGTGCTGTTTCATGTTGAGGCAGATTTGATGAAAGCCAACATTGCAAGAGAATGCATATCGCCGAGAGAAAGGTTGGCAATTTGTATAAGGTATGTTAATTGAATCTTTATGCAATCAAAGGTTTTGACAAATTGGTTTATTGTTAACATGCATTAGCAGTCTTGACTACAGTCTTAACTATAAAATAAAATAGAATACAGTACATATTCTTAACTACATTTTAATAATGAAGTTGACACAACTTTTCTATGAAGTAGATCCTAAATTTAAGAACGTGTATACATTATTTATCATCATTGACAGTGTTATATAAAATTATAAAAGTGTTATGTCAAATTTTGTTTATACAGAAATAAAACATTTATGGAGGAAGAAACATTTTGATTTATGGCTAAGTTTTGCTTTAATAATTAGTTATGTCAAATGATGACCGTACAAGATTCCCTGTTGTGAAATCATCTGAATTCTCACGTATTGGCTCTGATAGTTGGTCTGGAGAGGTGAAGGTACATGTAGATGCAAAATTATTGTTATTGTGAAAATTGGGAACTGAAGAAAAAGTGGGTTGTAGTGTGGGTGCTGGTGCTGTAGAAACCGAAGATGTGTGTACGCCTATGTCATTTTCTACTTCATAGAAAAGCTCCGACATTTTGAACATTATGTATGAGGACTTGCGTTTTGGTAGGTCTTTACACCGCTTAGCATATCCCTCAAACACGAGGTCAATGTCACTCTTTTGTTTAGACATGGCATCTATTTTCTCTGCTCGCTGTCTCTGCAACTGTAGCAGTGAACAGAGCTCACTGTCTATGTCACTTTGTTTTTTACACCTTCTCTTTCGTGGTGGAAGAGGGGTGCTAGATTTTCTGTTTGGTGCTGGTATTGTCGATGTATTACCACCATTGCTTGAAGTTGGGGGGTTTAGTACAGATTCGTCAGTGCCGTTTGTTGCAGTTGATGTTGTTGCAGTTGGTGTTGTTGCTGGTGCTGCAGCAGCTCTTTGTGGTCGTTCTGGTAGTCGCTGCACTTCAGAGGAATCCCTGTAAATACATCAACTCTGTTACATGATTAAGTCTTAAATTGTTTTTGTTTTTTATTTTTAGATATCTGGCCACTGGAGAGTCATACAGATCTTTGGCAATGCAGTATCGGATTGGATTATCCACATTATCTTCATTGATCCCAGAAGTGTGTCAAGTAATATGGGATAAAATGAGTCCAATTTATTTAAAATTTCCTCAATCTTCGGACGACTGGAAATTGATTTCAGAAAATTTCATGTATGAATGGCAGTTTCCAAACTGCCTGGGCGCTCTTGACGGTAAACATATTGTTATGAAATGCCCTGATAATTCTGGATCAACATATTTCAATTACAAAGGCACAATGTCTTTGGTACTTTTAGCATTAGTTGATGCAAATCTCAAGTTCATATATGTAGACATAGGTGGCTACGGTCGTAATAGTGATGGTGGTATATATGCCCAAAGCACACTTGGAAAGGGGGTTGCATCAGGAAAAATCCATATCCCAAATGATGCACACATAGCAGAAGCACCTCAGTATGGGAAGCTGCCTTATGTGATAGTTGCTGACGAAGCATTTCCGTTGGGAATTCATTTGATGAGGCCATACCCAGGAAGGTCAATAACACGTGAGGAACGGGTATTCAACTACCGATTATCCAGGGCGAGGCGGATTGTGGAATGTGCGTTTGGTATACTGGCAGCAAGATGGCGGCTGTATCACACAAAAATAGCCATCAAACCGGAGAATGTGAAAACAGTTGTCAAAGCAACAGTTGTTCTGCATAACTTTTTACAATCACTCAGCACACCTGCAGAGCTAACATGCACATTAGAGGATGAATATGAGAGTGAAACGGAAAGCTTAAAAAATCTACGACGATCTGGCCACAACAGTCCACAGGATGCACTTGCTGTGAGAGAAAAATTGAAAGAGTATGTAAATGCTTATAAGCTTCCATGGCAGGACAAGCATATTGATAGAGGATTGAACCTAAGAATGACCGAGTGAACACTTACAGAGTTGATACAGATAGAACTTCAGAGTCGGAGACAGCTTCGAGTGTGGTGGCATCATCTGAGTCGTTGGCTGGATCATCTTCCATTGGCACATCTTGAGGCATGCTTAGGTTACTGTCAGTACTGAAAAAAAGAGACTAACTACATAAACGGATATTGAAATTGTATATATTGTATTGTATGTATTGTATCACACGTTGTATATATTGTTTGATGTATGGTTTGATTAAATCTGCACAAAAGTACCGGTAACTATGACTAATAATTGTTACTACATACGCTGCATCCGCTAGAAAGGGATCTAAAAAGTGCATCGTCTTGAAGTAGCACCATCCCACAGTATCCTCCCTGCCCTGGCCACTTTTCTTTTTCTTTTCAGCCAGCTTTCTTCTGTATGTATCCCGTAGATTCTTCCATTTTTTGCGGCATGCATTGGCTAAAACACAAGAATGCATAACATACATGACTAGAGATTCATCAATTTATCTTATCTCTCATGCAATATCGTGTATGTGTGAACGTAGGCATATATTCCTTTAAAATGATATTTAATATAATGCTATAGATATTTTCACAAAACAACATAGGAAGTATAAGGAATCTACTAAAAGCCGGGGGGGGGGGAAACCGTGGTTACATGTTTTCCCAAAGCTTGGGTAGCCAGACACCAGAATTTCTACACCCCCAATTGACCTTACTATATATAATACATGCAACATCTTGAGAATAGTGTGTTAATAAGATTCATCCTAAAATGCATATATAGAATGTACGAATGAACGTATATAGATGTTCAACTGTAAATATTTTAGATACTTGCCTTCTATCTCCATTGCTCGCCCAATTCCAGTCCAAATGTTATCAATGATGTGTTTGTTGCTGTGGTCTTTCTTGGAATAATCATACACACTCGGCCGGTCTTTTACTAGCAATATTAGCTTTTCAATTTTATTTGGGGGAACTTTATCCATGTTAATTATTCTTATTTCTTGTTTTTTTTCAAACAAATTTTCAAAAAATAACGATTCCAATATACTGGGTGGTGTACTGTGTGGTGTACTAAGTGTCAAATAAAATCAATTAAACAGTGCTGATCAATAATTATATAAAAGATCAATTAAAAAATGCTAGACTACAAGAGATAACGATCGTGTTCCAGGGAAATCGCCTAGCGATGAGGCGATTTTATCGCTCATGGAGCGAAAAAATCGCTCAAGCGATATCGCCTCGTCGCTTCGTCGCGTATGTGTGAACGGCTCAATGCAAACATGATATACCGAAAAAATCGCCTGTCGCTTAAGATATATACTGAAATAATGTATACTTTACAATCAAGAAATTTATGAATTTGAGGAGAAAACAGCAGAATGAATCAGAATCAATATATCCAGCACAAAGATATTTGTGTTGCCATACAATAGTACTGAATAACAAGATGATAATCAATATCTGTTTCAAATCCAATAATCAATTTTGCTGTTGCTTGGAATATTGATTTCTTTCTTGAAGGCTAAGTGCATTGAATATTATTAAAAATGTCATAAAAACGCTTCTAGAAAGCTCAGTTTAATTGGCAGATTGCCCAAAATCGAATCACTTCGGTGTCGCCTCAAACCTCATAGTTGTGTAAAGTTTGAACGAAATCGGTTCATCGGTACGCCCGCTAGCTTGTCCAGAGACATACATACATACATAGTTACATAGTTACATAGTTACATAGTTAGTTACAAACAAACCAAACACAATGCTTTGCTTCAGCAGCCAACTACTTATACTATTTCCTGCTTTTCTTTCAAAAAATAATTCTAAAGTACAAATTTGAATGATTTTAATCGATTTCGAACCTCACAGGTTCCTTTTCAAATTAGACACCATGCTGCTTTGTTGTATAGTCGAGATTCACACAAATCAGGGTTTTATTAACCATTTTATGTTTGCTATTTTATGTCCATTCTATAATTAATATATTTGACCTATGTATTGAAGTATAACGAACACGTTTTGCACTTGCTTTGTTTTATTGTCTTAATTGTATCCGAGATAATAGGCCTAAATTTTGCTTGAATGTTGCTCCAAAAGTAAGAAGTGATTTCCATTTTCTAACCAAAGTGTCGTCGACGTCATGGTCATCAGGATCAATCCTGCAATACAAATTACCATTAGTTACTATTGCTTATTGGATATGACTGCCACGTGGGTAGTCACAGAGCTAGCCCTATTGAAGAAATATGTCTTGGTGTGTCCGTCACCATGTCTAAGAATGCATGCCCGAACGTGGTGAACATTGGCCGAGCTTGCGAGGGAAATACTCAACCACATGAGACCATGCATTCAACAATGGTGACCAACAAACCATGACATCTTCATTATAACACAATAAACACATGTATGTCAAAATTTCACAACAAACGAACTGGAATTTACTAAGCATTTTTTGAAAAGTTAGGAAGCCATATAATATTAAAAGTCTTATGTATCTGTGTAGTACAACAAATGGCATACGTTTAGAAATAATGTCAGATGTGCCATTTCATATCAGTCTTACTTAGAAATATGTACTTATTACGGACCTGGAAGTTTTATTGAGAAAAATTTGAAAACATGCAGTAATTTCTTGTTGTAAACAGTAAGCATTTTTTTCCTTATCTCAATCATCTACGCTTTTATTTGCAAGTTAAAATGTATGGTTGAAGAATGAAACTGAGTGCTATTAAACTTGACACGGTTTGGGGGGGTGTAAAGGTCAATGTTTATTGACAATCAAAATTTTTACAATAAATTTCCCCTCCACATAGATAAGTTTCACAACATAAAAAAGTAATAACACTTGCATAATGACACATACTGCCTTAAAGATTATTCATACAGTTATCTTACATTAATTTTGCAGAAACCAGCATACACACACAATTCTTTTGAAACTTGGCATTCAGGAATTAGTGTACAGATGACCAATATAATTATAGATTGACTTGCTTATTTGAATAGATGCCGAAAATGGCGACCAACATAGTTGGCACTATTGCCCAGTCGACTATGGAGAAATATTAGCTGGCTGATTTTGGCTCTAAGCCAATCAGAATGCAGGATTTAGGGGCGTGTCACAGATAGTGTTATAATGCAGCCTGTTTTAGGAGTGACCATCATTCCCCTTACAGGCTCCTAGTTCAAAGTGATTTAAGAAGTCTAAAACAAAGTAAGCTTGGAAACCGCTATGTTTGGTTCTGAGATGTGT
>CM032659.1:25397709-25464052 GCA_019095985.1 Streblospio benedicti
TGTAGAGCTCGCGCAGGCCGTACAGCGTCTGGCACTGGCGCTCCTCCAACACGCGCACCACCCACAGGCGGTACGTGATGCCGTCCAGCGACTTGAGCATGACGAGGCGGCGGGGTGGCGCCGCGTCGCCCATGCGCAGCGTGATGCGCTCCACCTCGTACGTCTGGAATGGACACGTGTATTTAATGGACATGTGTATTTGGAGGCTCAGTTTTTTCTGTGTTGTTAGGGGCCTATAGAATAAACAAACACGCACGCACGCCTCAAACATAATACACTCATGCACCTATGCAAGTACGACTCGAACACAGGTTGACATATGTAGAGCAGAAGATACACAGTTCGTGTCCACAATCGTCCAATGTTGATAACTATAAGCTTTACCCCCGCAGTGTGTGTGTGTGTGTGTGTCCCCAGTGTGTGTGTGTGTGTGTGTGTGTGTGTGTGTGTGTGTGTGTGTGTGTGTGTGTGTGTGTGTGTGTGTGTGTGTGTGTGTGTGTGTGTGTGTGTGTGTGTGTGTGTGTGTGTGTGTGTGTGTGTGTGTGTGTGTGTGTGTGTGTGTGTGTGTGTGTGTGTGTGTGGGGGGGGGGGGGCGCACTGCCCTCGGGGTCACGGGGCACTGACCTGCAGAAGGTCGACGGTGAACTCGGCCTCGGGGTGGTCGAGGTCCTGGCCGGTGAAGCCGAGCTGCAGGGCGCGCGCGCGGTTGGTCGTCTGCCACCACGTGTTGGGGTCGCCGTCCGTCATGGCGGCCGGCGGGTAGTGCGACGAGTTGTGGCATTCCTGCCGACAGAGAACATGTGGATGGAGGGCAGAAACTAGACCTTGGTCCGTCTACGGGAATCTCTGTGTTACACTGTACAAAGCCATTTGTTACAATATAGTTTCAATTGCTTGTGATTTTTATGATAAGCCCGGAACACAGTGACGGGTGAGGATGCATATTGACACTGGCATGGATTTGTTCTGCTGTTTTTAAGTCAATTCCTGATGTATCCTTAGTATAGCGTCAGCCAAATCACCTGAGTGGACAGAGGGAAGAACCTATATAGTAGCCTGCTTGATCAGCATTTTTTATAGTATCGATAAATGATCGTAATGTAAAGGTTTCAACGCCTACCTGTAATTGCCGATCTCGCTTGTTTTCCGAACTCAATGGGTAGAAACTTTCTGACTTGTACCTGAAATTAGTGTATCAGTTTACTCAAAACAGCAACAACAACAAAGACAAACAAACAGTTTGTAAACATGATGACATAGCAGTAACATCAAACGACACTAAGCGGGAGTCTGTATTTATCACTTGCAGTATCATTACAAGGCAGGAAGCTTCTACAGTAGTCGGATTTAGAAAACATGGACAGAAAGTGCTATAGGGTGTTGCTTCCGGTGACAAGATCAGCACATGACGCTGCTTAACCGGGGGAGATTTGCCAGCACCACTAATAATTTACTTAACCAAAGAGTCCATAATTAATCAGTGTGTGTAAGTGCGTGCCCACGTCCGTGGCAATACTTACCAACCCCACCTTGATACAACAAAATGTAACCGGACGTAAGAACACGCCTTATTGCGGATGCTACAACCAGAAGCAACCCACGGGCGCGGCTGCCTATGGCCTGCAAACCTACCTGCCGCACGTGATGTCGTCTGCGGGGCGCGGCAGGATGGGCTTGTGGAGGGCCACGTCCACCAGCTGGCCCCCCGCCCGCCCGGCGCCCGCCGCCAGCAGCAGCCACGCCGCCAACACCGGCACCCACATGCCGGCCACGGAGCGGTTATGGTCCTCGGCAGCGCTAGCGCATCACACGCTTGGAATTCTCGTATTATCCGTCTGTTCAGTGGAGTGTAAGTTTGGTTTGGTCCCTGCGTTATTGGCACAAGCGTTGATTGCGATTACTATAGAAGAAAATATTTGATTTATGCGCACACACGAGTTGACTTGTGGTTGCAAAACGGAAGAGTATCACAGAAAAAAATATCCAGGATTAAACTACCATATTATCCAGTCATCGTATAGCAGCACTGCACACAAGTACCTATAGTAGCAGATCTATAGTTTGATCACATGATTATTGGAAATGGCGCCAGCTGTTTCATTGATGAGCAAGGTGCTGTGGTGAAAAAACGTCTGCTGTTTGGCCAGTGAGTTTAGTCTATTATGCGTTGGTTTTTGCTTTTGACTCATTTATTTTACTAATCATTCCATCTGCAAATTATGAATCATCATGAGCGATTAGTATATCAATTTATTCATATGATGTCTGCAGTAGTAAGCATAACTGATTTATAATGATGTTTTTTAATCTAGTGTAGTGTAAATCTAGTCGGATATGAGGCTTACCATATGCCGCCACAAACACAATGGCAGTAATTTTAGAAGTAGTGAGGTAAAATAGAATGAAAGAATGAAAGAAAGAAAGAAAAAAAAAATGATTTCAATTGGTCTTCTTTCGTATGCCAGGTCCCGCGAGGTCATGTTTTGATAGATACGCATCCAGCATTTCAATGTGGGGATGACGATACTCAGTACAGACACGTTACACAACGCAAACTAGAGAATGCACCAGTTGCTTGAAAAGAGCAATGTGCACGATCATGTGATCAGCTGTGGAACAGTGCAAAAGATAAATAATGTTCGATGCAATATTTAGGGACTATTCAGTATTTATGACAGGGTGGGGTAGGAGGATTTTCCAAAAATACTGTGAAAAAAATAATAGCCCCCCCAAAATCTCTGAAAAAAATGGTAACCCCCCTTGATTTCATGTGACAGAAATTGATGACCCCCCCTGCAAATTACGCATTCATTGTAAGCTAACTCAAATCCTATTTGATTGATATCCATAATATATATATATAAAAATAAATCTTACTACAGAATCTCAAAAATAGGGGTAAATTTTCTATGAAAAAAATTGATAGCCCCCCCCCCCTCAAAAGTGTGTGAAAAAATTGATAGCACCCCTACCCCTCCATTGTGACAAAAGTTCATGGCCCGCCCTAAAATCCTCCTACCACACCCTGTCGTAATTACTGAATGGTCCCTTAGGGGTTGAAGGCAACAAAATCAAGTCTTCAGCACCCGGTATTCCCAGGCGGTCATCCATCCAAGTACTAACCGGGCTCCTTCGGTGATCGGACGAGAACCCGTGTTTTCCACGTTATATGGTCATAGACAACGAGGCACAATGCGCAAAGCGTTTTATTCTGGACTTACTCTTGGCAATCACTCCGTTTTTTGCTGGATGTCATCACCCACAAGTCATGACTTGGCGACTACCTACCCCGGGAGCTTTTGTGAAGCAGAGTGGCGCGTGTTTTCATGAGTAAGGAAGACCATGGTACTGCACACAGATGAACAGTTATGATGTTTGAGATATTGCAAGATGGCCACCAAAATATAACAAAAAATTGTCAAAAATGCATCATGGACGAGGCATTGCTTTCTGTAATCCTCACATTTAGGACCGGTTTGGTAATTTTATTCTATATTCCCATAAGGTATACTGTTTTCTATTTCAAAAATTAAGGTTGATTCGCAGTAGCCAAACTGACTTTGAAATATCGGTGACCATATTTATTTTCTGAAAAATGACCCGGTTGCCACATGTCCACCTTGTCTAAAATGAAGAGCTAGCTAGATGATGCTCTAACATTCATGAACATTATCGGAAAAGAAAATCTGTAGACCTCATTTGTATACACATACTATAGTCCATCAAAGACAGGAGCTGTTAAATATGGCCGCCGATATTTCATGGACATTTGGAAACCCTACAGGACCTCATAATTTCCATATTATTTCAATTGAGTACATGATTTGGGGTTCTAACTTCATATTAACTTAATTTCTTCTCTACCAAAATGTTTACCACCAAGTTCCGAAAAATCTCCACACGTGAGTCTATATCCAGTTATTCACATTCAAAGCGCATTGGCAGCATTCAATTTAGTGACATATAGACGATATGGAGAAATGTTTTGGAACTTGAGTTATAAACATTATGGTAGAAATTGAGTTATCGTTTTTATTGTGATGATTAAGAGTGTGGGTTGTTTTGGAAAAAGAGAATGCTGTTTGAATCACCATCATGTTTCGTCCAGAACTTAATTAACCTTGACATCTTTACAAAATAGTTTTCATTTTACATTGATCATATAAGGTAAGAACTTAAATCTAATTAGAAAGGTAAGAACTTAAATCTAATTAGAAAGGTAAGAACTTAAATCTAATTAGAAATACACTTTTCACATGATACACAGTCTATCAGACGACATTCGACATTACATTCACCATATTCATGGTATGGACATAATGGTTTAATATCCTACAACAAAATTTTCAATATCCTTATTATCTTACATGTACTTAACTGTATAAGATTTTTTTACAAGATAACAATGTACTCAGTTCACAATGTGCTCAGGTCATTTATTCATCACTCATTCAGAGATGGGTATTAAGCAAATGTTTGTTGCAGTGCTTGCAACTGCTTTTAAGTTTTTTCAATGTCCATCCACATCCAGAAGCAAAATTTTGTGATTTCCGAATGTGCACACGCCTTTCACCTGTTCCCTCTGCTAAATACCATACCCAAGCATTATAGCTGATTACATTCCACTTGTTTCAGTTTTGTGGGTGTTTTGTTATATCTCAATACTATCAATACCATCAGTTTAGGTCGCCTATCATTACCCATAGCATCGGCCCAAATGAATATCTAATATTAACGTGAACCTCCTCAGTGTTTGTCTAATTTATTCTTGTCGTTTACAAACACATTATTTACAAGTCGGTAATCCTTGTGCACTTACTTATGACTCATAAACAGATACCATACTGTCCAAGAACTTAAAAAACTAAATTCAAACTGTCTTTAAAACGTAAAAATCTTATAACACTAGAGTGAGTCTTTTGATGTTGCTTTCTAGTAATATTAGTCAACATCCTTCCATCTAGGAGATTGTATAATATTTGTGTCTCATTTGTACCATTTCACTGTTGTACTGTTAGCTGCATCTTCAATTAGCTTCTCCACTGTTCCTTCTGCCTATAGTTACAGATCGATCGACCTTCATTAGTATAGGTGTCGACTGCGAGCTTTGGTCTTCCGTGGACCTGGTTTGTGAACTGGGTTTGGCCGTGAGAGTTGGTCTCCTGTAACCTGGAGGTCGACTGTGAGAGTTGGTGTCCCGTGACCTGCAGCAGCTCACCATGGGAATATCAGCAGCAGGCAGCAGTCCTATTACCATTTGCACTACATGGTCGTGCTGTCAGTGTTAAGTTATGTTTGCTAATAATTGTGTGAAATTGTGTCTATATTTATTTGCTATACTCCTGGGGTATGAAGGAGCCTTATCTTTAAGTGAAGTGGTTGGGTGGTGTAAATCAATGTCAATGTTTGAAGTGAATTATACAGAGCTGTATAGAGGATTGGGGTTTATTGAATGTAGCGCAGATGAGCAAACAAAAGAAAACCACAAACGAAACAAGCTTTTTATAGACAATGCAAAATCTAAACATGCATATTTAGAACATTTTGAAATCAACTCCACAACAGTGTTCTTGATCGATATGTTTTCTAACACATCTCCATTTATAATCAATACCATAACACGGTAAATGTTGTTCAAGCTATTGTTTTCATCAGTCAGATTGTGACCTTGCGGCAGGCTGTGTGTCTTGAGCTGACGTCAGAAATTGGGGCACTTCCGTACCTGGCTCCAGCAGCCACTGTAGTAGCCGGGCGTAGTTGAACGCACACCACCCATACTCGCCGTACTTGGCATCGATCAGGAGATTTTCACCCGGCAGCCAGAAGTTGCGCAGGTTTTGTGTCTTATAGGACTCTCTCAGTCGAGTGAACATTTGATGTGTGAGGTGGATCACCTGGTCAATGTCGAACTCTGGGCTCTGGGGTGGGTAGTCAGGTACTTCATGGCAGTACTCTTCATACAAGCCAAAAATGGTCGTCTTCATGTGGTAGCTAGTGATGAAGCTGCTTACGCCCTCAAGCCATTGGAATTCTTCTGTGGTCTTTTCATCATCGATTTCAACTGTCGACTTAAGAACTTTTGGCGAGATAGACTTTAAAATCTTGCCTAATTGGTACGCTTTTTTAAAAGACATTGGCATTGTATGAAACAACTGCTTTTCACACTTTTCGAATGATATACGAAATAGTGTGGGATCCTCATGAGCTCCTATTGCCCATTTGGCTATGAATCGACATCCATTCTTCCTCAAGTATTTTTGGCAAAATTCGTCTTGCCTGCACCATGGAGGATGCCAATTAGGGGAATCAATAGCGGGAACCATATCTACATCGAGGGGCATCCAGGCATAGTTGTCATCACTGTAGATGAGATCCAGGTGCCGTATAGTGACATCATCTGGACACACGTCTTTACAGCTCAATCTACAAAACATGGGAAACTGTTCCCAGAATTCAGGATCATTGAGCACTTCCCCAACATATCTGTAACTGTTCTGAAACAGTCCATTGCGGTCAAGGTAAAACTCTCCTGATCTGTCTAGCTCTGTGATGAGATGGGGATGCTGCTCTTGTATTTTAGAGACATGTTATTTCTTAACTCTTAGCCTGCCAAAGTCAGCAGCATTTGTGTATTTCTCTGGTAATTCAAAGTCCTGGATTGACAAAACACACTGTTGTAATATGTAGTCCCCTTCATCGGGCTGCATGGCCTTTGTGCCTTCACTCAGACTGCCAGCTTTCACGGGTGTGAAGGCTGCATTTGGTGAGATCTGCTCAGCAACAGCCCTGATAAATGCATCCAAATTAGAAATTACAGTCTTTGCTATGTCTGTTTCTGTCACCCGTCCATACTTTTCTAGGAGCTTGTCCAGGTATTGTGAAGCGTTTTCGAAGTGCTTCTCCTTCCAACATCCAAGTTCACATACAGTTGTTTTCAATTTCTCTGATGGGACCTGAGGTCCAGCAGGTAAGTCAAGTAAACACCCAGACACTTCTTCCAAATCCATTTTGATCCCAGTTCCACTATCTGAAAATGTTTGCCACCAATAAGAAAACCTACAACACATCATAACCATCTGCCTGGAACATATCTCTTTGATGTGCGGCATGAACAATCGGAATGTGTCTGGAAACTTGGTCATATGACAGGCTGTGCTAATGCCAAACTTATCTGGTAGCAGGAGATCAGAATTTCTGCTGACCAGGTAGTTGCTGACCTCTGTCTTATCAAGTATAACAGTCAGGTGCAGGGCAGTCATGCCGTTGATATCCTGCTGGTTCACATCCACCCCATGTTCAATGATCCAATCCAGCATAGACCTAGATGGGAGATTAGTGGTGCTAGTGACTGCAGCATGTAGTATTGACCGACCAAGCTTATCCCTGGCATCAATGTGAGCTCCATGGTCTAGAAACATGGAGGCAACAGAGATACTATTTGTCTCACAGGCTCGAAATAGTGGGGTGTAACCCTTATAGTCGCCAAGGTTTACATTGGCACCAGACGCTATAAGATGCTTAACAAGTGTTAATATTCTGTCTTCTGCGACTTTGCTAAGGCCGTATGGTATCATCATGAGGGGAGATTCTCCCTGCCTGTTCAACGCGTTCACACCATGGAGACTTTTCAGTAGCTCATCTACACATCCAAACCGTAGGTGTTTACATGCTCTGTGCAGGGCGGTGTTACCGTTCACATCTGCTGTGGTAGGATCCATGCCTTGGTCCAAGAGAAAGTTCACAATATCACGGTCACCAGCTTCACAAGCAAAATCTAGAACACTAACACCTTTTTTGTTAACTAGACATACGGGTTTTCCTGGTTTATTCTGTTTATTCTGACGTACAGTACAGTGCTCAAAAATAGCAAGTATAATATCTGTGTGACCTGATTTACATGCAATGGCTAAAGGTGAAAGAAGCTCATTGTCTGTAATGTTCACATCACAGCCTTTATCCAGCAGAACTTTGACAAAATCTAGCCCATTGGACTCTGATGCTCGGTATAACGGTGTACATCCTGCGTGATCTGTAGCATCTATATCGATCTCTGGGCAAGTGAGCAACCACTTTATTGTGTCCAGGTGTCCATGGATGACCGCTGTGGACAGTGGACTGCAGCCCACATAGTTTGGCCGTGTGATGTCGCCACCAGCTCTATAGAGCATTTCGACAATCTCTGTATAACCCTGAGTGCAGGCCAGGAACAGTGCTGTCTCACCGGCGTTTGTGAGGTCATTGATGTTTTTAATGCATCCTGATTCAAGTAGGAGCTTTACAAGGCGAAGTCTGTTAGGAATTGGAATATTTGCAATTTTGGCCATGGCTGAAATTTTCTTTTGTTTAATATTTTTCAGCTCATTGTAAGATTTATTTTCAAGAAATGTACGATAATCATAAGCGTAATATTTTACTTCTTCCTCATTTAAGAAAACAGACGCATGAAGAGGGGAATGACCAAGGTCAGCTTTACTAGTATGCACAATGTCTTTAAATCGTAACAAATATTCTACTATATCATATTGACAGGCTGCACATGCCATGAAGAACGGGGTCACAGAATACATAGTCTGATGGTAAATGTCAGCATTATGGTTTATGAGAAGCCTCACAATGTTTAAATCCCCATTTAAGCACGCACTGCATAATGGTGAATGTCCAGAATCAGTCAGAGAATTTACCTCTGCCTTGTGGTCCAACAACAGCTGGACCACTGATGTATGGCCATATTGGCAGGCAACAGCCAGAGGAATTGATCCATAACAGTCAGTCTGGTTCACAGCTGCCTGGTGGTCCAATAACAGCTGGACCACCTCCTTGTGACCATTCTGGCTGGCTTTAAACAGAGGACTGGCCCCTGTGTTCCTAGCCTGGTTTACAGCTGCCTGGTGGTCTAATAACAGCTGGACCACGTCCCTGTGACCATTCCAGCTAGCAATAAGCAGAGGAGTGTCTCCATCACAGTCAGCCTGGTTCACAGCCGCCTGGTGGTCTAATAACAGCTGGACCACCTCCCTGTGACCTTTCTGGCTGGCTTTAAACAGAGGACTGGCCCCTGTGTTCCTAGTCTGGTTCACAGCTGCCTGATGGTCCAATAACAGTTGGACCACCTCCCTGTGACCATTCTGGCTGGCAACATTGAGCGCTGTAACACATTCTTTGTCTCCCTCATTGACATCTGCATGAGCCTCTATGAGTGCAGACACAACATCCAATTGCCCATTATAGCTTACATACCAAAGTAATGACCGACCATGTGCATTTACTGTATTTACATCACAACCCGAGCTCACTAATCTATTGATGGCACTAACGTCTATAATAGACATAGTTTCTGTCAACTCTTTTCCAATGACACGTTGTGTTTTGTTATCATAGGCCCTGAGGAGCAGCGTGAGAACAAAGCTAATGTCGTATGTGTCTACAGCCCATGACAGAAGCCTACTGACAGCGGACACAGGGAGGTACTGCAGCACGTCTACTGCAACACTACCCGGTATTGCATTAAGCACATCCCTGACAGCGCTATGCTGTCCACAGTGGTAGGCTTGTTTTATTGCAGGTCCAGTAATAGTGGCTGGATCATCAGTAGCAATGTTGACTTTCTCACTAGGTTTTGTGGCTGGGACATTATCTATCATATCAGTAGGTCTTGGAGCTTGGGCACTAGTTTTAGTGATTTCTGGTACACATGTGCCACTGACATTTTGGTCACTAGACTGGTGGTTGCTGCCAGACTGGTGATTACTGCCAGACTTGTGATTACTGCAAGACAGGTGATAACTGCAGGACAGGTCATTATTGCTGGACTGGTTATTGCTACCGGACTGGTACGAACACCACTCAGTATCAGCAGATTGATCCACGGTGTGTTTATTGTCTAAGAATACAGCCCCAACGGGCTGACTTCGAGTACTAGACTCATTAGACTTGTTTGTATTGTCAGCTGAGGCGCTAGACATGTCGTTTGTCTTGGACTGAGAATATTCATCTGGATAATTAGCATCTTTCGGATTTTGTTGGTCATTTATATTGCTCATCTTTGTTCATGTAGTGTGTAATTCTAGACTGTTAGAAATGTAGTTAAGTTTATTGTTATTGTGATTGTGTATTATCTTAGTAGTGCGAATGGTAACTTTAATTGGTCTGAAATGAAAATGAATATGATAAATATGTAAGTTTAATCAAATGATGACTTGTGAACATTTAAGAGACAACCCATCAATTAAGTTTTAGTATGGCACAAAGCGTGCTTAAGTTAAGTCAACAATTACGTAGTGTTATAAATATATTTCATTTGATAAATCAGCTGTAAGTTTGACACAAGATTCATCACACATTTGACGTTAAATACTGTAGACACAATCAAATGTTTATTTCTATCATCTTGGTCATGATGAGATGACATATTGTGTTTTACCAGGGTAAAATATGAAATTCATCAAAACATTTATGTTCTCATTACTTTAGCTAATATATACATTTTGTCTCATGGAGCAACGAAACTTTATCCTATATATTTATACGCTAATTTTTGGACTTTGTTCGGCTATCTCATCTTTAACCTGACTAGCTGGACGCCATCTAACAACAGAAGATCGTTCATGGTACTGTTAAGTTTTGCACGAATGTGTTTTTCATCGTCAAGATGGCCCTGATGATTGTTAATTAGCAGTTTAATAAGAAAAATAGCAGACAGCGGCAGCCATGACAGCGTCATGTGGAGTAGTGTGATGTCATATAGACGCCAAAGGCGTCACATGGGTTAAAATATTATAGGGATTACCACCACTTTGCCAGTTGGGCTATGTGTACATTAGCACGTTCAATCTAGACCACCTCTATAAATACACCACCTCTATCATAAGATGATTTATAACATTCCCAAGTCTTCATAAAAAGACCATTGCAAACATAAAAGAGACCACCCCTATATTAAACCACTTGACGCCAGTCCTTGGGCAGTCTTAATGGGGATGTTTTACTGAAGTGTGTGAGAATATCTGTGCCATATAGAGAGCATTATGTTTCCATTTCCATAGATACTAATTTTTCATCCCATAGCTTTTGCACATTAGATACCAAGTGCATTTTCAGTAATCAATGACTTACTTAAGAAGATATACTTCTCCGTCTTCGCCAAGTATACCATATCCAAGCTCAGAAATCCATAGCTTGATCTGTAGCTTGACCTCTTGCTCATTGCAAAAGATTCTATATTGTGTATAAGAACTTCCCTATCTCAATTTACCTTAAGTCTTTAAGGTTGTTCCAAAACACTCTTTCTCCATATCATACTTGATACTTGGAAGGTGCTAAATTGTCAGTACAATGATGTGTGCCAATATTATTTATTATTTATTTGTATGTAACGTTACTAAATAACAGAGCCAACGTTACAAAGTATCACCCATGCCCACAGTTTGCACAAGGGTGGTTGTTGGAGAAAAAGAGTGCCATACTCATTTCATACACTTTACTCAATATATCCCTTTCCTATGTCCATGGATGGGTCGTGGTGGATGGGTGGTGGTGCTGTCAGGATGTGGGTAAGTGTCGTCAGGACAAGGGTGCTTGAAAATAAAATGCTGTAAAAACGTATTCATACACTCACCAAATATGTCTTTTTTCTATGACATGGAGGGCATTGTGTTCACATTTACATGGACACTAACATTTCCTCCCTTAGATTTTCATTTTACATGCCAAGTCAAAGGATTTCACCAATGATTTAATTGGGATCGTCTTATACGATTATGTAACTGGAGTGATTCAACGTGATTCTCAGCATGCCTCCTTGACCACACGGGTATAAGCTCTCCATCTCTATAAATACACCACCCCTATTATAAGATGATTTATAACAGTCCCAAGTCTTCATAAAAAGACCAATTCATGTCAAATGAGTTAAACAACCCAGAGCCTCCAATAAGGGACTCTAGTAAACATTATCATGGGGCCCTAGATTTTGCCAAAAATTTTACACATAATTCTTTTTTATGTGAAAGCACCAATACAGAAGAAGTCTCAAGTATATTTTTTTCAGGGGCCCCAAGTTATGTTAAATCCCTTAATCAAAGCAAAGCCGCAAATGACAAGGGGCCCTAGTGAACATTATGGGGCCCCAGATTCTACCAACATTTTTACTCGTACTTCTAATAGATCTAGCTAAAATTATTTAGACTGTTTTCTGCGCTTGGCCAGCAGTGAAAGTGGCATCCGTTGTACCTCTTCCAGCCATGAATCCAAATTGCAAGTCGTCTATGATCTATCCTTTTTCTTTATCTGTTTTATGGTACATTTTCTTTGTTGATGGTACATAGGATTAGGAAATAATATACAGCGTCAGTGAAGTTTTGAAATTAATTTATAAAATTCATGGTGCAAAATTATGTCCTTTTTTGGCACATATTATAACTCAAACATACACATTTATAACTTGATTTGGCTGTGTATTATTTAGAATGTGCTGGTAAATGCAATAAAATCTTTTACTTAATTAGAAAAAAGCTGTTCAGGTAATAACAATATTTTACTACTTTTATATCTTTTAACACAATGCAAACAGTCTTGGAACGCAGTAAGTCAAGATTATTTAGAGGTCTATCGGTCAGGCTTGTTGTCATAGCTGTAAAAAAACCATGCGAGCTCAAAATTAGACTAAGAGACAGCATTATGTGGTGCGCATTTCTTAGGGAGAGATAAATATAAGTGCGTCATAGCTGAGAAGGGAATTGTGCTCGAATGGTGACTAGTTGATCGTCTACTAAATGACGATGGTTGCAATCCTGTGACCAAATAATACATCTAGATTAATTCAATGAAAACACTACATGTATATCAGCAAATATATTCCAGCTCTCTAAATCATTCCTGTATTGGATTGACCAACAACAACGAGCTTTTAGTTTAAATATGATGAAAGGTACATATTATCAATTATTTTACCGTAGCCGCAAAATTAATGGGCTACAATGTAACAACAGACACTGCTGGGAAAAATGTATTCCCAAACATAAAACCCCTGTAATAATTAAAGCTTGTAACTGTTGCAGCTAGATTTACTTAATGGTCTTTTTGTATAGATCTACATGTAGCTGTAAGAAAATTTGGGATGCATGCCCTAACAAGGAAATAGATACATGGTTTGTCCCAATGCTTTGAATAGGTGAGTCACCATACAATACAGTCTATTCAAAGAATAATGCTTAACGAAAATCTAAGGGGCGACCATCATTAATTGTCAGCATTTGGGAGTACGTTTTGTCATTGTGTTTGTGTGTGTGTGTGTGTGTGTGTGTGTGTGTGTGTGTGTGTGTGTGTGTGTGTGTGTGTGTGTGTGTGTGTGTGTGTGTGGGTGTGTGTGTTTTTGGGGGGGCGCTCAATTTTCCACTTGGTCACAGATGGGAGTGAGCTCAATTCTACAAAAGTGAAAAAGTGGGCACCCAATTCTCAAACTGAAAAGGTAATATTTAACGCACTTTTACGGCTATGGTCTATAAGAAATCTCATTGGACTATGGTATATCTATGTTATAGTTGTAAGAATAAAAGGGATAAATGTTTTTCCTATACGTTCTAGCACTATCTGCATAGGTAATTCACCATACAGCTATATAACCTATCGTCACAGCAACAACAACGCTTACAGCTATGACCTATCGCCATAGCTGTAAGAAATTTCAATGCATTATTGGTATATCTATGTTATAGTTGGAAGAATTTAGAAATAAATGGTTTCCTTAATCATTTTAATACTGTCTTCATAGGTATTTCACCACACAGCTATATAACCTATCGCCACAACAAGAATAAGAAATCTCAATGCATTATTGGTATATCTATGTTATAGGTGGAAGAAAAAAAAAGAACAAATCATTAATGATGAATTAAAACACCTGATAATTATATTTTTTTGCTTTTTGTAAAAAAATATATTTATCTAATACAATGCCACTTTTAAAACTGCAAATGAATTCTAACCACAATTTACCCCGATGAATCGGCACTGTACATGTAACATAAAGATCATGAACTAACGAAACTTTTATCTATATTATAATCAGTATAGTGATAGTGAGCTCTGTTGGTATGATTCAATTTAATTTTATCATTCTAGATTTAAAAGCATACTCCAACACCAGAACGTAGTTCATTATCTATCATTCATATTCATTAAAACAATAGTCAGTCTAACTCATCCCTACAACAGAAACCTCTCATTCTTTAATCATGTGGGTGAGTGGAAAAATGAACATGTAGTATCCGTTAGGAATGTAGCAAAGATTGTCATTATCTGTAGTTCCTACCACCGCTATGTTATCAATAACATCGTCCACAACAAATGGCATGGACACTCAAACATCAGGGGTATGAAGTAGGGGCCTACCGTATCCCCATTATATTAGGGATATTCTAAAATCCCACGTCACCTCAATTTGTGATGATTTTGTGTATCCCCCCCCGTCACTTTTCGTCATCTTTGGCAACCCCCTTCCTGATAAGTTATGACGTCATCTTTGCCCCCCACCCAAGCCCCAGGACATGATTTTTTGCGGCGACATTTTGCTCTAATTAACTAAGCCGTTATATAAATACATTTGAATATTTATGTCTATAATTTATACATAATTTTATGCATGTATTTAGGGCATAAAAGCAAACATGGCAAATGTGATTTCAACTAGTAGCCCAGGATATGTGAAAGTAATGTACCTTTGTGATACAAGCATGAAATTTGTCACAATGTAAAGCATCACCTTAGGATGATTATGGATATAGAGACATTCTAAATTTTGCTATGATTAAAATTCTTCCATTACTCAAATTGCTTGGGACGTGTTGCGCAGTAGAATTAATCAAACAGCAACCAGTCCATTGACTACTTCCGGTCGTCGTCGGGTCATTGTAAGCTAACACGAATAAATTTCTAAGGTAATTTTCACCTATCACTTATCCTATGTCATTCATGTAAAGTACTTTCCTAATAGAATTTTGAGTGAGGATTCTGAATCTGTAATCCGCTTTTTTAGTTAACATTGAAATTGACGAAGATATGGGCAGAATACCACTCTTCCCATGGAAAAATGCTGACGACCTGTGTGGATTGTGCATGATAAACGTTTTAACTTCACTATTGTCTATGCATGCCTCAAATAGCGTTTCTTCGTGTTCTTGTAGTATTTTTCATGAGGATTACGAATATGTAATCGGACTTTAGTTAGCAAAAATTGACGAAGTTATGAGCAAAAAGTAATGGAGCTTGGTCAAATTGCAGACAGCCAGTGAAGAAAAAAGTTGACAACTTTACTATATTGAAGAATGCACGCTTCAAATAGATGTACTTACTTAATTTTCAACGTCTGTCAGTGTAACAGCCACCTATGTTGTGTAGAATACACACTTTGAATGATATAGCATTAAATGCGATTTTAAATGGGCTTATAACATTCACCGGAAGTACCCATGGACTTTTTAGTCTCAAATGATTGCTGGGAATATGACGAGTGCGCAACTTTTCTGCACAATTGGTGGGCCCTAACTCATCCCTACAACAGAAACCTCTCATTCTTTAATCATGTGGGTGAGTGGAAAAATGAACATGTAGTATCCGTTAGGAATGTAGCAAAGATTGTCATTATCTGTAGTTCTACCACCACCGCTATGTTGTCCACAAGAAATAGCATGGACACTCAAACATCAGGGTATGAAGCAGGGCCAACCGTATCCCATTATAAGGGATCGTTCACAAATGACGTCACCTCAATTTTGGCCATTTACCCCCCCCCCACGTCACCTTTCGTCATCTTTGCAGCAACCCCCCTTCCTGATAAGTGACGTCATTTTTGCCTCACCCCCATTCCCCCACACGACATGATTTTGCGACGACATTTAACATTAATTTAACTATGCCGTTATATAAATACATTTGAATATATATGTCTATAATTTAGACATAATTTTACAAATGTATTTAGTACACACAACAAACATGGCAATGTGATTTCAACTAGTAGATATATCACAACTCACTTAACATGTCAGGAAGTAGGTTCAAATACTGTTAAATAATTTATTTTTCAAAAGGCAACATCACCCAAGTTCTACCCCCACTGTCATCTTTGGTCATCTTTCGCTACCCCCCCCCCCATGCCGGTTGACGTCATTTGTGAATGATCCCATAATGACATGTTACCATGTCACACATTCCCACGTTTCAAGAATTTCATTGTGATGAATTTGTGTATCTTTGTAAGAATTCTTGTTGTAATAGACATGCATGCTATTTTGTAGACCCTATATAATAATAAACTTTTTTGAGGTTAGGCATGGCAATTATGGCCAGAGGTGTTTTTTTTTTGCTCACGGACCAAAGGGCTGACTCTACAATAAAAGTTTATAATTATATATAAAATATCATGCATGTCTATTACAACAAGAATTTTCACAAAGATACGCAAATTTATTACAATGAAATACTGGAACCGTAGGAATATGTACTACATGTATATACATTGTATGGGATATGGTAAGCGCTGTATCATACCCAGATGTTTGAGTGTATGAAGGTTCGTGATTTCAAAATAATTCAGCTTGTTGGTAAATTTTCAGTAGAAATATTCATATTTCTTGTACAAATACCAAAACATTCGGATACAACACAGCAATGACCACCTCATAATTCACTACTTCATACACGACGTCGTCGACAAGTTGTTATGCAAAGTAGCAGCGTCACCTAACTGC
Source organism: Streblospio benedicti (assembly GCA_019095985.1). Classification (NCBI taxonomy): domain Eukaryota; kingdom Metazoa; phylum Annelida; class Polychaeta; order Spionida; family Spionidae; genus Streblospio; species Streblospio benedicti. The sequence goes on from CM032659.1 coordinate 25,414,455, forward strand.
GTATTCATACCTACATCGCATGGAGCTGGCGGCGGGGAGTAGACTGTGGCGGTGTGAGCAGAGCGAGGTTCTCCTGGCCGCCGCCGCTTTCACCGCCGCTGCCTCAAAGGTGTGGTTCACGTCCAGTCGGCGGCTGGATCCCGTCGTTCCCATGGATACACGTGTCTGGCTCCTGTGTGGATACTAGCCGCTGCTGCGACAATAGGTAGGCGAGTGTCTATTTTTACTCATCAGCGCCTCACTGTAGGAGGACGCACGGGGGGATCAATATGATTGAGAAATGTGCGTTATTGGAGCAGCCACAATGGCTGAAAAAATGTTGATGGTGCGAATATAATGGAGCGTGTGAGCATTGTACTTCCCAGTGAAGAAAAGTGCGCTGTGAACAATCCCAGCTTTTCAACAGCTATTTTTATTCCTGCTGCTGGCTCCTTCGTTTACCATTCTACGCGTATACAAGGTCATTGGTAGTAAGTAGTAGGTGTAGGTTTGCTTGTTAAACGTTCTAGTCACTGTGAGCTACCACGCCTTCCCACCCCTGACCACCTCAGAGCAGGACCTCTTTAGTAAAACCGATTGCTGGGATCTAGTGCCTCTAGGTCTGTGCTGGGGCTTGGCTTTGGTGGGCCACGGGCTGACAGAGAAATGGCAACTTCGTAACGGGCCTTTCAAAATCGGTCGCTACTAGTCGCAACTAAAAATCGCACGACCAATGTTTCATTCGTGGTCGCAAAGGAAGAGGCGTCTGTTGTGCTAATGGTATCAACTTTCAAGTGTACAAAAATGTACGTCGTGCAACAGACGCACAAGGACGTGCGATGTTGAGCAACACGGTCAAGATCGTCAAAGACGGTCTTCAATGCTTGTACTACAGCAAAACGCCGTGCACCACACACGCGACCTCATAGCAGTGGACAGAACGCTGTAAATGTTTTGTGGTATAAAGCGGTGACATTCGGCAACCTCTAACGTTATGTTGCACATAGGTGTTGTAAATGAGAAGTTCCACTGTACATGTCCAATAAATCACCTCACTGAATGTACACCAACCATTTCCATCATAGTAAACCAGGAGGAACAAGGACATAGTCAGGTCAATATATCCTTGCATATTTATACAAATGTAGTATGCTAGTGGCGTCTTGGCTAAATTCCACCGAATGTACCATCTCAAATGTACAGATATATGTTATTGGGTGGTTTAGTTTGCTAGATCTAGATCATTGCGTTCTAAGCATCACGACTCTAGCTGTATATCAGCCCAACACGCCTGTAATCTGGCGTCATGTGTTCTCTGCTGAGAGATTGTACACTGAGGATCACATCTATTGGCTGAGATAGATGTTCTAAACTTAGAGTTATGGCTGCCTGTGTTGCAATAGGAGATATGCGGACGGCTACAACACATGTGGCAAATGGTCACATAACTCTAGAATATTACAGTAGAAAACACAACGTGCCCATTCCACGTGTCCGGATTAATGACCTGCAGGAATGTGCTTGTTTTGTGACTTGTGGCTATTCACCTCATGCTTAATGCGTTTACATGGGGTCTGGAAATAGCCGTGTTCTTGTGCATTCCCAGAAGTTCTTGTGTCCCTTTGTATTATGATGCCCTTTAAAGACTATAGATCAAATGCGGGCGTGTCTCGTATCCATAGCTATGGATTTCAATGTGTCACTTTTTTACAGAGTAAAAGGCCCGAAAACTGCCGTGTCACTTTTAACCCATGTAGAGGCCGAGACATGTGACGCCGGCGATTGCCCGGGGATTTACGGAACACTGTGTATAACAAAGAGACTAGAAGAATGTATCCATTGTTTATTGTCCTCAATGGCAGATCCAGGTTTTCTTAAATGGGGTGTGACTGCAGCCTGTGGATGTCATAGGAGGATTTGTAAGATGCGAAAGCTCGCGGACGATAACAAAACCCCCAATGAAATTGACCCTTTGTTTCGGGGGATCAGGGGGTGGAGTGAGGGGCGCATTGGTTGGAGTATATGGTTGTGGCCACCATATGACAAATACGTACATGAAAATGTTTGTATATTGTGGTGGGGGGGGGTGGTTGTAGGTAGGCGCCATGTGTGACCCCTGGATCTGTCTTTGGTTGGCCAACATAGGTTGAAATAGCCCTTTATCATAGCCTTTTCATATGTGTTAATATGAAGGGACTCATTGAAATATGATGATGCGTCCAAAAGTCTGCTTGGAAGTATGGTGATTGTATGAACCCATTTAATGTATAGAGCATACAGTAATTCTGACCAACATGTATTCACAATGCCACAAGACCAAATCATATATATTGATAATGCAGCCACACTTTTGTCTGATTTGAGAAGAAACTGACTCAGTACTATCTATATTATGTGAAGCAACATGTATATGTCAAGCAGCCATCCATCAGTGGGTTAGTGGTATATGAAGCCAGCCAGGCGTGGGCAGATAACAACTTCTATTTGTTATGTCGAGCTGGTTTGCTTGAACCAGACGATATTTCATGTTTGTACGTCAGGCAAGTGTTGATTTTTGATGTACATGTTGGATTGAGCTCATGTGTTCAGGATTGGCACTTTGAAAATGATATACGTGGATAGTATACAGTTTTACATATCGTTTCTTACGTTTTGGAGGAGAGAAAACCTGCTTTCTATAAAAGTTTATGATTCTATCAAATCTTGACATTCATATCAAAGATGGCTGTCAAATTTCAAAATGGCTGCCAACACTATTCTGAGTTTGTCCCTATTTTGTGGACTTTCCTCCCAGTGCAGTACAAGGCTACAAATTTGTACATAAAAATCTAACGGGTAATAGTTTTTTGTGATTACTGCTGTCTATGACCTTTAAACAAATGCACTACAAAATGAAATCTACATTGCAAGTAAATCTATTTGCATTGTCATATCTCATGGTTGATTAGGTTTATGCGCAGTTTATAGAGAACATGGACCGTACTGTAAAGGCAGGTAGTGTAAATGATAAAGCTGTGAAACCGACGATGATGCATCTGTTAAAAGATTCAGCTTCATGTCTTGTACGGCTGATAATAAGTTTCTCACATATCATTGTGCTGTTTGTGTAAATTCACTACCAGGAAAGGGGGAAACGTTTATGAAGTCCAAGTACGATGTAAGATTCTTACTCTAAACCTAAAATAATGCACTCCGGCTTATTTGTCGCATTGTATAAAACAAAGTTCATGGAATAAATGCCACTAGGTTTTAAATCTGCCAGGCGAGACATATGGCCACGTTGATTGCAAGGCAAAAACGAGGAGATACCCACCTGTCCTGAGACGTCTAAATCAGCAGGCTGGTCCACGTAAGCAGAGATGCCGGGCTGACAGGTGACAATCTGGACATTCCCCGCATTGCTGGAGACGCCCGTAGGACCGCTCTATAAGATGTCCGGACACAATGGCTAAAACACGTCGGGTGTGCATTGGTTTTCTTTATCTAAGTGTGAGTGGTAGCCTTTTATAGCTTTGTGCACAGTGGTCTATATGAGAGAGTTGATGTGGTTATGAAGGTTGATGGTGGAACTGTCATAACTGGTGTTATTTTAGACGTGTTTTTAATTGGAGGTTCTACTGTGAATTGGGTTAATACAGTGTTTGCACTTTAGATATGAATATCAAATCTTAGTTTGCGTATTCCATGGTATGTTTGAAGCAGGATTTTAAAGACAAAATTTTCATATATTTCAGTTGTGAAAACGTTTGTATTATTTTGTAATATCATTATCCCAAATGGGCAGGAATACGCGAATAGCTAGCGTTTACTTGGTATTATTCATATTGCTTTCATTTGATCATCTTAGACAGCCTCACGCTTTCCCTGTCCAAGTGTGAGTGGTAGCCTTTTATAGCTTTAGGCACAGTCCATGAAGTTATTTCGGGATTTTACATTTTTGCACATTTCAATTATATCAACCCATATTAAATGTAATCTCTCAAATTAGTCCCTCATATGACAGAAACTACATGCCCGCAAGGGCAAACTCATGTGTTATATACTTGGTAACTACAACATCACTCTCCTCAATCTGATATATACAAGTGCATTACACAAGTATTCAAAAACATTGACGAGAGTAAAAAGGCCAATCAGAATGTTCCTATCATTTGTGAGCCGTTTGGACGGTTGCCACATGATGTATACATACTGCTAATTGGCTACGTTCAAGTGGAAACCACTTCCGAGTAAATTGGGGTCTTGACAGTGCTCAAGATGTGAGAAATACAGCAGGACCTCTATAGTGAGACCACTCTCCTGGCGTCTTTCCTAACGCTGATGCTGTCCGGAAGTGTTCTCTTCGTGCCTCTTTGGAACCCCCACAAAAACGGTGTTATCATGGGAAAAAAGGTGCCCACTTTATAAAGGTGTGTCTCAGTGGAGGCGTTGCTGTACTGACCAGATGACGTGGCCGTTATGTCTGGTTTATGTTGATAGGAACATCTTTGGAGACATCACATTTGGACGAGATTGAGGTGCAGCAGTAATGTTGATTGGAAGCGTCTGCATTTCTGCATTTCGGCAACTCCACCTGTGACGTTATACATCAAAAAATCACAAACTGACCACTTAATGTGCTTCTTAACCAGGCTGCGGTGGATCATGGACCACTTAGACTAATTAAAGGCCTCAGTCTACAGTGGCTGATACAGGAGGGGGATGTTTGGGGGCAGAGGGGGGCGGGGGGGGTGGGGGTGAATTGGGGTGGGTGGGGGCTGGACACTGCCCCACTTTAGGACTAACCTTTCCATGATCATATCCTGGGCCCATAACCCATAGAGCCAAAATCACATATGTGTGATATGTGTTAAATGAATTGAATCTGATGTGATGCGAATGTACCGCTGGTAAAGCAGGGTGATCCTGGGCCTAGCTCCTCTGGAGTTTCGCTTTAGCGTGTTTTGCAAGTTATTTGATGTGATCCAACGCTCGCGCACCGCTTCACGCTAACTCCTGGATCTGCCAGATATAGCAGAACCTACCCATGACAACCACCAAATGACGAACCAACTGAGAGGTGTATATCTATGGTCACGGTGATACAGGTACAGTAGAACCTCTTTTAGGACCATGGTGTACATAGGCTGGTATAGGACTTCAGAGAGTGTAAGCTAAATGAAAATACGAGTCATCAAAGTCTAAAAGGCAATTTACTCAGTGCACTCACAGGGGCGGCTCGGAACATTGGTGGTATAGTAATTTCAGTAGAGGTGTGACATTTTCACACATATTTAGGCAAGGGAACAAAACACACACACACACACACACACACACACACACACACACACACACACACACACACACACACACACACACACACACACACACACACACACACACACACACACACACACACACACACACACACACACACACACACACACACACACACACACACACACACACACACACACACACACACACACACAATACACACCATTGTTTTTCATATTCCTGGGCCATAATAAATGGTAGCCCCTTTATAAAAGATGTACGGAGGCTGCAGTGATAACCCACCGCTATAATTGTCAGAGACACACACTATTGTGCAGAAGCCGTAAAGCCAGCAATGTTCGTTAATGAGCGGGTGTCGTTGGAGTCAGTGCAGGCTGGCACGGACTTTGTCAATCAGGCTTTTTTCTGTTGCAGTCTGATGTAAAGTACAGTAGAACCTATCTATTAGGACCACCTTGTGCTCGCTGGTCTCCATAGAGAGGTGGTCTCTATAGAGAAGTTCATCTAGGTAGCTTTCTGAAAGTTTAGGGCCGTTAAAAGTGGTCTTATTATAGAGGTGGTCTTATTAGGGAGGTTGTCTTAATAATTGGGGGTTGTACTGTAACGGGCAGTCTATGTGTCCATATGTTCTGGCTGTTCTATCGGACAAGTGAGCAGCAAATGCAGGGTCACGTGGTCACCTTCCTGAGGTGGTTCATATGATACAGAACTAAAGTCATAGCCAGCTGAAAGAGCAAACAGACCCTGTCAGAATAGCCAATACGGACAGTTGGTCGAGCAGGGGAGAATTGAATGAATATCGTATCTATATATAACCTACGATATCACCAATACAACTATGAAACTTACATACTCGTATTGGCAGGTCAACTCTCTGCATTGTAAGGTGTACGTGATGTCTCACATTATGGAGTGTCACCCAGCCAACAGCCGGCGACGTGCACAGCATTAATTGCGGCTTGTAGCAGTATTAGGGGAGATTCGTGAACATTGCTTCCTCACCGTGTGAGCGTGATGTCGAATAAACTGGTAAAACTGGCCTGATTGCAGTGTTTTGAACTCCATTGGAGGAAGTGTGTATGTAATTGAGCGGCATTATTGTGTATTTGAAGTGGCTTGAAATCCCAATGCCACTGTTAGTCATGGCAGAAAAAGAAAATTTAAAAGTTCTTCTTGCAAGACAAGTGTCCTTAAATTGAAGGCATCCAAATGGGAAAGTAGCACTGTATTGCTGTAAAAAGCATCGTCATTCTGTATAGCAAGGTCTTATTGCACATTTGGCAAGCTCACAAACTTCACATAATAAAATTATATGTAGCTCTGCTCAAACAGACAATACAGCCCCTCCCCCCAGGGTTGTCTGAAATATAGATGGAGCCAATCATCACCACCCCCGGGACACAACAGTCAAAGGCCTAGGGATGTATATGAAATTTGGAACATATGTAATAGTAGTTACAAAGCCTGATTGCCTAGCGTTTAATAGTGGGTGTTTGAATCAATATAGTGGCAAACGTGCCATGGTGAATCACACACACCAACACGACATATAATAGACACAATCCATCAGCAACTGTAAATCAAAACTCAACAATGAAAAGCACACAAAAGTATTACAGACGTGCATAATACATGTCGTGGACGTGATATGGATGTTTTATAGTTCAGGCTGCTCTACATTACGCCCTCGTATTGACACGATGTGTAAAAAGTCATCTGACATTTATAACTTCATTATGATATTGTATCAAGGTCAAATGATTTCCAAATTAAGTGCGTTCTTTCTTCTCAGTAAATGATATTTTCTCAGAAAAAAGGCTACAAATGAAATCCGTATAGGGTCTACTTCAATACAAGATATTTCTTCAACATAATAGTAAAAACAGCAGACAACAGAAGTATAGTTATTAACTTAAACATGAGGGGAATTGCTACAGCTGGAAGTGACACTACCATTAGACACACTAGCAGATCCAGGTTGTTGAAAAGGGGTGAGGTAACCTATGAATACGAAACATTTTGGTGGAAAAAGAAGGGAAGGAGGCACACTCCCTGTATCCGCCCGGGATCTGCTTTGAGAATAACGCTTACCTTTGCCTTTCAGCCTCCTCCACTCTCGCCCACAGTCACAATGCGCCCGCGCTCTCAGTCCCTCGACACGCTTGACATCGATGACATCATCGATGACGACTTCAAGGACAAGTCGCTGCAGGTGAGAACACAGCAAGTCTATTGAGCTGATAGCTGCTGAAATCATACAATTGTAAAAAAAACTCTAGTTATATGGGCTCATTATATTATGCCTTATAAGCTAGTGATAAAACAGGCCAGAAAATGTAAAATATTTCGCTCATTAATGGGTAGGCCGCGTGGGTTCCAGCCCAAGACAGACGTGATTAATGCATGGAAAAGTCAGCGACAGCAATATAAAACATGAATAAAAACCCACAGTACAAAAAAAATTGCACGAAAACAACATTCTTGCTGATGACCGTTTTCCATCACGTATTCCCTGAGCCGTATTTTCTCCTTCCTCCCTGATGAGTCTGGTCTCCGCTGCAGCGCGACATGACGCCGCTGGTGGGTCGGCGCGGGGGTCGGCGGCGCGGCCCTGTCCGCGTCGGGCCGCCCGCGGACCGCGACGAGCTGCCGCTCGCAGCTGTACACCTACCCGTTTGAGAACATCGTGTTTGAGGGCGGCGGCGGCGGCGCCAGCACCGTGGTCGCGTACTGTGGAGCCGTCAGGGTGAGTAGGTCTACTTTTGGGCATTGTGGGCGCCATTTTGGACGCGTTTTTTGGGCGCCATATTCAACGCCATTTTGGGCGCCATTTTGGACGCCATTTTGCTGCCATTTTAGATGCCAATTTACAAGCATTTTTAAATATTGCTAAATATATCCGGGAAAGATTTTCTAAAGTGCAATATGCGTAATTTCAATTTCCTTTTTCAGGATATCAAAAGTATACAATTTCATTGTTTGGGGTGATTAGTTGAGCGTGTACGCCAGATAATATGCAACTATAGTCCTGTCACTGGACCCCTTCCCAGCCATAAGAACATACTGGTTGCGTATATTTCTTGAGCATTCAAGTTGCATTTAGTTTGAATTGATACGACAGTAAATGTCAGATGCCTTCTTCTGGAGCAGTTGCCAAATTCCCACAGACAAGACTTCCCTCTTAAATAAACCCGAGCCGTATGGACTGACATATTGACTGTCCTGCTTACTGGTTCTTGCCACAATTTTGCCTCTACAAATACTCAGTGATTTATGAGACCACAAACAATCGCAGTTGTAAACAAAGTGAACCGTATCTTGTTTGGAATTGCAAAAATAATTGTTTTCCCCAGCAATGTATTTAAACCATTAGTTCGTTTATTTGTACTATAGTTTGATACACTAAGTGAAGTGTGAAACAGATTATTTCAGTGTAATAACAGTCTATTTTGTATACTACATGTATTGTCCTGACCTTTAGATGAGTACCTGGATTCATCCCCACAGCCATCTCTGCAAAAAATAACCCGTAACCTTTATGCGAGTTGGCGTGCACTATTCTGTATAGATCATAAATCACAAATCCGTTGATGGATTTATATGTTAATACATGTAAGTCGACAGCATAAGATACAAAATACTGCAACACTATAATACACACACGGTAAAAACGTCGCCATTAGGGAGACTTCGTCTAGCGGGTCTAGTGAAAAGTGTGTTTATCTTCGAGGTGTTCTCGCCAGTGACATGATGACATAGGTCATTAAGTTACAATATATGTAAATCAGCACAATGAAAAAAAAAAATTGTAATGTGACCGTATTGGTGACATTTTCTGCAGTTTACTGATGGTCCCAGTTCTTTTTATCCTCCTGGTTGATTATGCAAATAAAGGGTAATCAATTGGCAGCCGACGACTCAGTATGGTTTTCAGTTTACATTAGAATAAAAAAAGTAAGTGTAGAAATAAATTTCAAATTCAAAATGGCGACTTGAAATGGGATCGCTATTGTGCGAGAGACAGCAAATGCTGAATAGTGCCCTAGATTACACTGTCTGAGATGGAACTTGGTCTGGGGCGCGATAGGGCAGGGGCTTAAGAGATGGCGGGAGCTTGTGAGGTGATTGGAGTCAATGGAGAGGAGTGGGGTGGATGGTGGGACTTTAGCCTTTAGAGGGGGAGTGAAGCTTAAAAAAGGCAAAGAACCTGAGAAGTTGAGAGAGAGGTGGGCTCTTGAGCGATTACTGAGCTTTAAATGTTGAGGGGCGGGGGTGCTTACGATAGTATGGGGTTTGGGTAGAGATTTCAGAAGGCCTCTATATACAGAAGGTTGAGGTATGGCAGGCGCTAAACACACTAGTAGGTCTATAACATAGGGAGAGGGTGTTTAACTCAGACCTCAAATTATCTCCCTAGATCCGTTAGTGTTCTACAGATAATATTTCACTACAGTGGAACTTCTAGTTAGATTTACAGAGGAACTGACCTCAAGTTGTTAAAATAGAGAGGTGCTCTCCACATGGAGGCTGGCCATCATGGAAACACGGTCTTACACTAAGAGGTGGTCTCTTTACAGAGGTGGTGTTAATTGGAGGCTCTAATGGCATTCACATGGCGGTGTGAGCCGTAAAGCCTGCTCAGTAGATCTTCTGTGGCGCCATAGCTGAATCCTGTATTGAAGCCGTCTATTGGCTATTGTACTGCTTTACTCAATGAGAGATGTATGTCCATCACAATGTGAGAAACTCACCACTCACTCAAAGGCCTCTCAGCGGGCGCCGCCGCCGCCAACTACTGCAAATGGTGGAGCAGACCGGCAGAGGTCAGCTCGCCGGTCAACAATCACTCTCCATCTGGATCAGAAATAGGAGAGTTCAACACATGGATCAGTCAGTCCCTCTGATGGGGACCACTGTGTGTGTGTCTCAGATGCTCTCATGTTAGCTACAGTGAGCCGTCGGTAATTGGCACTTTGTATATTGTGTATTTTGTTGGTAAAATCACCTAGTTCCCGCCGAATGTTCTCATCTACATCACACTCATATATGTATGCCTAACCCTCAGTTCTTCTTTCTTTCCGTCTGTTCTGTCTCTCTTTTTCTCCTTTTCTCCCCGATCTCTCTCCATCACGCACTCTTAGTAAATTCTCCAGTGTTGTTGGTTTACGTTGGCTGAACATTCCGTGATGATGCGTGAGCAATAAAACACCAACAAACACCAACAAAAACATCAACAACAGACTGTAAAAAAACTTCACAGAACCAGTTTGTTACATTGTATTGCTCACGCTCTAGATGTTCGGGACTTTCTAGCGTACATTTTCAATGCTGATTGATTCAGTAGGAGTTGTTGTGTTCCCGGTGAGAGTTTGCGCCGCCGGAAAGATGATTTATGTGGACGGGAGCACACAACTCACGGGATGCACATTATATTGCTGTTATTGTCTCCAATGTTTGCGGAGGCAGGTTGTAAAGCTGGCTCATAATTGAAGTCCACTTCATGTTGGTAATGTGCGCCCATTGGTGCTGGAGTAGTTTCCCTATAGTGCCGTTACACACACTCACTGCTTTCATCCTCATTGTGACCTCGCTATTTCGGGAACACTAGTGATGTCAGTACAGAAGTGTCCTCATTAATGACGTGTCCCTATCCTTGTGGAACATCATATACGAAATGTGAGAATGAAAACGTGTCCCCATGGCGAGGTTGTACTGTACTTGCATTACGTCATTGCCGCCCCAGGCGGCGGCCGGGCGTGGCCGCTCCCAGACTGTCAGACCGCCGCCGCCGCATTCCGGCAGGATGGCTGACATTCTGGATCATCCGTGTGATAATAGAGGTGCGGAAGTGGATGAAAACAAACATTGATACAGTGGAGCCGCCATATTAAGACCACCTCTGTAAAGCGGTGGCCTCTATAAATAAGACACTTGTTGTCTCGTTTAGACCCTCATAAAAGAAGCCACTGCAATGCTCCATAGAGAGAACCGCGGAAGTCAGCATCCAGTGTGATTTCAACAGAGAGGTTTTACTGCATTATATTATGGGCTTATGATAGGATGGTCTCAAATACACAGGTTCTTCCGTATGCACCCCGCCGCGCGGTGAAAGATACGCGCCCCTCCGAGTGTGATACCATCGTCCAGGCATCCTAATGCCCGGGGAAATCCTACGTGCACTGAGGCAGTGACCACTATAATTGACCCTCGCCGCCGCTGGGTGCGTGTCCACACGCGCCGCCCGCCGGGACCCGCCCTGTTTGCTCGGCGGCCGGAGTGAGCCGCATTAACCCAGCCACGTGGAAGCGCACACGGCGACCCCGCTCCTGGTGACACGCGCCGTATGTAGGCCTAATGTACACACGTAGCGGGAGACCATGGCGACCTGGGGCCTATCTCTCATCACCGTGCATGACGTCACCGCTGGCGCGCCCGTCTCGCGATTATTCATCATCCGCCGCCGCTATTTTGGCATCCTTGTGTGTTATCATTACACCGGCGCACTGCGCTTTTAGTGAGAGATCCACGATGAAATGTGCCTATATATCGGTTTTTATCTACGGCTCCGGCTACTGAGGATATTGCAACACTGGGCGTATGTTAAGTGTGAGAGAGATCTCCGTAGACGACGTATTGGACATATGCAAGGCACACGTCGCCTCCCCCCCCCCCCCGCACCTTTCACACTAACCACGGCGCAGACGAATTGTCGACCGCAGCGTCACTATAAACTGCTCAATTTCAAAGTGGCATGTGTATGAGGTGCCCTTTTTAATGAGGTGTTTTAAGGATATGCGAAACCGCCGTTGTAAGCACGTTTGTAAGACCCTCGTCTATGGGACTGTAGCTTCCAATCCAGTGCACATAGCGACGTGTCATGTCAGCACCGGGAGGCCACTGCTTGATAGAAGCTGAGGTTAGCTGTCTGTGCTGTTGATTGTGGAGGCTGGTGTATTTATAGACGAGGAGCTATCAACCAAGCATCCTGCCAGATTAAGATTGGGCTTTGTTTTTACGTGCGTGCGAGGCATATTGATTGCTGCAGGAGATTGGGTAGCGGTGTATGATGATCGTATCACGGGCCCTGCCATACTGTTCAGTGCGTTTTGTTCCTTGTTATGTGTGCTGTCTACTGGTCTATTGCAAAGGCATTTCAAATCAACAAATTGACTTTGTGAGCGATCCAAAACATGTTCAGTTCGATGGCGCGAACAGCACAAAAGCAATCGTCTTGAATACAGGTTTTCAAAATGTGATTTGCCAAACGTCTCTGTTACCCATTCTAATCCTTAGAGCAAATTACATCTGTTAAATGAACAGAATCTGATGTGATGTGAATGTACCCCTGGTAAAACAAGGACAATGTTACCGTGCTCGTGAAAATGCCTACCAAATATCATGCACATGTGTGTAATGATTCTATGCTAATAGTGTAGTCGTAATTCTTCCAGCTATCTCCGTTCCTGATTAGTTGCCATGGCGACAGATTAATATTGCCTGCTATATCCGGTCATTATCAACACATTGCACATGGGCAGTCATTAAATGCCCACCCCCCTCACATACACAATTCGCCCCCCCCTCCCCCACCACCAACACACAGAGCAAAAGCGTGTGGTAATCTGTAGATTCCTCAAATACTGTGCTGACACAATACAATGGTAAAATGGAATCATCCCTGTAGTGTGCCGTGCGTATACAGCAAGCAGCAGGCATACCACCCGTGTTGATGAGGGCACATCTCTCATTACATGCACATACACATTACATGCACATGCATGTAGGTCTACATTACATGGAATACAACCCGTGTTTCCCTAATATCGCCCAAGACGAGCGTTGAGCCCTGTAGAGCTCGTGAAACATGCGGCCCCAGCACTGAGACACTGAGCCTGAGACATCATAAACTTGCCACTCGTAAAGGTCACTTTAGTTTCAGCATCTACTTTATGGTGCACTTAACACTTGTGGGGTGTCATGGGGAAAGGTTGAGCTGAAATGCTTGAACATTAACCTTGGATTTTTTATGTGGCATTTTTAATCAAAGATCTATAGTAACTATATATTTTCTGCGTTACAAAGGGTGCTGGCTTCACTGACATGCATATGGGCAGGGCTTAAACTATTGCTCAGTGTGTCAGCCAAGGGAGAGAGGTCATCAGGTGGACACACATTAGTGGTCAGTGGGTCAGACTGAAGAGGTCAGTTGATCAGGAAAAAGAGAGATCATCTATAACTGAAGCTGTGAAGTTAAGAAACCGGTGTCAGTTAAGCTGTTAACTGCCTGCTCCATGTAATAGCTCCATCAAGTCCCTCAGATTGTGAAGCTGGAATTTCGCACTACCGTGTTACACATGCAAAACATTCGCCGTTGTAGCTGGTGTTTTTGCATTGGGTTTCCAAACAAAAAGCGGGCCGATTACGGACCGCCGGCGCAGCGCTGGTATCACGTTTTAGGGCGCCACGTATAAGTATATTCTGTGTTTGCAGTAATTCTAGCTGTATGTGTTATCTTAACCTCATTTCAGGTTTTGTCAATAACTATTACAGAAGGGGATACCTGCTTCAGCTGGGTTTCTTTTCCTGCTAACTTTGCGTTTTGATTAGGCACGTAGAGCTGCTGAAGTTTTCTGGCGTCTTAGAATTTGGTGGTGCAGTTTACGGATTTCATGGGTTTCGTACGCGTGAGCATGCAATCACGGACATACCAAAAATCCTATAAATGAAGCTTTTTGGTGGGAAAAATGGGGGGGGGGGAGGGGGTGGCACCCTCTGCGTCTTGCCCTGGATCTGCCTATGGTATACGTCCATCGTATCGTCTGCACCCAGGATTACTACAACCAAAAAGCCGTATTGCACACCCACGCAAGTCTTTACCGAATGTGACCTGCCATCGTGACTGGGAAATGTCACAGCTTGTAACAGTGGCTTCGACATCACATGCCGCGGGCGAGAGCATACAGGGGGGTTGGTTGCAAGGTGCTATAAGTGGCAAAGAAACCCCTACTTCACATCCATCTTTATTTCACCCCTTTCACATACACCCCTCCTTTTCAACAACCTAGCCTCCCCAAAGACTGCACACAGTCTCTTGAAAATGTCCACATATATGCCAGTACCAGCCTGCTGGATCCATGGTGACCACATGAAGACAACCCTGCTCTGCTTGTTGGCGATATCAGAAGCCAAGGTTACTACTCTTCTAGACATGGCCAGCCCCGTCCACACTTGTTACGCTGGGTCCCACAGTCCCAGATAACGAAGCCGAATCGACCGTGGTGTTGTGAAATGTCATGTTGTGTCTTCATGTCCGTGTTATTAAAGGGTAAAATCCTCTCTAGCTCGTCATTGCTGCGCAGGTATAGCATGGTGTGGCCCGTATAAGCTATAGACAGATCCCCTAGTGTGACGTACGGTCTCATTATAATATGGATGGCCAAAACAACGCAGACCTAATAAAATGCTGTGTTTATCAGCTGCTGGCAATGTGGAAGTACAATGGAATGTGCAGATGTGTTACATATTATTGGTTGCACAATATATATTGATATGAGGAAAATTACAAATTTCATTTCATGGCCCCTTTAGTAAAAAAGACTACAACCCCCACCCCCAACTGAGTACATCCCTCTCCAACTGATTCCCATCTCTCGCCGCAGTACAAACAGCAGCGGATCAACAAAAACATACACCGAAGAACAAGCAGACGTTTCCATTTTTAGACCAGACTGAAAAATGCCCCCGCCTGTAAGGCTCCCCCCGCCCGCCCGCCTGCCCCTATATGGATGTGTATTGGCCGCCGCCGCCGGGGCCGAGAGAGCAGACAGCGGCGGCTGCGGCTGCGGCGGGGTTATTGCGATGCGGGGGTGGGGGTGGGGTGGGGTGAGCCGCCTACATACAGGACAACGCACAATTCAGACCAACTGTTTGTAAGAGACTGTGACGCTGTAGTCGGAAACCTTCGTTAACAGAACTCCCATGAAGAGACCACCTCTTTATTTTGAACGCTTGAGGCCGGTGATAGGGTGATGTTAATCGAGAGGTTGTGCTCTGCAGGCTTTAGAAGGTGGCTTCTGTACGAGAACCGCTTTATGTTTATCGGCACCTAGCATGGTATATGGCATGATTCATAAAAAGCAGTGGGTGAACATGTAGAATCGTGCTATAGTTATTTTATGTAAGAGTTATGCCTGCACACTGTAGTAGGTGTAGAGAGGCCAATAGCAGATCCAGGTTTTTGGGGATGCAACCATTAAGTTGCCATGGGTTTTGTACACGGACATGCAAAAAGGATGGGGTGCGCAACCCCCGAATCTGCCTCTGCTGTGGCTTTGACCTGTTCTCTGTAGTTTATCATTGCGCTAGGCTGTAACATCACAAGGTGAGTAATTTGACAGGACCGGCCTTTTGCAAATGTCATCTCTGTAATATAGTACATAGCAAATGTTATCCATGTAATATAGTACACAGCAGGACCTGTTTTATAGTACACACCAGCACCTGTTGTATAGTATACAACAGCACTACACACCAGCACTTGTTATTATATTACACACCAGCACCTGCTGTATTGTCAGATGTTCTTGCATTGCCCCCTGTCCCCTCCCCGATCTTTCTTTCCGTGAGCAGTTGCTCGTACAAAACCCATGCAATCTTATGGTTTCACCCCTCTTCCTTTTTCCTTTTTCTGGAAACCTATATCTGCTAGTAACCTCCGTATACTTACAGGTGCAAATAGCATCACTCCCACATAACATAACTGTTACCAGTGATTACGTGGTTCCGCGGTCCTACACCCCCCCTGTTTTTTTAAAAAAAATATCAAAAAAAGATTGAGAAGAAGAAGAAGAAGAAGAAGAAGAAGAAGAAGAAGAAGAAGAAGAAGAAGAAGAAGAAGAAGAAGAAGAAGAAGAAGAAGAAGAAGAAGAAGAAGAAGAAGAGGAAGAAGCGAGAAGTAGAAAACGACAAAAAGTTTGTTTTAGTCCTAACTGTACAGAGAAACCGACATGTAGATACACCAGGGTCACTAGTGGCAGTAGAGGAAAGTGTCCCTATTAGTAAAACATTGTTTAATGCCTAACTGACACATGTCTCAGATTTACGAGGTTTGACTGGTCTGTGATCCATTTGCCAGAGTCAGTTGCCCGGTAGCACTTTTATTTGTCTGCTATTTCAATTAACAAACACCAGCAGGGACGTAATACACAGCTAAACGCTCTATGCTCAACGTGGTCAGCAGACAGAGACATGTAGGAGGGTATGTGTGGAAGGGGGCGATTTGTAACCTGTGGTCAACATATGTACCTTCCCTGACCAGTAGCACCTCTCTAATAACGACCACACGGGGTCTGGTCTTTACAGACCCAACACAGCTTTAGCCGGTGTCCATATGAAGAGTTGGGTCGACGAGAGAAGCATTCTTGTGTACATGTACCTGTGAACTCATCATGGTCCTAAGTGAAGGTTTGATAGACTAATGCACTGAGAATAAGCATGGACACAACATACAAAACATGTCCCATTTATCTTATTATTAACTCGAATAGATGGTTAACTGGAGCAAACAAAAATCTGTTCATGTCACTTACATCATCAATCAATCTGACAACTTGGAAGTTGAAAAAAAACCACACAAACAAAAACAAACAAATATGTTTACTCTGCTAATGAAATCTCTCTATTTGGTTCAAGTGAAAACAGACCCAACTTTTGCACTGTTTTCACTGATTTCTCAATAGTCGACTGTATTCGTGCACACTAAAAATGATCCCTCATTCGTCTGCTCTCGGCCTCCCACACGGGATTATCAGGCTGTTTGTGAGTATGTAAAACACATGGTCGTAAAGACCGGCACTTGGCGCTCACTCAATCAGGTCAATGTGTGCTGTTCATTTTACACACGTACAATCCCAACAGATGGCTTGCTTGTATTTTCCCTAGGCTGCTATCAAGTTCAAGCCTTTGTATATTTTAGTGGTCCTATTAAAATCCCTACTTTGAGACATTGATAACTATTTTGGAACCACATTTTAGTGCCTATAAGACGAAGTCCCCTATTCTATATACTTCATCCTCAAGTTTATATTTAACCTCAACATTAGAACGTAAACGCCCAGTAGCTTTTTCATGTGGCATTATGATCATTTCAGCTTGTATGCATGGTCGGGTTTTACCACTACAAACCAATAGTGCTGACGTTCACTATGGTTTGGTCGAGAGCCTCTGATAAAAAGTGTGAGTGTGTGTTAAGATATAGTGCCGAACACACAACACAGCAAAAGGCAGGTGATGAACAATCGTCAGAGTGTGACCAGGACCTCTGGTCTCACGATCTAACTATGCTGCCTCATTGTGAAACAGCTCATCTTGATATTACCTTTCCCCATATGTTCACAATTTACATATTTATAACCTATTCAATATTTACAACTTATTAATGAGTTGTGAAAGTTGAGAGTAGCATGCTGTAGACTCCTCTTGCTGTGGACATCTGACAGCGTATGGGGGAAATGGGCTGCAGCGGCTTGTTCATTACATTTGATGGACGGACACGGTTTTATGTCAGAGTTGTAGCGAAAACAAGAACACGTGTCTCTTTAAACTGATTCAACTGTTGATAGTTCACAATGACATTGTCTGACACGTTCACGCTAATTGTATCTTCCTGCTTCACAGTCAGGACCTGAGGCAAAATTCTAGTGGATCAACGTTTACTGAGTTTTGAGATTTAGTGTTTGGGATTATCGGCAGTATGTTGTGAGTTTTTTATGCACTGAGCACTGAATAAGGCCGGCGAGTGTGTGTCTAGTGAGCGGGCATACTTGGGCCCTGGCCACCCAGCACAATCTAGAGCGGCAATGGTTCCAATGTAGGGTTGGAGAACCGAGTCTCATATTTCAGAATCGATCTCACTCTCTATTAGCACCTTCTATTCAGGGCTGGCCTGAAGTGGTCTGAAAGGAGAGATGGTCTCTTGATGGATGTCCGCTGTGGTCTCTGAATGAATGCTTGAGGCAGCAGGAAATGGTCTTTTCATAGAGGTGGTCTTGATGGGAGGTTGTACTGCAGTATGTTGTGTTACGGCAGCTCGTGTTATGACAGCGGGGTGGATAACACGCGTACGTTGTGGGTGTTTATTTGCACAGCAGCTATCTTTTTGGAGCCTCAGAGATTTCACGCTGGCACAATGCCAATACATTATCACAATAGCGCATTCACAGCTTCTAACTCGACGTGAAATGTGCATAAAAAGTGAAGTGAAGTGAAAGTGAAGTGAAATGTGCATAAAATTAGAAAAATGATCAACGCAAAAGATTGATTTTTTAATTTCTTTTCTTTTTTTGTTCAATATTCTACCCATTGACACGCACGTAAATCCTGTGAATAGGACTGCACTGGTGTGCGTATGTGCGTGCGTGCGTGTCTGCGTGCGTGCACACCATAGATCCTTCTACACGCGCACAGAATTTCCTCCATTAGAGTTGTAAATGGAGACAGAGATGGCCAGGTCATGTTGCGCTCGATTGGCAAAGTAAATAAAGCTTACAATGGAGGGAGAATAAGGCAGGGGAAGACCAAAGCAGACACGGGACGCAGTCGTACAGAAAGATCCAACATATCTGGGCCGCATGGGTCAAACAGACACAAATCATAGAAAGTTTTGGAGGGGACGGTCGAGATGTAGACTGGTCAGCCAGCCAATACCCTTTGGATGAGGAATTATTAGGGCCTGCCGCAATAAGCTTAGAATTTGATTGGCTTGATTAATTTGATTGATTTAATTGATTTGATTGATTTGATTTATTGAACTTCATGCTCCTGCTCTTAGCACGCATGATATATGTGTATGTATACAGGTATGTGGTGATGGCGATATTACCTGCAGTATGAAATATTCAAGAAAGCCAAAATGAGTTTTAAACATGTGCAATAAAGTGTAAATAACACGCTACAAACTCCTGTGTAAACAGCTACTATACAATGAGGGTGTAGACAGGGCAAGTGATGTTTATGTGAGACTTGCTGATACGGATCCTCGCATTTCACGTGGATTATGAGGCGTAGGCCCTTGTTTATGGCCGTAATCTGGTAACTCTGACATTCTGTGCACTTCTCTGAAGCCGCCGTCAACACACCGCAGCCAATGTGCAGCCCTCACCGCATAGAACCGCCGGCAAAACCACTTTCTAACTGTAAAGTTCTATTGATCCGCATTCGCAGGTCTAACTCCAAAGATGAGGATTGCTATTCCATTTAAAACCAATAGGACATTTTAATATTATAAGAAGCATCCGTTTAATATTAGTTGATTGTGTGGTGTGATTAAGACACACTACAATAGGTAGATGCGTGAACACAGTTGCGATGATTATGTAGTGACCATGTGCCTCGTTCTGCCTGCAGCTGCTGGAGGAGCTGGGCGTGTGGCCGCGCGTGCGCCGGCTGGCGGGCGTGTCGTCCGGCGCCGTGGTCGCCACGCTGCTCGCGCTCGGCTACAACAGCTACCAGCTCGAGCAGCTCCTCACAGTCGACCTGCCCAAGGTCCTCAGTATTTTTTATTTGATTTACTTCTTGATTTATTTCCACAGGCATATTAATTACAAAGGTAAATAAAAGATTACAAATAAGTAAAAAATATAAATAGAAGTAAATAGAGATATCCAAATATAATAAAAAAGAACCATGTGACAAACAAGGTCCTAAAAAAGATATCCATTTAAGATGGAGTCTTATTTCCATAGTGGACCTCGGTGAAAAACATGGAAAAACAACTGACTAGAATTGGTGCCATAGAACATCGGCTAATGATTAACCTTTTAACAAATATATTCTTATTACATAAAATGGTCCATATAATATTTCTTACATTTTGATTTAAAAGACCCAAACAGTTTGACTTTCGTATTGGTAGAGGCAGAAAGTCAAACTGTTGTAAGTTCCTCACACAGAGCTGGTTCATGCTAGCATATAGCTACAAACTAATCATTATAATACCTTGTTTCACAGCTAAATCGTTAACACAAATGACAACAAATGATAAAGATAAAACACAGCGATATAGACCATTAACCACAGAACCAATATAACCATGTGCGTGCACCCCCCAGACCAGGGCTGCGGTCACTGTGGTCTGCACGCCGCCGCCTCCTCCGCCGCGGCCGCCGCCGCCGGCACGCGCCGCCTCCACAAGTGGCTCGCCCAGAAGATCAAGGACGCGTCCGGCAGCGCGGACACCACTTTTGCTCAGGTGGGACGTCTGTCACGCACGTTTTTTTACGTATGACGTTCTATCCCCATTACCAGAACACGTCTTTAGGGTGTAGCGTGCATTGTTTGCTGTACGTACAAAAGCTATCCACTAGCCTTAGTCAACATGCACCTGTCTTGATCAATTCATAGGCCTATATGCTGAGTTTCGTCGAAGTAGTAGTAATGTCGGTTTGATCGATGGAGACTAGTTATACACCTGCCAATTTGAATACTAACAGAGGCTTATCAAAGTGTTTTCCGGTAATGGGAATAGATCGTCAAAAAGCGTTGTGTGAAAAGCGGCGTTTGTGTACATTTAGATTGCCACGTGGTAATCAAACTCGTTTTGGATTCAAGACGGCAGCTGCGATAGAAAAAAAGACTGTGCTGAAGTGATACCATCCATTTACCCATAGATTTATCATGTACTACATATTCGTATACATGATTGTCAGACTAGGAAAGTTCTCATTATTTTTTAGGGTTAAGTCATGCAACATTTAATGCAAACTGGACATGTTCTGGTCCCTTCAGCTGCCACTCCCTCAATATGTAGTGCATAGTTGTGTCTGTTTCTGACGATTTGTCATATGTACAGAACATTCACTATGGAAGCATTAATGGAGTTAGCAATTATACACTTTCATTAAATAGTTTTTCTAACACATTTTATATAACATTTCATCACTGTATATATGTATATAATAATCTAGTGCACATAAATGAATTTATATCGAAAATAAGTGTGCACACGTATCTTTACCCTGATACCCTCGTCCAAACTGTTTCAGATCCAGCAGCACTTCGACAAGGAGCTGGCGATCACGGTGACGAACCTGACGTGGATGAGCCCCGAGTACCTGCACGTCAAGACTGCGCCCAACATGCCCGTACGCCTCGCCTGCAAGATGGCACTCGCAGCGCCAGGTGCGTGCTGGTCTCCCCCTCCCCGTCTTCAGGGTCTCCATCAGCTAAGCCACAGTCACAAATGGCAATACAGCCTGTCTACTGGCAAAACCTAAGTTAAGGCCGTGGGGATCAGTGAGTGTCCTGTGAGGTGAAAGTACTGGGATTTACTTTTTAGGCAGTATGGAGACAGGAGGAACTATCTTATATAGTAGTACGGCCTGTTCGACATTGGTCTGAATTGACTGTATGGAGCCAGTACGCATGGTCGTGGGTCATGGCTGCCATAGACGTGGCACATGCATAGTACAGGAAAAATGCACTGATAAATTTCTGGCGGGTGAGCCTGCCGCTGGTTTTATGATAGTTTGCTTGTTGTCTATCACCTGCAGAGATTTACACGAAAATGGGTAGACCATCCCATTGGTTGAACTATTCACGTGATAATTTCTGACAGAGACATGTTCATCACAATATGTCAGCAAATGCTAAATGCAGCATGACCAAGTACTTTTCGAATAACGCATGTTGGCAACCACAATATATGGCCGCAACCTATCCAGCGGGCTACACTCTATGACCCATACGTTCCGACATCTTGACAGTACGTGTGTTTGTTTTCGTTAATGCAGTGGTGTATGGCAATTAATGACGTACGGTCTAACGTAGTGACTCTGTACAACATAGCTACGGCAGGCCACTGCCAAATATGCCGTATTACTATCAGATATTGGAAGAATTCACTTTACTCGTAAGCTACGCCCACCATTCGTTTCGAGTAGAATCCTATTTAAACCTTAATCAAAACCGCAATTTTACTGATTCACTATTTTCTATCCCAACAGGCATTTGCAAGCCTGTCAAGTACAAGCTGTCAGCAGACGGCCCGGAGGAGGCCTTTGTGGACGGCAGCCTCACGTGTGTCTACCCCGTCCACACGTTCGACGGTATGCCACCCAGCCACCCGGCCTCCCGGCCACCTTGGCATATGGCCTCCCACCCAGCCAGCCTAGTGTTTCGAAGGGATCAATATTTCAAACAAAAAATCACTATGTTTCCATTGTGAACATTTTGTCCATAGTATAAGGTCGTTAGCAATTAGTCAATTACTGCAAAATATACGCCAAAGTGGTTTAGACAGAAAACTAACAAGTTTGTTTATGATAAAAACTCAATACACGAAACCTGGACCAGTGCATCTTAGCACACAAAAGTCGCCTAGCCCCAGTGAGGTCAAAATGGATGTGTTAGGCTCGTATCTGCCACTTGTGCCAACATATCACAAAGAAGAAATATATAGACGTAGGGGCAGGGGTCACATAGTTCTAGACTTGATATTTATGGATTGATTCCTAATTATCCATCACCTGAATCAAATTGATTTCTTAGATACATATATGGGCCTTCCTCACCCACCTAGGTTTAGCGTAGAACTACTTTCCAATGCAATGCTTAACGACAATGGTTTAAAAAAGTACGGGCCCATACATGTCAAAGTAGCAGTATTATAAACTGCCAGCTGTCCCCACCACAGGTTGGTGGCTGTCCATGAACCCAGACGATGCCTTCTCCAAGCGGATCAAGGACAAGTCGGAAGTGCACAAAATCCCACACCAGGAGCGCTTCGACAGCCACAGCGAGAAGACCATCGGCATCCTGCTGGTAAGGAGGGGCAGATCCAGGCAGATCCAGACTTTCCTGGTGGAGTGGCTGAGAGGGGATTGTGCAGCGAGAGTAGTGGCTCGTAAACGTGATGTGACGAGATCAAATTATTTGGACACTGTGCATGTCACATGTGTTTTCCGAGATTCCCAAATCCAATGCATTGTTATGTAAAATGTGTCATCCCTTGAATATGCAGATTCACTTGCTCTTACACATTTACGTTTTAAATAGTCGTCTGCTTTTTCTTGTTGATCCCGATGAAGGTTTCCGATAAAAATATCGTCCAGTCCTTCTATAGTTATACATCTTCTTCAATCATTGAGAAGTGAGTGTTCAGTTGATTCCCCATATAATAACATATTTCTACCATTCACTTGCAGTACTCTGACAGCGACAACGACAACTTCAAGGATCTGTTGTTGGAGCGAGATGGAGACTTTCTCAACACGCCAATTCCCAACACAGCCATGGCAAAGTAAGTCAACATTCTAACACAGCCCTGGTCAAGTAAGTCAACACACAACTATATGTATCACTGGCTAAATAAATGCGTGCAGACCAAGAAGTTTAGACCAAGAAGTTTAGTTAATTCAAAATGCAATATTTATTATATATTTAAGTGTGGATAATAGTGTGTGCTTCCGTGGCCGAATGGTTAGGGAGTTGGATTCGTGACCAAAGGTTTATTCCCGAGGTTTGAGCAAACCTACCCCTAGCGGGTTGCACACTGTTCCGTGGTACCTACACGTTAAATAGGTACAGGTCATTGGGTTGAAAGAGTGAGTGAGTAATTGTGAACGTCTGAATTGCTGCCGATTACGAGAACTGATCAAATGCTATAAGTGTGCCAATGACCTGGTGTAAATTGTAAAGTCATGAGAGCCATACTGGGATCAGGACTATAAACCACCACACACCACACACACACACAATTAGCAATATAGATTTGACTTCATGTGTTAAACCCAAGGCTCCCCCCCCCTGAACGTCTATTGCCCCATTGTCGTATCTCAACCCTATCAATATTCGCATAGATGCCCTCAAAATCCAACCAATCACAAGCTGAATCACATTGCTGAAATGTGTATCAGCATTGGGATTAATAATATAACAACAACGTGATTTTGACTGCGTTCCTCTAACCCACGGGTCCAAAGAATTGATATTATGAACGTGGTCTTTTGATGGCAGTGTTTTAATTAACCCGTGAAACCGACGATGCTACCGCCCGGTTTCCTGTGTTGTGTACCGTTGTCCTGACGTTGCAGACGGTCGGCGAGCGGAGGAGGCGGGGGCGGCGAGGACGAGACGGCCGCCGCCATAGACGTGAAGGCCGCCAGCCTCGCCTTCGCCCTCGACAGGATGCTCAAGGTGAGTGGCCGCGCACCCACTGCTGGTCTGCAGGGACTGTACGGCGCAGGGTATTGTAGGAGGGTGCAGAGAGGGGCGAACCCCAGGCTGCAAAACAGGTTTTCTGTGAATGTGGAATTTGCAAATGATGCTTTAATGGAAAAGTCGGGGGTGTATTCTGGATTTGTCAGTGGGGTTGAAGTTACATTTAGATTTCATGCGTGTGCACATAAACTTGTGGATAGTGAGTTAGACACGCCCATGTTCATACTACAGTGTAGACTCAGTGGAACCTGTCTTAGGTGCACTGGCCCGGGAAAAGTGAAAACTGTCCACTTAATCCAGGTGTCCTTAAATGGTGCACGCGTATGTCTGCATGGGCATTTCCAATGTGTGTGTGTGTAGGGGAAAAAACCTGACTGTCGTCAATCAACTGCAATATAGTGGAAGATGAGTAGAACAAACATCGCGGGAATGGGGACGGTTGTTGCTGGTTCATGCACACGTGTTGTGGTATCATTTTGGCGTATGTTTCAGCTGGTCAGAAACCACCAGCTGGACGACAGCAAAGTGCTGCGCCACGAGGATCTGCAGCGGATCGTCGACCAGGTGAGCACCGGCGAGGCACACGCCCTGTTTTTTTTAGTGTAAAATAAATCACATCATAATGTTCTCATATTGAGAAGCAGAAATAATTGAATATCGCTAATAATGTGAGTTCACCATATCACATCAAAGTAGCAAATACAGCTATGCACCCGTACTATTGGAAACCAGAACTTTTGCAAAGACGATTGAAATTGCAGTCTCCATGAGAGAAGATGAAAGAGTAGGAAACCGTTTCTAGAAAACATGCAGACAAACCCATCGTGTTTTATGTAAAAAAAGTCTATTGTAGTCATATGTTGTTGTTTCAGAAGCGCCACCTACACGACGAGGACCTGGAGACGGTTTTCGGCGTGGACACAACGTCCCCGGACGTGATCCTCATGCACGTCAAACACAGCAAGGTCAAACAGGTGCGTGACCCAGGTCAAACACAGCAAAGGTCAAACAGGTGCGTGACCCAGGTCAGACACAGCAAGGTCAAACAGGTGTACTGGGGGTGCAATTCTGATGTTTTCAAGGGATGTTGATATTCTAGCAGTATCAAATACATTTGAGAGAAATGTCAGTACATAAAGATGTCATTATGTAAACATGGGCTATTTAACCACACCTCGGCCTCTGTGTAGGTGTCGTACCAGGAGCTGGCGGCGCACTTGGAGAGTCGCGGGCTGCCGCTGCAGTACCGCTTCCTGCCGCGCGGTGGCGCCACGGGCCGGCGGCCGCGTCACGTGACCAGCATGGCGGACCTGTACATGGCGCTGCAGGAGACGATGCTGGTGCTCAACAAGCGCGCCAACGTCTCGGTGGGTGACCGGTGGCCATCACACTCGCACACGTCGTGGGTCAATGTAGTATTCATTAGAGTAGTCAATTTTCACCGATTTTAAAGTCAAAGCATTGGCAGTTTTGACGACCTAAGCATCAAGGCGTCAGCCTCAAACTGTGTCTTTTTGTGAAACGTAATTAAATTGATCATAGAGGGTAATATACACTCGTGGGTCAATGTAGTATCTTGGAGCTTCAGCTCAGCTGTTTAGATGATCAGTTTTACTATTTTGTAGCTGAGGTCATAGCTTAGTTTTTCAATTGTTCAATTGTTCAAACTAGAAAATATATCAGTGAATAGGATTTAGCTACTGCATTACTAATATCAGTATTCTATCAGCTTAAAAGAACTTGCATGTATCATGTTGATTTTACCTATTCACAAAGCTCTAGATACGGAACAATTTTTCACAAATGGTCCCAGTTTTAACTTGACCATCTTCACTTGTAATTTCAATTACGATAAAATTCTAGCAAATGTGGAGATCTTGAATTTATATGTTTTACTCTTTGAGTTGTCACATTTAATCGGTCCGTTGTTGGGTAAAACCAGCCATAAAACCATCCTCCACCCAACACAAATGCTAGCCCCACCCTCGTCTATTTCGGGCTGATTTTTCACTTCACAAGTAATTATTGCAACAATGGATGCGTGTGCAGTGTAAAGAGATTCCCGAGGAGGGTATATAGCCTTGATGAAAATAAATTCACATTTTTTTTCTCAAATCACCAGTCACCAAAACATTTCATTGTCTTTCACCAATCACAAGAATAGGTTTTATCACATATTTCACACACGTAAATACAGGCAATTCACAATTCACGCTCAAGATTTTTGGCAAATCATCAACCACAGCCTTTGTGATGAGCAGATCCCCAGTCACCAATAATAGGTTCCATCACATTTCACACACGTAAATACAGGCAATTCACAATTCACGCTCAAGATTTAGGGCAAATGACCAATCACATTTTTGCTATATGACCCCCTCATTCCCGCACACTGACTGTGCATGTTGTGTGCTGTCAGAACGAGGACCTGTCGCGCACGGCGGGCATCAACACGCAGTACGTGGGCTGTGATGGCGGCGCGGCGCCGGGCGGGGACCTGGACAAGGCGGACGCCGCCTTCCTCATTGAGGTGAGCACTAGGGCAGGCTGGCGAGGCAAACAGGCGATTTTTGGTTTGTTTTCATGCGGACAAGAGAGTTGACACTAATGATTATGAGGTGGCTACGGCAATTTGAAGACAATCTAGGGGTGAGGGGTGGGGGTGCGGAGGGCAGTAAAACTAAAAAAAAAAAAACAAAAAAAAAAAACAAAGGGGGCATGGGTGTTTGAAAAGTGCGTGTGTCTTATAGGGGCAGGCCCGTAAAATTGGTAGTATTTTCCTGTGGTGGTGGTGGTAGGGACGGATTAGGGGGAGGGTGGGGGTGGGGGTTTATGGCCTGAAAATCATAACGATAACAACTAACTTCTCTAAAATATAAGTTGATGTTTGTATGAACTCCTACCCCAAATAAAACATGTCCTCTACGCTATCATCCTCTTTTGGTGTTCCGCAGCAAGGCAAGCGGTCCATGAAGGCGTTCCTGCACGCCTACATCACGCACGGCGCCCTGCCCAACCCGCTCGACGACGGCGACGACGACGAGGTAACGTGATCTGCATCAGTATCCAAATTTCTAAATATCATGTAATTCTACATACATTATCGATGTTAGCTGGTGGATGTTATACAAACAGTTTATAAATTGTTGAGGCGTGTAAATACATTTATAGTTTTAAAAGTGAGTCACCTATTACCACGCTCAGTCATAACGGGTCTCCGCTGGTGTCCTCTAAGGTGAAGATTGCATTGTGATGATAGTAGCGGACGCCGCCGCTGAAACTGTCAATTGTAATTTTTGCATGATTTTTGTTGCATTGCTGCCGCCCGTCTACTCGGTGCTAAAATAGGCCAGGCTGGGGGAATTAGAATAGTTCAAAGATCATATCTCTATAAATTTAAAACCATTTTCTGTATCTCGAACTTCACTTTCCCGCCTTCTAATCCCCACTCTCCAAGTCCCACCCGACCTCTATATTGATGTAGCTGAAGGCAATCTTCCAATATAAAAAAATCACCCCTATGGTGGTACTCGAACTGACAAGCGCGCGTTTCACGGCGGGATGGTTGTGTTGCAGGACGTGGCGGCCGAGTGGCAGCGGGAGGAGCTGGCCGGCTGGGGCGAGGAGGAGCTCAGTCAGATCATCGACGAGGACGACTACGCCGAGAACTGCGACTACCTCAACGTCTACCACGGATAGGACCTCAACGTCTACCACGGATAGGACCTCAACATCTACCACGGATAGGACCTCAACGTCTACCACGGATAGGCGGGGGGCTAATAAGTTGGGGCTATGTCTATACTATAGTAGAACTCCTTTATAAAGGTCACCCACAGGTTCTCCAAACAAAGGAGGTCGTCTATCTATAAATGTTTGAAGCACTAAAAATGGATTTAGCATAGAATAAGTCTCTTTAGTGAGGTGTCCTTCCTTGGATAGAGGTTTTACAGGTTATGGGTCTGTCACAGTTAGATGTTGAGGATGGAGAATGTTAGGAGAGTGAATGTGAATAAACGACATCAGTTGAGATAGGGTGAAGGTCAGGATAGGGTCTAATATGTGGTGGGCAGATCTAAGGACTAGCATCTATACATATATTGTGGGAGGTAAGGATATGTGGCGTGGTCTCTAGATTTATTGTATAATGTTTTCCTAAGAGGAGAATGCTCTTGGATAGGTATTGTTTACTAAATCTTTCAATGTGCGCTATTTCGTCCCGTCCATGGGAAATTTGTTTGAGAATTGTATTAAGAATTCTTTGTGTTCGTTTGTGGGAAGGAGTTAAGCTGTTTTTGGTTGTTAAGGATGAAGTTAACACAGAGTGTGACTATTCTGTTTGTTTTTAGCAAAGACTAGACATGGTTGATTATACAGATGTAGTTAGTTTGAAATCGATTCTTCCATTTGTGGAGTGAGTATAGTTCTGAAGACAACTTTATACTTGAACCATTGACGTTTTTTAAATGTTATGTTTTGTTATCAAGACTGTAGTTTGCATAGTTTGTTTTCGCTTTTACTTTTTCATTGAAACGTTCAAACACGACTTATGTGTGTAGGAGATATGCTAAAATGGAATAGCACATCACAAAGAGAGAAATAGTTTAACATAGCTTTCTTATCACGCCAATATATGGCAACATGTGACTGTTGTACATTAAAAAGTGCAGTTACAAAGGATCTATGATCATATAAGCTTAACACTCCTACATCAAATCATAGCAAAGATATTGTAATGTGTTAAAATAATCAAGATGATGATGCTCGTTATCCATGTGGATATGATTCATCTTTTGCACAAGCAAGCTTGGATAAACACAATAGAATACATGTGGATGTGATATTACCTGGATAACAACATGGGCTGTGGTTGTGGGTTCAAGGCATTCTAAGACTAATGTCATTTGGTTAAATGTTATTTTAAGTGTTATACACGAAAGCAGTCCGATTAATGATACATTGTTGAATCATCAGAATCCATTTACATATTATGGTTCAATGGTGATATATATTATCAAAGTATGGAACCAATAATGTTCTAGTCACGCACCATACTATAGAATTCTTGTAATAGTATGTTTTGTAACTATATGAACCAGTTTTGTAATTGATACACTATCTTATTCACCGTTGTCAATTACATCCAGTCATTATGTACACTTACAGAAGCATGTAGAAAACATGCATCAGTTGCACACATTTTAGTATTTTTTTTAATAATACTAACACCTTTTCAAAAAGTGAATTAAATTAAATCAAATTAAAATGCAATGCACACATTTAAGAAACCTCTTGGTTGTATATCCATTAATGTCATTGCAACTCTAATAATTTCATACACTTGACTATGAATATTGACATTATTGTTTACATAGCAAGGGGACGCCAGTGATGGCAGGAATGAAGTATAGCAAAAATAAGTCATCAGTTTTTGTGTTATGTCGTAAAATAATAAAACCATTAAATCAAAGCAGTTGTCTTTTGTTCCTGCAATTCATGAATAGGTGTATATTTTACAGTTACCATACAATTAATAGATTCCAGCATACATACATTGTAGCCTCAGATTGCACTCAGCCCCTGTTTGAACTTATCATACACCGTATACATGTACTAGACCCCTAACTGCTGATATATATATACTCTGTTCATATTGTCCCCATATCT
The DNA here is from genome assembly GCA_019095985.1 of Streblospio benedicti. Taxonomy (NCBI): domain Eukaryota; kingdom Metazoa; phylum Annelida; class Polychaeta; order Spionida; family Spionidae; genus Streblospio; species Streblospio benedicti. Next base: position 25,444,593 of record CM032659.1, read on the forward strand.
GCTTGTGATCTAATACAACAATGGAAACTGTGCTGTTTTGTTTTATGAATGAATAAATTAGGGCAGCCTGATATAAATGGATTGGAGAATAGAAGTATCAGAGTACTAGTACAGAAAATGTCTATATTTAGACTGATATGTCCTGGTAAAAAGTCAATTGCTTCCATGTGAGTGTTTACAAAGTACTGATGCTATATGCGAAGGGTTGGTGAAATGGGGAGAGGGCATGAAGAGTTTCACACATGGCAAGGGAGATGACAAGGACAGGTTTTTAACATTATTATGAACAACTGGATGCTGTATGCAACTACGAAAGACCCTCCCTCCGTATGATCATTTTTGGCCATTTTGCTAGCCCAATAAGTATTAAGTAGGTATCAAAAGTCCTAGAAAGCTGTAGGTGTATGACGAATATTGCAACGCTGGCTATCAATATATCAGGGTATAAGTGTCATGGTGTTTACAAGTAAACTGGCATCAACAATATAAAAGGAGCTTCTTGAAACTGCCTGAAGAGAAAATAACTTCACATAGAAATCAATAGGTTCGGATAAAGGCGGTTTTCATCCTGGCCAACATCTGTTCTGGTCAATAGGTGGAAATCAATGCGCCTCAAACTTGCCATCAATACAGCTACGGTGTATACCGTCATGTGGACCACAGCTTAACCCTCGTGCGAACATAGACTCAGGGGATTGTCAGTTCAAACACATATAGGATTTTCTTTTGATTTTACAAGTTTTTTTTTTATTGTTTCTTAGTGTAACATTTTCGGGTACTATTTGATGTCTTCACCAGAGATTTCTTTGCCTAGCTGGCGCGACTCAGACAACTAGATGGTTTGTTTGTTCGCTTTGAAGCTTTATCATGTTGTTTAGAATTAATAAAATGAGATATAATAGAGTATATGAGATGATTACGGGTTGCCACGCGTCTCTTTAATAGTCACTCTTTTTTACTTAAAGTATAGGAGGAAGGTCGTGGTAGTTTGGTGATATGGACGGTAGCGCGCACACAGGCACCGGCATCAGTGTTTGTGGACATAACTACCAGTGCATCAGGAAACTATTAATAAAAACATGAAAAATAGGTGAAGAACATGATGTTAGATTTGTTTATTACAAACCTTCTACATCATAATGTTCTCTAAACTGATCGCAATGAAAAATCTCCAACTATCACTTCATGGAACAAGCACATGTTTTGTAATTTATCAATGTTTGATTGGGAATATTCAACAACATTCACCTGTTAAATATCTTTTATCTGTTCAAAATACATGTTTAAAAGTGTACAAAGAATGATGCGGGGGCCATTGGAGTTTAAAGGCTTCGGGGGCAAATCCCGGTGGGTCGGTCTTTTGTGTGCCTGTGCACTATGACTGACTCTTGATAAAGCCACAACATGGACAGAAGAGCTTCAACTCTCGTTATACAGGTTATTGCATGTTTTAGGCCGAGTCCAAGCAGACAAAGGGTTAAAGCCCAAAATGTGACATCTGTGAAATATACAGTCTAATGCAACGTGTGATGACGATTTACGCAATACATCTCCATTAAGACGAAACGAAGTGACACTTTTTGAGCATTATTTAATTGAGCATTAAATGTCATCAGACATGGATTCATTGAGCAGATATTATCAGTTTTCTAAGTCTCGTTGGAAGAGGTGTACGTGTGAACTAAGGATAGGCGCAGTCACAATCATGTGAATTGTACGCTAGGCACTAATATCTACTTGTAATGATGGATCAACTAGTATTTGTGTTGTTTAATTTTATTCATATACAAGGATTTAATTGTGATGACACATTGAAAGGTACAAAGATTAAAGGCTACAACACACCCAATGGTCTGTGTGTGAAAGAAGTCCTAAAACAGCACATAGTCACCATCAATGGGATGTAAACACACACCAATGTTCACTACACATAAAACATACAGCAGCTAACACACAAACCACACACAAACCATACAGATTCTTATCAACCCCTCATAACACACATACACGATGGATACAGACGAGGACAGTGCGGTGGACCGCCCCCAGCCCTGCCCCACCCCTGCTGACAGAGGCCAGCCACGGGGGCGGCGGTGTCCCCGCCTGCCCGGCCAGGTCGCCCTGGTCACGGCCGCCCTCGTCGCCTTCGCCTTCATCACCCACCACGCCGTGAGCGGTGGCGGGCCTGGAGGCCGTCTGCCGTCGACTTCGCCCACCCTGCAGCACTACTACGGGCTGGGGACGGTGCTGGGCGGCGGGCGGGGCGGCGGGCACAAGCGGGCGGCCGAGGGGGAGGGCGAGGAGGCGGGTATGGCCGCCGGGACTTCTGCCCCGCCGGCTGGGGCGGGAGCGGGCTCGGGAAGTGTGACCACCACGGCCGTGGTCCCCACACAGGTGAATACGGGCTGATCTTTTGCACTTAATAGTATTATATATCTGATGACATGTAATTGTGTCACAAAACATGTTTTGATTTTTTGCAATAAGTAGTCTATCTTGGATCATGTAATTGTGTCATTAGACGTACAGCTGATAAGGACATCTCCCTTTTAACAACATCTTCCTTATACATACGCCTCTGTCTCTAAAATGAGAAAATCTGATTGACTCTGATTCTGCGACCTATTACTATTTGCTACAGAATTTTGAGAAGTCTAAACACCTACCGATATTGCTAATTGATTGGAAAATAGACAACCTTTTGCTATTTCATTAAAAAAATGACACTTATATTTGGGAAACAACTTCGTGTGACGTAAATGCTTTACTTACGTTGATTAAACGGTGTACGTTCCTCAATTTTAGACCAGTGATCAAAAAAGGGGGCTGGGTGGGGGTTACAGTTCCAAGCATGGTTCCCAGCATCATATATACCACACACACCTTCCCACGATGCTGGGTCCCGCTGTACAAAACCTTCTTAAATGAAACAGACCAGCACGAGCCTCCACCGAGAGAGCATCCGCCATGAAGGTAGCAGTCCTGATGTGATCTCACAGACAGGTCGTTCTATTGCAGACGACGCTGTCAGCCAAGCTGGTCACCCACTCCATGCTCGACTTCTCCGTGACGGGCCGCAACCTCTCTACCACGACCACCACCGCCGAGACCCCCGACGAGACCACCATCACCACTGCCTATGCTACCAGCACGGCGGCCCTGACGACGACCACGGTGCCCACGAGGCCGCGGTCCTTGTCCTCCACGGCCCGGGCCTCCACCTCCCCGCAGCCGGGTACGTCGCCAGCGCCATACCACTGTGTGCTATACAATTAGGCCATAGTGTCAGAGATAGTAATGCTCTTTGATAGTGTTGTAGTTTTTAAAAGTATTTTATTACTATTTTGCTATAATGTAACTTGGTATATTGATGCTATGGAATGTAAATGATCTCAAGCGCTCAATGTTCACCCACGAATTTGTTGCTCGGGTGTGGATGTAAAATATGAGCTTTGCCTTTAATATTGGAGATAAAGTGCTTATGAGCAGTGGTTACATACAATATACTGACTGATTCACGTTCAATGTTGGAGACTCATTGTCTGACTAGAGCTTTAGGTAGCTGTGTCTACAATAGTAAATCTGACAATGTGCATTTTAATGAGCTGCAATTCACTGTTCAGATAGAAAATACACAGGGGAGATGACTCTACAACCAAGCACGTTTTGAAGTACATTGTATCAATTTGGCCATTAGTAATCACTACAGCATTATGACTGATGACCCAATCACTTATCGCGACTGTCTGACCCTAGCATCGTATGGATACTAAATTAACAACAATCGAAAAGAGTTAAAATGCTTAGCCAAATATAAGTACGTAAGCTGTTCAGTCGGCCTTTGTGAGCTAGGATCTCCTCCCCCGCCCACTGACGCCTTGTTTGTTTGTCCGCAGGTGGAGCCGAGGTCGAGGACACCTCCCCGCTCGTGGACGTGCCCGTGTCGCCCGTGCCGGCAGGGTAAGAGGCGAACACGCTACCGCGGCCAGGTGTAATACAGTAGAACCTCCAATTAAGACCACCTCTCTATTGAGACCACTTCTGTAATAACACAACATTTCACGGTCCCAAACCTTCATAAAGCCACTACAACCTAAAACGAACCTCTGTATAATGACCACTTATCTAATGAGACCACGTAAGATTAGTCCCAAAGGTGGTCCTAATACAGAGATTCTACTGTCCATGTATACCAGCAATAGTCCAGCATTGTAATTACGGGCATGGGTTATAGTTTGCACACTTCGCTATGATTACTTCTGTTTAAGCGAGTACAAACATATACATGCTATCGACACAATTGATTGCATGCATATTTTTTCCAGCAAACTGCGCACACTGACAAATAATGCTAAAATTCAAAACGACAGCTTGATATTTGTATTGTTTCAATTCAATTCAATTCAATTCATTTATTAGAGTCACCAATATATGGTATATCTAAAACAAAAACAAAAAAACAAAAACAAAAAAAAACAATGTACAAGAAAGCATAGAAAGTACAATTAAAGTTGAATCATCTGTGTTTCACAGGGCCACACCCACCGTGGAGATAAAGATGGATGGGCCCCCAGAGCCGACCCGGCCCGGCCCCGAGACCTCACGCCAGCCCACGTCCAGCACGTTCAGCCCGCCAGACACCGTGCTAGAATCGCAGTGAGTCAGCCGCTAGAAGGCTACAGTCATCGCTGACAGAGCCAGGGTTTTTGGGGAAAAGGGAGCGGGAGCACACTCGTAGGATTTTATGGGTTTTGTGTGCATGGAAGCTCGCGGAGATGCAAAAAAAAAACAAAACAAAAAAAAAACAAATATGAATTTTGTGGGGATTGCCTTAAATGAGTGTTGAGCAACTCATCCCATAATGCACAGTACTATGTGGTACCTACACACCAAACAGGTAGTGGTCAGACGAGTGAATGTTAAAGCGAGTGACCAGCACTGTTGCAATTGTGCTCTATGTCCCCATGGGAAGTTTGAAAATAAGGCAATATAGAGTGAAAAGTCTGCAAATGACCTAGAGCTGTTCACACAATCACGTAGGTCACCACCATCGCGAATGGGTTTAGAAATAAAAAAGTAGCATCCAAACAAGTGCCAAATGAAATTACTACCAAGACCACAATTGGTGTCCCGGTGGCAAAGTGTAAAAAGAAAATTTCTAGTTAGATGTAATGGAAATATGTAAATAAACATGTAAAAATCTCATATTATTGCCACGTGCGGGATATCTGTACATCCGTGATGCCATAAGAAAATGCGCATGTAGTAATAATGAATCATAAAAATTGTCTTTATCTTATGAAAACACAAGTAAGTAGCTTTACTTTGACACCTCAAACGCTATTTTTGGTTAATTAATAACGGTGCTACGATTGTTTAAACATAAAAACATACGTGATGTTTACTGTTCTAAAGTAAAGCATGTTTAAAGCAATCGTGCGTATGAAGAATAAACTATAAAGCTAGTACACTTGCACCTTACATTCCCTCTGTGTGCAGACGGCCCAACCCCAGCCAGCAGACGACCCGCCAGCAGCAGTCGCCCGCCACCAGGCGGCGCCCCAACACGCCCACGCTGACGTCACTGATGACGTCAACGTTCGTCAAGATGGCCGCCGAGGAGTACTTCAACTCGGTCAAGATGGCGACAGCAACGCCGGGAAAGTTCGGCGACACCGGTGTGTTGTAGGCCCCTATTGTCAAATTAGAGGGTATTTTGACTGATGTCCGTTATATTGCCTTTTCGAAAATCAAATCTTTATTTGCGAAAATTTGGCAAGACATTTTGAACTATATATTTGCAAATGGATGTTTTGGAGGCTTAAGCAGACCGTCTTTCAACGTCCGTATGTGGTGTGAAATGAGGCGTATATATTGTATAATTTACTTGGTAAATTGTATAATGTACTTCGTATATTAAATGTTCTTTGTATATTGTATACAGTTTGTCGTATGCACATCATACCTGAAAATAATAAAACAAATGACAGTCGTAGAATATAGAATGCCGTATGAACTGAAAGCAACAAAAAAAAAGTTAAAACAAATGAAAAGCAGATATGATTGGATATCTATCCACCTATGGAACTCCGGCACTTCGCAACAACGTTTTATCCCGTTATGTTCTACGTTTCCACCCTTTTAGGGACCAAACCGCCTCCAGACCTGAACACGGCCTCTCCGCCCCCGGCGGCCGGAGGGGACCGGGGTGGGGAGGCGGCGGGCAGGCAGCCGACCTTCCCCCCGGCGGGGGACGACACGGTGGCCTATAGCCAGCCCTGCACAGCCACGGCGTTCCAGCTGCAGCGGGTGTGCAGGTGAGTGACCAGTGATCAGTCTACGCGTATATTGATGCATGGTATTCAATTTTAACTGTCTCTACTCCCATCATTTTGGTATCTATAGCGCTGGGTTTTCGGTTGGAGTCCTGGGATGGATATGACATAGTCAAATGGGAGATAGCCTTCACCTTTGTCAATCTAGTGACAGGAACGTGCTTGCAATACTATAGAGAACTACGAGCGGGGATCAGAGCTGAATAACAGCATACATGATAACTCAACTCTCTATATCGGCTGCCCTTAGTAGCTACCCCCAGAGCATGATGGTGGTGATGGTGGTGAAATACATAACATTAAATATAGTTTAAAGACTTGTGGCAGTCTGACTTCTGTATTACAACATGAAATATACATGCAATGTCAAAGACCTTACCATAGGCCGACATAATGTAATAAAGCCAAATTGACAACCATGACACGACACGTGACACGCTTGCAGCGCGTCTCGGCTGCCGGCGGGCCGTGAGAACGTGACGCTGGAGGGCGTTGCGGGCGAGCTCTTCCTGCCCGCCGTGCTGGACGGGCTGCAGCAGCGCTGTGCGCCCAGCGTGTGGTGCCTGCCCGGCCCCAGCCTCGCGGAGCACGCGCCCAGCACCTACCTCGACTACTGCCACCTGATGGGCTGCCTCACCGACATCACCGACGACTGCCTCAACAAGGTGGGCTGGCACAGTGCGAGGATGATGTGTACATTGGGGAAGGATGAGGGTTATGATTGCACATTGTCATAGTACGCAGTCGATGTTGCATCATAGTGTAAAAGAGAGTCCAATTGACCGACGATGATGTATGCAGTATAAAGGAGTTCATTGTTAAAACCATTGCGGGATGTCATAGAGGTTTTCATAAGATTGTTGGTTGAGAAGCATCAGCTGATATGAGGACGTTGGTTTATTGGGCTCAATGGCGGATCTAGGTTTTTGGAACAGGGGGGGGGGGACTTAACGGTTTTCATGGGTTTCGTACGCGCTATCGATGGCGGACATGCCAAAAGCCCTGAGAAAATGAAGTATTTTGGTGGGAAAAGAGGGAGGCGCGCCCCCTGCGCCACCCCCTGGATCTGCCTATGCAGGCTCCTGCTATGCACGTAGTTTTGTCTTTGCGTCTTTCCTGTTAATAGGGGGTGCAATGCGGATGTTATTATTACAAAAATATCAAACAAGAAGTTACTTCCGGTGACACAATGACACGGAAATTCAAAATTGCCCTTTTTGTTCTCAGTTGTGCTTATAAAGTAATACCGCATAATTGTTTATAATAGCCTCGTAGATTCATCGTAGAAGTGATGAAACATGTACCAGATCTATGTGTTTGAAACATCCGTGGTCAGCTTACTGGAAAAGCTTTCAAAAGAGTTACGGTCCGCCTATGACCTGGCTTAAAGAGGTTCTAATGACCACGGGGTGTGCTAGTGGTTGATGAACAGTCTCTCCCTGTTGTCTCCATACACACTTGAAATATAGCCTACGAGGCTATTGTGCACTGTGCAATCTTTTTGCGTCAGCATAGCCTATAGGTGTTTAAAAAATAAGAGTGACCGTTGGCATGTGACCAGCGTTTTCGTTTAGACCTGGTGTGAATGTTCCCCGTTCTGCAGGAGCGGAAACTCATCGTGGCCACGCTGGGGCTGCTGTGTGACGCGCATGCGCGCAACATGACGTCACGCTGCGTGCGCGCGCTGCGCATGAACTCGCACGTGGCCATGACCGACCTGTTCCGGATTCGGTTTCGCAAGTCTGAGGTACGCACACCCAATAAAAGGTCAGGTAGTCACGGCATTTTAATTATCTGTTCACCCAACGAAAGGTTAGGTAGTCACATAACTTTTTTTTCTGTTCACCCAACCACACAGCTGGGAGTAAAAGAAGTTTGCTGATTCCTGGGGTAATTCAATGAAAGACTATGACAGAAGATCTTCAGAAATAAAATACCACCGTGAACATATGAAAAACATAGGCCTACTATTTGTCTCTTGAACAGCTCACGCTGGTGATAATGATCCAGAACCATCAGAAACTGCCACTTTACACAGCTGATGTCTGCTTCTGTTGCTTGCAGGAGGTGTGCACGCCCGAGCTCCAGAGGGAGTGCAACGGCTCCTGTCGAAGTGTGAGTACACAAAGTTTTCTGCCCTATGTATTATATATCACCTCTGTGTTTGGCACCTTCTATGGGTCTGTATGTGAATGGTCATAGAATCTAATTCGATGACTGGCCAGGGCAACAGGCTAGTAGGATTACTAACAGCAGGATTTACGTACAGTAGAACCTTAGGACCACCTTTTGGGACCACTATTAGGTGGTCTCAAGGGAGAGGTGGCCTTAAAATGGAGGTTAATCGTGGTAGCTTTATTACAGGTTTTGGACCTTGAAAAGTGGTCTTATTGTAGAGGTGGTTTCAATAGAGAGGTGGTCGTAAATCGAGGTTCCACTGCCTGATAATGGACATTAGCTTCACCTGCCCGTGTTTGCAGTCTGCGGAGAACCTGCACTGTATGTGCGCTGCGTGCGGCCACGAGACGTCCATGCTGGCGGCCTACGCGCCCTGGACGTGGTTCTTCTCGCCCGACACCGAGGGCGGTGGCGGCGGCGGCATGAACGGCACGGGCGGCGTGTGCGGCGTCAACGCCTCCACCGCCGACTGCGCCCTGTTCCGGGACGAGGCGGCGTGGTGGTGGAACAGGCTGCTACAGGTAACACCCGGGGGTGGGTGGGGGATGGGGGCTGCTATTGCTAGCAAACCGGGGCATTTCTTTGACAGCCGATAAAACTTAAGAGTACTACTTTATTGACAACCTCCCTTTTACACTGCAGTCTATCTACCCGTCTACCCGTAGACCTATGAGCGTATTTTCTCTGGACATATTTTAAAACTCGCATCCATGTTGACCAGACTTAGCACCAGCAAGAAAACAAACGAACAACCAATCAAAAGCCTTGCAAATCTTCTTTTAAATATAAGCCCCAATTTCCAAGGCTTATAGCACTGATCATTGACTTGTGAAGGAAATTTGTGGTGGCAATCTGATTGGTTGAAGTCGTGAATGAGTCTCTACGAGTGTCACGGTTTTGGGATGAGTGCATTCTTTCAATGGTTTGTGAATTGAATAATAAACCTGAAGGAAGAAGGATGTAGATGGTGAGTAGGTGACACAGTGGTCCAAGGGTTAAGTCCAGCAATGCCCATGTTATATGGCTCTAAAACGTCTTGGCTATGGCATTAATAAATACTCAAATTTTATAAACCCAAGATCTTAAATTTCACATGTGTTTGAAATACTCGATTCTGGTTGGAGTTCAAAATGTTATATCATACTGCAAAGTTTAAGACCTAAAATGATAAATAATAATAGTAATAGAGGAAAAAAGGTTAATTATAGAGTAGGGATGTGAAAGATCAGACAATATCCAGATATCTCACCTAGTGTGGAATTTAATGTCCACGCTCGGTGAGATATCGTCTGTTATCTCTATCCCCACTTTAATAATGTATGTGTTTCCCATTGCTTGCATACATTTTCCTTAGCTTCTCTCTCACATCTGTTTAGCAAGCATATTTCTACCAACGATAAACATAGCTGAATACAGGTTTTTACAACCCTAAGCTTCCATTAAACTATATCAAGTGGCACAGACAGGACTCAAACTCAGAACCCCAAGGCTGTAAGACCAGAATGATACCATGATCCAAAGCAGCGAGCTGTTAAAAGGTTGGTAGAAATATGCTTGCTAAAAAGATGTGAGGGAGAAACTTGAAAACACTTGTACAATAGAACCTCTCCATTAAGACCACCGTTGGAACCAGTTCTAGGTGGTCTCAGTATAGAGAAGTGGTCTCTCTACAGAGGTTCATTTGGGCAGTTTTACGAAGCTCTGGGACCGTGAAAAGTGGTCTTATTCTAGGTCATATTCAATAGAGCGAGGTGGTCTCAATTGGCGGCTCTACTGTTCTATAACGTGCGCCGTGTCTCCCCCAGCAGCGCGGGTCGGTGGTGGCGGCGCTGCGGGCGCGGGACGGCGCGGTGCTCGCGGCTCTGGCGGCCGCCCTGCTCGCCGCCCTGCTCGCCCTCGCCGCCGTCACGTGGCTGTGCCTCAGGCGGGCGCACCACCTCAAGGCCGTGTTCAACTACGCCGCCTACAGGAGGGACATGGTGAGTGTGGTATGGGGACTATTGGGGAGGTTGGACTGGTGACCAGATGGTGGTGGCTGATGGGTTCCATTCCCGGTCGTCGGGTCTGGTCGTGGGTGTTGAGGAAACGCGCCCCTTAAGAGGTTGCATATTGCTACGTGGTACCTATACAAGTGAAATAGGTACAGGTCAGGTGAGTGAATGCTAATGTGAGTGATTCGCACGTGTGAGCTACAATTGCAAATGGTGTACACAGTAAATGTTGTATGCTCCCCAGGGAGTTGAGTGCCAAAGACGCTAATGACCTGACCAAATGAGTCGACTGGGCAGTGCTCCTGAATAGTAGACTATAAACTCAGATATTTACACATATCATTATCATAGATTATATAGACCTAGATAGTGGAACCCAGCTCTATTAGAGATTATATAGAGCCTAACCTAAAGGTACCCATGGTAATTTCTTTGTTGGATATTTCCCACCAGTCTATCAGTACTGCCACGTAAAGACTGGAGGGAATGTTACATACAAGCAAAGCAAGCACATCGTGTTTGCTCATACATTATATAGAGGGCTGCCACCTGTATACACGAGGACAGGGTGTGGCTACGTCTTGGTGGTGGTGGGAGTATCCCCATCAACCACAGCACACTTTTTGCATAAGCGCTGCGGTCATTTAGTATCAAGGTCTCTATAATATATGGTAGCATGAAACGAAACTCAATATGAAATATGGACTTTGCTAGTGCTGGTGTGGGATTTAATTTCGATTGAGTAACTGTAATGAACATGAATGTAGAAGATGCACAGTGCATAATGCAAACGCAATAAGTCGTATGCTCGTTGCTTAATATTTTCACAATGGCTTCCATCTCTGCCATACCGATATTTTTCAGCTGTTACTTGTGTTTTCACTGACAGTGCGAAGCTCATCCAGCTGGTGCTATTTTGTCTCATTTTATACACGTAGTTTTTATATCTCATTTTTTTCATGTTCATACCCAGCATTTTAAGGGGGATTATGGGGTTGTTCCAAATTGCCCCCATGGCTACACCACTGTTTACTCTAAATGTCATGAAAATATCCGTCCACAATAATATGAACTATAAATTCTTCACAAACGTATGTTTTGAACTCTGTATTCTAATGCCATCTTTATGCCATAGTTATATCATATTCGACAGAACTGTAAGTGCAACATGGGAAAATGCATATTAGAAGGTGGTATCTAGCAAACTACACGACTGTTTATACACTGTGCTGTAGGTGGACTACACACCGCTAGATGACGGGGGAGCCGAGCCCGTGCTCACCAACGGCGACATTGACGTCCTCGACTCGGACCTGGAGGCGTGAGGCCAGCGCCGTACCCAGGCCAGACGCTCCAGAGACTCGGAGCTCAAGCTGACGTGGCTCTAGTCACAAGCGGGGATGTGTTTCGCCCATTTCGGCTCAAGTCTGCTTTCTGTGGTGCATTGCTGACTTCTGCCCATGATTGTAATGCTGCATAGAGGTTTGCTGACTTCTTCTTTTAGACTTTTATGTTGTAGAAGTCAACAGATCTCAATGTAATATTACAAAATCCTTTAAAATCAAACGGGTAGCAGTCAGTTAGGATACGCTACAAAACCAACAGAAAGCAAACAACAACAATAAACAACAACGACGACAACGACAACCTGGTCACCATAGTGACCGCCCGTATCTGTCACTAGCGTCTAGAGACCGTGGGTGATCTCGGGATCTACCGTAAGGCACACCACCTCTCGGCTGCCCGGTGTGTCTCTGCAGTCTTCACTTGCAGCATGGTGCTAGCCCACTGTTCTTGCTTACTGTACAACAGGCTAGGCATGGACAGTCCCCGATGTTCATCCTTGAATGTCTGCTGTGTGATATATGAAACTTTCGTTTCTTAAAAAGAAAAGAAAGAAGAAAAGAATTACCTGGGGTTGGCGATTAGTCTACAAACGCTCAGGATACACTCAGCCAGTCCCGAATTAGCCAAATTAGGTGTGCTGTTGTGGCCATTTGATGCTTTTTCTCATCATAAACACATGTATATTGTTTAAGGTAGAATTATATTTTCACACATCCCTTACCCAGCAGTCATTTGTGACTGTCGGACTGGGACCAAGGCGACGGTGATTAGATCTCAGAATAGAAACCGAAGCTATCAGGAATCTACATTGTGGGGATATTTAATGAATTCTAGTTTTAATGTTCACCTTCAGTTATACAGCTATCACAGAGTCAGAATATTAGCAAAACATTACACTTAACATGAACGTTAATCAAGAGATAACTACATGTAGACATGGTATTTCTGGTCATATGTCAACAATACATTCAATGTCTCCAGCCGCTGTTGATAATACTAGTTTCTGATAGGCTGGCTACCATGAGTTTAATATTATACTGTCCCATATTTTGCCAGCATACACATGTGCTTTGTTTTGACAATTAACTGTGTGAAACTACGATAGAAACATGTGATGACAGTTGGTGATGGTCACCACAAGGACATGTCTCACCTTGTGTGGTCTGCACACAGCACTCGTTCGCTAAGCACAAGTGTAAGCACATGCATTGTTTCACGACATTGAAAAAGATATAGATGTATTGGCCTTGGGTGAACGTATTGTTGAAATAGGAGATTTGTGAAAATGAGCCTAAAAAGGATTGGCGACAAAGGGCCACAGTGGTAGGGTTGTGGGTTTCGAGTCCCAACAATGGCTAATTTAGAGAGCTCTATAGCACTGGGGAGGAGGTGTCCTTGCATAAGATGTTGTCATCTGATAGTTTATCCTGGTTCTGTCTGGTTTGATAATATGTGTTAGAATCGGTATCAAAATTCTAGTTTATATAGCAATTTGGGGATGCCTTTTTATCTTTAATATCAACTACATCTTTATGTCACGTTTGACTGTTTATGTGATGCACACATCACAGTGGAAAGCCAGAGGGATATGGTTTCTTCAGTCCTGGCTCTGACTTGATAGCATCTTTTTTTTTACCCCGGGTCTATTTGACCCTACATGTATGTATTTGATATTGAACCTATTAAATCAGAACATCTTATGTAGGGGCACCTTTTACCCAGAGAATAGACTCGGGAACAGAATGGTAACATATTCGTGTGGTTTCGTTGAGGGGATCAGTAACGTTATTGTATTAAACTTTGATTTTCTCTTATCATTACTTCAATTTTTTACCAATTGCATCTTGTTGAGCACCCCAGTTCTGTGGCAATTACATATATATGCCACAGCCAAAATACATAAAGTAACCAGCGTCTGCAGCCAATCAGAGCAAAGCTCATTTGCATACATGCCTTGAAAAATCATTGCACACATTCATGACCAAAAGAGGGCACCACTAGCTGATGTAAGCTTACCACCATTTCGACCAATCAAGCCTCTGGGATTCCTTTGTTTACAAGTAGCACATTTAGCCCGCGGGCCAGATATCAACCCCCCCCCTTTTGGGATTTTTTGAGACCCATACATTATTAAAGCCTGATATCTTAGCTTTAAAATTTGACATGTTGGATGTTATACAACCTTGACAATAAAAAAATTATGGATATTTTAGTATGGAAGGGTGGGAGAAAAAAATCAGAAAAATTGAAACACCCTTCCACTTATTTAATTAGCTCTTATATGAAAACTAAGCTGTGTACACAGGCTTATATGGTGTCATTTTAAAGCTAATTGATTGGCCTTTCTATGTAAAGTATTTGCTGTTGGAATATATATGTGAGCTAACGCTAGTTAGAGGTGCGGGGTGGGACAATTGTAGCATTGTCCCCATTAGCTAGTCAATTCCCAGTTGACCCCGCACCGTGATGGCCCGTACGTCCTACGCTCGCACTTTCCATAGGCGTCATTTATGACGTACCGCGGTGTCTCGCGGTGTCCCGTAGTGTCCCATTGCTGGGTTACAGACCGGTTAAAACAGGACAAAACCAGTAGTTATCCGGTTTTGTCAGGTCGTGTGCCACGGTCTGAAGCCGTCGCTACCAGCACCAGTGCAGTCCCCCTCGTGTGGGGCCGTCAATCTGGTCTTGGGAGGCCTGGCGACCGTATGTATTTACTATCTCACCGATGCGCGAACTCGTCGTTTTCTACAAACATAAGGTAACTCATATTGTACCAAACATGTATGATAATCCTTAAACCAGCCTGAATATGAGTACTGTCGTGTTGGTGACACAGAAGAAACTGTCATATACACCTCGCACTTGGGCAGTTCGTGGACTATGCGTCAATTCTGCTGCCTCTTCTGAGACTGAAGGTGGCGCTGTGTCACGTGGGATGGAATTTTTCAAGTGACTAAGAAGTCTCCTTGGGAGGAAGGGAGGCGGCCTTTCCTGGTTTGCATTCAGTTCAGAAAAGCCAGTAGAAAAGTGGACGCGAGTCCACCACAACGTCTGAAGTTTAGTTTTTCTTGCGCTGACGAATCAGAAGCTATAAGAATTCTTCTTAATGATACTTAAATAAAATGATGTATATTATTCTCGGCAGCGTACAACCTGAAGCATCTCTCGCCACCTGGGTCTTATTAAAAAGGAATATGTTTGTTTATACGTTTCAATAACATATATATATGGTTGACATTCAAATTCCCCGCCACATACTAACCACACATGAGCGGAGTTCTTTTTCAAGCTTCGTGCCAGGCAGGTGTGATACTACTATAAACAGGGTAAACAAATCTAACTCACTAGGCCTATATCTAGCCAGCGACGCCAGAAGAAGTGATTTGCTGAGGAAGTGATGGACCAACGGTCATTGGCCACAAGAAGATTGGTCTAGAATTTTCCCGTTTGCTACCTATAAGTTCAGCATTAGGGTGAGCGTGTTAATTAAGGTAAGTGATGTGCTGGGTGAGAGTGAACCCTTATACTATTGAAACCACAGCTTTGTTTACAAAAAAATGACTGTACTGATGTCGGTCGGTGCATTGTGATGTTGGTAATACAGTGTACGTTATTGACACATTTTGGTGCCCACAACGATGATGCAGGAAAGCTACTTGCATCCATGAGTACATGTATGTCTAGGACGACATTGTTGCTGCTATTTAATTTCAGAAAAAATTATTACTATTATCATTGTGACTTTTTTGTATCATGGAATTGGAATGTAATCATATGGAAGCTACAATTCTAATCATTAGCCTTCAAACGCAGCAGACTCACCCCGCGAAGTCAGTTTCTGCCACGGTGTACAGATAAATCAAATACTACTACAGTCGAACCTCTCCAAATAAGACCACTGATAGTCATAGAGTGGACTCTTCTCAATCAGGATCCCCAGTATATATGTGAGGAGTGAGGGTATACGTATTTATATTTAGTACACACACACACACCATTCTATAAGCAACACAAGAGAAGGTAGGTAACCATACCAGAACAATTAAGGGGAGCCAAGGCCCTCTGTTTTAGGCTGGATTATGTTCTAGATAGTATATACTTTATCACTTGACACCATTGACATAAACTGACACAATCCAAAGGGAATCCCGTATATGCAATCTCAATTAAATGCATCACCACATTTCTATACATGTAGCTTCATTTGTCAGGAATCTAATCAGAAAATAGTTTTTTGATTGTGTGGATTTAGTTACATTTGCACTCTGGTTGATTTTTTAATTCAATTTATTTTACAATTGTAACCAGGTGTAACATACAATATAAGTAGCATGTATTGTTACTATCTAATATAAAGGGCGTTTCAGTCCCCTTTACAAATGATGTGGTACGTGGAGGTCTGGCACGGCGTTGTGGTACAGATTTTCACGTTTAAATCAGAAGTCCGGACCTTTGTACTACGGAAATTTGTGTTGCCCCAAACCATCCCATTTTTGTTTAGTCATGGAATTCGAACGCACTCATGTCGCATTGGTTCTGAGGCTCAGCAAGTGTGATAGATATTACTAAGAATGAATTTAATGTACGATGTAGTGTAATACCAGGCATATAACATGTAGTTAAAATGGAGATTATACAGGTGAGAACCGTTTTACATTAATGTAGTAGGTTGTTCTTGTAGTCAGAATCAGAAAAGTGAAAAATGAATGAAAATGTGTCTCGTTTTTCCTAGAAAATACAGAGGTCCTGGCCTCCATGTACAGCATCAAATACTAAAAAAAATCCATAGACTAAAAGGTAATACAAACTTAACTAAACCCAACCATTCCAAAAACAACTTCCTAATTAGATTACCTACAATGTTTTGTAAATTTAGTGAAAATATTTAAATTGTGATAGCAGAGAAAAGTGGCAGCTCATTTCAATAGTGTAAAGTACATATACAAGAACATAAAATCCTGCCTACAACAGATGCCCTGGTTCCCCTTGTTTTTGTATGGTTAGTTACCCTTTATTATAGAATACGACTAAGAATGGTTTTATATAGTAAATGTAGTACATATACCCCTACTACACATCTATAGACGCTGGGGCCATGTTCTCAACCAAAAACTGTTCTCTACATAAATTTGGAAAATGTTGTCGTTTTAGGGCTGCGAGAAATGGGAGAAATGAATCGATTCGTGTATAATGAAAACAACAAAAAACTGTAACTTAACCTTTTCATAATCATCTTTATAATGAAAACTTTGAACATGTGACTGTAAATGTGAAGTTATCTGTGAAAACAATGTCAACAGAATCATCCTTTAGCTTGTTCCATCAAAAAGCTCCAAATATTAAAGCTGTTCAGAATTGTCTGCCTAGACGTAAAGTCTGAATGTGCCTTTTTCATTGTAAAACTTGCATATTTTTGAGCTATTGCCCTTATCGAATGTGCTCATGTGCCCCCATATCACTTTCCTGAAGTTCTCCTAGACTCATCTTCGTTCATATGCATATCAGTATAATCTATGACTTTGATAACATCAGAGGCTTTTCTGTCCTGCATTGTTCTCGACGTAGCGGCACTGGAGACAGTGTTGTCCTCTATATCAGCCAAAAAAGAGACATTATCACGCACTTCTTTCGATGGAGGCGGTATTGCCTCAAGTTATCAGGTCCTTTGCTGGCGTGTTTAGCATTTTTGCTTTTGGTACCCACTACTGCTTTGGTGTCAGACTTCCCTTGAGGGGGCTCTTCTACATGGGTGCTGATAGTGGGAATCGGAGAAGATGCGGGGCTTGCAGTGGTTTCAGAAGAAGCGCATCTGCTGAACCTGGGAGGAAGTGTCAGAGGGAGGAGGGATGTCGGAGGAAGATGAGGATGAGGACGAGGATGCAGAGGTTGCTGAGCGGCTGGAGTTTGGTGGTGCTTTGACAGGGGCCAATCAAGCAATTGTTGCTGCGGAGATGGGCGCTCCCAGTGGTCTTTCCATGGGGAGGAGGTTACAGGTTGTTGGGCTGATGGAGGCTCAGTTTGGGATGTATCTTTTGCCTCTGCAGCAAAGGTTCTGGAGAGAGCCCTTGGCGACATTCTGAATCTTGATGAGCGCGGCTTCAGGATGGTAAAGGGATCCCAACAGCAGAATGTTGCAATTCTCCTGGAGCTTGGGAAATGGATGAACGCTGGGATTGGCAGTTCCTGCTGGGGAGTCCTCTTTGGGCTCTTGGAGATGTACGCCTGTGATGGAACTCTGCGAAGCTAGCGCTGCAGCTTGTGCTGACCCAGAAAGACATAGCTGGGGCGATGTTCCATCATTCTCCAAACTCACTTCCTGGCCTTGTTGGTGGAAAAACTTGTTGGGTTTGATGCTTCACTTCCTCGAGGCTGGTTCTACCGGGTTTATCTGAGCTGACAGTGGGTTGGGACGTCTACTGAAAAGCCTCTGGAGAAAGGCCTCTAAGGTTTGATCCTTCACTTCCTCGAGGGCTGGTTCTACCGGGCTTATCTGAAGTCACAGTGGTTGGGACATCTACTGAAAGCCTCTGAGAAGGGCCACTAAGGTTTGATCCTTTCACTTCTCGAGGGCCGGTACTACCCTTTGGGTTTATCTGGATGTCACAGCTGTTGAGGCACTTCTGAAAGCCTCTGAGGGCTCTGCTTTTATTGATACTACCAAAAGCTGCTTCTATTTATCTCCGGTTACAGCGGTTGGTACATCTACTGAAAGAAAGCCTCGGAGAAAGGAGCCTAAGGTTTGTTGCTTCACTTCCTCGAGGGCTGGTTCTACCGGGTTTATCTGAGCTCACAGCAGTTGGGACATCTGAGGGGAAACCTTGGGGGCCGCTCGTGTTGGCTGGAGCTCTCATGGTTTGTGGTTCAAATGTTTCTTTTAAGCTGCTTTTTCACCGGTATGTTGTGGTAAAGCTCTCTCTAGCTTCTTTGAAGAATTTTCTTCAGTTAATTTTTGTGCTACAATTGTCTGTTGTGTTTCTTCGCGAACCTTCAGGTAGTGTTTGTGATTTTGTTTCTGCACTTCCTTGTTGTTGAGATTCTTCACTTATTTTATTTTGATGGTAATTCTTCTAGGTGGTCTTTGTGATTTTTTCTGCGCTTCTTTGTAGAACTTCTTCAATGTTCTTGCGCTGTCTCTGTTGTATTTCTTCTCGTGAACCTTCAGGTAGTGTTTGTGATTTTGTTCTGCGCTTCTTGGTTTCTTCGCTCATTTTTGTGCCGTTTCTTGATGTGTTTTTCAAACATTAGGTAGTGTTTGTGATTTTGTTTCTGCACTTCTTTGAAGATTGTTCACTTATTTTTTGGTGCTGTTTCTGATGTGTTTCTTCACGAAACATTAGGTAGTGTTTGTGATTTTGTTTCTGAGCTTTTTGAAGATTTCTTCACTTATCATTTGTGATGTTCTTATGTTTCTTCTGGTCTTCTAGGTGGTATTTGTGGAGCCTTTGCTGCTTCTTTGTAGAACTTTCAATTAATCTTTTGTGCCGTGTTCGTTGTGTTTCTTCGTCCAACCTTGGGGTTGTGTTTGTGCTTTCTCTGGTAAGTTTCTTCCCGAAGTCTCTCCACCTAATTTGTGGCATCATTCTCTACTTTGCTCCTCGTTTGCCTTTCT
>CM032659.1:25494876-25510223 GCA_019095985.1 Streblospio benedicti
CCCCACCTACCCCACCCCCCCCCCTCTGCACCCATCACTATATCCCGCTACCCATTCTGATACCACCTGCCCCTGTCCTGATAGCCTACAGCCATCACCACATCACTAATCAATAATGAATATTGCATAATACAGATGAACACCAACTAAACTAAACTGCTCTGGCAACCCGCCTATCGTTGTGACAGCACCCACTACTGTTCTACCCCCAGCCGTATCGCCAGAGATAGTTTAATGCTCTTTGATCTCACTGAAAGGGGCGTTATGATTACTGCTTGGAGGTTGACGGAACGTCTGTGCGTATTGATTGGCGTCAAATGACTCCAACAGAATACTATAGGGCAGGTGCTTGCTGCTGTAGTTATGTCGATTACGTAAGCACCATGCTGCGGTAATGAAGGCCAAGGACGTTTGGATGGCGATTTTCACCGATTTTGAAAATAAATCTTGAAATACACGAAAACCCGACAGGAAAGAGGAAAATGAATGCGACACCAACATAAACTTATAAAAGTTATAAAACAACTTTTAAATAAATAATAACTAAATAGATACAAAGTAAATGATAAGTAAACAGAACAAAATTAGGATTTAAGAAATGTGGGAAAAGACAATTAGAGACAATAAGAATACCACCTACTGGCGAATAAAACAATTGTATGTAATATATTATATGAGTTTTACTTTGATGGCTATCAATCATTTTGCTTGCTCTAATTCTGTGTGGTTTATGTTGAGGCTTTAATAATTGTTTATCAAAGTTTAATAAAGTCGCAATCATATGTACAGAGCTAAAAACAATAATAGTGTCAATCAGGCCATCTTTCGGTACCGGGGTGGCTAATCAGTTAAAATCACAAATAAAATATATATAACTAGTGGATATAAGTATGAGTATTTTTTGAACAAAGAATTATAAAAGTTTAGACCGGATTATCCTGTTAAGACTTTGAAATATAACCTCAGTATCAAGGTAGTGTGATGGTCAGTATATTATAAAATAGTAAAAACATAACTTAATTCTTGATGTTCCACAATTGTTGATGTTTTATTACCATTTTAAAAATTGTACATTATGATAAACAATCCACACAATATCTTCCTTGAATAACGTAACGTAGGAATTGATGGGATTCGAACATGAGAGAACATTTTCCATATTCCATAAGCCGACGTGCTATGAGGGTCCAGATGAGGGGGGCGGGGTCCTGATCCCACTTCCCACTTAAATTTTAGCTCATTTCCCACTTCCCACTTAAATTTTAGCTCATTTCTCACTTCCCACTTAATATTTTCATTTCCTACTGAAATGCCTACTTTTAATGAACATTTTGCTCACTTTTACAAAAAAGATGACATAATATAATAACGATCAATTTTGAATTGTTTTTAATTTATATGCATGACCTCCACTCGCGCATTTATTTATAGTCTCCCACTAAAATTAAAATTTGTTCCCACTTAATTTCGGGAATTTTCCCACTTCCCACTTAATTCTCACTAACCTCTAAGGCCATTTCCCACTAACCACTTAAAGGGCATCGGCACCCTCTGCTATCACATACGCTACTGAGGATTGTACATTATTTTCATTAATGACGTGGTTAAGTACTTGGGTGTCTATTTGGATAGTTCACTGAGCATGCAAAGTCATATTCAGTAACAATGCAAAACAGCGGTTTTAACATCAGGAAAATCAGACATATTTGTGATTTTATTGACATCTCCACTCCAAAGACTCTGGCGTCTGTTTTAGTCCTCAGTCATTTGGATTATGGGATGCAGTTTTGCATGGTCTACCGGATAAAACACTGTACAAAATTCAGAGAGTGAAAAACTGGGCAGCTAAAGTAGTTCTTAAACGGTCAAAATATGATAGTTCCAAAGATACCCTTTGTAAACTGCATTGGCTACCTATGAAGCAGCGTATTCATAATAAAATGGTCTGCTTGGTATACAAGTGTTTGCACAAGATAGCTCCACCATATCTATGCGGTCTTCTACAATATAGGACATACACTAGACACACCAGATTGTCTATGAATGATGAACATGTTATATTTTCCCTTTACATTTAAATCGACATTTGCTGATAGGTCGTTCAGTGTGGCAGGTCCTAAATTGTGGAACTCCTTACCCGTACATATAAAGTCAACAGAAACTTATCAAGCTTTCAAGGACAATGTAAAAACATTTCTTTTTACCACTGCTTTCGGGAGTTAATGGGAAAGTATTACTAATTTTATTTCTATTTTTTCTTCCTATACAGCGAACTTAAATTCCTGTTTGAGAAGTAGTCGCGCTATATAAATATTGTATTGTATTGTATCATTGCGTCACTTCAGCAGCTGAAGCAAAAGCCTTGTGTTTCGTTCGTTTGTAACTATGTATGTATGTATGTATGTATGTATGTATGTATGTATGTATGTATGTATGTATGTATGTATGTATGTATGTATGTATGTATGTATGTATGTATGTATGTATGTATGTATGTATGTATGTATGTATGTATGTATGTATGTATGTATGTATGTATGTATGTATGTATGTATGTATGTATGTATGTATGTTTGTTTGTTTGTTTGTCTCCGGACAAGCTAGAGCTTTTACGCTTCGCCCAATTTCGTTCAAACTTTACACAACTATTTGGTATGACGCGACACCGAAGTGATTCGATTTTAGGCACTTTCCCAATTAAAGTGTGCTTTCCATATTGCCATTTTGGGTCCATTTTCAACATTTTCTGCAATAGTATTGTTGACGTTGGTGAGAAAGCATTCAAACTTTGTACAATGCTTACATGCCTACAGAACATTAACTGTATTCAATTTTGGCACTTTGCCAATTAGAGTTTACCTTTCAGAGGGCCATTTTAATTATTTTTCTTCTCTATTTTTTCACTTTAGTTTCAATACTGTTCGAAACATGACCATCAAATTGGCATAGTGGTTATAGGAATAAAAGTACTCAGAGAGCACAGCACTACCATAATAATGTTGACTCGTGGGCAATAGATATTTACTTTAGCCATGTTTAGAAAGCGCCTGCAATCCAATGCCAAGAACATAGATGTAGGATGAGTCACGCATCAAGTAAGATGTTTTTCTGCTTTGATTGCAAAGCAAACATCTTTATTGCCCATGGGTCACTGTTGCTCTAGCGACGCTTTGCTCTTTGAGCACTTTGGATCTAGTTATTAAATTGATCTACATTGTGTTACAAGCATAAGTCTCATTGCAGCTAACTCTACCAATGGCGCTACCATGGTAATCTTTTGACGTATATTTTTATGTGGAGCTAATTATTTCTTTATTTGGCCTTCTATGACCTTTCCGTATTCATTAGCTGGCCTCGCATATGCATAAAATGGTGCAAAGCAGACTTTTTAGAATACCAGTTTCTGTAGGGGTTCGAACACTGGCAAGTCCATATTCTTCATAACCTAGACTACCAATCTACCATAGTAAGCTATTTCACAGAGATGTGACTCAAGTGTAAATTCTTGCACGTGCAATGTATGTATTTATCATGGAATAGTCACGCCTAATCCTGACAGCAGCCACCACTGTTCTCATAGCACACGTGTGCACATACATGTATTCCGTTCTCACCAAGACCATCCTAATGCACTATTTTTAATATCTGATTCAGTGGCCGAATGAATTGAAGAATGGTCTTAAAACAAGAATGTCATGAGACCAAGCTACAGACATAATCCACATTTCAATTGTTCAACTTTTAGCAATTGTCAATAATTACTATACAAAAGTGGTGAGAAATTCTATGATTGGTTATTTTACAAGAAGCTCTTTTAAACATAGTTTCCTCAATTATTTACAGGTCTGTGGTTTCTACGGCGTTTTCCTCATGCCGTGACAATCTGTACGGTATGAGCACATGCAGCACGGGCTCAGTGCGTTATGGGTGCCTCGGCTCTGGGAATGATTTTAGTGAGGTGGCCGTGAGATCAACATGCATCGACCGTGCGTTGTACTCACATATAACTTACGTTCTACGCACTGTATGATTATTTAACGTACGGCGTTCGGACGTTCATGATACAGGGAACGCACTGCGCCGGCACTGTATCCATATGTGTCGAGAACTTGCAGGTAAATACTTTGTGTGTCATGACATTTAGCGTGCTGTCTCCAAACTGACTCCTTAAGCCCCTTTGCTGGATTGCGAGCAGTCAGCGACCGCTTGGCGATCACGTTCGCATACGTTGCACGAGCAAGTCGTACGTGCGGTCGCTTCCCTTGCAGGCGAGATTAGGATCGCAAGTGAATTTCGGACATGCTCAAAATTCAGTTTGGGTCGTAGAGTGGCGCATATATTGATTTTTTATGCTTCGCTCGCGCGACCGTTGGTAGGTGCGTTGTGAAATGTTGTATAACCTCGTGCGACCATGAGACTATTGCTCAACGATCGTACGTCCTTGGGCGTGTGTTGCACGACCGTTTTATCCATTAGCATGACATGGTCCAACATGTGTATATACCTGTATAGTATTGGATATTCATTCATTGTCCAGAAGCTCATGAAATGGCAGGTGTTGGGCAAGCCGTTCCTCACCACATAGGGCGTTTGCTACGTCTTCAAATTCAACTAAATGAAGTCCACCAGAGACACTTTGACATATTGGCAATTATTATTCGTTTACGGCAACGTTATCAAAGAAATAGACGACGTTGGTGGGTAAAGCCATGGAGAGAAAGACGTATATTATTCGGGCAGTACCATACTCTGATGACTGAGCTACAGAGAGAATGCAATGGTGATTTTATAAATTATATGAGAATGACACCAGAGATGTTCTATGAGCTATTGGAATGTACACCGTTGCACAACCACTCGTAATGTTGCACGACCAAGTATCTTGCCATCTGAGGATTGGATTTGATGAAAAATCTGCAAACCTGCATGTCGCCATACGTTGTACAACGTTGCACAACAGTGTAGCGGCACGTGGGACTTTTATGAAACAATGGCAACTGTATCGTGCACCAGACGCAAATAGGCCCGCACCACTAAACTGTGTTGTGCGCCGTTGTACGTCCCCTATTTTTATTGCGATTATATTGGCGACCACCTCTTGAACACGCATGGCCGTACGACTTTTTGGTCGCGAGTGGT
Organism: Streblospio benedicti; assembly: GCA_019095985.1. Taxonomy (NCBI): domain Eukaryota; kingdom Metazoa; phylum Annelida; class Polychaeta; order Spionida; family Spionidae; genus Streblospio; species Streblospio benedicti. The sequence continues at coordinate 25,500,016 of CM032659.1, forward strand.
TGCGATCAATTGTGAAAGGGGCTTTACGGTCAGACCACCGCTCACAGTGGTCGTAGCGGAAGTTTGCTGTGGCCACCCTACGGCCTTCAAAACTGCTGCGTTAGACTGATCTGGCCGCGTAATGTGGCCTACGCATAAGGAAGCACACAGTGCGTGGAATGTAAGTTGTACATGAGTATTACCCACGTTTTATGCATGTTGTACTGACGGCCACCTCAATGAAATAATTCTCACTGAAAGCGCACCGATCCAGTGCTGCATGTGCCCATACCCATTGAAAACGCCATAGACATTGGTACGTTCAGGTACTGTCTACTGTGCTTGGAAAGCAATGCACCAGTACTGTCTCTGTACCCACAATGTGCTGTTGATGATAGGGCAGTTGGTATAAGGTATTTGTACTCCTTACCGCTGCTGAATTAGCCGTAGCGGAAGTTTGGCATGTCAAATTTCTTCTGCTGTAACCGCACGGCCTAACAAATCTACATTCACTGCGCTGAACACTCACTGATCGTTACAAAGCCATGAGTTTTTTGGCAGTAGACTGGCAGAAATCTAGCCTTGCAGCCTGGTGTGCCCTAGGCTTTAGAATGTTGGTGCTTGCCAGTCACATGATCAGGCAGTGGGGGCATGACTTAAGTAATGAATTCAATAATTGTAATATGGGTTGTGTATTTGATACTTGTAAAAGTCAATCATTTATTTGATACGGATGACAGTGTTCTTCTTGAACGCGAGTTTTTAAACATTTGTTCAAACTATGCAAACGTATTAAAAGCAACGTCTTGTATGGGCATTAAACCAAAATGTTTGAAAATTTTAAAAGTACCTGATCTTTTTAATAGCCTTGTATTGAATTTTACTGATTTACTAAATAAGCAGGTTTTATTATCAATAATGACTGCTGTGATAATTATATTTGCTAGCTTTAAGCTTTTAGCTCTCACACTCATTGCCGGCATCATCAATGCTATGGAAACCCATGTATACAGGTTCAACAAGAACAATCACAAACAGCAAGATGGTGGGAGTATTGGAAACGTCGTGACTGGAGAAGTGTCTAGAATGATAATGGGATGGTGGTCACAGCAATTGAATGAACTCGTTACTAATGCAAGTAAAGACATCATGCAAGAATTCATAATTGAAATCCGCATTTATGTAGACGACATAAATGTAATTTATCTTTATTTTACTTTACTTTACTTCATCCTCGTCAGTTTTTTTAGGTCAGAGACCTGTATGGCTGTTTACAATTATCATCCGTTACCACCAGGGGCAAGATGGTGTGAGTTAGAAGAAAAGATGAAAATACAAGAAGATTTAAAAGAGGAAGACCGTAGATCATATGATGATGTAAGAACAATGAAGCAGGTGCAAAGAATGGCCAACCATATATGTCCCATAATCCAAATGGAAATAGACTACCCCAGTAAAACAAAGGAAGAAAATTACCAATACTAGACCTCAAAGTATGGACAGAGAACAACATCATATTACATGAGTTTTATAGAAAAGGCATGTCTAGTAGACTACTCATGATGGCAAGAAGTGCCATGTCGCGTAGCATGAAAAGAAATGTCCTGACCCAAGAAGCTATTAGAATTCTAAGGAATTGCAGCTCGATGTTAAAATGGAACCATGTAGCGAACATTCTTACATATACTTCTGTGCAAGAGGGAAAATATAGGGATACAATGAAAAACATCGCTATTATATCATTCAATCAGCACTTAGACGATGAGATAAACAGAAAGAAGAAGACAAAACAGGGATTAGACCACTGTATCGGAAGAAAAACTGGAACAAAATTAGTCGCAAAAGACAGAAAGGAATAAAAAAGAAACAGTGGTACAGAAAAGACAATGTTAACTTCACAATTTTCTGTCCCTACACGCCAGATAGCAAGCTACAAAAACTGTGGGAATCCAAAGGTGAAGCTGTCAGAAACTTTAGCAAAGGGAGAGTTAATGCAAAAATAGTAGAATTCGGAGGAGTACCAATAAAAACATCCTGTGTAAAATAGCGCCAAAAAGAAAAACAAATGCGATGATGCCACCTGCCACGTGTGCCCCTATAAAACAGCAAAACAATGGTGTGTAGAAAAACGACAAGAGGAGGCATAGGATACGATATCCAATGCAACCTATGCAAAAGAGAAAATAGACATAGCTTCTACCATGGAGAAACAAGCTGTACCTTATACACCAGGATGGGTGAACGCATGAACAATAGACAAGACACCAATAGAACACCACCTATCATTCCATTCCGGCTAAAACCCAGACTTTAACACAAAGACCCTCTAAGCAGACAGATTAATGCCGGCATCAGAATTAACAATAGAAAATCAGATGAAGGATATTTAATGAATTCAAAGTCCGAATACCACCAAGGAGAAGTCTCCAGAATATCAATCTTCCGAGGACACCATTAGCACCTATCACAGTGACATTTGTTTGTTTTGCATACCATATTCTATATACCCATAACAGCACATTGTATCCCCCTCCCTTTTTAGAGTCCTCACATAGCCATAACAGTACAGTGTGTTAGCAATATACAGTTACAATTTTGTATCATCAAAGATAAGGATTTACATGAAGCCATGTATATTTTAACCATCTGTAAATATTTATAACACTAACCATCCAATTAATTTACTATACTACTCAGTTCATATTAACTGTATTTCCATGATATGTAATCAAAACTAATTTATTATTATAATTGTCCATATATATGTCAAATAGTTGGTAAATAATTTGGTTTCCAAAGAGGACATTTTATTGTCGAAACTTGTAAAACTTTAGAACTTTAGGTATTTCGAAAAAAAAACATTGAGGACTCTTTTGGTAGTAAAGCAGGTAGAAAAAATTGTCAGTGTTTTTATATATATTAAGTAAGTGTGATAATTATGATATATATAAAAAGCCTTTGAAAGTTGTGTATGTACTTTTTAACGCAAACTTCCCACTTCACACTTAATGTTTATCCATTTCCCACCTCATACTAAAAGTGCAAGTGTAAATGTTGGGACCTATGATCTATTGAGCACACACAAACACCAGGGTACAAGCAAACATCCTTTGAATAGTGTATACACTGTTGGATAGTTGCTAAAATAAATACTTATTAAATCAAAGAGCATCGGTATCCTCATGTCTGTCAGCGACTATTCGCGGCTATCCCAGAGAGCGAGCCGGTTACCGTGTCCACGCCACTTACCTGGGAAGGCGGCCACGGCGGCTGTTATCATGCACGCCGCGGCCGAGAGTAGCACGAAAGTCGTCTGCATCCTCGCGTCAGAATCCCGTCTGTCTCCTCGCCTCCGCTACCGCTTATATGAAGCTGCGCATTGATCGTAAACAGGGCACTTATTTTCCACTCTACACGTCGCCAGGTGGCCTCAGCAACGCGTTAATACGCAAATGATGAGCGGGGCTCTCCGATGCACACCGATTTGCACCCTTTCATCCTTTTGAGTAGCCATAAAACTCACTTCATGTAAGCAGAGGGCCTTTAAAAGGCATTACGAGTAGATCTAAAGGGCACGCGGAAATCATCACATGTACATTTCTATTGATTGTTGTAATCACCTCTTAATGAAGAGGAGTCTCGATGTGTTTTATTGGTGAGGTGAGTTTTATCATCGATCACCTTGCTCCTGCATCACACATGGGTCCCAATGTATGAGCCAGGATCGAATACGTCGCAACACGTATACAGGGCGTGTGTACTGTGTGCCTTCTCTGACATAGGGCTGGTTTGGGCACTAAAACACAAACCTCAATACACAATAACTGCATGGCGGTAACAGTGCTCACCAATGGTCCAATAGGAGCCCTTTGTGCCATGTCTATCTGAGAACAACGGGCGTCTGACTAGGTGTGCGTTTGAGTGAGTGGGTGCATCTGCCTGTGTGTTCCTTTGAGGCTTGAATGACCTCAGTGGCATGCTTCATTGCAATGAGTGCTGGCAGCGGTATTCACATGACAATAGAGTGAGCTTGACCTACAATTTTCACTGTACACTCCAAAAGGACCCCCAACCCCAGTCTCTTTATAGAAACCTGAGCACATTGGTGTACATGTATAAAACATGATCATGAATGCAGTTTACTCGATGTTTTGGTGGCGATGTAGTTAACTCAAGCCTATGTAATAGTTGTGCTCTAGCTGATATGTACAGCAATTTAGCATACAGAACTTGCATGTAACACATATGACTAAAGTAACTTTGTTTTAAAACGCGCACAAAACCATTAAAACACGAATCATCCCCGCCCCACCCACTCCCCCTGCTCACTCATACCCCCACCCTAACCACACGCAACACCACATCTTACCCCCCTGTCAGAGTGGACGCGCGGAGTCAACTCCGCGTCATTATTAGGTCGAAAAAATGACAAAGTCCGTAAAAATGGTGAAAAATATGAAAAATTAACACTTTCATTGTCGAATCGACAACGCAATTCGCATGGCTCCGCAGCGGAGTCCAGTGGACTCTTGCAGACTCTTGCGGCCTCCGAGAGGGCTCCGCGCTACCTCCGCGCTATCTCCGCGAGCAAAAATGGCGCGGACTTTCTCCACATCTCTAGAGAAGTGAAAATTTGAGTTCGTGTACAACTCCGCGGGTGGTGGGATTACCCCCCCTGTCAGAGTGGACAGGCGGAGTGCGGGCTTCGCATGGCTACGCGCGCGAAGTTTGAAAATTTAAAAAAAATTCAAACTTTTTGCAAAATTTTCCCTTCCTCGCGGAGTAGAAGTGAGTCCGCAGGCGGAGAAATAGCCCTCGAGCACACACCCCGCCCCCACGGACCTCAACTGCAGCGAAGTCAAGCGGAGAGAAATTTTGCTAGTGCAGAGTGTAAAATGTGTATAGCAGACTCTGGCGAAGTCAAATTATGAGTCTTGCGAACCCTGGCGAACTGAAATTGTGCGTGACATTCGCCCGACAACCAAGTCAAGCGAAGTATTATGTCTTCGCCAGCGAACTCTTGCGGAACCCAAGACTTGTACAAACATATATTTAATTATACCTTACCTTTGACAAATAGATACGATGTATATATATTTATTATTAGTAACTAAATGTTATCAGACAATCCTTTTAGACATCTTAGAACCAATTAATGTGCATTTTATTCTTAATATTGTATTTTTAATGTTTAGTCATTGTTTTAGGCTATTTCTTGATCTTTACGTTTTTGTAAATTATTAAAATATTCCCTGAAGAGGACACTTACGTGTCGAAAAGTCGGAATAAACTAAATTAAACAAAATTTTATTGTCTCCAAATGCACAGAATAAGTAGTAAAAAACAACAACAATGAGACCATCTGTGTCGTCTAAAATTAAACAAATTGCAAATAAACATTGAATACGTTGATAGGTTTTCTAAACGTTTCGTGTTTCATTGTCAGAATGAAGATTGTAAAACGAGAACATCTGTATCAGTGATGACGAACCGGGCAATGGCATAAACATGGGTTTGTAACATTGCTTGTGATTAGCCACTTCTATATTTGAAAAGAATAAATAGAATCGTAAATAAATACATTATGGATACTTTTTGTATGAGAAATTATAATGTCACAATGATCGTCATCATTCTTCTGCATTTAGAGTCCATATCTAACCCTTAGAGGGTGTTGGACTTATAATATCTTTTAAGATTATGATAAAAAGTGTAACATGCTTCATTATTAAGAGTAAAAGATCTGTCATGTTATGGATTAATTACTATGGCTGAAATAAGCAGGCTACCATTTATCATTATCCAGAGATAGTATGGAAAAACTGGGGGCTGAAAAACTCAACTTAATTTTTGGGGAAAGAGTGAAAATGTGGGGTGCACTTATGGTGGGAAGCCTGAAAATTGTGTTGTTTTTAATAACCTTCTGATGCTATTTTGATAAATATGTGTGGCAGATTTGATCAAAATTGCTAATGTCTTTGTAATATATTATTACTTTTTCTGGTAGCAATATTCATTCAAACTACATGTATGTGTCAGAACATTGGTCGATTCATTTGACTGTTCTCGCGACCGATTTTACATGCTGGGCTCGCGCTTGACGTTCGTTTGTCGCTCATGGCGATTCTTACAAAGAATTGGCTAAAGATTTTGCTTACCCTTTTACCAGTGTGACAAATGATTTATATCCCAAAATTCAAGGAAATTCTTTAAAAACTGTTTTTACTTACTGGAAATGCCATCACACTTGCATAGCGCAACTTTGGCACAAAGAAGTTGACATTTATCAGCAGCCGTGATGATATATGCTACACCACGAGCTCCATAAAAATTAGTACACAATTACAGGAAAATTGCACAGCGTTTTGGGAAAAAGAAGGGGGAGGGCTGTTACATGAGGGCGGGCAATTGGATAGTCATAGATGGTAAATTGATTTAGAATGGTTTTTACTTCGAGATACACAAAAATTTACAAAGTGAATGAAGATACTGATTTTTAGGTCAAAATATTGAAATTTTGGCCTCAGCATACTTGGCTAGAGAATTATTTAGTTGTTTAGGCAATTGGCTAAAAACAATCAATTGGCTAAATTTTTCTTTAGTTGTTAAGCCAATTGGCTAAACCCGAGATGTGTGTAGCGCTAGCCCAACCCAGCAATGCAAGTCACTTGAGGAGAAATGGTATAGTAATGATTTGCAGGATGTCTGTCATGTACCGTGAAACCCAATGATTTTAAAATCATAAATAAATAGAGCCTGAGCAAGTTAATATAGAATCTGATTGATCTATTATTGCATCACTAATTCAATAAATCCATTTTTTCCAGATATTTTACCGTCAGTTCCAAGTCCCAGCAGATATAGGTGATATGACGCATGATTTTGAAGTAATTAATCATTTATTTTCATTTCATTTCATGTATAGACTTTTCCTACCACATTAGTTTTCTAACACATATGTAAAATTTAAAATACTTGAAGTATTGTTTTGTTTTTATTATGAATCAATGTCATTTGGATTTTTATTTTTGAAGGAATAGTGTACATATAGTAAACTTAAAAGAAATTGAAAAGGTCTCTAAAGAGATGAAAAGCTTTTGTACAATAAAATAAATTTTAAATTTTACATATTATGTGTTAGAAAACTAATGTGGTAGGAAAAGACTATACATGAAATGAAATGAGACCTACTGCCACGTACATAGTACATAGAATAACTTTTATACATTTATTTTCATGAATTGCTGTGAAATTTAATTTACACCATGCAAAATACGTGTTTGATTCATATTTAAAAAAATAAAATTAATCACTCAAAGTTGTTGACATAGAATTTCAAAAACAAATTGACAAAACTTTAAGGGGGGGTGGGGGAATCAATACTTGTTAAAGAGATTATCCCCAAATTTGGATTACTTCTGTCTTACTGTCCAGTCAAATACTTTGAGTGTTAAATTTAATGATAAAAATAAATCAGAGTATTATGATGTATTTATATTGCATGGGAAGATTATTTGATCAAAGCTCAATGTAAAGTAATCATAATGTGTTTTAATGAGCTGATATCAAGTTCTGGAGGAAACATTTTCTGAAATATCAAACTAACAGATAGTACATGAAAATGCCATTTTATCACAGTCTTTGCCAGAAACCAGAGTCAGACATTTTGAACATTCCCTCCTTGGGAATTAGGTCCCATGATTAGAACAGAACAGTTTGTTTATATTTTTACTTCTCACATATGGGTGAGTAACTCAAGTGAAACAGGAATGAGTATGTAAATTAAATTAAATATATGAACAAATATTGTTGTTGTAGTCACAGAACTTAATTCTCAGTTTATGAATTATTAAAATGTCCAATTGTTTCTGGGAAAAAATGAAAATATGCCATTTTCATAAAATTGTTCACTTTCTTTGTAAATTTCTTTATTTTAAATATATATGTATTACAGGGCCTTAATGACTTCCCTAAGGCACTACACTCTCTGTCTGTGTGAAAGATTGATCCATCCAAGTTCTGGCCACCAATGCTGTACTATATTTAAGTATGTTATGTATTTAATACAGCACACAAAAGTTGACACATTATATCATGTTTTATTATACTGGGTCAAGATTAGTCACTGTGTGCTTGTATTGGCTAGTAAAAACTTGTGGAGGACGAGTAAAAAGTTTTAGCAACTCGTCCTTTTGAAAACTAACAATTCTGGTCAATTTGGCGCACGGTGATAGAGTTTGTGCAGGGAGGATGAGTACATTTTTTGCAGGACTTATCCTGACCCTGTTATTAAGTACACCACTTTTACCTGGCTTGATTTAAAAAGTAAGTGGGAATTAATGTTTCTTCATGACAGAAGGAAGTCAAGAAAGGTCTTAAAAACAACTAAAAAAAGGAACGTTGAAAATTATTTGTTTTGAATTATTTGCTTCAGTCACATTTGAAATGCTCTGAAGGGGATTGAAAATTAGGAATGTTTGAAAATAAACTTAGCTACTGTAGGCATATATAGATGATTTGCTTCAATTACATCTAAAATTACCAATATACATACTATACTGTATTTACATGCACCGTACAATGTCAAGCATCAGCAAAACTTTCTCATGTATAAAGATATTGTTTTCAAATTTTACAGATGAAAAACTGTCATCTCTTCAAACTCCAGCAGTCTAATGGGTGGTGTACACTTTGAAGAGATGAACAAGTGCTTCACAGATATACAGTGTTCATATATACATATAGACTACAATTGTAGTAATTTAAAACAATGCGAGTTTCTAGTTAACTTTTATAAGACAAAATTCCCTCTGGAATATTTTTAGAACCACAGATTCATGGATAACATTGTCAATAATCTTATTGTACTGCAATTCATACTGTTCCACCAAAACAGGCATTTGAGTATTTCAATATGATGCGTTACTAATTTGTAAAAAAATGTAATTCCTGATCTTCAACATGTTTTGAGTTGTACTAGCATCAATAAATTTGGGTATTTGATCAAATGGTTATGTTTATTTCAATCAAGTAAGAATCTGCTATTAAATATCATGTATATATACACAATGTATACATGTATGAATAGGTAAATATGAACACAATACACATAATATTGACTCATTAAAATAAGACACGTTTTCTTCAGATCGGAAAATCAGCTCAAAAATTGCCAGTAAAATTAGGGCTGAAATTTTCAAACAAATATTGAAAACCATGACATAATAGTTTCATTTTTTCTTCACCCTCCACCCCCATAATAAATATAGATATAAGATCATCATTCCAACCCAAAATGTCTGCAATAAACTGTTTTCAGACCAGGCAATTCAGACTGCCACATGACCATTCTAAAACAACAAAGAGCCGACAGCTGATATATCTCCCTCATATATTTGACGGATTAAAAAAAATAATTAATCATAAAATAAAATACTACAACATATTAATCATCTAGTAAAGGAGAGTTTATTTGACTGGCAATGCATCTTATCGCCCATGTTGTTTACATGCAAGAACACAGTCAGAACATTGCATAAAGTTGTTGGATTTCTTCCATATACATAAATATTCATTGAAATGACTATTGCGTGTATGTGTCATAATTCCTGACATTGTAGAAAACTACAATACCTTCAACTGTCATCAATTATAGAACTGTCATTTTCAGATCTACCCTTATACCAGTGATAACACATCTACATGCAGGAGTCAGTTTCAGATCTGATATCATCTGCAAATGCCATGGTGATGTTCAAAGATATACGATGGTAAAGTAGGTAGACTTCCAAAGGCTATTTCAAGATTCCAAATAATTTTTAAACATTTAATTTACTTTTTTATTGAATATTGTTTACATTTGCTCTCTGAGTACTAAATTTGATTCCAAAAATTTTTAAACATTTAACATTTGTTTACATCTGCTCTTGAGTACTAAATGTGGGCTTTCATCTGCACTTATGTGGGCTTTCTTGTCATTTGCCTTTTATTATGATTTTTTAAAGGCTTTGGACTGCATTTCAGGTTCCGTGTCTGCAGTGAAATGTGAGTAGTTGGCCAAGAAGCCAGACTTGATGGATTTCTAGTGAACGGAGCCTCACTCAAGCTAGGCTTTAACCAAATCCTTACAGCCAAGGGAATTGCTTCATCATAGTTCCTTCGTATGAATATGTTGTGACATTTTGTTCATGTCTTACATTTGCAAGATGTGCATATCTATGACCGAAGAC
>CM032659.1:25510323-25533299 GCA_019095985.1 Streblospio benedicti
CCCCGGGTGGTGCTAAAAAAAGATTCTTACTATGAGGCGGTCATTTTAAGAAGTGGTGTTTTAAGGCTTGCATAAACCTAGTTGTCATGCTGTTTTTGTTGATGACAGAGAGATTATTTTTTTCTATGACCTCTATAGCATCTCATAAGTGATTTGTATGTCATAGTAGACACTGATACCATTTAACATATACCAGAAACGTTGCTAGTATGAGATATTCTTCTATGCATACACGTAAACAAAACATAGTTGGAAACACACTCCAGTATGTATATATGACCAACACATGTGAGAGCGGATTATGGCTGCATTTCTTAGACGCTAGTAAATATTCAACAGGCTGTGACGTTTTTGAGCCACGAATGTCGCGTGAAAAATGCGCCACCAACGCTTAGCGACTTTTGAAATTACTATAGATTACTATACGCACGATGCACGTTTTAGGGAAATGCCCTTACCGAAATGAGCCAGGAAATCGATTGTCAAGTTTCAATGTCGGCCAGTTCCCAGAATTTGCGCAGTTTAACCTATTGAAATGAGCCGGATTGTTCAAAAAGCCTCCCCTTAGAACAGGAGTAAAGACCCTCTGCCCCGCCTTGAGTGAGGGGTGCTGAGCCAGTTACTCCCCTGCGCAAGATAGTGTGTTTTTGTGTAGTTTTATTTCTTGTGAGAAACGCTATTAAATAGTACACACAAGGCAGTGATGATATCAAGGCTTCATTTTTCCACTTTTTATTTTCCACACACAAATATATACTTTTTACAGAGTACTTGAAGACATCATTTTCTAAACTCTACACAGTAAAACTGCATCAGAGTACCGCAAAAAAGACAGGTAATGGCTAGATACTTTTTTACAGAAGATATTCTTTAAACTTTTACATATATACACACAGTAAAAAATACATGATGGATGTACATTAATTCAACACACGCTGATACATATATACTGTTTTATGACTTGTCCACTTTGATCATAGTCCATCTTCTTCTTTGTAGCGAAGCTATTCAATCTTCAAATAGGTACCCTCTCTCTTCACCGCCAAGGCCTGGTCGGTGTGCTCGCTAACTCAACTCCAGCACGCAGCGCACTTCGCGATATGGAGGCGGACTTTCTTGTCGGGGGCGGATAACCCAGTCGTATATAGCTGAGCACGGGTGGTTGACTTTTATCGGGTAATATGCCAAAACGCGATGCGCCTCTGTCCGGCTACCTTGTCGAGCGTGGCTCAGGGATACCTCTCTCAGAAATTGAGAGATGCTACCATTTGAAATGACTGAGCCCACGTAGTCGCCGCTGATATGGATTAAAGGCGTGTCTGGAGCCGTCGTGATGAGGCGGATTATATAACGACCTTGCAGGCTTCTTCGCAATCTATTGTCTTGGGCAGTTGTACCCATCAGTTCTTGAGGCGTTTGAACGCCCGGCCGCTGGCTGTCGGCACAGATGATGATCTTGGCCTGTGAGTTAATTTACACCATGCAAAATACTTGTTTGATTCACATTTAAAAAATAAAATTAATCTCTCAAAGTTGTTGACATAGAATTTCAAAAACAAATTGACAAAACTTTAAGGGGGAATCAATACTTGTTAAAGAAATTATTCCCAAATTTGAATTACCTCTGTCTTACTGTCCAGTCAAATACTTTGAGTGTTAAATTTAATGATAAAAAGAAATCAGAGTATTATGATGTATTAATATTGCATGGGAAGATTATTTGATCAAAGCTCAATGTAAAGTAATCATAATGGGTTTTTAATGAGCTGATATCAAGTTCTGGAAAACATTTTCTAAAAATATCAAACTAACAGATAGCACATGAAAATGCCATTTTTATCACAGTCTTTGCAGAAACCAGAGTCAGACATTTTGAACATTCCTCCTTGGGAATTAGGTCCCATGATTAGAACAGAACAGTTTGTTTATATTTTTACTTCTCATATGGGTTAGTAACTCAAATTGAAACAGGAATGAGTATGTAAATTAAAATTAAATATGAACAAATATTGTTGTAGTCACAGGACTTAATTCTCAGTTTATGAATTATTAAAATGTTCAATTGTTTCTGGCAAAAATGAAAATATGCCATTTTCATAAAATTGTTCACTTTTTGTAAATTTCTTTATTTTAAATATATATGTATTACAGGGCCTTATGACTTCCCTAAGGCACTACACTCTCTGTCTGTGTGAAAGATTGATCCATCCAAGTTCTGGCCACCAATCCTGTACTATTTTAAGTATGTTTTGTATTTAATACAGCACACAAAAAGTTGACACATTATATGATGTTTTTTTATACTTGGTCAAGATTAGTCACTGTGTGTGCTTGTATTGGCTAGTAAAAACTTGTGGAGGACGAGTAAATGTTTTAGCAACTCGTCCTTTTGAAAACTAACAATTCTGGTCAATTTGGCATGGTTTTATAGTTTAAGTTTGTGCAGGGAGGATGAGTACATTTTTGCAGGACTTATCCTGACCCTGTTATTAAGTACACCACTTTTTACCTGGCTTGATTTAAAAAGTAAGTGGTAATTAATGTTTCTTCATGACAGAAGGAAGTCAAGAAAAGGTCTTAAAAACAACTAAAAAAAGGAAAGTTGAAAAATTATTTGTTTTGAATTATTTGCTTCAGTCACATTTGAAATGCTCTAAAGGGGATTGAAAATTAGGAATGTTTGAAAATAAACTTAGCTACTGTAGGCATATATAGATGATTTGCTTCAATTACATCTAAAATTACCAATATACATACTATACTGCATTTACATGCACCGTACAATGTCAAGCATCAGCAAAACTTTCTCATGTATAAAGATATTGTTTTCAAATTTTACAGATGAAAAACTGTCATCTCTTCAAACTCCAGCAGTCTAATGGGTGGTGTACACTTTGAAGAAATGAACAAGTGCTTCACAGATATACAGTGTACATATATACATATAGACTACAATTGTAGTAATTTAAAACAATGCGAGTTTCTAGTTAACTTTTATAAGACAAAATTCCCTCTGGAATATTTTTTAGAACCACAGATTCATGGATAACATTGTCAATAATCTTATTGTACTGCAATTCATACTGTTCCACCAAAACAGGCATTGTGTTGCTTGGTGCAAGAGGACCACTTTGGCACCCTCATCATTTTTTGGCATATGAAATTGTGCCTTTGGTCATCTTTTTTTACTCATATATGGTAACAAAAAATAAACAAAAACATGCTAGCCTTTTTAGCATCTTTGGGAAATCTAAAAAAAGCTAAATATATCTCCACATTGTTTTCTGTTGTTCCTGCAATTAATTGCAAACACCAATTATATGGAGATTTTCTCTCGACATTATTATTAAAACTAGATCAAAGAATGTTTATCCAAAATATTGTATTTCTAAAATATGTGCACAGTATTCTCAGTTGCAACTAACTAAACGGACCAATGCACAAGTATGTATGGATCTGGCATTCTGTATGGAATGCTATGTATGGTATGGCATACGGGCTACTTTGACAATACCACCACTAGGTAGTGCAGCTGAGCTAGCACACAGCAAAACTAAGCAGTGCACAATCCGTTTATAGAGTAATTTGTGCTGATTAATGCTTGCTGACTATTTGGCGCACCTACCCTCAAAATTTGCAAATTAAATCGTGTGCAAACATTTCTAGTTTTACAGTAGCTTTTTAAAAATATCTTTTCCTTAATTAATCATATTTATTTTCATTGGTAAATTAGAATAATCTAGAACTAATCAAAATTAGAAAATGCATGTGCTATATGTATTAAAAGCTCATGATTCTGAATAGTATCTATTTATGTATTATGTTCTTTATTAAATTCTTGTGGGTAAAAATTTCCTGTGACAATGAATATCTAAAACTTATGTAGTGTATAGTAATAATTAATATTTTTTCATAAATACTTGTACAATGTTTCATGCATATAAACTGTTTGTGGTCTGCTGGTGACTAAGTTATCTAGCTTCATTTACCTAGGGCCTATGTAAAGATAAAAGAGGACATAGATATTATCTTCTTTCTTTGGGACAGCAAGTTGTATAGTGAAATGTGCATTCTTTTTCATGATTGAACAATTATGTTAGTTATTATGTTAATTATTGTAGCATTGTTGTATCCCCGCGTTGTATCTCAAATTTAAAGTGTAGGCACTTTTCAAGAATGTATTTATGATGGTGTTGCATGAAATATGATGTGTTACGAATGTAATTCCTGAGGTTCAACATGATTTGAGTTGTACTAGCATCAATAAATTTGGGTATTTGATCAAATGGTTATGTTTATTTCAATCAAGTAAGAATCTGTTATTAAATATCATGTATATATACACAATGTATACATGTATGAATAGGTAAATATGAACACAATACATATAATATTGACTCATTAAAATAAGACGCGTTTTCTTCAGATTGGAAAATCAGCTCAAAAATTGCCAGTAAAATTAGGACTGAAATTTTCAAACAAATATTGAAAACCATGACATAATAGTTTCATTTTTTCATCACCCTCCACCCCCATAATAAATATAGATATAAGATCATCATTCCAACCCAAAATATCTGCAATAAACTGTTTTCAGACCAGGCAATTCAGACTGACACATGACCATTCTAAAACAACAAAGAGCCGACAGCTGATATATCTCCCTCATATATTTGACGGATTAAAAAATAATTAACCATAAAATAAAAATACTACAACATATCATCTAGTACAGGAGAATTTGGACTGGCAATGAATTCACATCAGCTCCTTTAACAATAAAAAACTCCCTAAAAACCACATCAGCCTTTAATAATAAAACACATTTGGAACCTCAAAGACAAAAACATAACCTACAATATTACCTGAAAACAATAACAAAAAAGAAAACAATATTCAACAACAACAAATACATGCAACCTATGCCTAAAAGAAAAAATACTATATAATATGCAAAACCAGAAATGGCTACATTATACAATAGAAACGAATTGTCTACAGAATGCCCACACAAAAAGAAATTCCTCCTCATCTACCAATACCCAACATAACCCTACAATAACATAACATAAAATGGTAATACACTGCATGCACATGCTATTGATTTTCTCGTGTTATTGATTTTCTCGTGTTATTGGAAATGAGTGAGTTCTGGGAATTTTCATACTGTAATATTAGCAATATACTACCTTCAATGGCTCTGATGAATGCCAAACTAGAGGCATGAAACAAATTAACATTTATTTATATTTACTGAACAGTTTCGTGCTAACAGCACTCATCAGAATATATAAACGATCTACATGGCAGTACTGCAAAGAACAACTGTACTATGTTATCAAGTACAAAGAAACTGATCAATATATAGATTTAGATTTACTTACGGGGTACGTCACAGTTACGTACATCACCCACATACTACATATATAAATATTCAAGTAACACTGACACAGGCACAATTATTAGGTATGGTAATTATAATTATAAAGTAAATATTTTCTCCTGTGTCTGCAAGCACTGGCTAGTTCATTTCTTACATTAAGGGTGGCTAAATGGGGTTTACATATAATAATATATTTTTCCTTAAGACATAAATTACATGATTTTGCAGATGGTGCATATGGGCTACCTTTTGCTAACACCCTCCATTTTATGTTATATGAGATTCCTTGGTCTTTGAGTGACCAGACATATTGACTGAGTGTTGTGCTGTGTCTTTTATTTTGTTGTCTGAAGGAGTTAGTATGAGCGTTATATCTGGTTTTAAAACTATTTTCAGTTAGGCCTACGTAATATTCGTTTTTGTTATTGTCGTCTCTTTTGACAGCCGCCTGGTATATAATCCCATCTATTAAACATTTCCCACCTAGGGGACAAGTATCCCTATTTCTGCAGTTACAGGTGTTTGCAGTAGTGGTCGGATTGTTTTGTTTTATGATTGATTTGTTATGACTGGTAATTATTTTCTCTATGTTAGGCATGCATTTATAACTTATTTTAACTGTATTTTTGTTTATAATTGGATGGAGTAGATGGCCAGGGGGAAAACATTTTACTATTAATTTGATGAATCTTTGACCTACGTTTGTTGTGACATTTGCACTAAAAGGGGGGTTAAACCAGGTGATTTTTCGTTTACGGCTTCTGTTATTTTTTATATTGTTTGCAGAGTTTGTGGTTTGTTGTGGGTTGTAATTGAGGTTGTGTTTATAGTTGCTTTGACGTAATGCCTCTTGATATATTGGTGCTGCTTGTTTAAAAGTTGCTTCATTGGATGATATTGAGGATAGTCTTTTGTTTATACTTTTAGGTATATTTTTGATGATGTTGGGAGGATGATTACTCTGGCTATGTACATACAAAGGCCTGTTATTATTTTTCATAAATGGTTTAAATGTACCCGAGTTCAAGTCTAGAGTTACGTCAAGAAAATCTACTGTTTTTTTGTTTACTTCTATTGTTATCTGTAGATTATTGTTGGAGAATATTTTACATATTTGTTTCTTGATTTGGTCTATTTCTTTAGGTGATTTGTTGCAAACAGCGAGACCGTCGTCTCTGTAGAGCCCTACATTTATGTCTAGATCTTTTAATTGAGATAATATATAAAGACCTATTAACTCGCAAGTTTCAGCTCCATCAAAACTGCCCATGGTGACATCAAAGATTGAGTTTGTTTTTTTACACCAAGGCAACCCGTTATTGTATAGCAGTGCTTTTTTAGTGTGCATAATGATGTGTTTGTCCTCTTCAGATATATTGTAATAGTTGGAAGCAAATTCAAGTGCTTTTGCCAGTAGGTCCTCGCTTATTGAAGGGTAGAATTCGACTACATCAAAGCATATAAATGCAGTCTTTTTGTTAATTTCAATTTTTTTAAACCAGTCTATCACCTCGTTAGTGTTCCTCCATTGGTTGCTGTTTGTTTTCTGCTTAATGTTGGCATTTATTTTCTCAAGGATTTGCTTAGATATTTTGCCTATCTCAGATTTTGTGGGATTTATTAGTCTACATTTGGGGTTGGCAACTGTTGCTAGGTAACCGATGACCCATAGCAACCACCATCTAAAAGCTTTTATTTTCAATTATATTGTCAAATCTTGATATCTAATGACTAAATCATAACATTTGAAGGTTAATGAAATTTAGTTAATATTATTTTTCCTTAGCAACAGTTGCTAGGAAACAGAAAAACCACATCAGCCACCTTTTAACATGTTTTTTCATTACTATGAACGAACAACTACGTTAAATGAATAAATACAATATTTCAAGATGCCAAATTGACAACTAAAACAATAATAATTTGGTAATTTGATAGCTGAATGTTGTTATTATTGGTAATATTATGCATGTGCAGGTATGCTGAAAGGCCCAATGCCCTCTCTGCAGAGCTGTACATCCTTTAGTAGAAGCCAGCTCAATAGCAATGTTTTGTCATTGTTTTGATATTGTGAAGCAAGCTGTACATCATGTGAATCCAGGGCAAACTCCAGTGATATGTGTTGATCAACCACAATTACAATGGTCAATGAACACAATGTATGGGGAAGACAAATTTGTGATTCTCCTAGGTGGACTGCATACAGAGATGATTGCCTTCAAAGTCTTAGGTCATTGGCTGCAAGGCAGTGGTTGGGTAGAAGCTCTAACATCAGCAGAAATTGCCACCCCAGGAGTTGCAGAATCTTTTCTCTCTGCTTCCCATGTCACAAGAACCAGGCATGCTCATCAAGTAACTGCTGCAGCATTGTACATTTTGCTAAACAAAGCATACACTGATTATGTTGCTCTTTCTCAAGAATCACCCAAAAGTAAAATGACTTGGTTTGAGCAGCGCAAAGCAGAGAGTCCTCAATTCATGTATTGGTCAATAACCCTTGATCTAGAACTGCTTGCACTAGCATTTGTTAGATCATTACGTGTTGGTAACTTTCTTTTGTACAGAGATACATTAACAAAATTAGTACCATGTTTTTTTAGTATGAACCATACGAATTATGCTAGATGGATGCCAGTTCATGTGCGGGATATGTGCGCACTTGAGAAAATGCATCCAGATGTTGCCTCAGAGTTCAGAAAAGGGAAATTTGTGATGAGCAAATCACATAGAAAGTTCTCACAACTGTCCATTGATCATGCCCATGAACAAAATAATCGTGTTATGAAAGAAGAGGGCAGAATAATTGGGCTGACACAGGATGCTGATGCTATGTTGAAATGGGCAGTATCTGGACCAGAGTTGATTAGAGTAATTTCTGAGTTTGAAGCATCAATGATTGAGAAAGATGAGAAACCAATAACATGCCATCATGAGCAAACCATTGCAAGTCAAAGATTGTGTGTAAAACAAGTGCATGCATTAATCACTACTCTGGAAGGCATGGGAAACGCCCTTTTGAGGAAGACAGTGACGACCTGGTACGAATACATTCCATAGACATCATGGACAAGCAATCTGTCGAATGCCTTCGAGCAATACAAAAACAAGGCCAGGACCAATATGACTTGTTTGTGAAAGAGAGATTGATGAATGCTAGCAAACCAATTACAGCTTCAATTCCCAGAAATCAGGTAGTGCTCTTTAATGAGCAATCAACAAAGTTGCGTGACAAAGGGAGCAAAGTAAGTTTGCTTAAAAGTGAGTCATATCTTTTTTTCAAGACTGTACATATCTTGCCAAAGAAGAGATGGTAATATAGACATATTTTTCAGCCATGAAAATCATCCATTTCCGCCATCCCTTTCCACGTATGGAGAACTGCGACTTGGGAAGAAATCTGAACTTATGAACTGCATTGAACGTCATGTGAGAAACACTAACACGAAGCCCAAAGCAGAAGTAGTGAAATTGGATGGAGCTGTACATTTGGCGACTATGCCTCAAATGTTTTCATTCCTTACATTAAAAAAGAACAAAGTGAGGCTCAATAAGTGGATGTGGTGTGGAAACAACAGGCAAGAAATGTCCGAGGTACAGGTCAAAGAAGGCGTGTACTTGCTTTAAGTCCAATACCAAATAACTGGCAAAAGTTCCTGCGCTTGGATAGCAACAAAGTAGAGTTGTTCTGTTTTCTGAAAGCTAAGATGAAGGAAGTGACATCAATAGAACATACTCTGACTCTTACAGATGGCGAAGGGGTAATCTGTGTTCCACAGAAAGACATATCTGGCATTGCTCCTTCTAACTATGAAGAAGCAGACTCTAGAATCATGGTACACGCTGCTGATGCTTTCAGAAAAGTATTTACTAAGTTGCTTGTGCGCTCTGTTGACACTGATGTTCTTGTACTTGCTGTGGTCCTTATTGAACAGATTCAAGCCTCAGAATTGAAACTGTGGATTGCCTTTGGTACTGGCAAGGACCTTAGGTACATTGCTGCTCATGAAATATGTGATGCATTGGGTCCTCGAAAATCTCTCTGTCTACCTATGTTTCATGCGTTCACGGGATGCGATACTGTCTCCCAGTTTGCACGAATAGGAAAAAAGACAGCATGGAAAATCTGGGAGATTCACGAGGAGGAGATAACCAATGCTTTATTCTCGTTGCACAAGGCTCCAACTGTGATACCAGCAGATGTTGAAGCTACACCAGGGAAATTAATTTGTGATCTGGTGTTATGATAGGACTTCCACAAGCACTTCTATCAATGAAGTAAGGAAATTGCTATCTACACGCAGAGGCAAGGAAATGTCCATGCTTCCTCCAACCCAGGCAGCTTTGAAACAACATATAAGAAGAGCAACACTACAAGGGGGTCATTACTGGGGGAATCTTGCCAGTGCATATCGCAATTTACCTTCCTCAAAGTGCAACTTTACCTTCTCCAGCTGACTGGGGGTGGACCTCCCCAGAATGCTGGAAGCCGCTCTGGTCAGACCTTCCTAAAGCTAGTGCATCATGTCCAGAGCTTCTAAAATGTCGCTGTAGAAATAAATGTACTGAATGCTGCTGTGTAAAGGAACAGCTAAAATGCACAATCTTTTGTACCTGTAAGGGAGAGTGTGACAATGTTTAAGGAATGCTTACACGGACACCGGACACCGTGAATGGTATTTTCATTGAAATACCCCAATTGTAGTAATAAACGATTTGTTGTTGCTGTTGTTTTTATACATTTTACAATTTAAATATCTCAATATGTTGCAAACATTACTTTTTGATCATAAGACATGAATAATTGACAAACTAGATAAAAATTAACAACGCTAGGTGATGGTTGCTAATGGCTTTCTGTTACATAGCAACCGTTGCTAGGGAACAATGACAACTATTCAATCTCAATAACCTTCAAATTTGATATTTTATTCATTAAATGTCAAAATTGGAAAACATAAATTAAAATAACAACTTGCAATGAAAAAAAACATGTTAAAAGGTGGCTGATGTGGTTTTTCTGTTTCCTAGCAACTGTTGCTAAGGAACAATAATATTAACTAAGTTTCATTAACCTTCAAATGTTATGATTTAGTCATTAGATATCAAGATTTGACAATATAATTGAAAATAAAAGCTTTTAGAAGGTGGTTGCTATGGGTCATCGGTTACCTAGCAACAGTTGCCAAGATATGTGTCCGATTTTTTGGCACTACCCCTTAAAATGAAGGGTTATAGTGCTCAACTAAAAAGGAGCTTATTATATAAAAATGTTGACAGATTAAATTAACATTTATTTATATTTACTGAACAGTTTCGTGCTAACAGCACTCATCAGAATATATATAAACGATCTACATGGCAGTACTTCAAAGAACAACAGTACTATGTTATCAAGTACAAAGAAACTGATCAATATATACGTCACAGTTACGTACATCACCCACATACTACATATATAATATTCAAGTAACACTGACACAGGCACAATTATTAGGTATGGTAATTATAATTATAAAGTAAATATTTTCTCCTTACATTAAGGGTGGCTAAATGGGGTTTACATATAATAATATATTTTTCCTTAAGACATAAATTACATGATTTTGCAGACGGTGCATATGGGCTACCTTTTGCTAACACCCTCCATTTTATGTTATATGAGATTCCTTGGTCTTTGAGTGACCAGACATATTGACTGAGTGTTGTGCTGTGTCTTTTATTTTGTTGTCTGAAGGAGTTAGTATGAGCGTTATATCTGGTTTTAAAACTATTTTCAGTTAGGCCTACGTAATATTCGTTTTTGTTATTGTCGTCTCTTTTGACAGCCGCTTGGTATATAATCCCATCTATTAAACATTTCCCACCTAGGGGACAAGTATCCCTATTTCTGCAGTTACAGGTGTTTGCAGTAGTGGTCGGATTGTTTTGTTTTATGATTGATTTGTTATGACTGGTAATTATTTTCTCTATGTTAGGCATGCATTTATAACTTATTTTAACTGTATTTTTGTTTATAATTGGATGGAGTAGATGGCCAGGGGGAAAACATTTTACTATTAATTTGATGAATCTTTGACCTACGTTTGTTGTGACATTTGCACTAAAAGGGGGGTTAAACCAGGTGATTTTTCGTTTACGGCTTCTGTTATTTTTTATATTGTTTGCAGAGTTTGTGGTTTGTTGTGGGTTGTAATTGAGGTTGTGTTTATAGTTGCTTTGACGTAATGCCTCTTGATATATTGGTGCTGCTTGTTTAAAAGTTGCTTCATTGGATGATATTGAGGATAGTCTTTTGTTTATACTTTTAGGTATATTTTTGATGATGTTGGGAGGATGATTACTCTGGCTATGTACATACAAAGGCCTGTTATTATTTTTCATAAATGGTTTAAATGTACCCGAGTTCAAGTCTAGAGTTATGTCAAGAAAATCTACTGTTTTTTTTGTTTACTTCTATTGTTATCTGTAGATTATTGTTGGAGAATATTTTACATATTTGTTTCTTGATTTGGTCTATTTCTTTAGGTGATTTGTTACAAACAGCGAGACCGTCGTCTCTGTAGAGCCCTACATTTATGTCTAGATCTTTTAATTGAGATAATATATAAAGACCTATTAACTCACAAGTTTCGACCCCATCAAAACTGCCCATGGTGACATCAAAGATTGAGGTTTTTTTTACACCAAGGCGACCAGTTATTGTATAGCAGTGCTTTTTTAGTGTGCATAATGATGTGTTTGTCCTCTTCAGATATGCTTGTAATAGTTGGAAGCAAATTCAAGTGCTTTTGCCAGTAGGTCCTCGCTTATTGAAGGGTAGAATTCGACTACATCAAAGCATATAAACGCAGTCTTTTTGTTAATTTCAATTTTTTTAAACCAGTCTATCACCTCGTTAGTGTTCCTCCATTGGTTGCTATTTGTTTTCTGCTTAATGTTGACATTTATTTTCTCAAGGATTTGTTTAGATATTTTACCTATCTCAGATTTTGTGGGATTTATTAGTCTACATTTGGGGTTGTTGGCAAAATTAGGTTTGTGGTCTTTTAATGTAATAAAGGCTTGTTTCTTTGCTGTAGTGTTTATCCTGTCATCAAGTTCTAAATTTATTGCAATTTCTTTATCTTCGTGGTTAATGCTGCTTTCTGTAGCTGGTGTTGTTTTTTTGTAGTCTTTGGTGATATTTGAGATCAATAACTTTTCATATTGTTTTGCTTCTATTTTGTAAAATTAGTTGTCTTATCAGCTGCAATCAATAGTTTATCACATTCTTTGATGTTTTTTACGTCTTTGTTTATTTTAGCTTGAAATTTATTATGATATTGGTTGAATTTAATGTTCTGGATAATGTTCAGCATGCCGTCTTCTAGTTCTTTGAGTTCTGGCACATATGGGGGTGGTTTTGTGCTTGGAAATCCAAATGTGTCTTTATGTTTAGGCTTGGTGTTTGGGTTTAAAAAGAAATAAGATCGCCATTAATAAACTGTATGATTTTTGATAAACCTCTCTGTGCTTGATATCAGCTCCAGTAAATAGTTCTTTCTGCTTTCGGTACTGGGATGTTTTTTTTTGGCAGAAAAGAACAACTATCAATTAACCTGTTCCATGGTTGTTTTACACAATAGTGCTCCCAAAGTATGAGCGTTATATCTGGTTTTAAAACTATTTTCAGTTAGGCCTACGTAATATTCGTTTTTGTTATTGTCGTCTCTTTTGACAGCCGCTTGGTATATAATCCCATCTATTAAACATTTCCCACCTAGGGGACAAGTATCCCTATTTCTACAGTTACAGGTGTTTGCAGTAGTGGTCGGATTGTTTTGTTTTATGATTGATTTGTTATGACTGGTAATTATTTTCTCTATGTTAGGCATGCATTTATAACTTATTTTAACTGTATTTTTGTTTATAATTGGATGGAGAAGATGGCCAGGGGGAAAACATTTTACTATTAATTTGATGAATCTTTGACCTACGTTTGTTGTGACATTTGCACTAAAAGGGGGGTTAAACCAGGTGATTTTTCGTTTACGGCTTCTGTTATTTTTTATATTGTTTGCAGAGTTTGTGGTTTGTTGTGGGTTGTAATTGAGGTTGTGTTTATAGTTGCTTTGACGTAATGCCTCTTGATATATTGGTGCTGCTTGTTTAAAAGTTGCTTCATTGGATGATATTGAGGATAGTCTTTTGTTTATACTTTTAGGTATATTTTTGATGATGTTGGGAGGATGATTACTCTGGCTATGTACATACAAAGGCCTGTTATTATTTTTCATAAATGGTTTAAATGTACCCGAGTTCAAGTCTAGAGTTATGTCAAGAAAATCTACTGTTTTTTTTGTTTACTTCTATTGTTATCTGTAGATTATTGTTGGAGAATATTTTACATATTTGTTTCTTGATTTGGTCTATTTCTTTAGGTGATTTGTTACAAACAGCGAGACCGTCGTCTCTGTAGAGCCCTACATTTATGTCTAGATCTTTTAATTGAGATAATATATAAAGACCTATTAACTCGCAAGTTTCAGCTCCATCAAAACTGCCCATGGTGACATCAAAGATTGAGTTTGTTTTTTTACACCAAGGCAACCCGTTATTGTATAGCAGTGCTTTTTAGTGTGCATAATGATGTGTTTGTCCTCTTCAGATATATTGTAATAGTTGGAAGCAAATTCAAGTGCTTTTGCTAGTAGGTCCTCGCTTATTGAAGGGTAGAATTCGACTACATCAAAGCATATAAACGCAGTCTTTTTGTTAATTTCAATTTTTTTTAAACCAGTCTATCACCTCGTTAGTGTTCCTCCATTGGTTGCTGTTTGTTTTCTGCTTAATGTTGGCATTTATTTTCTCAAGGATTTGCTTAGATATTTTGCCTATCTCAGATTTTGTGGGATTTATTAGTCTACATTTGGGGTTGTTGGCAAAATTAGGTTTGTGGTCTTTCAATGTAATAAAGGCTTGTTTCTTTGCTGTAGTGTTTATCCTGTCATCAAGTTCTAAATTTATTGCAATTTCTTTATCTTCGTTGTTAATGCTGCTTTCTGTAGCTGGTGTTGTTTTTTTGTAGTCTTTGGTGATATTTGAGATCAATAACTTTTCATATTGTTTTGGTTCTATTTTGTAAAAATTAGTAGTCTTATCAGCTGCAATCAATAGTTTATCACATTCTTTGATGTTTTTTACGTCTTTGTTTATTTCAGCTTGGAATTTATTATGATATTGGTTGAATTTAATGTTCTGGATAATGTTCAGCATGCCGTCTTCTAGTTCTTTGAGTTCTGGCACATAAGGGGGTGGTTTTGTGCTTGGAAATCCAAATGTGTCTTTATGTTTAGGCTTGGTGTTTGGGTTTAAAAAGAAATAAGATCGCCATCGTATGTTTTTGATGAACCTCTCTGTGCTTGATATCAGCTCCTGTAAGTAGTTCTTTCTGCTTGGTACTGGGATGTTTTTTGTAGAATAACCTAAATTAACCTGTTCCATGGTTGTTCACAATAGTGCTCAACAGATTAATAAACTGGAGCAATAATAGATGATTTTAAAGGTATAAACAAAAATTTAATAGGTCTTGATGACAGTTATCAATTAAAAAGATCTAGACATAAATGTAGGGCTCTACAGAGACGACGGTCTCGCTGTTTGCAACAAATCACCTAAAGAAATAGACCAAATCAAGAAACAAATATGTAAAATATTCTCCAACAATAATCTACAGATAACAATAGAAGTAAACAAAAAAACAGTAGATTTTCTTGACGTAACTCTAGACTTGAACTCGGGTACATTTAAACCATTTATGAAAAATAATAACAGGCCTTTGTATGTACATAGCCAGAGTAATCATCCTCCCAACATCATCAAAATATACCTAAAAGTATAAACAAAAGACTATCCTCAATATCATCCAATGAAGCAACTTTTAAACAAGCAGCACCAATATATCAAGAAGCATTACGTCAAAGCAACTATAAACACAACCTCAATTACAACCCACAACAAACCACAAACTCTGCAAACAATATAAAAAATAACAGAAGCCGTAAACGAAAAATCACCTGGTTTAACCCCCCTTTTAGTGCAAATGTCACAACAAACGTAGGTCAAAGATTCATCAAATTAATAGTAAAATGTTTTCCTCCTGGCCATCTTCTCCATCCAATTATAAACAAAAATACAGTTAAAATAAGTTATAAATGCATGCCTAACATAGAGAAAATAATTACCAGTCATAACAAATCAATCATAAAACAAAACAATCCGACCACTACTGCAAACACCTGTAACTGCAGAAATAGGGATACTTGTCCCCTAGGTGGGAAATGTTTAATAGATGGGATTATATACCAAGCGGCTGTCAAAAGAGACGACAATAACAAAAACGAATATTACGTAGGCCTAACTGAAAATAGTTTTAAAACCAGATATAACGCTCATACTAACTCCTTCAGACAACAAAATAAAAGACACAGCACAACACTCAGTCAATATGTCTGGTCACTCAAAGATCAAGGAATCTCATATAACATAAAATGGAGGGTGTTAGCAAAAGGTAGCCCATATGCACCATCTGCAAAATCATGTAATTTATGTCTTAAGGAAAAATATATTATTATATGTAAACCCCATTTAGCCACCCTTAATGTAAGAAATGAACTAGCCAGTGCTTGTAGACACAGGAGAAAATATTTACTTTATAATTATAATTACCATACCTAATAATTGTGCCTGTGTCAGTGTTACTTGAATATTATATATGTAGTATGTGGGTGATGTACGTAACTGTGACGTACCCCGTAAGTAAATCTAAGTATATATATTGATCAGTTTCTTTGTACTTGATAACATAGTACAGTTGTTCTTTGAAGTACTGCCATGTAGATCGTTTATATATTCTGATGAGTGCTGTTAGCACGAAACTGTTCAGTAAATATAAATAAATGTTAATTTAATCTGTCAACATTTTTATATAATAAGCTCCTTTTAGTTGAGCACTATAATTCGGTTCATTTATACCTTTAAAATCATCTATATATATATATATATAGACTACCTTGACGTCACACTGGACCTCAACACAGGAACACACAAATCTTACACCAAACCCAATAACAAATTTTGAGACAACCAGAGCCAATAATCCCAAAGAGCATATAAATAAGAGACTATCCAAAATATCATCTAATGAAATAATATTCACCCAAGGAAAATCATCTGGTATCAACCCACCTTAAAAAGGAAAAATCATCTGGTACAACCCACCTTACAGCGACTTGAGAAACACCCAAAACCCCAGTAATAACAATGCCAACAGCAATACCAACAAGGATTGCAATTGCCGATGACAAGCATGCCCCTTTGGACGGAAAATGCCTATCAAAATCATTGATATACCAAGCAACCGTAAAGAGAGCAGACAATGATGAAGAATCAACATACATAGGACTGACTGAAGGAACATTTAAAAACAGATTCACGAACCACAAACACAGCTTTAACAACATAGGACTCCGCAACGCAACAGCATTAAGCAAATACATCTGGAAACTGAAGGACAGAGGCATCAACCACACAATAACATGGAAAATGATCACCCAAGCAAACACATACTCAACCAAGACAAAATTGTGCAACCTGTGCCTTACCGAAAATTTTTTCATAATTTGCAAACCTACCATGTCATCACTCAATTACCGAAACGAACTTTGCAAGCTTCTGCAGACACCGGAAAAAAGAAATTACTATCAAGCATCACATGAAAACCTGCAATTCCTAATATGACTGTCCCTGTTCATTCTGTACTGTTTGCATCGTGTATAAATTAATCATAGATTCAGTATAACATGTAGTGCATTATGTACAAATTTTATTCTGGTTAGCAAAATAACTTAGGCAAATTATTAGACTATTAACTTGAAAAACTTTATAATATAGAATATTAAGTATGTATCATCGCAGTCCAATCAATTTGTGTACTGTTAAAACCTCCATAGTATAAACCAACTAACTCTTTATACCTGCCACGCCTATCCTAGCCTGTGTGCTCTCTAGACTGTAGTGGCTCTAGCCACTACGCCATGCCTCATTTTTTACCCCTCCTCAGAAAAAAAATTTCCATAACAATAAGGAATGAAGAGATGGGAAATTTTGTTAAAATAAAGTGTGAGTGGATGGCGCGGAGCGCGGAGCGAACACACAGAGAAGGCAGGCGTGAGCATGGAAACTGTGATCATAAACAATTATACCAATGTATATAGGTAGTAAGGTAAATCAATACAATTGAAAATAGTTGGATAAACAATTGTAAACAAAATAAATAGAAATATACGTGCATGCATTATCATAACAATCCAAAGGGTAAATTCAAATACATTGGATCATCATCGCAGCAAAAAATACATAATCATAAATAAATAGAGACTAATAGTTAAGTTAACTTGACTAAATATGATAAGTAAGAAGTTCATTATCATAACATGATTATCATGACAAGGTATCATAAATGTAAGGTAACTGATTCCACAAATATCATAAAGAGAGTGTGACTTATACAAAATTAGCGTATGATACAAACATGGTATATAAATCAACGCAAATGAAATAGACAGGTAAACAAAGAATTATCTTCATATATAGTTTTGCTAAAGAAGATCAATGACCAGCAGTTGATGATCAGTAGATTGTTGTCTGTGGAATCTAGGGCAGGCTATTTCTGGAGTCAAGGTCAGTATGCAGCGTCTTGGGAGCAGATGCGGGATGTCCCATATCTGTGGATGTCTGGATGCAGTTGACAAGTACATGTTTAAGGCCATCTGTTGCCTCTAAGATTTCTTTTTTGTCATGTATATAGTTTGCCTTTGCATAATTGTATGCTTTAGCAGACTGTGTTGCACACAGGATTCATAGGTGCGTTGTCAAATGCTAATCTGACTTGGCCATATCCTGGATTATGTATACTGTTTGTCTGATTAGATGTGAACATAGGCTGAATTCATTTGCGAAAACATGGGGACTGTGTCTCCAGCAATAGGTGAAGTATGCACTATGTTTTGTTGTTGGAAATTATTTAGATGACTACAACTCATCTTTGTCTTTTCAGTCTCCTGCTCATTCATACGATTGTGCCAGGGCTTGGGAGACATCACGCTAGTTAGAGACATCACGCTAGTTATATTTTCTGTGTTGTCCAACGTACTGTTGTGGGTTTGGCTGGATACTGGTCTATTGAATCCACGGTTTTTGATTGATAAATGTCCATAATTTAATCCGTTGGATAGATGATTAGATGTGTGAAGATGGTACCAGTGAACCAAGGATTTGTTTAAGAAACTGCAGCTGACAGTAGTGACGGTGATTGGCATACCTCGTTGCTGAGAGCGTGGAACATGTCTCCATACATATGATAACATATCCAGCTGGTTGAGGTCATTTTTGACAGTTAAAATCAAGTAGGTTTCTTCCTGGTGCTTCTATATAGATGTGCATCTCATGTTTCACTAAAAACATTTTACTCTTGAAATGTTACTGTTAAAGTCTGTAGTGCAAATAAAGCTGCAGACAACCCAATGCATATACTGCTGTTAGAGAGAGATATGTATGCTTATACATGATAAGTAATAAAATTAGGTATCATGACAAGTTATCATAAATATAGGGTAAACAGATTTGACAAATATATCCTAATAATAAGAAGGAAATGAGAAATATAATATAACATAGGTATACAAATAAGGCACATAATAATATAATGATCTAGTAAACGTGAGTTACTAGTAAGCACAATAATGAAGACAGCTAATAATATGATTAAATACACATGGCATCCAATGAGAATCACTGGTCCAGCATTCAGATAGGTAAATAGATTAAATTTTGCCGAAATCAGGTCAAGGAAGTGGTGATAGAATACAAGGCTGACAGATGAGCATCTGCTGATTAGTGGTGGTTTACGATGAGCAGATGATAGATGTCTTACATCTAGGCTCAATGATATCTGAATCTGGTTGATACGTACCATTTGTTGACTTGATTTTAAACCGAAGAAGTGCTTGGTGTTAATTGTATTGATTAAGCACCGTGCGGTTCTTACAAGTTTTGATTTGTTGAAGCAAAATAATAGAAGTTGATTGATAATAGGAAAATCCATTTACAGTGTAATGGTGTAGTAAAATACAGTTTGTTAGCAACTGACCAACGGAAAAATATCGTAAACGATAAAAATGCAATAAATGTAGACCCTTACAGCATGCAGTGTTAGGCGTAATCGTGATACGGTGGTAGTTAACCTAAACAATGTGTGATTATCAGAAGGAGTTTTGGCCCGTGAGCCATTGGTAAAATGCAATCAAACTGTATTAACAAGCAATCCATTTGCCGGTGTGATGAATGGGTGCCTGGAGTTAGTCATAAATCTAACTGGGGGAAAGGTGTAGCATAAAGTTGAGCGTGGCCTGTCATGTACAATGACAAATTTCTGTTGTTTTGTGTTGTTGTTTGTTGTTGTCATGAATAATGACAAGTTTCTGATGTTGTTGTTGTTGCATGAATAATGACAAGTTTCTGATGTTGTTGTTGTTGTTGTTGTTGTTGTCATGAATTATGACAAGTTTCTGATGTTGTTGTTGTTGTTGTTGTTGTTGTTGTGATGAATAATGACAAGTTGCTGATGTTGTTGTTGTTGTTGTTTTGTTGTCCTTTGTTTGTTGTTGTTGTTGTTGTCGATTGCTATTGTTGTTGATATTGACACAGTGCTGTTGCTATTGCTGTTGTTGTTGTTGTCGAGTTTGAAGAAGATTTTTGTATGAAATTGCAGTAAGATGAACCACCACATAGTAGAGGAGCAATCTATAAAATGTAATTCACATTAGCAGTAACCTTCTTAGCTTCCAATAATTCACACAGCATAATTAAACATGTAAGTATCTCTGGCATATTGTGAAGTTGAAGTTTAAATCATTCTGCGTCCGTCAGGTGGTTTTTTACAACTCAACATGGAAAGCGAGTGTACACCACTTACATAAGGACACATATAGAATGAAATAAATGGTCTTAGACAAATGTCTGAGAATATCGATCATACGTTCGTCCGTGTATCACAATATAAAATATAACCATTTAACTTCAAGGATTGATGAAGGGGAAATACTTAAAATTAGAAATATCAGTGCATGAATTAACTATGTGTTAGTCTTATAGAAGTGGAAACATGCCTGTTTTATAAAATGCGGCTCCTATGTTCATGGATATCCATACACTAATGCAATTCATTTATAAATTTGTGAACAGCAACATTGAATTTAGATAATCTCCATCTTGCCTCACAAAAGCAAATTTCTAAGCATTGTATACTACTGTGATAGCAATTGGCAAATGTACATGTATAGGAAAGTAATACTATTTATTATTACAAGATTCTGAGTGCATTTCAATCAGAAATATAAATTATGGTGTTGCACTGTAGATTGTATTGCAATTATCCATGATGAAACACCATATCTTTAAAGCGTATATCTTCTTTGGATCGGAATTTAGTCATATTGTGACATGATGATATTATGCAATATTTTCAATATTTATATCTAAAAAGATGTGATGTCTCGTTGTCATTACCGGTCTCTTCAGAGCACTCCAGTGTGTTATGATTGTAGTTGAAGCTTTGTTTTATTCTAATTTATTTGGGGTTAAAATGCTTATAGCATTGATTGAACCCAGTTATTAATTGCTCCAATGCAACATCTATATGAAGTTGGTATGTATATCAGTCTGTTGCTGTAAATTGTAGATTCCTCCTGTGATTCCTGTGATGCTTCCTGGTACAATTGTGGCAAATTTAACAAATGTTGTTAGCTGGTGTAGATTTTCTGTGACTGTTCTCTATTTGTATTGAGTGGTCCTGTTATCTCGGAAGTGTTACTTAAAGTGACCTTCCTGCAGTTTGACTGATTTTTCACTCATTGAAATGACACTATGAATTCGGCTATAACACACAGCTACCTACAATCTAAAGATAATATCATACATGAACATACATTTGAAATGAAGAGTGAATGATATTCTCATTATTCTTGTTGAAAGAATTGTAGACACAGTTGTAATAAACATAGTCGCACATAGAATGCAATTATGTAAGGATCTTAGAAGAATATTCCTGAGATTTTGGATAATTAAAATGGTCAATATTGCGAATCAATACTCAATCACTTGCTGTAGTGACATTGATACAGTGTGATAAATGCAGTTTGTTGAATAGCACACTGAGAAATCATGCCTAATCTTGTTGGTATATTTACGTAAACACGTGTGATTAGCGAAAAGAAAACGTAGGTTGAAGTTCCAATCAAACTGTAACAAACCACCAAGGCTTGGAAGGCCATTAATTAGTTGGTTAATAGGTGCATTTGGTGTGGTGTATAATGGAAAGATGTAAACAGAGAATTGACTTGAAGTAACCATGTGTGTATTATCGGTCTGATGTTGATGGCGGCGGTGATGGTGGGGCGGCGGCGGTAGTTTTATCAGGGGTGGGTTCGGCGGCGGAAATTTATATAAGCGGCGGCGGCCACTAGTAGTTTTATCAGCAAGGGTGTGGTTCTTAAAATATAGGTACTTTGGTAAAAATATCATATGAAATAAAATACCAGCTTATTTCCGGAGCTGACAGGCTGAAAGTAAAAGATGTATTAAATACGATGACAGCTCAAACATGTTAATGTGAGCTGCACTGTACTTTGATATTGCTTAGTATTGTGCGAAAAGCTGGGTTTATAAAAATCCTGTCCTTTAATGTCACGCAGTTCAAATGATATAGACGTCAAATGTTTTTGTTGCTGTTTTTTTTGCGTAGAAAAAGATGATCAAATCCATCACACATTTCATCCATTTTTTCCTCTGAAACTCCTGTTGGGATGATAGATGGTTTTTTTCATGATGTTGAAGAAGTTCCTTTAATTTGGCGTCAAATTTTTTTTTTTTTGCAATTGTAACATTTCAGTCATTTTGACGTCAATACGTTTCCCATGGTATTGCAGCATAGAAAACATGTGATTTAAAAAATGTATTTTCTTTATCATCATTTGCTATAGTAGATGCAGATTTTACGTTATATGTGGTGCCATTTGCAATATTAGCCAGCATTTGATGATGCATATTCTGCATGTGGAGTAACTGTCGCATGTTGACTTGTAGACTATTAACAGCTTTAATTATATCAGACTGAAAATGTGTGTGTAGACTTGACACGGACATCTATATGATATGAATCGTCATGAGAACGTCGAGACGTGTTAATATTCATGGTAAATTGTGAATACGGTTTAAAAGGTGATGTCTTACCTGATTTTAGACCATCTGTAGCCATCTCTATCTGGTAGATGCTGGAATTGTCGTACTTTGTAAAATGCTCACTTGGCATGGATGGTCGCTGATGCTGATTATCCACGCGAATATTGTCGTCTGCTTCCGACACTTGTTGTGTATTGGCAGGTGGTTGACGTGGTGATGTTGATTGTGTGGAGATGTTTTCCTGATGCTAATGTAATGATTGAAGATTGATTTTACCCATATTTTTGTGTTGACGTGATGATGCTGATTGTGTGGC
>CM032659.1:25533399-25627519 GCA_019095985.1 Streblospio benedicti
AATATATCCAATGACATATACGAATGTTATTGGATCTACATGCAGATACACAGAACAATCATTCATACAACCATCCATACATAATGATATATCTAGATCTATATAGAGCATTGCACAAACCCAGTTCGATTTTTTGTCACACAAGTTCGTGTGTTTTTAAATAAAATTGTTATGCTCCAAATTATTAGGTAACAATATGACTACTTTAAAAACTATTCGTCATAATTAATGTCCAATTTGAAAAAAATAAATATTTTACTGGTTTTAATGTTAAAAACATGAAAAATCACTTTTTAGAAATGGTCACGTGGAGGGGTGTAAATGCTGTGTCTGTTCATCATGTTGGGTTAATTTGAATGAATGGTAATGTGTGTGTGGGGGTGGTTGGGGGTTATAGTTAAGGTAGCTTTATTTTTTCTCCAGATCTAATCGGTTGCAACCCGAGCAGTAGCTGGGGAGGGGTATTAGACGGATCAATCATTGCCATATGCATGTAGTGTGTATGCATATATATGGCTGTCACATATGACGATGGCAGGAAGATGATGGAGGTGTATTTAATCTGTCTCAGACCTGTATACTGACGGGAGCTGTTGTGGGGGATGGGGGACCGAGAGATGTCTGTTCCAGCCCAGATTTATTGAGGTGTGGTGGCAGATGATATTTAAATGAGGAAGGGAGGGGAAGGGAGGAGCATTTAATATATTCCAAATTTCATGTTTCAAACCGAGCAGTAGGGGGGGGGGTGATGGGGATGCATTTAGACTGATCGGGACCTGTTTATATGGGAATGGCATAGAGAGGGTTGGGGAGAGAAGGGCGGGTGGCGACCGAAGGAAGGGTAGAGGAGGGTGGAACATTTAATCTGTTCCACACATGTTTACCAGGGGTATCTGATTGTAGAAGGGGTCTTTGTATAGAGGTGGTCTGGATTGCGTGTTACACTGTATGCAATGGACGCTACATGCGGATTTGTTTTGGTTTTCAGATTGACTTTGACTTCTCCCGTATTGCCAAGTCATTGGTAAGTCCACATGTAATTCTCGAATTATGGATAGCTACTGTTTATCAAATCTAAATGCAAGACTTGCACAAATAAACCTGCACCAAGCTACATGTGATGTCGACAATTATTCATTATCTAATCTTTACTTGTGTTAAAAGTATAGTATCATTTTATCAAGATTAGTAGGCAATGGTTTTGTATTTACAATGTACTGTGCTGGGGATGAGGGTATGCCACCATACACAAACAATGCAACAGGAAATGCATTGGGTTAACTTTCTCTGTCAGTTCATGTGGACTTTAATTGTTCCCTGTTGATGTCTCAATTCAGACTTGGAGAAACGCCAGATACATTCGCTTCAAGTTCTTCCAGATGGAACTGGTTATTGGCGTTACTCAGACTGAATACGTGAGTATCCAGCAGACTCTTTGGCTGTAATCTTGCTAGCAGCTCTGATGGTCAAATAAGCATAATCAATATTTATTTTGTTTTTATGATAAGACATTTTTTTGTAAATCCTGATGCACAGTCACAGTGTACGTATACTTATTTATAGCAATATCACTCATTTTTTGTTCAGACCATCCGACACCTTTTTACATACTTACTGGAAGTATCAACTGAAATGGTATTAATAGTTTTGCATTTTCAAACGATACACACTTCGAACTTAATGTTGAAATGTCTATATTGCTCCTTACATTTTTTTCGCAGACTGTATTCTGACAGGTCATAGAGTCTCCATGCATTTGTACTGAAAAAGATCCCAAAAATATTGAAACAATTATTTTTTAGAATGAAATGTACCTCAAAAAGGGGTGTTATTATTATTGTTTCCCTCATTAGAATAAATGGCTAGTTATAAGTCATCAAGATCATCTAGAATTTGTATTTTAGTAGAGCTAGGTACGGCTCTTCGTTGGTCTACGGGAATTTCTTTTACACTGCACATATATTTAGTGTTGCAATATATCGACTGCGTATATACCCGTGAGATGTGACGATGGGTTTAATTCGTGTATACATAACATAAACACAACTCAATAACTCGAGTAATTTGTACGCTTTCCCCTTCTGATAAAATCGATATTGAGCAAATGCCGCAACATGTGGCGATCAATAATCCAAGTTCATCACTGACTCACAAACTCCCCATTGATTTCACCTGGACACTGGCCGCAGCAGACCATTTTTAATGTAGCTTTTGTCTGCGCGCCCCATGCAGCCATAATAGACCGTGACTATTGGACAAAATCGATTCACGCAACTGCCCATCGTGTAACAACATGATTTGTACACATGCTCAGCTGGGTCGAGTTGATAACAGCTGCATGTTATATGATGCAGATGATCGATGATTGAGGTAAAACTCCCTGTGCGTAATAGAAAATGAAAATGGCATCACACCCAGAGAATTGTTCCCGATCCAGTTGTTCTTATATTAGTTGGCAATAACAGTATTCACTACTTCTTTCCCTTGTCACAATTAGCATCCAACTTTAACCCCACCACTCGCTCGTTTACTACAACCCGCCCTGGCACGTCTTCCAGCCCCTACACCACGTGCACCACACGGAGAGATCCAAATGGAGAGGTGGGGTAGAGAGGGGTGGGAGGGGTGGGGAGCAAAGGTGGAGGATGCCTATCATGATTTACTCAATATGTAGCATACTTGGAGATAGTATGGGGGCGATAGATCGAGAAAGAAAGAGAGAGAGAGAGATGTGTATCCAAGAGGTATACCAAAAGCACGGGCCTCAGCATCATGGGGAGGGGGAACTATACTATTATAATGTACTATGATTTACAAACACTATACCATACTATTCTATCAATTAGTAGTAATGTGCAAGGTATATTGTTTATAAACCCTAGTAGGTGGTATACACACACCCTCCCTCCTCCCATGGTGCTGGGGCAAAAATCCCACCCATATGAACCGTCGCCCTGATGCGCCATGTTTGCATTATGTTAACACCGTGTTTGCATTATGTCCGCTTGCAGCACCACTACGCCGTGACGGACCTGACCGTCATGTCGGAGTGCATGTGTAACGGGCACCAGACGGCGTGCGTGGTGTCGCCCACGAACGGCTACTACACGTGCGTGTGCGGCGGCAGCACGGAGGGCGAGTTCTGCGAGCGCTGCCTGCCCGCCTTCAACCAGCAGGCCTTCTCGTACGGCCAGGCGTGTGAAGGTGTGTAAGCCCACGCATGCACGGCATGCACTTTAGGCAGGATTTATAGGGTGGGGTGCATGCTAGTGGTTGTAATGGTGTGCGGATGAAACACAAACTAGTTCTAACAGGCAATTAGCCCCCTCACCACCACCCCATCCCTACACAAAAAGAAAAAAAGACAGACAAACAAAAAACTGCAAAATTTTGCAAACAGAGTCTACTATGAGAACAATATATTTTTGTGTCGATTGTTCAATATTTAATGCGTTGCTGTTTTGTTAGATACAAACATTTTATTTCAACCACAGTCTGCAGGCATTTATTTCAAGTGTGTTGTACACATTTCTCATGCCCTGTGCAATGAATGAACATCCTGATGGAAGTTTCACAGACGATCGCGTTGTGGCTAACAAGTACGCCACACATTCAAACGGGTACATTATGAACACGAAGAAAAACGAAAACGAAAGTGCTTGAGACTAACCAAGTACTTTTGGCTAATTAGACTGCTTTGGGCTAGTCTGTAGGTGAGGAGGGGAGGAATTCTAGCCAATATTGAAGGGTTTGTGTGAGGCTACTTTTTATGGAAAGGCCAACTTGTATCAGGGTATCTTGAGACAACAGACAAAGCTTGCAAATGCAGTATTTAGAGCTCAGTGTCCACAATCACATGGGTAACACAACGTTAACGATTGGTGGCTCACAAGTTTTGCAGGAGAACGTTATGTCAGTTTCTGATCTGCGTACTTTGTATTTATATAGAAAAACATACTATATTTCACGATATAACACTTGCAGCATGCAACTGCTTCCAACACGCGGCGGCGTGCGTGTACGACCCCATCGTGGACCAGTTCAACCGGAGCCTGAACCTGGCAGGCGTGCGTGACGGCGGGGGGCGCTGTGTGGACTGCCAGCACAACACCACAGGTGACAGACAGCACACGCTCAGGCTTTTGTAAAAGGGCTGTTGTGAAGGGAGGGGGGGCGGGGTCAGTTTTTCCACTTGCGGGATATCGTCCAAGAAATAGCTCTACAAGTTTTCGCTAAAAATTTCATGTATAATCTTAACAGAAGGTAATGTGGCTCATCAAAAACAAGAAGAAGGCTAATAAGTTATCCTTGTCCTAATGCGTATCTCTCTTACAGGCGTGAACTGCGAGCTGTGCTTCCCGCGGTTCTACCGGCCGCTGGGCGTGCCGCAGTCGTCGCCGGCCGCCTGCGTGCCGTGCGAGTGCAACGGGCCGGGCGTCACCGTCAACCCCGCCACACAGCTGCTTGCCGACTGCGTGATGAACGAGGAGATCGTCAGGCCGTCAGGCATGGTACGCTGCAGCACACACGGATATGCATAGATCACGCATAGATTAGACGCATTGTATCACTCTAATGTGACACACCTCTCAGTGCTGTATGCTGATTGGTGGAGAGCCGATAACAGACAGAGTATATTTTTGCATACACGCACACCTGAGCTGGGTACTTTTCTAATGATAACGGAATCGGCCATTAAACGCCATTTTGAAATCGTTGAAATCGTTCGATTTAAATTGGAAGCTCGGGGAATATTGCACACATCTGGGCAGTGAATTAATAGTTTCTATACCACTACTAAACATGGTAAATTTCTTCAATATTCATTTAGTTACACATTTGAATATTTGCACACAATTTTGAATAAATGTTTGAATACTCGGTACACTTGGACACCAAAATGACCAAACAGAATCTTGAAGTGTAAATGGCGTTTTGGCACACTGGTTTTACAATGAGGCTGTTGTTGAATTGGAACTTGCTCTATTGTTAATTAGGAGACGTCAAAATAAGTGTGGTACCTGATTACTATTCGTGGCTGGTTGTGGCCAGTATGGAACTGGATAATGTCTACTTTTGTGAGAGAACTGTAGCGATTATTGTTTGATGAGGTCAATTGCAATCAGTTAGGTGGTGCATGTATTTTTAGTCCATCACACCTTTACGCATGGTTGGCTCCCATGAGTTGATCAAAAACTACCTTATAAATGGGTATCAAGAGGACTGCAATCTTACTAATTTTACCTATAGTTAAGTATTTTTATGTTTTTTGTTTTAGACTTTGCTGTTTCATTATTTCTGAGTGTTTTTGAAGGGTAGCAATAGCATCTATTTGTAATTGGCCCTATTCTCAGTGTAGATAGTCATCCAAATTGTAGAATATGGTATTTTAATTAGGTGAATATTATTTTTTTTTTTAAATATTTGATCTACCAAGTGAATATTCAGATATTCTTGACTTCTCTAACAGAGATCCAGTATACATTCTATCACTCCATAAATACTGGAAAATTGAGCAATCTTTATTCTTATTGGTCAACCAGCATTCTGAACCTAAAAATAGAGTTGAATAGTTGTTGCATTTTCATTTTTACCTCTCACATCATGTTTTATGTTCATTCTTAGAATTTCTTGTGTAGTGTATTTTATACCATATATACACAATATACTACCCCTATATAGTGTGAGACAACCTCTTTGCTAATATTTTCAATGGCCCTCATAAAAAGAGCATTGCCAACCTCCATATAGCAGGGCACAAAATAGAGCCTACCCGGTGACCCAATGCCGGCTGATTTTAGCCCGGGCTGACTGGTTTCAAAAAATGCACAACCTGATAGGTAGGCTACTTTTTAGGGATTTAATACTTAAATCCATTTTTATTAAAGCCGGCTACTTTTCATAGTTGCTGGTCCTGTGGTCCATGAGCAAATTTCATGAGTTTCATACCCTGCATATAGACACCATTTGTGTTGTTTTCCAGCAACCAGGAGACTGCTACTGCAAGTCCAATGTGACGGGCTCCAAATGTGACAGCTGCAAGCCGGGATTTTATGACCTACAGGCGACCCGAACTTCCGGCTGTCTCGGTAAGCATCGATTGAAAATGCTATTTATGCTAAATATAGCATGTATAGCTGAACGGAGTCATTTAATCTTATTTGATCTTTCAACTCTGAATTAATGGTTTAATCAATATGAACCCACATGCTTAGTAAGAAATCTGGCAATGGTCTTCTCGTATATGACCAAAATGCAGCTTTAATCTCAGTTTGCCAGTTTTGAAAATTAGATTCAAATTGTTAATTTCTCATTTGACGTGTTCTCTCTCAAATGCTCGTCTGTTGGACTGTTCATATCATGTTGTTGCAGACTGTTTGTGCAACACTGCGGGCACGGTGGCTGCAAACCCTGTGTGTACCAGCGATGCCACCGGCCAGTGCCCATGTAAACAACACGTGCAAAACCGCCAGTGTAACGAATGTAAGGACGGATACTACGGACTCAACACCACTCTGCCATTAGGTATGTTGGTCATTACTTGAAATTCTAATGACCACTTTTATTCTTTGAATATGGGTTAAGTAATTGTTCTCATTTATTTTATGTTGAGCTGCCTGATAACTGGCAAGCCATCTTTCATAGAAATTTTCAGTGAAAAGATGAAACTGATTTTTAAGTTTTATCGTGGTATGAAAGCAGCTCAGAAGAAAACGGTTTCGAGTTTGTTTAAGAAAATATTTAAACCTGGGTATTCACTAGTACTTCTGGTGAATTAAATATGGTTATCTATCCAGTAGAATTGAGGCCCTGGGAGCTAGAAAATATTAAATAAACAGTGACGATATTAAAAAAAATACTTTATTTTTTAACATATTTCATTCTTTACATAAAGTGTTTATTTCTTTAGATCAACACACAAAATAAAAGTTAAAACTTTTTTTTTCCAACTGATTCATTTTTACGAACTATAACAATAAATTAACATGCAACAGATTAAGAGATGGTTTTCAGGACACATTCATTTTTTATCCTGAAGGCTGATGTCCAACATATGAACTACAATCTACATTATGTTCGATGGTGTTTATCCTATACTAGAATTATCTCCTTCTTGGAGAGCTGCCGTTTCCCGTCTCAGTTCCTGGATCACCATGGCAAGTGCCTCGGGATTCACTCCACTCTCACAAAGTTTCACACATATTGCTAATGTTTCTGCATCTAGTCCTGTGTTTAGAAGCTTTGAGAGCTCAGATATAGTTTCCATTGTTTCTCGAGCATTCACCACACTTGATGAGTTTGTAGCCATGTTTTGGATTTGGACAATTAACCAAACTGCATTTAGTTCTCTTAAAGTTTACACGTTCAGTAAATATTGGACACATTTTTGAAACAGGAGGACATGCACTTCTATATAATCTTACATTCAAAATCCTCTTTCAATTACATTAAATATCTTTGTAATTTTTTAAACTTTCCAAAATATATGAATAAAATTATATAGTGAACATTTCTATAAAATTGATCTAATAACACGATGTGGAAAAAAAAGCATGTATTATTAATACTTTTGACTCTATATCAAATAAAGAATTTTTCACAACGCGCTCAAAGGTTTGCATTGTGATATGAATAAAGCCTTCAGTAAACTGTTTCCATTTTAGATTAAAAAAAATGATAATCATCTGAAAAGTTTAGTCACTGAATTCGTATAGAAGTGTGAATGCTCATTTTCACTTTAATTTTATGAATATAAGTAGCTTAAAAAATTTAAAATGCAAGTGCTGCATATGAATGTAAATTGCTCCCGGACATTCTTCACAATTATCAGTGGCATTCATATATTTGTCTTGGTCTCGGTAACAATTGTAATATTGTAATGATAAATTTATAAGATTCTAGAGTTCAACAAAAATAACACGTTGCATATTCATTCACTCAATAGAGGCTCTCAATGACTCACGATTTGTAAAAACACTCCTCAATATGGTTTAGGGTTGAAAACCATAGAATAGAACTATTTTGGCAATACATATATAATTATATTTCTAGATTTTTACTTTTACATAAATAAAAATAAAACAAAAAAAATAGATGTCACATTTTCATACAATCATAAATATTATAGATAAATGGGTTGTATAGATTAAACTATATTTGTTGTTAAAATTAAAATGCACATTCATAACAATGGTATAGATAAAGCGTCATTACATTACAGTACTGGTAATTGTTTAAAATCACAGATACATATTCAATAGAGTACTCTAAAAGAATCCAGATTAATGGCAACATAAGAATCAGACATACAAATGCCTCTATTTTATTATGTACATCTAACATTATGTACCAACATCAGTCTACTGTGCCATTGATTTATCAGTACACAACAAAGTGATGTGAGAATGTACCATATATGATCATCTAAACATCAATGCCATTTTAGTTTGAAAATTTGTCTTCTTTAATAGGCAGTGGACATTTACAGGCAGTTGTATTTACATATTACATAAGAATTTCAATGGTTCAGAGTTTGATCAGGACCAAAATTTGGAGTGGGCCTTTTATCTTAAAGATAATCTCCACATTTAATATTTATCACACCTATAAATATACCATGCCCTCGTGCTAACTAAAACACAAGGTCATGTGATCTTGCATGATTGAATGATTTTCGCCAAAGGTACAGTGGGTTTCCAATGGCAGACATCACATTTAACATTGATAAAATAGGAGGCTCTTACGTGCTCCGTGCGAGTTACGTCTGACGAAAATCATTCGGTTGACATTTGTTGCGTTCACTTGTTTTGATCGGGCTATACCGACCTCTTATTGCGTAGTATTTAAATTGCTCTAAATATTTTAATATGCTGTTTGAATGAATGAAACTTTCAAAATACACAGAACATATAATGTTGCTTCTTTACAAGCATATATTTGTTTGGCCACTGAGCATAACCTTTAATGAGCATTGTCCTTAAGACATGCTAATGTACCCATTAAAGTCCACCTTCAAATTAATACTATTTCAAGAGAGCAAACATGTAGGTGCACGTTTCAGGCTGCCTTGAGTGCGAGTGTGACAAGGGCGGCTCCTTCAGTGAAGTGTGCAACAAGGACACGGGCCAGTGTCTGTGTCGGCCAAACGTCGGGGGCAGAAAGTGTGACCAGTACGTAACCAGCCACTCACAGCATGCTCAGTTACAGTATCTAGATTACAGTATTGCTGAATTAGGAGTGGAAAGGAAATTTGATTTGTCAACAAAGAAAAAAACAATATCATTGAGCAGTGCACACCCATCCCGTATATTTTTATGTAGCACAGCTAATAATGAACAAACAGTAGTGTTTGAGGTGTCAAAATAAAGCTACTTAGTTATATTTTCGTGAGATAAACACAATTTTCACGTTTCAATAAAATGTCATGATCTTGGACGCATTTTGTCAATTGGCTGTAGTTCATAAAATACACAGCTAGTCCATACATTGTAATTTAAAACATGGTTTGCAATATGTTTGTTTACAAGAAATCTTACTAGAAATTTTCTTTTCACACTTGGACACCAGGAAAACAATCGTTTTCATGGTAGTAATATTATTTAGTACAAATACTTTTTTGGATGCTATTTTTTTAAAGTAAAAACATACTGGATAGCTGATACAAACAGGAAGGGTGTGCAAAAGTTGTCAAATAAAATTATAGTGGTCATATATTAAAGTAAAATATGAAGCAGCTGATGAAAATTAAGATACTGAATATTTCTTAAGGATATATTTGATAACTAAAGCTTTATGAGCCATTGCATTCATAATCATTTGGCACAAATATGAAACTGTGTTTTAAGCACTGTACCATCAGGCCATAAAACCAATGCTGCGTCTGTTTCAGGCCGCTGGATAACTTCTTCTTCCCGGACGCGCACCACCTGTCGGCAGAGTTTGAGAAGCTCACCCAGTGGGCGTACTGGGCGCACGGGTCGTCGCCGGCTTCAAGGGCTTCGGCTACGCACTGGCCAACGTCAACGTACGCACCCGTCACTCAGTCACCAATAACCAGGGACTTTTGGTTCGGGGTTAAGGAAAGAGAATGATGATAAACGTACATGTGCCATTTGGGAACATTTTGAAATTTTTGTGTGCTCTCAAGTGCATTCTCTGAGACATTTTTAGCATTGAATTTTCATATAATACTGTCAGGAATTTTGAACAGAAATTCCCTTTAAAGAAATCTTTTTGAGTGGGGGAAGAGGGGTTGAACACTCATAATACCTGGTTTTGATGGTAAATGATAATACAGGTGAAGAAGTAACATTAAATGAGGTTTGGTGTATAATAGGATACAGTATTGATGATACTGATGAGCTGTTAAAAATAGGGTTCTAAATCACTAGAAATTGTAAAACTAATGTCCATCCTTGGCTGCTGCGGTGACGGTAGATCACCGCCTGAGATGCACTGCACACCCACTTAGTGCATTTTGATATTTAAACCATCGTAGCACAGCTATTAATGAACCCATGATGTGTCAAAACAAAGCTACTTACTTTACTTTTTGTAAGATAAACACAATTTTTATGATTCATTAAAATTACAAGATATATGGTGCAATTTATTATGGCATAACGTACGCA
This sequence comes from Streblospio benedicti, assembly GCA_019095985.1. Lineage (NCBI taxonomy): Eukaryota > Metazoa > Annelida > Polychaeta > Spionida > Spionidae > Streblospio > Streblospio benedicti. Next base: position 25,544,031 of record CM032659.1, read on the forward strand.
CACCCATCCAGTAGGCAGCGATGATATGTGATTTGAACATGTTAACTTACCTTAGATCTAATACTAGAAATTTTCTTTTTACACTTTGGCACCAGTGTTCATGGTAGTAATATCATGATTATGCTATTCATTTGAAGTCTAACTATTTTATTTAAATAACACACAAAGTGGGTGTGTACACGAGCCCCCTGTAACCAGATCTCTGATATTGGCGGGCGTGTGTTTGTTTTAGACGACGGCGCAGGCGACTCTGACGATCCCGACGCGCGTCACGTTCTCTGAGTCGTACTTCCTGCTGCTGCGCCCACCGAAACACCGCCCCGTCACCGGCACGCTCCTGCTCCAGATATTCTGTGAGTGGTGCTTGCCGCCTTTTTCAAATATAGACAAAATAGCTCACAGTAAACAGAATTTTATTTTATGTAGGTGATTTTTTAACATACGCAATTACTTTAGGTTATGTTGTGGCTACAATCTACAACCAAATAATTAATCTTAGTAATTTACTGTAGGTTAGTTTATTGTTATCACATGTTGTTTTGTGACTTTGTCAACACATGAAAAGTGGGATGGTGTACATGTAATGCTTGTTTTGGCTGTTTTGAGGACTTGTTTTTTCTGTACAACCAGGTTAACTTTTGCATTGACATGTGTGCAGGAAAGGTGAAAAATAAAGTATCCTTGAAACACAGATGCCCATCATTAAATCACATCAGTGTTTGTATCTACTTAAAAGAACATCTGACAACTTATTATTATGAATGCTTACATGACTAGAATTAGTTTGAAATAGTGTTTGTTCTCTACTATTTTTGTTCACATTTCGTGCATGTGAAAAAAGGGGGACGGTAATACAAATTACTTTGATTCCGCGTGATAAAAATTGGTCTGCTCAGTTCTTATGTGGGCCTCTTCCCACTGATGTTTTTGCTGCATTCCGATGCAAACTTCCAATGTAAAAAATACATTTGCATTCTCGATAATGCTTTGAAAGTCCTTTTTTTAACATTGCACAAGGATTAAAGCTCAAAATACAAAATTAAGAAAGCTGTTCAGTCTCAAGCAAAGCTTAAATGTAGTTAATCTTTTTTGTAAGACAGAACTGCAATGTAAATCCCCCAAAACATGACATTGGTGCTAAATAGAAGCGACATTGCTCTATCAGCTCTGCAAAAGACGGGGTCGATCAACCTGCCTGCGTGTGCTGCGTCCAACATGTGGTGCTACTACCAGCTGCCCACACCGTTCACCATCCAGAAGGGCCTGGCCTACACCATCACCGTCTCACTCTCAGCTGACGCATTCATGGTAGGCACACATTCTGTATGTCTGTCAATGCTAAACGTGGAGGTAAGCAGCGGGATTTGAGTTTGGACTGACTTGTACCTATCCCGGGCCATGGTCATATTGATTATTGATCATACGAAACATGTGCCAAATAACGTTAAATGCTATTTATTTTTAGACAACACCTATGCACATGTAAGTTCTTATGGGTGAGCAGACAGTGTAGGAAATGTATGCCTGTTAATGTTTTTTCATTTGTGCAATTATTTGGCATCTCCTATCGCCATATCTCATGTGTTTCAACATGAGCTGTATGTAGCCATGATCCAGTGGCCCATGTGGTAGCACAAGTTTTCACAAAAGTGCAAACAAATGTGTGCCATTTATTTTGCCTTTGATATATGTTTCTAGTCTGGCGAATATTCCCCTGTAAAAATGGGCTTTTCAACCCATGGGTAATTAAGTAACCATGGAATATTATAATGTCCAAATAAGTAAAAGTATTGATTTTTCCTTTGACGCAAGTCCATGAATGACCTGTCCTCTCTAAAAATAGGCTTTTTAACGCATGGGTAGATATGGTAACACGGAAAATATGTTGCAATGTAAAAGAGATTCTTGTAGATGGACATCTCCATGAATGACCTGTCATACATATAAAACCCATGATGCAATGATTGGGCTCGCCCTTTTCTGCAAATTAAGTTGCCAGTTCAAAGCAAGAGAGTGGAGTTCAAATGAGCGCTCATCTTCAGAAAGCTGTTGAAAGCCTGGGTCGTGAACTCTCAAAAATTACTGGTCCACCCAAAAAGACAGGTGTCACAGATGTCCCTGCAAAAGCCATAAATGCAGCTTCCTATAACGTTTGTGTATGTTGTTTGTACAGGACCAGGTGGTGGCCTTGCCGATAGAGTTCACCAACATGACCCTGTTGATGGCCACTCTCGGCAGCCAGGTGGCAGCCACCTCATTCATGGCCAGCTGTGATGTCATCAGAAACGTCAATACGTAAGTAGAAGCTGTGATTAGCTATTGGTCATTCCATCAGCAATTGCTGCTAGTGTCATACTCAATATGATTGGTCAATACGAAGTAAATGTCCGATGTGACGTCTCAAGAAGATTACTCTTGTAAAAATGCACAATCTTTTATCATCAGACAAAACAATGCTTTAATATGAGATGTAATGTAGAAATTCTCATGAAACTTTATGCCCCCTGCACCCTCCCCCCACCTGGATCTGCCTATGGGAAACTGTCATTTGTCTTGGTAAGACTCTCGCTGACATCCCACCAGCTTCGTCAGGCTAAATGCAAAACTCCTCCCAGTGTTCAAATCTTGCCAAGATAAAAAGACAACTTCCAAAAGGCACCGATCTGCTCCCTCATGAGCCTTACTGCTGTCAGGGTGCCGGCGGTGTGTGAGGCAGCGCTGTTCTCTCTGTCGGCTCACTACTACAACGGGGCGTTACCATGCGACTGCCACCCGCTGGGCAGCAACTCGTCCATACCGTGCACCAAGTTTGGCGGCGCGTGCAGCTGTAAGCCGGGCGTGTGGACACGCACCTGTGGACAGTGCCAGCTCGAGTTCTACCAGCTCACACAGACCGGCTGCATCCGTGAGTCGCTGCCACTACTCCGTTGTTTGTGCAAATTTACAGTTAGAATTTAGATAGCTTTTAAAGATCGGTGATTGTCTGACATGACAGGGTTTGAGATATTAGTGGCAGCCCTGTAGTCTGTTGCTGCCTGAAAACTGGCTAGGCTGGTAGTTTTTGCCTGTTGGTAGCGTAATAGGCTACCTGTTGTTTTTGGCAGGTGCATTATTACATGTATTAATTTGGTATTTTTAAAGTTGTACAACATGTACATGTGCATCTAAAACATCAAGCTCAATGTGCACTGCAGATGTCACTTACGTCATCATTGACTGTCAGTGTCTAGTATTTTCCCCTCTCCAATGTGACATTGATCTCTGTGGCTCCAATGTTGGGCTACCTAATTTCGGCTCGCACGACCTGATAATCAAACTAAGTAGATCTGATGTCTACTGCCTTTAATATCAATGCTCATGTCAAACCCTACATCAATTTCCGTTCAAATTCATCATAGCTGTAGACATTGTCATTTAAGCATTCCCTTCCTCATGGTAACCGCATGTTTGTAGCGTGCAACTGTACGAGTGAGAACAAGATCTGCGAGCAGGGGAGCGGTCAGTGCGTGTGTCCCCCCAACGTGGAGGGCCGGCAGTGTGACCGGTGCCAGGCGCACAACTGGAACTGGGACGCGGCACGGGGCTGTGAGCCGTGTGCCTGCAGCACCGTGGGCTCCATCACACTGCAGGTACGCAGCTTGTGATCGATGGCATCGAAGGAAACGTAGTGAAATTTGAACATATGTATTCTCCCCAGGGAGTTGAGAAAGATATAGTGTGACAACACTCTCTACGAGAGGTCAAGTTTGTTTTTGTTTTTTTTTTTTTTTTTTTAATTATATTTTGTATCATTGTATTAGATAAATTATTTTGATGATAAATGGTATAATATAATGAATATCTAATTTTCATATATTTTTTATGAATCGTGCTTCTTCAAAGTGACCTCTCTACTAAAATGTCTCATATGTTTCCCGTCACGTGACCAGAATGAACCAGGTCGTTCCCAAGTGAAATATTGAGACAACAAGTAATGTTTGGTTGTCCTGTTTGGTTTTGTTCACTTCAATGGTGCATAAGGCAGCTTCTATACTGACAAAATATAATTTTGGACACGTTTACAGCATATTATCACTAAAATCAAAATGTCAAAGCCAGAGAATGAGAACGTTATGCTCTGATTTTATTCTAAATAGAAAGTTTGATTACTTTGCCTATCAACTTGTTTTAGAATAGTTATGCATTTAATAAATATACATCATAGGTTGCTTATCCACATGTGTAAATGATATTATTAGAATCAAAATGCTTTATTATACATTCTTTCGTAATGAAAGAGGATTCCCGGTATATTTTCGAATTTCAAGTTTTAAATTTTCCGACTGGTTTGGCAGAAATTGCACACACGCAAATCAAGATGATAGTGTGATTGTGGAACGCAAGTCATTGGCTGGTACCGGATTTTTTGAGAGAGGCTTCCTTCGGAAGCAATGGTACTAGTACAGAGGAACCACTATTTTATAAAATAATAGCCTCTCGTAGAGAGTGGTGTGTACAAAGGATGCCAATCACACTGCAGGTACACAGCCTGGGTGTAATCGATGGCGTTGAAGGAACGTAGTGAAATATATCATATGTATGCTCGCCGGGCAGTTGGAGAAAGATATAGTGTGATTAGGGGATGTCAATGACCTGGTGTAGATGTAAAGTCGCTAGAACATGACACACTGAAATCGCAACTGTAAATAACCACATTTACATTTGCATTTTTATACATTGAATATCTGTGTGAGTCAATGTGATGTTTAATAAAGTTCATCATGCTGATGATTCCTTTTTTTATGTCTACTGCAGTGAAAAAAATTGTTACTTACTGGTATGTAGGCCTCTAAATGGGGTGTGATAATACGTGCTGTATTCCTGGGTCCATTTTTCAATGCATTCCAAAAGGTTCATGGGTCATGTTTTATTATGTTGTCCATATAGAAGTAATGTGTGTGCGTCCGTGGATAAGGATTTTCAACGGGTATTAATCACTTATCAGGTTAAAATTGCTCAAAAACGCTCAAACACGCAGTGTCAGGATGAACCCATGTTCACATACGGTAGAACCTCTCTATTAAGACCACTTGTAGGACCAATGGAGAGGTGGTCATTATATGGAAGTTCCTACTATAATAATTTTTTAGGATTGGGACCAAGAAAAGTGGTCTTACTATAGAGGTGGTCTTGTTATAGAGGTGGTCTTCATTGGGGGTTCTACTGTACTGACTTGTTTGTGTGCAGTGTAACCAGACGGACGGCCACTGCAGCTGTAAGCCGGGCATCAACAGTGCCAAGTGCGACTCATGCGCTGCAGAGTTCAAGAACTTCGGCTACTTCGGCTGTGAGAACTGTGCGTGTAACACCGACGGCAGCGCTAGCTTCGTGTGCGACCCCGCATCTGGACAGTGTCCGTGTAAGGTAAGTGTCTGGCCAGTATTATATACATGTAGTCTGGGTAAATGGCACCCAAATCCATTAGAATAGTGCTGTCTGACAAAGTAAGATTTTTGGCATGCAGCTTCATTCAGAATCTACTTAGGCTAGGCTTCAAAAGATTTGACCTCATTTTACCTCTGAATTTCAAGATGGCCACTGATGAACCAAAATGCTAAAGTATTGAATTGTTGAGTGCACTGTTTTTATCATATCTTTCTAGAACAATACCGAGAGCATGAAGTGCGACAAATGTCAGCCGGGCTCGTTCTATCTGCACAGTTCGCACGAGTTTGGCTGTCTGGACTGCATCTGTATGGGCATCACCACCAACTGCCGCAGTACCAGCTTGCAGGTACACCAGCTATACGTCCAAAATTGTCACATACGAGCCCATAGTCATGTGAAAGTTCACTTTGTAATGTAAATATATTGAATATATTCAAAATAAACTACACTGAAGAGACTTCACTAATGAAACTGAACACAACAGCCCAAATCAAACGCATACTGAAACATGTTTGGTGTGCTATTAGTAATTCTTTTTCTAATTCCTGTAAAAGTCCTCTTCCTAATATGGATGTATTAAATATGTTCAAAATAAGTTATTGCTAGTAGAGATTTTTAATCACAATAGCCCCACAAAAATGAAAACCGCTTTTTTTAAACATATTTGGTATGATATTGGCAATTTCTTCTAGAATCTACATTCTTAACTACAGTGAAAATATCACCAGATCTCAATTAAAGTTATAGCGGTTTTCTCTCAACTGCCCCCCATGTTTTCAGCTGGGTGAGACGGTGGTTCCCGAGCTGACCGTTGGTCAGAACGCGACGTCCGCATGGAGCGTGGTCAGTGACGCCGGTCAGCCGCTCCCAGGCACCACCCCCACTGTGGTCAGTGTGAACGGTCAGCAGATGGCTCAGGTCAGTCTATGTAGCGGTAGCGTGGTTGTGAATGAGTGCAAGCATAGATTAAACATGGAAAAAAAACTACATCTGACATGTTAGTACATTTTATTGCCACATCACATAGTGGACATGTCAAAACCCCATGAAAATGAAATATTTTGGTGGTAAAATGGTAGCCATGCACCACTGTGCCCCCGGTTTGGATTTGTCTCTGTCTATGGTTAATTGTTGCTATTTGAGATTGGAATCAATTGAAATTCATTTGTAGCACAGGTTTTTGTTAGTATTTGGCTTTTATAATCAGCAGGGTGTCTGTGGGTGTCTTAAGTGAATTGGAGCAGAATGTTGTTTCATAGGTTTGTATATTCTTGTGGCTATTTGGAATAGTTTCACCTTTTTATTGACTTTTTAAATTTTGTACAATTTCTTCTACATTTTGTAATAATATTTTATATATTTATAAGAAAGTGTACACAATTAAAAAATTGAAAAATTCAATAGAGATTTCGAAACATTACGGCATATTAACTTGTCACTGTTTGTTTGGAAAATTAAATACATGGACCAGATTTCATTACATGTTAAATTATCAACGGTGTTCTCTCATCTACAGTTTCCATGTCGGCAGCATTGTCCTGTATATTACCACACGCTCTGTTCTCTATAATGTCTACCTCCAAAGGCTCTGCTACAGGCGCCCTGACCGCGTGCACAAGTTTGTCCCAGAACAGTCTCTGTCCATCGTCATCTTCTGTCCATTCAATGTAGGTTTTCGTTTCGAGTAAAGTCTTCAGTATTTTGGAAACCCCGTCCATGGGTAGAGGCTCGAGAAGCACCAGGAGCAGGACGTCTTTGCCATTGAAGAACAGCTTGTTATGCGCCATCATCATCTCAAAGTGGCACCAAGTGCTTTTCAGAAAGTTTGGCGATACAATCAGTATCGTGTGCCGGCTGCTTTCAATGCCCTCGATGATGGACTCTTGGATGTTCTTGCCGCCCTCAAACTCTCTCTCATGAATACAAAGCTTAATTCCGTGTTGTTCTTCAAGCTCAGGCACCAGTGTATACTGAACCCAATCACGATCCCCGTCGTTGTATGATACAAACGCATCGTAAGTGTATGTCATTTCGGTTCTATTTCTGGCCTTGGCTTTTTTCCGTCTTGCTAATAGAAATATTCGATAGCGGATCCACCAGCGTTTTTGGTAGAGACAAATGCACGTGGCACCCAAAAGAAAACTGACAGGAATGCTGATGCCAACGGACAAATATATGTAGAAGTTTTCTCCTCTGCACATGTCTTGTAGATCTGAGTGGGTGAGTGCTGACATCTGAATCCTCGTCAATTGTTTGTTTGTGCACAGGATATTGTCTTTATCTTTAATGTTGATCCTGCTATGGGCTTCAAACAGAACCCATTTGATGAAATCTTTGTTCGTACAAATGCATAGGAAATTATTATTTGATAAATAAATGTCCAACTTTAGATGTCAGGGAAGATGTTGAATTTTTTTCTTGAGCTATGTTATTGAGTGCATTCGTGACAGATGACGGAAGAGTTTCCAGCTCATTATTGCTTAGATCAAGCCATCTTAATCTAAGATTGCTAAACAGGGAAACTTCAAAATCCCTAATATGGTTGTTTGACAAATTAAGATATCTGAGTTTGTCTAAATCTTTAAATATATACTTTGGTATATTTGTGATTTTGTTAGAAGATAAATATATTCTATGCAGATCTGGCATTCCTTGAAATACGTCTGATTGATTTTCAAGTGATATGTGATTATTGGAAAGGTCAAGAAGTATGACATTCGGAAAGTTAGTCCCAAAATTTCTACTTATTTTTTCTAAACCTATTTTTGACATCCTTAATAGAAATAGTTTTCTTAGTCCTCTTATATCAGATTGTATTAATTTTGCAAAGTTGCGATAGCTAAGCTTTTCATTTTGCGAGAGGTTTATGTTCCAAATATTATTTTGTGAATTGAAACATACTTGCTTATTCGACCACAAAGAACCTATATCTACATCATCATAATTGTTCAAATCATATACACGCAAATACTTTAAGTGTCCAACTGTTGGTATCACAAAACAACCAGCACAATCTTTATCTAGCATCTCTCTCAACGGAGGAATCACTTCACATGGAATATCACGAAAATAGCCTGGCATGACATCTTTAGTCAGTTGACACGTGGTATTACTTTCTTGAATGGTCTCCTCATCTCATCACATTCTTTCTCAAAAACTTTACAAAGGTCAGTTTTCATTAATTCTATACATGATCTCAGGCTATTATAATTCTTAGTTTGGTATTCATGTACACTTTTCCTGTTTGATATTTCTACTCCATGATTTCTAGTCCACATATTATTTAGCTGTTTTTGATTATAGTGAGTTCTAGGTATTAAACTAGTAGTTCCTTTGTCATATTTCCTGAAATCACCATAACCTTGACCATCCATCGTAAACCAATACAGAGTTGGATGAATTATAACATCAATAAAGAAACTGCTTCCAAAGAAATCTATCAACATATTATTGCGAACACTTACAATTCAATATTTTTACAATAGAGATTTAAACCTGGATAAATAGTCATTAGTGCATTATAATCAAGATATAAGTGCTTGAATTTCACATTTCGTAATGGATGTAAAAGTGTGCTAAGGTTAAGTTTTGTTTGCCCAGAACTTATTGCAAATTCCAAAGTCTGAATGTTTTCAAGTAAGTGTTAAAAATTCTGAGTTGTCTTCCAATCCATAGAGTGTAGACGTAAGACTTGTGATGTTAATCTTTTTGGTGTACGATAAATCCAGCTCTTTAAGGGAAACTAGTGGCTGTAGTAACTCTGGCATGGGGTAAACGAGCTCCCAAACAACATTGATTCGAAGTGTCTTTAGTTTTTTCAATGGTTTCAAGAACACTGGTTTGATTTGGCAACAAAACTAATTTCTGATCTTTCAGGCCATCCGAGGTAATTGTTAACTCAACCAGCTCTGTAAGATGTGAAAAGTCAGCAGCACCAAATAAAATGCTATCTTCTCTAGCATAGTATGTCAAGCTTGCATTAATATTTGGAATTTTCAATACAGTCCTTGGAAATGAAATCCCCTGACAAATATAGTTAATATACACAAGTCCAAAATGTTCCATATGACAGGTACATCCATCTACTTGATACTTTTCTGGACAAATTTCATAACTTCTTGCTGTTTCTGCAACAAATTGAGTGAAGCACAAATACAAAATCCACCTCATTTTCCCAAATAGCATGTGTGCTACATGTATCGACTGACCAATAAAGTAGACTTATCACATCATATGTTCTTCAACTATAGCTTCAACCGAAGGTAGATTTTAGATAGTTGATACATGTAGAATTTAGAACGTATAATTTCATTACTTCCTCATCTTAACCCAACATCCTACTAGTTTTTTTCCATGACAAACATCCCCAATGAAAGGTCTTCAAATGATATCAGTTGATAAATGTGCTTACATTTCTTTCGTTTCCCACTTGAAAATTGTTACCAGCATTTAAATTAAATGAATTTTAAAGGGGCCTATAGAGTTACGAATGGCGAATGGTTCCCAGAAGTTTATGTGTCGTTATGCGTGTAGATCACCTGATGAAGATTTCCATGTAATAGGCCCATACATGTGTGATGGTCAAGGTTAGTTGCCTTTAGACCTAACAATTTTTTTTTCTCTTCACATCATAGACTTCATAGATATCACAAACATACATTGCAAGTTTGTTATGGTTTACTATCCCCGTTCTGAAAACCTCCATGATTAACCAGTGTTTATATTCTGAAAGTGTACATTAAAAGAAAATCATAGATATCAAAAATATATTCTTATGTTAACAATTTACCGGTCAGATAGTTTGTTATTGAAGATGAGAATAAAACCTAAAGTAACCGTGAATTAACCGAAATCGGTGTCTGAATTGCCTGAATCTCAAGGCCTGAATGCACTGAGAGTGAATCAGATATCACATACATGTAATGGTAAATTTGAGCTTATTTTAGGCTTTATTCTAAACTGCAATAGAAGGATCATTTACAGTCAAAGTGTGTTTGCCATTAAATGGTCAATATTTGTTCTCTACAAAGTCTGGGATTGCAGCGGGCAATATCATGTCCAACTCACTTGAAGAGTACAAGTAAGTACACTTTGATGTGGCTTGATGAAGGAAGCAGAATTGATATGTTGTGTTTACATTTTTATCAAGCCGTATTAATTCTGCCTCATTGACTGTCATTTCATGATTTTTAGAATATTTTTTTTCCTTTTTTCTTGTTGAATTAAAGAATATTATAACAATTATTTTAAAATACATCCAAAATAATTTTAGACAAATTTTTTTCTTTCGTTTATTTTATACTATTTTTAAAATGCACAACACTTGAAAATCATGTAAATAATTGTTTTAAAAAAATATATATATAAAACAAAACCATAACAATTTAATATATATTTGTTTGTATAGGTAATAAGGAACAAATATGATGATTTATTTTGTTTTAATTTCAAATTGATATTCAACTACAATGTCAAACCTTTTACAACAAGATGGCTGAAAAATGGTAAAAATTGAAAAAGCAGTACACATCTACTCATTGCTCATTGGAAATCTCAATTATGGTCCAGTTTCAATATAGAACAGTCTCCCAGTTAGTCCGCTCCTCCAGACTAGTAGAAATTTAGCAGGACTAGTGCTGAATTCAATTCACTCATGCTGCAAACGAGTAGCTGCTGAGCCGAAACACCTCCAGCAACTTGCCAGAATGAGTAACTTTGGGGGAGGAATAGTACCTTTTTAAAGTTATTAGTCCTACTGAAGAGGAACTTGTTAGGCCTTAACTGGGAGACTGTAGAATGTACACATGTACATCAATCTTATTACATGCATTGTAGCCACTGATCACCTTATTAAAACTACCATCAGTGTATCATAAAATTCTTCTGCACGGTTGCATGTTAAATTATCAATGGTATTCTCTCATCTAGGGTTTTAACGGTGGCGTTGTCCTGTATATTAGCGCATGCTCTGTTCTCTCTAATGTCTACATCAAAAGGCTCTGCTACAGGAGGCTGGACCACGTGTACAAGTTTGTCCCAGAACAGTCTCTTATACCATAGTATTTTGGTTTCTCATTAATATAGTAATAAACATACTCTACTGTATGTGTTTCTTCAGGTGGAGCTTCCCAATGCAGCCCCAGCTTTCTGGTTGCACCTTGACAAACTACAAGGAAATATGCTGAACGTTTATGAAAACAGCATCACGTTCGACCTGCACTGGCTGCAACTGGAGGCAGCAGGAACCAACATGCCCGTGAAAGCTGTTATTCTGGGCGCCAAAAACTCAAGGTATATTATACAACATTCTTTCTTCATTCTTTATATCCTAAGTGCCTTCTGTTAGGCAAATTGGACTGGGAGGGCACATGGTGGTTGTACATGTGCCTCCGTCCAGGGCCAGGTTAGGTAACCAAAGATGGAGACAAATTTTGGCTCTTAAAAGTTAGCAGGATTTAACTCAACATAAGTACATGTAGTAGCTTTTATGTAAAAAAGAAATCCAATAAATCTATTCAAAACATTTCTGTTTGTAATTAAACAAAATCTCTACAGCAGCGGTGAGGTATTGTGTAACTGTCCTGAAAACGGTCTAGTTAGAGAAAAGTGCTTACTACATGTAGATGCTGTAGAACCTTAATTCAGACCACCTGGCGACTGTGTCTCCCCGGGGTGTCTCAAGTGTTCTGAATGGAGAGGTGGCTTCTGTAATGAATATTCATTGTGGTCTCTTAATTAAGGTTTGGAACTAACTGCAAGAAAAGCCTCATGCTATAGAGGTTGTCTCTACATGGATTAGTTTATTTCTTTAATGCTTTTATCCCTCACAAAGGGGATCTAAGTAAGAGGATAAGTTTCATTAAGATTTAAAAGAAATGTGTTCAATACAGATAGTATGCTCATCAGAAAAAAATCCAATTTAATCTGTATTAATTTGGCAAATGTTATACAGTAGAACCTCCAATTAAGAACACCTGTCCATCGACACCACCTCTATTATAAGACCACTTTTCACAGTCTTAAACCTAAAGCTACCAAAATCAACCTCTGTATAGAGACCACTTCTCCATTGAGACCACCTAACACTGATACCAAAGATGGTCCTAATAGACAGGTTCTACTGTATTAATCTGCCAAAAATGATATACTGACTGTGCCCTGCCTGAGTCAGGTTTTACTGTATTAATATGACAAATATAATAGACTGACAGTGAAGTTTTACTGTCAGATACGAGGTGGTGCTGCCTGACGTGCCTCACAACACGACGACGCGAGTGTCGCTCACGCTGCGCCATGACCGTGCCGCTGGCACCGGGCCCTCGGGGGCGCCGCAACCCGCGGCGAGTTCCTGCTGGCGCTGACTGGCCGTTCGGCGCTGCTGCTGCCAGCCGCCATGTACTCGCTCAGGCACCGCGTCAGGTGAGAACAGCGCAGAGAAACTCGCCCTCAGCTATTGACAAGTCGTTGTACATGTACTTGATATATAAGAGAGATGGAATTGTAAGTCTCAGCAGTTTATGGCATAGTGAAACTCGCCAAGTACTTGATGTATAAGAGAGATGGAATGGTCGTAGCAGACCTTCCCTTACTCTTTTACTTTCCGTTGGCACTTATGAGTTTTAAGCAAACAAGGTGATGTCAGTCTGATTGGTCACGAGTAGAGATGTGAGAGATAGAGATGGATTCACATTGCTAATACTTTTGTAACTGAATACATGTATATGCAAATGACAATACCACATGTAAGTCGTTGTAGATAGATAGAATAAGAAGAAGTTTATTAATCACAGACCCTCACAGCTAGCAAAATTACTAAAAATTACTTTAATGATTAGAAATAACAATGTTATAGTCACATACAATGCAGTCCAATATATGTGTATCTGACCCCATGTTGTGGCAGTATTGGGAACGTGCGTGTGCGTGCGGCGGAGACTGCCGGCTTCCTGGGCCCGTCCCCGGGGTGGAGCAGTGCACATGCGGCCCCGGCTACTCCGGGCTCTCCTGCGAGGTGAGTGGGGGCAGTATCAGCTGTCTGTGTATATGCTTGTACTGCAAATTTTGACTTTGTAAATGATTTTTAAAAGTTTGATTTGACATGATTTATTTTCTTTATTTTTAAATATTAATACACCGCTGTAGTAAGAGGCCAAATAAATAAATAAATATATAGAATTATAAGATACAGATGTGAAAAAAACAATTTATGTGTTTAACAATTAAGAAGCACTAAAAAGATTAAATATTGCTTTCCCTTAGTCATTCGACTCAGTGACTGAGCCCCAGTAAGTGTATAAAGCTCATTCTCCCCATCAGGCATAGGTCCATCAACTCCAAGGTGGAGAAATTAGCCACAAGTTCAGAACAAGTGACATTTTGATATTTTGAAAAATCATGACAAACGTTCCCCATCCGGCTGACACATGTGGCGTTGCGTTATCTTCAGCACTGTGCGTTTGGGTACAAGCGGAACGAGACGAGCAGCCACGCATACCTGGGGGTGTGCGTGCCCTGCGAGTGTAACGGCCACGCCGCCTTCTGCGACCCCGACACCGGCGTCTGCCAGAACTGTCTGCACAACACCGCAGGTGACACTTGGTTACACTTTTTACATCTGGCCTTCTGTCCCCATCATAGTCAGATTCCTGGGAGGGGGTGGGGGGACTGTTTAAAGCCAAGTGTGTTCATTGTAATAAGAGTTATGCAGCAAGTGAACAATCATACAGCAATTATGAAATGTAAAATTTGTCATCTATTTGTTCAATCTATTGTGCATTTTCTAATAACGCAAATACAATCATACATCATGATCATCAGTGATATTTTATAGCACAAAAATTATCAATAAATGTTCATGTGCACTTGTAGGCCTCCTTAAACAAATGTTACTCTAATTGGGATTTAAAGATGATAAGAAGTATAGAAGTATTGCAAAAGTATTGCACTACTTTTTAAAATTGCAATACTTTATTGCAAAATATTGCAATACTTGTGTGAAGTATTGCAAAAGTATTTCAATACTTTTTTAAGTATTGCGCCCATCCTGCCGTTCATGTGTTTGTGCAGGTGACCGCTGTGAGGTGTGTGAGGCTGGTTTCTATGGCGACGCCACGCGGGGGACAGCGATCGACTGCGCGCCGTGCCCGTGCTACGCACCGCGTGTCGTCAACGCCACATGCACGCTGGTCGCAGGGCGCCCCACGTGCACACACTGTGCGGCCGGTTACACCTGGCGAATTGTGCGCCAGGTGGGCGATAATAGGGGGACGATCAAATTAGATTTGTTTTTTTTATCACGTATTTGTGTATAGATTCCTTAATGTAATGAATAGAATAAAATAAGATGAAATAAGCTGAAATAAAATAAAATACATAAAATTAAATTAATAAAATAAATGAGTAAATAAATAAAGAGATAAATAAATGAATAAGATTAAATAAATTACTTGATTGATAAGTGAATTGAATAAACAAATCAATACACACATGTATATTGAAAAATAAAATCCAATTTGTATGAGAAGTAAGATTAAACAAACAATTGGACTTATAAACTCACATTCAGAAGGTTCATATGATTTAGTGATTTCATATTTTAAAGGTACCCTTTAAAACATGTTCAGGGTAGGTGATGGTCGCAGACCCGCCTAAAAAGGTTTTTGCCTAATGTGCTCAATGTTTTTTATCTACCAATTCATATTGTACTTTTTCACTTAAAATCCCCCAGCCCTAAATGCAAAACTTACATGATCTGTCAATGTGGCACATGTACACTACACATGCATGCAGAGTTTGACATAAGTGATACCACTGTAGTCTGTGGCTACCTGAAAACTGGCTGGACAACCAGTTTTTGGCAGTTGCATCATAATATATAGATTTGCTATAAAATCTACGTAATTGTACAACTTGTACATCTAAAACATAAAGCTCAATTCATTTTCCAGATTTCATTTAAATGTATATCACCATTTACTGTCCATTTTTTTATGGAACTACCCCCTCCCCACATTAACACTGGTATCTATGCCTTCAATGTTGAGCTACCAATTTCAACCCGGGCTACCTGGATTATCAAACCAGTAGCTCTGACGTCTACTGTCTTATCAACCCCAATGTCAAACCCTGTGGACGTATTTCTCAGCTGTGAGCCGTTCCACTACGGCAACCCTGAGATCCAGTACTCCGGCACTTGCACACGCTGCACGTGCAACAACAACACGGCCACGTGCGACGCGCGTACGGGCCGGTGCGTGGGCTGTCAGTACAACACCGTGGGCGACCACTGCGAGACCTGTATTGACGGCTTCTTTGGCAATGCCTCCGTGCACCAAGGCTGCCAAGGTAGGCAGGGGAGGGCTACGCTCAAATGCTGCCGAGCTAGTTCTGAATATAGTGTGGAAATTATTAGATGGGTTTTTGAAATATTGGTATTCTTGTTATTTAAAGGACATATAAAGAGTACTCAAATGGTCTTGATCATGTTCATATTTTGGATAAATTCTGTGCACTATCTATGCGCTCAATAACCTGTTACCGCTAATTTACGTCTAGTATGTATTAAAATAACGCATGTGCTCTTCTGTTCCGCATGTGTAGCTTTCCATCATACAAATGAGATTTACTTACAGCAACTAACTGTGCTCCGGAATTAGATCATCGAATAAAAAGTGCATTCTTTGCAGCGTGTGCGTGTAACATGAGCGCGTCTCTGAGTGCGGTCTGTGACAAGGAGAGCGGCAACTGCTCGTGTCTGCCGGGCGTCGGCAGCCGCGTGTGTGACCGCTGTGTCGACAACTACTACGGTTACCACAACACCTCCATTAACGGTATATACATTATACATACCTACCACAATGTCTCTATCAACGGTATTTATACATCCCTACCACAACATCTATCAACGGTACAAACACAGCTGAGCTATACAGCAACAACTAAGTGAAACGTCTAGCGTTTTCTTACTATGCTAGTGATACATGGATGTGCTGTAATTAATGGACTTTGGTGTAAGTATTGCCATAGAGGATTTAGTTTTCTCCTGGCTCATATTGCTATAGGACTATAAACAGGATTTGAGTATTGGCAGTGGCAATGTGATGTAGCAGTATAAACTTGGAGAATTAAGTCTTTTTAACACTACATGTACTACAAAGGTACTGGTGAATCAAATTTCATTTTGTCAAAATCTTAATACTAAATGAAAGGCTTTGTTACCATTATGTTGCAGGTTGCGTTCCGTGCGGCTGTAACGAGCACGGCAGTCAGACCATGCAGTGTGCGGACACCGGCAAGTGCACGTGTAAGCCAGACGCGCAGGGCGACAAGTGCAGCACGTGTGTGCAGGAGCCGGCGCGACACCTGTGGGGACTGCCACCGCACGCGCCCTGTCAGCGTGAGTGCAACAGTCACAACATTCTCCATTTTGTTGCTCTGTATTGTTTGGAAATACAGTGTTTGTTGTTGCTCGATATGGTTCGGAAATACAGTATTTGTTGTTGCTACATGTAGTTTGGAAATACAGTATATGTTTTTGCTCCATATACTTAGGAAATAAGTATTTGTTGTTGCTCCACTGGAAATAGTGTAATCAATTCTTATCTAAAAGAAGTATATTAAATGTGTCATAGAGCCAAGTGCAGTATACAAACTCTCACCTCCAGTACACAAGTAGAATTTCTCCAAAGACCACAACCCCTAATGCACATCAACATCCAATACACATGCACCATTTTTGTCAAGCATCCAGTGCCATGCAGTATTTTTTGTACCTCCGTGGCCCCCCAAAACAACAACGCCACCATCAATAGCTGTGTGTTGTGTTCCAGCATGCGCGTGTAACGTGACGGGCGCGGTTGACCTGGTCCAGCCGTGCGAGCGCGAGTTCGGGCAGTGCAGCTGTAAGCCGGGCGTGACCGGGCGCCAGTGTGACCGCTGCAAGTACATGCACGTGGACTTCAGCAGCAGCGGCTGTGTCGGTACGTCAGCGCTCTCTTTGCTTCTCTTCTCTTATCTCTCTCTCTGCTGCACAGAATGTGTTTTTCATCCATTGATCCTTCTTACTAACAAACCTATTGCTTTTTCTTTCTCTACTCTAACCCAGTATGCGCCAAGACAAATTGCAAGATGAAAGTCGGCTCAGTAGACAAGAATTTGTACTTTGTAAAGTGTATTGTCATTGGCCCCGGAAAGCTGAAGAACTTTTACCACCAAATTGTCCTTTTTTATGAATGCTCCAATTAAATTGTGTATGTTAGAATATTTATGAAACTTTTGTCAGACGCATGCTCATTAAACTTCTACACAAGTGCAGCTTTCTCCAACAACAAACGCCTCATACATTTGAAATAACGCCAGATGCATTTATTTCACATCAGTCTTATTTTAGAATATGTACGTATTACGGACACGGAAGTTTTATTGAGAAAATTTTAAAAAACATTCTGTTATTTCATGTTGTAAACAGTAAGCATTTTTTTTTCTTGTCTCAATCATCTACGCTTTATTTGCAAGTAAATTTTGCAGAATATCCAACGTACACACAATTCTTTAGCATTGGCATACATTTAATGAGTGAACAGATGGTTTCAGTATGTATCTCCGTAAGTCAAACCGTTGTTTAGCCGACGCAGTGTTCTTTGAACACTTTTGATCTAGTTTGGAATGTTTGTTTGTATATTTGAGAAGTTAAGATGGAGGACAGTAGGAACCTGAGATCGGGAAACTCTTGTTGAGCAGTTATTAGGTGTAGAGTGGCCACTGGCCACCACCCAAGGAGAGTTGGGAAGTCAAGGAACTTTTACAAATCGAATTACTGGTGCAGTGCACAGTGAGTTTTCAGGGAATATGACTTTCACCCCCAAATTCAGGGAAATTTCAGGAAATTTTATTTTTCAGGTAAAATATCAGGGAGAATTTATGGAATTTGTATACAAAAATTATTCACTTATTATTTAAAGATTTTTTTTTTATTTAATTAATTTATTTGTAAATTGCAAGAAAGACTTAGATGAGAAAAGACTATATATATATAAAAGTTATTGAAAATGTATGATTGTGAAAGAAGTTGAGTTTTTTTCATGTTGAATTGGCTATGTTTGTTGTTTTCATTGGAAAAAAATTGTATTTTTGCCACTTTCAAATTTCTAAAGAAGAATTTTTTTCTCCTCTGGCACTCCTGAAATATAAGGAAGTTCTGTGGTGATAATTCAGAGAAAATTCAGGGATTTTGAAATGAAAAATGTAGTGCCCACCTTGAAGTAGGTGCAGTGTGGATGTTATGTTTTTTTGTCTGATGCCCAGACATGTGCGATGCAAGTGTTGACATGTTTATGTCCCTGAAGTTCAGTATCAAAGGCTGTGTTTGTATTTAGAAACGTAGATTTATGGAACTTACGGCCATTATGCTGCTATTTCTCTGTGGTGCAAACCCTGTTGTAGATGAAGCATATACATGTAAAGCTATTGACTAAAAGGTTGTCTTGTTCTTTTTTGTATATTTGAGAAGTTAAAAACCCCATTGCATGGATGTGGTCATTGATTTTGAATGCAAAAAGATGCCACCATTCATTTTCATGTTGTTTATACAAAAATGCCATGTCTAAAAGTTACTAGGAAGAGGCCAAGACGAAATGTGACTTGTAAATTCATGGAATACTTATATTTTTAATCTGAGCAATTGATTTCTATTTTGAAATGTTATTTTTGGTATATTAAATTTTTTAAAGGACTGACAGGTAACCTTTTCATATTTTACAAATGTTGAATGCTTTCATTGATTGCTTGAATACAGAATAATTGATATTGCATGTGTATGTGACGCAAATTTATTTTCAACAATAATTAATGCAAATTACTGGTAGAAATAATTATATTAATGTTTTTAAGATCTTGTCATAATTGGAAGTAGAGTAATCTCCAAAAGTATGAAAAGTATTTGAATGAAATTTTGTCAATATACATGTACATGTACCTTCAAAACCTGCTATGTGAAAGTTCTCTACAGATTGAATTTATAAAGTCCTGTTGTAAAATATCAACTTTTGCACCTTATATACTGTGTATAAAACTTGACCATTTTTAAAAGGCGAAATGTTACCTGTAAATGTCTCTTTCACCACATCTCATCCTGAACTGTTTTGTGATCTAGATTAACCAGCTGAACAGCTTAGCCTTATCAGTTGACACAAAAAATATTGAGTCTCATCCATTCCTTTTTCTATATTCTTTTACTGATGTGTCCTTTACATTTGTCATGTGCAACACATCTGTTTGTACACAAAATGTTCAAATTGGAGTACAGTAGTTTATTTCATATTAACATGATTGTTTTAATAAAAACATAAATATGTTTTGTATTGGCTTTTATTGTGAGTTAATTTAAGATATACCCTGATTTCAGTTATGACAAGAACATGAAACGTCAATTAGTTGAGCATGTTTTTGAAGACACAAGTCTAATATAGAATTTGCATGGCATTATACGTAAATAAACGCATCGTTATGCATGTGATAGTTAATTCTGTATCACATTTACATTTGTCTTGCATTTTTAATTATTGTAAATAACAGTCTTCAGAATTTGGTTGTGAATGATATGTCTGTAATGCATCTAGAATGTGAGAAAGAATCATTTGTTAATTAATTTGTATCATCATTAAGACTTTTATTCCCGGTTCGAGTACTACAAAAAAACTACAAGTAAATGATGGGGTTTGCAGCGATGTGTGTTATGGACAAATTGGGGACATATTTTGTCAAGTGTTTATTTGTCGCAGTCATGCACATGATTGAGATTCTACGGAGAAATAGAATACCTTTAGCAAACAAACAAATCTCATAACATACATGCACTTTCAACAAGTATAAATTACTCTCTAGACCCATCGCAAATGCTACGTAGAACTGATACTTGCAATAACATGGTTTTTTATGCACTGCTTACCCTACTACTCACATTTGTAAATGACTTTACATTGGGGTCATCATCACGAGACATTTTATTACCTAAAGTAACAGATCTAAAGGGGAACGTAACATCGAATACCCTCTTATGGATAATTCGAGTACCAATGAGTCTAATTTGTTTTTCCCCATCTTGCTTGTGAATTCAATTCTATTCTCTTTTCACTCTGTTCTCTATGGCAAGCAAGATTCTACCACAGTATTGAAAGGCTGAAGACAGGTTTTACAACCCTAAGCTTCCATTTAACTACTTCGGGACTTGAACTAATGACCGCATGGGTATGATACTAAAATAATACCATCATCCTAAGCAGCGGGTGTCAAAAAGTTGCCTTCTTATGCCAAAACAGTAGTATGAACTTGCTTGATACGGAGAACAGAGAGTGAGAAAGAGAAAGATCGAACCACTAACAATAGTCTCCATAACGCCGTTCCGTTCCTCCCCGCAGAGTGCGGCGACTGCCCGTCCTCCCTGGGCAATGACACGATCCAGATGCAGGACATGTGGGGGCGCTACTGGAACGCCACGCAGGACCTCGACCTGCTGCAGGTCCAGGAGGCGTTCCTACAGGTGAGGGGGCTCAGGCACACAGCAGGCGCAGTCACACCGCACAGTCTGAGCAGCAGACACAAGCATCCACTGTTGTAGGATTTTTGCATTTTGATAAGTTAAGACCGAGTCACACATGGTTTGAAAATGTTAAAATAAAAATTAAAAATTAAAAAACTGAACAATTGTGAATACCACACAACATAAAAGAACATTCGAAAACAAACTGAGACCAAACGCTGTGTACCAAATACATAGGATATATTTTTTAGAACACCAAGTCAATGTTTCAGAATTACTGCATACGAAATTGTCAATGAGAATACACATTTAAACTTTCCATTCTAAACATTAGCTAGATGTGTTGTATATACTTATCCTGTAACATAATCACTACATGAATGATGAAATTCATATATCTAAAATATGCTTGATGTGCAAAGTGTTTGTGATGCTGTAAATATACAAGAATTGAATCACATCAAACATGTAGCTATTTCTTCAATTCAATGTCAGTGTGTTTTTTGTATTATGTATATATATGATTTGCAAATACATGTACATGTAACATGCTGTGTTCTTATTTGCCAATAATGATTGTAGATTGAGGTATATTTACAAATGAGTATTTTTTTATGATAATTGTTTTACAGCTATAGGTACTTGATTAGTTGGATGACACATTCCACCATTGTACCTCTGTCACCCGCATACACACAAAAAATGCTTTGTCAAATATTTCGTCATCCAACTAATCAAATACCTTTGGTCTTATTTTAAGTATTTGCTATGGCCTACAACATGTGCTTGTTGACAATTTAAGATTTTATTTGTTCAAGTTTTCCAGTTTCTCAACTTGCAATTCTTTTTTCTAAAATTCACGTGACCTTTAATGACTACATGTAATTTAACCCAAATGTTGCTGTCAGAAAGTCATCAGTTGTTTCTTAACTGGCTCATTTATCCTATGATGATATTTTGCAGTAAAACTTTTTCTTCATCAACAGATACAATTTCCTAACATTAACAAGCTCAGAGGGTTCTGTCTGAAAATGTTAATGTCTATGTTAATGGTCTAAACTAAGATTTTGTTTAATTTCTTCTATAAAACAACAAACTGTTTTATGAAGAAAACATGTTCTACATGTAAGTTTGCCATTTCACATTTCCATTTCAAGCTTCCTATTTGAATCAAAAAAGGGTAGTAAACTATTAGCATATGTTTGAAATATAAAAAGGTTGCACAACTAAATACAGAAACAAAAAGCATCCCTTAAATTGTTGATGTTTGAAAATGTTAAAATGTTATCATCTATTTAAGAACCGTGTTAACAAGCACTTGGCTTTTAGCGTAATAAAAGTAGTTGCACCATAAAATTCATATCCTTAACCTTCTACTTTTTAAATATGTACAAAATCATGATCAAGAGTTGCGTGTGTGTGAAATCGCAAGAAGAACATGATTTCATCACTTGAGGGACTATGTTTAGACACCTATTATTCCAGAACATCTCAACAGCGATCAACACGACGTCTGCCGAACTCGGCGTTTCGTCTGACCGTCTCGGCTTCCTCAACCAGTTTGTGGCCAACCTGACGCGGGATGAGCCGCCGGTCACTGCCTCGGTCACTGCACTCATGGACAAGGTGAGACTGACCACCGGTCACTGCACTCATGGACAAGGTGAGACTGACCGCCGGTCACTGCACTCATGGACAAGGTAAGACTGATCACCGGTCACTGCCTCGGTCACTGCACTCATTTACAAGGTGAGACTGACCACCAGTTACTATACTCATGGACAAGATGAGACTGACCACTGGTCAATACACTCAAGGACAAGATGATACCACTGATCGCCGGTCACTACGTGTTAAGATACTGCATATATGTGTTTCAGATTAACAGGGTGGACACGACAAGTGAGAAACTGTTCAACGATACCACTGAGGAGATGACTCGCCTGACAGGCATGAAACAGAATGCAGACGCCGCGATAAAGGCTGCGGGGGACATCAATACAGCCTCGGTCGCTCAGCTCGCTCAGCTCACCACTTACAACAACTCAGCCAGCTCAGTAAGCTCAGCTACATAGTATTAACATGTATCGAAGAGCTGTTAACATCAACTGCGTGACCTCACATCCTACAACACTAATATTGTGGTTCATGAAGCAACAGATTCAGGAGATACAATTGCTAGATTTCAAGATACATATTCTCATTTGCTTTTGATATTGCTTGTGGTTGTAGTTTAGTTACAGTCAAGAGCATGTTTTGTGCGTCCTCATGGACCTTCACCTTGTGGTTTCCAGCTGTACGCTGCTAACAGTAACCCGGCACAGGCCAACGTGAGCGTATCGTTCGCGAGTGAGCTGGCGCTGGTCGGTGTGGAGCTGGCGGCTCAGGAGCGAGCAGCGGACGCCGCTCAGAACATGCTCGTCCTCGTCGATGCTCAGGTGCGGTGGGCATGGATGTGTACTCAATGTGTGCGGGATTGTGTATGTAATGTGTAATGTGTGTGTGTGTGTGTGTGTGTGTGTGTGTGTGTGTGTGTGCGTGCATGTATGTAATGTGTGTGTACTATATGTGATGAGTTGTGACACTGTGTGAATGACTCGTGTGAATGAATAGCATCAGCATTACTTTAGAAAGTTCAATGAGAAGATGATTAAACCCATCAAGTTTAAAATACAAATAGCATTGGTATTTGTGTATGACAAATTTTGTACACAAATTTGAAACATTTCCTGGAAGTTGAAAATGTAATCGTTCCTACCCTACAGCCCCTCACTTTGCACTAAAAAATATATTTAGTTTTGGTACTTGTGTATTGCAAGTCTGGTACAAATTGAAGTGACTTTTGTGCTTCCAGGCGAATGCGACAGAGAAGCTGAACTTTGACGCGGCCACTGTACAGTCAGGCCTCGGCAACATCACTGGCAAGGTACCAGTCTTTGCAGGATTATTTTAGGAGGTTAAGTTTCGGGGAATTCAGTTAATATCATCATGCTCCTGTTCTCAATGTTTTCTTTCTATATGTGTGAATTTCAAAGTCTTCGACAAATAAAATAACTATCAGTTTAATCAGTTAAAAGCTTGCTGCAGATCTCTTTATGGTTCAGCGATTTACAAAGGACTAAACTTCTGTGCATTAAGTTGACATAATTCTTAATATGAGGCTTGAAAGTTCAAACTTTGCTTTAAATTTTTTGAGCCAAAACTGTGAAAGTTACTGTAACCTAAAGTTTTTCTTCAGACAGCTGCTAATATATATAGAAGAAATCTTTGCAAGAAGTCAAAAGCTTTCAAGGAACTTTCAATTGTTTGGCTGAAGAACACTGTTTAACCCTTTGATTGCTATGTCAGACTTGAGCAAATAAATATTCAACACATTCAACATATGAGGTCCATAGCTGGTGGGGATTGTTTTACATTTCTGCACTAGGCCTTACTTTACATCCCTTGAGTCTAGTGCGGGTGGTGTGTTCCAGGTCAGTGGAGTAAGTCTGGTGCGAGCCCAAGTGGACGTCACGCTGCAGATCATTAACAACGACTTCGCACAGGCTCTCGTAAGTCACACATTGATTCCTTGGGTTTGGGTCATGAATAAACAACTTCCTCATCAGGGCTAAAATATCTAAAAATATAAAAACATTTTCTGATTAT
Organism: Streblospio benedicti; assembly: GCA_019095985.1. Lineage (NCBI taxonomy): Eukaryota > Metazoa > Annelida > Polychaeta > Spionida > Spionidae > Streblospio > Streblospio benedicti. Next base: position 25,568,641 of record CM032659.1, read on the forward strand.
ATGATGCAAATTATATGTCATAAATACAAATTAAAAATACACCTTATAATTGGTAAGCTGATATAAAAGTAGGCAATGTAACTTTTTTTTTTCGACCAATATCTTTTTATCAGCAGTTACAACATCAAAACACAACAGTAAGGTCATAATACAGTAGAACCTCCAATTAAGACTGCCTCTCTATTGTGACCACCTCTGTAATAGAACCATTTTGCAAGGTCCCAAACGTTCACCAAGTGACCAAAATGAACCTCCTTATAAACACCACCATTCTATTGAGACTACTTGAGCTTAGTCCCACAGGTGATCTCCATAGAGAGGTTCTACTGTAGTTGAGTATGTCCGAGCCACCTTCACACCACTGCTTCCAGGCTCAGCGGAACACGTCTGTGTCGCTGTTCGCCGACGCTCAGACCGACCTGGACATGAGCGAGGCGGTGATGTCGGACAGCCGGGGCAGCTTCAGCACGGCCAACCAACTCATCGCGGACTGCCAGGCCATCATCGACGGCACGGCCAGCCCCCTCCCCATCACATCCAACGTCTCGTTTGTCGGTCAGTCCACGCTTCTCTTTACAGTAGTTCCTCCTATTTAGACCACCTCTCTATTGAGACCACCTCTATAATAAGATTACTTCTCATGGTCCCACTTCTTCATGAAGCTACCAAAATGAACCTTTGTATTGAGACTACATTTCTATGGAGACCACCTAACACTGGTCCCAAAGGTGGTCCTACTAGAGAGGTTCTACTGTAGTTTCATGTCAACGATTTGTCCAGCATTTCATGCTCTTTACTACATGTGTCCTTTTTGATACTAGAATTTCTTATTGACCGAGTTTGGTAGCAGCCAGCCCATTACGTAATCTCTTGAGTTTATCCCATATCATTTCTCTACAAATCTTACTAAACCAGTCTTCGATATTTTTTCCATCGGGTTGTCATTGTCATACTTTAATATTAAGGATTAAAAATCAAAGAGCACCATGCCATGTAGTTGACCGGGCGCGCTGTCTGTGAGCAGGTTTTTCCGGCTGGCGCGCCGGCGCCGACTCGCTGGCCCTGATGGTGAACTCGACGAGTGCCAGTCTGGAGGCGCACGCGGCCGCCACCGCCGGCGCCGAGACCAAGGCAGCCGCACTCACCACCGGCGCCGCAGACCTCGACAGGTGGGTGGCGTCGCACCACGGGGGAGGGGGGGGGCGGGGAGTTTGCAGAGATGCCAACCAATACAAGTTCAGTAGTATTAGTACTATTTGGAAGCCGAAAAAGTGGAACACTATCATTCAAACAAATTAATACTGTTAAATTAATGCAACAAACTTTTGAATTCGGACATTTTAATTCTGTTTGTGGATGTTCAAAATGCAAATCACTCTCTCCCTTACCCAATTAAGTGAAAGTATGTGTAGACTCATCCTGAATTTATCCACAAAAGCCTTGTGCAAAGCAAGTGTTTAAAAAGTAGTAATATGTTCAAATGAACTGTTTGTGATAGCTCAATACAATGGTGCTTCAAAAAGTCCTATCGAGCTATCGACATTGATGAAAATACTATTTGGGGCAATGCAAGTACACTGTAGCAGATTAGAGTTCAGAATGGCATCTCTGATGGTGGGAGTGAATGGTGTCTGAGTTGGTTTATTGGGTATGAATTTGCATTTGCTCAAGCTGACAGCATTACTGTACAGACTGGAACACTTGCTTCATATTAGTGTTTATGTAAAAGCTACTGTAGTGTTATAGAAAAGTTTTTAAAAAGAGTAGTAAACATGCATTTGATAATTTCCATGAATTTTTACTTCAGTTTGGCATGGAGTTGACCTTTTTTGGTCTACTGTATAATTCTCCACATACACGTATGCACATTGTACAAAATGATAGCATGCTCTGGATGTTTTAGTTTATATTTGTATTTGTAGATCTATCTGTATGAAAGTGTTATTACCATTTCATTTCATTTTTTGTCTTTCATTTTCATAAAATTGTTACATGTAGAAGGTACGTATCGTGTGTACACATATTTAATTGAATATTTTTCTTATTTTGTATAAGCAAATGATAACGTTGATACGGTGTTATGAAACATCACAACCAAATTTAGCTTAAATCTAGCTACATTATTTGCTACACTTGAGGCACAACAAGTTTAGTTGTTTGGTTCATAAGTATTGAAGTAGGATTTATTATTATTATTATTATTATTATTGATGCAAATGGTACTTTTCTCTTTGAGTTTCATTGATTCAAGTAAAATATTTAAGACATTAATGCACTGATAGACATCTGATAGTTGTGTGCACTCAATAGGGGTATGTAGAGTACAGTCTTCAGCACTAAAGTTTCTTGATTCTTCAAAGCATTTTACCCTACATGTATTTTAAAGGTGAATTGGTGAGAATTATATATTTAAAAAGCAATTAATAATCACTAATGTTAATAAATGTCTTTGATGGTACCTATTACTTGAGCACTACCAATAACTTTTGCACTCATTTTGCTTACAGTTGGACTCATTTGATTCAAACTTGAAAGCTGTGATTGAAATATTGAGTTATACGGAATTTAGAGAATTATCATACAATGTAGTTAGTGATGTAAATTAATATGAAGGGAAGGCTTCTTTCCTCCTTGATTTAAGCCTAGGGTACATCAGGCAGTGCTGCCTTTTACTATCTTGTTACCGACAAAAACTCAATGAGACTGTGTGGATCAGTTCATGTCCATTGTGGCGAAAGTACTATTTCTGAGCAGTACAGAGACAGCAGATGGAGTGTGACATGCCAAACTTTGTCTATCTTCGATTAAACCATTGGCTGATTGTGGGCAGGCAGTACTGTACAGAGCCAGTATGGAGCAGCCACCTCAAGCCTAACGTCATTTCACGCCGTAGTCACACAGATGCGTAAAACACTGTGCTATCTAAATGTCCACATGGCCAGTTGTGCCTTAGGCTTTGGAATAATTGGTAGTTATCCATGAAATCAAGTACATGTATTCAAAGTTTGAGATACTCTGCGTGCTCTGACGACAGTGAGTTTGCGCGCGTGCGTCCGCTGGGGCAGGCGGCCGTCGACGCTATCAGCAAGTACGAGGAGGTGGTGGTCAAGCTGACCGAGGCCAGTGCTCAGTCTACGGAGGCCGAGGCGACCGTGCAGAGGGTGCAGGCTCAGCTCAGCACCGTGTCAGCAGCCGCCCTCAGTGCACAGGTCAGTGGTTAGCTACGGGTCAGTCATTGGTCACTCAATTGTCAGTCAGTGGTCACAGGCTGCTTCGTGAATGTGAACTTTTGTAATTCATGTGGTCCATGACATTTTAATTTGTACTGTACATCATGTAATTTTTAAAAATTCCAATGTAGATAGGTATTATTACATCTTATATGGCAGAGGGTTAAAGTATTAAGTTGAAAGATGATCATTCCAAAACATGCTGCTTGTTGTTTTAATGCAGTTTACATGATGTGATAACCTCTGTCATCTCAGGCAAATGCAGCAAAAACAGCAGCTGACGCGCTGATCACCGAGGCTGATGACTACCGCCAAGTCCCCACAAGTACGTCGATGATTTTAGTTTGTCAAAAGTCCATCAATCAATCAAATCCTAAATTTATTTGGACAAGCCCTAATTATGCCGCAATTTGAGGATGTGGCTTGGCTGCCCATGTAGCATGTACATAGAAATACGTTAGCTCAATTGCAAATGCTATATTACATCTGTGATCCAAATTTGGAGGATCAAATAGAAGCAAGTACTCACGACATCATGATGAATATTTCACATACTTGATGCTTGACATTGGTCAGTAAGTTTGTGATGTTGAAAAAATGTTAAACTTGAAGCATTAAATAGAATGAATGATGTTTAGGTTATAATTGATGCTTGCCGTTAATCTGTAAGTTTGTGGTCTTGCGAGGAGTGTTAATGTGCGACAGCTGCCTTGTAAACTCAAATCTACCTGTTCCATATTGCTCTAAGTTGTTGAAAAGTATAACTGTAGCTGGTGTTTTCCCCGTACACATGTATATGATTGTATTTTATTTTTTGTTTATATTTCGCATAGAGGTTTAGGCATTTATCATATTTATTTACATTTAAAGGTGTGATTTATACATATCTTTAGGCATTTTAGAATGTTAATGTGGGGTTTTAACTTATGCTTTCATCCTCTATACTGTATGTACTATTACATTGATTTTTTCTATGTTAAATTTATATATTATATTTCATTTGTCCAAGTGCCTTAAAATGCCTAGAAGTTGTTGAAAAGAGGGTTTTCCGGTACACATGGGGGGGGCACTTTCCTGTGATATCAGATGAGGATGCTCCCCAAAAAAATATTTTGATACACCACCATCAGCTAACGATACACAATTTTTATCAAAAAAAAATCTATTTCATAGCTGCATATGACAAAAATTAGGTATTTCATAGCTGCCATTAGAACTACACTCCCCTTATATACTAGCTAGCAGTTGGAATGTGAGAAAAAAGTACATGAAATGGCAATTGAAAAACCTGGGATGGGAAGAGAGGTACTTTATAGCTGCGATTCCAACCATAGAGTTTTCATAGCTTCTGGGCATCACAAAATGCCATTTCATAGCGGCTGGACAGTGGAAAGTAGACAACAAGGCTGCTAGCGAGGGTGAAAAAGATGGGTCATTCGGGTGGAGCATACCCATCAACCAATATATGGAAGTGCAACCCCCCCCCATCCCCAGGACCTAGAATAAGGTGCTCAATAAGTTATCTTGCGTTGTAGCGCTGGAGCCCCTGCTGAACGTAGCGAGCGGGTCGCTGGCGGCGTCCGAGGGTCAGTGGGCGCTGCTGCAGCCCTCGTTTGACGCGTTCGACGCGGCTGTCACATCCCTCAACAACGTCACCACAGACGGGGCACTCTTCACCACGATAGAGGTCCGTATCAGAGTACTCAAGGCGCCGCGGGAGATAACGTATTCGTTCTTATAAGCGCATCTGTCCTATTAAGCGCGCATGCCACCCTCCCCTGTTTACACAGATGAAATTAAACAAATCTTGCTTTTTTTTGCAAAGATGTCACTTACGTGGTGCCATGTTGTAAGACTAACATGGCAGTTTTATTCGTATAACCACGTAGCCATGCCAGGCACACTGTGAAACAATGTTCGTGGTTCATACAAGTTGACATTTATCATTCAAGCGACCGAATAAAAGAGAAAATGCATGAACCGCGAAAATTTTTCGGAGTGCGCTTATTAGACATCTCTTGTGTTTTTGTTTTTGGTTAAAATTTGTTTTTGTTTTTTTGTAAGTGCACTGTGCGTTTTTTAGAACAAATATGATATTTGTAGAGAAATCTACATGTATAATAGCAAGGAGGAGCCCTATTAAGTGCCCATGCTCCTCCTTGCACCTGATACATGGATTTCTCTATAGAAAGCTCCCGTGGGCATGGTTAATTGGACAGACATAATGCTCAAAAAACTATGTTGATAACTATAGTTGTATGGATCCTTTCTATTCCTGTGGTTTCTGATGTCTGATGGTCATTTGGTAATTACAGGAAAATGTCTCATACTTGTACCATGAATCTATTGAAATATACATGTACATGTTGTATCTGCCGTATAGAGATTCATGCATAGAGCTTGGTTTCATTTTATTTTATTTAATAAGAATTTATTCTCTGATGATTACATACATATTAATATACAGGATGCTCTCATCTAAACAGATATATAATTTGTTTTTAGATAGCAAGATTACATGTTAACTTCAAACATTTTTCATATTTCATTAACTAACTAAATCTGTTTGTCTCACTTATGAATGTTTGGACAATTTTAAATATGTTGTTATCTGACTTGGGATCACCTGTACCTTGTAATAATAATTTTTCCAAATTTTTCAAAATTTAATAAAGAGCTGGGTTTGTGTACTTTCAGCTGTCATGCAATAATTAATCTCATTATAGATTCAAGTTTGCAGCTGTGTGAGATATCAGTCCATACCGTACTGCAATGTTGATGATAATAAAATATTTGCATTTTCTGCTGGTAGAATATACATACACAATAACAAACAATTGGATTTCCCAATATTTCTTTTCAGTCTTTATTATCTATTATGAAATGATTACTTAAATTTTCACAGTATTTCATATTTTTGCGAACATCCTTTATTTCAAGTCAAACTCAGGTGTTTTCTTCAGTTTGATCAAGAGCTTAGTGGAATGTACTTTTCAAGACACATCACAATCCACACGAGCAATAATCCTGAATATCCACCCAAAGCGAAAACCACGCCGATCCCAACTTCCATTCTTAGATCAACGACTGGTATCAAGTTTGAGGATATTATTGAGCTGATGCATGCAACTGATGCTCCAAATTTCACAAGAGTGAACAGTGAAATGAATTCAACAAGAGTCGTAAAAACATTATGTAGCTTTGAGCCCACGCCAATACCTCTTACAATGCCAAATAAACTGATGGCAGATATGATAAAACCTGGTGACACAACAAGCAGTGATACCAGTGGCGAAAGATCTATCTCTAAAAGTACTTCAGAATCATCCTGTGTCATGTTAAACTGTGGATCGCCAAGAATACTGGTGATATTGGCCAGCGTATCACTAAAGGGGGCACTCAAAATTGTTCCTAACAATCCACTAAACAGGTCTGAAATAACATCACAGATGGTCAGATCTTCTTCCAGCTCTCCTCGAATGAATTGCATCTCTGTAATTTTGTTGGACGTCTCAGCTAATTGATATGCCCAAGGTGCTTTAGTGTTAGAGTATAGAGAAAACCAAGGGAGCTGACTGGATAATGAAAGAAATGACAAGGATACTAAAGAGATAATAAGTGGAAACACCCATCCTGCTCTTTTTCTTTCAAGGCCTAAGCTTTCTTGCAAATTTTCTTCAATCTGTGTTGTTGGTGCAATTGTTTTATCATTCGATTTTGTACATGATATTACATGACAGCTATTGCAGAAAATTGATTTCAGACTTCTACTAAATCTGTGACTGTGCTGTGATTTCAGAACGTTATTTCTGCCATTTAAGTGAGCATCTGCCTCTTGATGGCTTGAACATGTACACCATAAATGAAGCATAAAGAATATGATAGTACTAGCTGCAAAAATCAGCGCATTCTGTATGCAAGTCAGGCCAATTTCGTTGTGTATGTCTGCTTGCAGCATTGGTACAGAGTTGATTGTTGAAAGCACGTGGGAAGGTATTATTGATAGCAAAGAAAGTGCAAGCAATATAAATACCAAAAGAGACACTGACGCTGTTGACATGATTAACTTGTTGGAGGAATCAAACTGTCTTGGCCAAAATGTGAGAAATATTGCTATCAACCCTGTCAAAAGCACGGGGCTGAAGTATATTATCATATTAATGTATTTTAGTGATGGCTGAAACAGTAATAATGTCTCCGCTTTTGCTATCAATTGCAATACGTTTCTGAGCGACGCTCCAGTTCCTTTTGCCACATTCCCAAACGACTTTGACTGTGATGCCATGCGGTTGTAACGACTGTACGTTCGCAGAGCTTCGTTGGCTGCTATGGATGCCTCGGGACCTAAAGCATAGGCACCAATCAGTGCAGTGATCAACACACCACATGCCCCATGATGAACCACGCTCTTGTCAAAAACCAGGTCAAGTTCCTCCACTACCATCCTGATGACTTCCTCCGTCTGGTTGGCTGCAGCTTTGAGCTCCAACAAAATACCCTCTGGCTGAACGTGAAGTGAAAACCAAGGCCACTGGAGGCTGCACAGTCCTAGAACTAGACTAATGAGAGCACTAGAACTGGCTAGTTTCATCAGCCAGGAGATGGGTCTAATTTTGTGCATGAATGAGCACATGAGTCTGGTGAATACTGGAACCACAAATAGCCCCGGGCCTAGAACGTGTACTGAAATGTATCCCCATCTGTGTACTGTATTTATGTGAGTGTGTGTTAGCACGCTGGCTAGAGAATAGACTGCAATAGGCTCCATTGAAAGTGGCAAGTGGTACTGGGTTTTGCATGAGAGTTCTAAAACACAGACCACTGAGTACCACAGTGTAAGATATATGTTTAAGCTGTACATGAGCAGTTCTCTCCAAAGCATGCAGCTTTCCTCCTGGCCATTCACTAAACTGATGAGGATGAAGAGGTTTAGTCCAACACAGAACAAAAGGCCAACAATTTCTGCGACCTTTTTCATTGTCTCTTGTGGTGTTCTAGCTGTTCTCATTTCTATTTCTTGTCTGCATTTTTGCGAAACACAAATAGAGCCAAGTTGAAGAGCAACTTCTGTCAAAGCCACGCATCCCAACAACAGCGGTGTGTTCAAGTAAATCGTGTGGATCACATTTTCCCTATGTGGAAACACTGTGTATAGTGAACAAGAAAGTGACGAAGATGTAGTAGTCACTATGGAACCATAGGTTATCCAGTAAGCTGCCGATTTGCGATCTTTTGCACTGTTGGTTTTCTTTGTGAATCCATTGGTTGTGTGTATGGTTTGGAACACTATTGTGAGGGTCATCATTGTTTCCAGGAACAGCCAAATGATGTTCCAAATCTGAGTCACAATCTTCACACCATCTTCTAAATTCCAAACAAAGTGGGATTTCTGCAAAGTTAGCAGAACCCGTACACTGGTATGAAAAACTAACAAAACACATATTACTGCTCGCAGAATACCTCTCAGTACAGTCACTGATAACGCGGCAACTTTCCTACAAGACTCCATTTTAAGAATCCAGATTCCGATCTAGTTGTATTCTCTGTTGTTCTGCTTATAATAAAGTTACAAGGAGCCTATTGTTCAAATGTTTTAAATGAGCGCAACCCACAAGACAGCGAATGTATCCACCAAATTGACCCCTTCACTTTGACATCCTAAATTGAACAATACTAAAACAATTTTATGAGTGATTAGATCTGTTCCTCAAAATATGACAATTACACAGAACGTTGGACAGTTTTTGTGGCTAAACTAATAGATGTCCCTTTACAGATCAACTCGCCACATTAGATATAATCTGCAGTTAACTAGCCAGCTCAACCATTATAATCATTTTGCTATGTTGTTCTGTGTTACTGTACTTATGTGATGATGATGTGACATCTATATTTGTACATGTATATATATATTATATAAAAATTAAAATGCAATGTACCCTGTGTTTGTTACACTAACTCACTTAAAAGCACTTACTCATATTATTTTGTATTTAATGTATATATAATGTGGATTTATATATGGATTTTTCAAAATCTGAAATAAATTACTTATGACTTATGACTCACCCACTCACTCCACCAACCATGTGCATCCTCTGTATGTCATGGTTCTCTATCAGTTAGGCTAGAGCCCTCATGCCGGAAGCTTCTGTGGCCCTCTGTTTTACAGGTGCAGTTTGATACGAATTCTATGGACAACGATTACAGATAAAATGTGTGCATGATTAAAACATTATTGCTTGGGAGTTTTAACTTGTAGGCACAAAAGTTTGGTGTCATAGAACATACCGGTAGATACATATAAAGTCCATACTATTTGATGAACATGCGCTTTTATTTTTAGATCAATTGTCTCAGAATATTATATGCCTACATGTACATTACGCCTTATTTATATTATTTGAGCTGAAATGTTTCACATTGACTTTTTCACTCTCATCTTTCAATAGCTAGCAAATGTAGCATCCAAGAATGGGCTAAACACTGCTTTGGACGTCATTGCCCGAGATGCTGCAATACAGGCGTCTACTGGCGTCCAGAACACAACAATCACCACGATACAGAGCACTGTAAAAAACAACACCGACACAAAAGCGGCAATCGCGGCAGACCGTGAGTACATTATGTTGCAAAACAACTTTGATACGTTCAATGAAAATTAGTCAATTTTACATAGTAGAACACAAGAATTAGTCATTTTGATTGTAAAAAAAGTGAATGCGCTGTTTTTCATTATGCAGATTTATATATCCAGGTTGGAATAATAAAAAAACGAGTTTAAAAACTCTTTTTTACTGGGTAATTCATTTGAAAAACAATCAGGCTTTCACCCACAATACAACTATGGGCTTGTTCAGCCCTCCTTAGCCCTCTGTAAACAGAGATGGTGGTCGGTTTAACCTACCTACCGAGAGTGTAGGACAATGTGCTGAACCCCGAGAGGGGAAGTACCAGCTGAAAGATCATACAGAAGATTTCTTGTGATGACATCTGATGACATCGCATCCAGAAGAATCCCACAGCTGAGCATGAAAGCTCAATCGGTTTTGAAGATATTATCCAAAGGAAAAGAAGGTTAAACTTGTGTGTTTCTGAGTTTGATTCCCAGTCGGATATGGTGGTTGGAGCAACCTTATCCCAAAAACAGTTTCACAATGCTCTGTGGTACCTACACGTTAAATAGGGACAGATGGGGGGGGGGAATGCCAATGTTGATTGATAAACAGGTCACCACTACAATTGCGATGACCCAAGGAGGTGAGAAATATATAGTGTGACAAGGATGCCAATGACCTGGTGTAAATATAAAGTCATCTGATCGTGCATGGCAGGGAAGAAGACCATAAAATAAATAAAAAATGTTGATTGATAAGCAAGTCTGCACTACGCAATGAGTGAGCTGTATGCTCCCCGGGGAGTTTTGACAAAAATACATTGTGACAAAGATACTGCCATATGCAAATTATATGCAAGTTGTTTTATTTTGGACATTACAGATGGTCTCAAAATAAGTCTCCACAAAAATACAGAATCTGACAAAAACCAATTAAAAGGATACTGCCAATGACCTGGTGTAAAGATAAAGTCATCTGATACTGCATAGCGGAGAAGAAGACCATTAAGCAGACATTCAATAAAACCTCCAATTAAGACCACCTCTCTATGGAGAGCACCTCAATAATAAGACCATATTTCACGGTCCCAAAAACCTTCATAAAGCTACCAAAAATGAACCTCTGTATAGAGACCACCTCTGTATTGAGACCACCCAACACTGCTTCCAAAGGTCGTCCTAATAGAGAGGTTCTACTGCATTCATTTACCATTGTCATCGTCCCCTCCAGTGGCGTCGCTGGGTTCGCGGACGGCCACCAACGCAGCGCTCCTCGACAGCCTCACTGCCGGCTTCGCCAGCGTCAACGGGACGCGCGTCTCACTCGACGAGAAGATCCTCGACCTGGAGGCGCGGCTCCGGCAGGCCGAGGCACTGCTCCAGAATCTGGAGCAGCCCGTCAACTTCCAGGTACAGTAGAACTTTCTATCACGACCACCTCTCTATTGAGAGCACCTCTAGAAAAAGACCACTTTCACGCTCCCAAAGCTTTATAAAGCTGCCAAAATGAACCTCTGTGTAGGGATCACCAGTAGCACTGTGGACGCTCTTGAGTCAACTGCAAATGTCTGCAAGCCAGGTTGAAATTACAGTCCACAAAAGGAATAATCTTTGATAGTTTTAGACTTGATCCACATTTCATTACACTACAGATAGCGTATGATTCATAGTAAGCATGGAGAATGGTAAATTGTATTGGAGGATACCAATCACCTGGTGTAAATGCGACATATGCGACACAAATCTGACTTCTTACTGGAAACAAAGCTCATAAACTCATAAGCCAGAGATCATTCGTTCACTTTCAGACCGTGCAGCATGAGAATGAATAAAGATCTCCGAAATGATCAGTACTGTGCAATGTGTATTTGAATTGTACATTTGTGATACTATAAAGTTTAGTTGGCTGTGTTGTTGACATTGATAACAAGGAAAGGGCTGTTTATGGTACGTTTGCCCTGTTTCCTTGCAGCATGACACATACGCTGAGCTGTCCAACCCTAAAGCTGGGATCTCGGGCATGGAGTACAATGAGATCCAGTTTGACTTCAAGTACAATGGTCTCCCCCAAGGCGTGCTCTTTTTCACAGAAAATACAGGTAACAGGAAGAGTTCACTTACCGTTCATCATTGCAGTTCTTATTTTGTAAGGACGTCATAAGGAAACTTTTTCAACGTATATAATTGTTTTGGGAATCCAAATTTTGAAACAAATTTGTAGATCATAAATGTCTCAATAACAAATCAACTTCTATCATGGTGAGATACTAAAGTGGCAAAATTGATGACATGATATCCCATCGGGTTGACAGTTGACAGGTAATATTGAAATGATGACATGATTATTGTTCTATCTAGGAACGAAAGAGAAGCTTCTGATCCAGATAGTGGCGTCTCGCGTGGTGTTTGAGTACAGCAATGTGGATCTGACCGTGCGAGTCCAGAGCAAGGTGGATCTGTGTCCCAACTGCTGGTTCACCCTCATTGCTACCAGGTGACTGCTAGTTCATGCAATGGTTCTATTCTCTCTCAACTGAGTGGTTTGACAACAACTCTCTTATAATACTCGATGTATGCATTTTATACGGAAAAGTTGGCTAAATCCATATTTATGAATCAGAATGCAGATGATATGCAAAATAATCTTATGACTAACAATGTGTTACATACGAGTACTATTAAGTCAATGAATTTATGCACCGCAATTACGTCATATGAGGTGAAATATGTTGTAGCTCTCCAAAATGTTTTGTTTTCTGACAATATACATGTATATTACTACCATGCAGGTTGAACTTTAAGTATCAAAATGTCCCCTGAATTCATTTAGCAAATTGCAACTATGAATACCTATAGCCTTGATGTAGCTTGTGTGCGCATGTTTCTAAAAAATGCTTTCATCTAGCATAATTATTACAACATATGTATGCATGGTTGCAGTTATATGATTGACGTTAAGCTATAGATGTAGCGTGTGTGTTGCAGATACACGATTGACATCAAGCTGACGGTGATGCTGGTGGAGACTGGGGGTGTAGCCGTCGACTCGGCCCGCATGGACTCCACCGTCAACGGGAAGCTGGCCCTCAACTCACCCATATACGTGGGCGGATTGCCGCCAGGATTTGTCGTAAGCAACACCCGATTGAGATATTCGCACGTACGCATTTTATGGATGCTGGTTTGAACAAGCGAAAAACAAAATGATCGATATCGATGTTGCGTAATTGCAAAATCTGTGATTTTGTTTAATAAAATGTTTCAAAAATTTCTATAAGAGAATTTTCTCCGTACACTCAAAATCCATCTAACAATGACCTACAGTTAAAAAAAAGTACACATTCTTTTGCAGACGAGCAAGATCGCCAACGAGACTGCGTTTACGGGCTGCGTCTACAACGTGCTGTTCCATCGCGACCAGCTGGCGCTGTGGCGCACTCTGCTGCACCACAACGCCACGTCGCAGTGCTGCCGGCGCCCAGGGTCGCGACCCCAGCCGCCCACCATCAGCCCCGCCATCAGCCTCGACGGCTTCGGCTTCCTGCAGCTCAGCCCCGGTCAGTGCCTCGCTGACCACAGCTACAGTAGAACCTTCAATTGAGACCACCTCTCTATTGAGACCACCTCTCTATTGAGACCACCTCTATGTATCTGATAGTCCCAAACCTTCACAAAACCACCATAATAAACCTCTGTATAGAGTAAATGTAGTAATTGCTGTGCCGCATCCATTGATTATAAACAAATTTAATAATAATTAAGATGAGATGCAATAATAAAATTTTCAATAATTTTAACAAATTTTCGGCATGTACTGCCTTCATAACTTGATGAAGGCAGTACATGCCGAAAATTTGTTAAAATTATTGAAAATTTTATTATTGCATCTCATCTTAATTATTATTAAATTTCTCTGTATAGAGACCACCTCTCTATTGAGACCACCTAACCCTGGTCCCATAGGTATTCCTAATAGAGAGGTTCTACTGTAGTCCTTTGTGGTCAATCACGTTGATTTATGGCTTCACATGGCTTCCATTCGTTTTCATCATACATTGACGTGTACTTTATTGGATTGTCATGGTTCATAATGTGAGTACAATCCATACAAGGTTATCGCGCTTATCAACTGACCTGATACTGTATTACTGTCGTAGGCTTCAGAAATTAGTAAACTCGATTTTCCTTGTATACCGAAACATATAGAGACCACCTCTCGATTGAGACCACATCTACAATAAGACCACTTTTCACGGTCCCAAACTTTCATATGGCCCCAGCATAAAGCTACCAAAATGAACCTCTGTAAAGAGAACACCTTTTCTTCTTTACCTCCCTATTGAGACCACCTACCACTTGTCCCATAGCTTTCCCTCATAGAGCGTTTCCACTATCTGTCTCTAGGCGGTCTGTCCATGGCGGGCACGGTGCAGCTGTCCCTAGCGTTCCGCACGTTCTCGCCGGCCGCGGTGCTGCTGCTGCTGGACGGCGCGGCGCCGGCGCCGGGGTACGCGGGGCTGTTCCTGGTGAGCGGCGGCCGCCTGCGCCTCGAGCTCGGCGTCCTGGGCCAGCCCACCGTCAGCCTCGACTCCGCGCTCAGCTACAACGACGGGCGCTGGTACCAGGTGAGGCCGCCTCGTTTGGCTACTGAGATTCACAAATACTTGTAATCTTGAAGATTAGAATTCCCCATCTCACAAAATTATTTGACTCATTTTCCATCTCCTCCAATTTTTACTTTTTTTAAAAATTTCTCCCATCTCCGACTTTTTGTCAGACCAATAACATTTCCAACTCCCACAGCCTTACAGACCCAGGGGAGAGGGGTAACTTGCTTGAGATTGCGCAAATATTCAATAAAACCAACTACTATATGTTCATAATCTGGTAGTCTAATTTCTAGACATTAAACTTTGAGGTAAGCAATACCTAGATAACAAGGCTCTACTGTAGCCAAATATCATCCATTATTCCTCATGGTTATTTCAATTGAATTGTGCTGTGGTGATGACGGTTTCTTTTCACGTAGGTGACAGCCATGTTCAACTCGACATATGCCCAAGTGTACGTTGTTCCGAGCAACAACTCTGCCAACGTGCCGGTGGACTTGGTGTCCAAATCCCACACCATCGACCTGAGTCAGATGACCAGCCCCACGCTCACGTTTGGGGCCAAGAACCCCAACAACACTGCACTGTAAGCTACACGTATACCAGTGACCTGTATACAAAATTACAAATGTATTGTACATTGTATTTCGTTGTATGATTTATACATATCTACAATATTGACACCGTCAGGATACAGAAGAAAAATTTCAAGAATTACGCTATGATTCCTTACGTTTTTTTCCAATTTTTTCTCATAGTTGCGACTGTTACGAACGTAAAAATGTTCTGTAGCTTCCGCAAAATACGGCTTTCTTCATAATTTGCTTGAAGTTACGTTTATTCTTGTACTCCTTATATTGCATATTTTACAGAGGTTCCTGTGATAAAAAGAATTTTTCTAAAAGTTCAAAAGCACACCGAGTTTTGACCGATTTTCATTTCATTGGGTGTCTGTACGGCGTCCGCACTGACGTTTTTTTCAGTTTATTTCAATAATTGTAAGTATCGTAGTTTCGGTGATTGAGCAGTTCCAAGAAAACCGTGATAGCCGTAACTTTGTTTCAAATTGTGACGAAGTTAATAAGTTTTCTTACGCCGATTCCTCTAATTTTGTTTCGACTCTGTATCCTTCTGACTATATCAGTATTGTATGAATATAAAGCTATTTTAGAATAGTTTTGTTGTGTTTTGACTTCTACATTTTATGCATTTACATGTATGCTCTAATTGTATTGCGATACAAATTTTTCTATGTCTAAGTTATTTATATCATTTTACTTGTCTAAATGACCTAGAACACTTAGAATAAGAACTCTAGTTTTATAACACCCCTACTTAAGAAGAACATCCTTACATTCTTATTGTGATATGTATAATTCCTCGATGTTGACCCCTGTAGGGTGTTAAAACAGAACAAATTATGATGTCCAAAAGGTACTAAATTTTATTGAAATCACGAATTTCCGTATCTTCAATGCTTTATTAATCAATCAAATTTAGTACCTTTTGGACATCATAATTTGTTCTGTATTAATATAATATGGTACGAGCAGCTCCAAGAACTTTTTATACCCTGTAGGGTGACAGCGACCTCTGTGGCCTTTGCTGGCTGCATCCGGAACTTCCAGCACAACGTGTCCCCGAGTCTGACGCTGATTCCTCGCGCCATCACGCAGGCAGACGTCATCCACATGAAAGGCGTCGACTTGAACGGCTGCTACGATCATGTGAGTACGGAAACAACAAGGCACTTTATATCACCATCCAAGTGCTCACCTTGTGTAACAGCCCACCCCTCCAGTTTGAGAAAATTTCAATTTAATGGGCCTGGGCGCTTGGATGCTCGTATACGGCATATCCAGAAACTTTAATAATTGTTGTTTTGTTCCAGTTAGTATTACAAAATTTAGTTTTTAAAAATGGGTTATCTGTATGAAGAGATAATTAGATATTTTAAATGTCTGGTAACATATTTCACCTGGTGATTGAATTATAAATTTAACTGATTCACTATATATTTGTGATGTGATTATTTTCATTTCTCCATGTTACCAACTACAATGATCAGCAGAATTCCCCGCCAGAATTCTAATATGGTTAATTTTGTGTGCACAAATACCTTGATGTGTATTCTAAGTTTTAGAATAAGTACTATGTATTAGAAAACGCCTAAACTCCTGGTGTCTGTTGTCAGGTGTACCTACAGGTCAAATAGATACAAGTCAGGCAAAACAGGTCAGACGAGTGAAGCAATGTGATGTAAAGTTGCCAGAAAATGGCAAAACTGTTCATTGCGACTGTAAATAAGCACATTTATTACATTTATTTTATTGTCAGGTTGTGAGCGGGATCGGCATCTCCCGTGAGCGGGGCTATGCGGTGCTCACTGGTCAGCCGCTCACCATCCAAACACTGAGCTTCGACTTCCTCACTCACCAGCCGCATGGAATCCTCGTCTATGCCAAACTCAACATCGACGTACGTACCCAGTTGTCAGCAGACATGGCACTTTTTTTAACGAAATTTTGATCACAAAAGTGTAACTTTTCAAACTAAAATGAAAAACATTTAATGAAGCTTGATTTGGTAGTTTAAGTGTATGATCCTAGCGATGATATTGTAGAAACATATGCAAGTGAGTTTAATTCGGTTGCGATTTATCAAGAGTTAGGTCCCTGTAGCTATGTAGCCATGGATATAGTGTTTTTCTTGCCGTTTTATTAGAATTCTGTGTTTATTCTTATAATACACACATTAAAATAACTTACATAGTGATTTCAAGCATTGTATCTTTAAATCTAGCTAGGACCAGTAAGTATGGATGCCAAAAATGTCCACTCTGTTTTCTACCTGTTGTGTCAACCACACAAATAACCAGTCGACAGGGGATGTCTCAATCCTCTGTTTTGCATGTTATGTTGTATTTTCTGAATGTGGTTAAATCCCAAGTAGCATAATACTGTTCATGCTGTAGTGTACATGTAGTTCATATACGGAAAACGCATCATCTTTCAGGGACTAGGAGACTTGCTTCCTGTAAGATATTATGAGGCTCATTTTCAGGTTCATAGTTAGTCAGAAGTATTAGTTGACTAAGTATGTAAAACTGTACCTTTAAATGTAGTAAGCAAAGAGATGACCAATGTTTGTGCTCATTTGGTTAAACACATATTTCTTGCATTTTGCCTACAAAGTATCTATTATTTGATAATATAAAATTAATCAAATGTACCCTTTTGATAATTAATGTCATTTTTTGCCGTTAAGGCACATGTAAGAAATATTGGAGATCGTTGCAATTAACCTATATTTTGCAAGAACATTGGTAGCACTCTGGTAAAGTTGTACACATCATTATTTGGACCAATTCCCATCACCTGGGATCTGCTATAACCCTGAAAATGACAATGAACCTTTCTACTTTGAATAGAATAAGATTGATATTTTATGATATGCTTGGTTTACATATTTTGAGGAACAAGTGCTATTCTCAGGCTTAGGAATGGTTTATCCAACAGCATCCTTCCCATTGCAGTTTCACACAATATTTAATATGGATTCTAATGAATCTTATATTATATACAATATGCATTATCTGCATGTGTATAAAACTGCATGTATTGCACTTATATTACTAGAGACTGGCTTGGAGTAAACACATGGGTTGCTGTAATAAACGCATCATGACATTCTTGCTTCACGATTTTCTGAAGTGTATAACTCCCTTTTTTATTTTGCATTATATTTTTAATTTTCAATGCCAAGGTATTATCATTACTGTTAATTCCTTGGCTTCACAGATCATGTTTGAATCACATCTGAAACCAAAGTCTATTTTCACAATCACACCTTGCATTGAGCTTTTAAAAATGTTGATTCCTGGACACCACTCAGTGCATCCAATTTCCCAAAATAAATTTGAAATAACACAAGCATTCTGGTTGGCACCTTATGATACGCTACCAGACAATCATGTAGATACCAAACCAATAAGAAACAGTCAGTGTGTGTGTGAGTAAAAAGTACAGAAAGTAATAAAGATATATAAGCAGTTGCTCGAGGTGCAGTAAAGCCAAAAAGTTACATTAAAGACCTTTACCTTAAAAAGCTGTTACAGTAGAACGTACAATTTAGACCACCTCTATAATAAGACCACCTCTTTAATAAGACAACTTTTCACGATCCCAAACCTTCATAAAGCTACCAAAATGAACCTCTGTAGACAGACCACCTCTCTATTGAGACCACCTAACAATAACCACCTAAAGGTGGTCCTAATAGCGAGGTGTTACTGTACTGTGAGATGTTGGTGTACGTTGTAGGGCACGTTCATGTACGTTGCGCTGTACCACGGGGACGTGCTGCTGCTGTTTAACCAGGGCGCCGGCGTGCGCGACCCCCTCATGACCCGCGGCCTGTACCTGGCAGACGGCCGCCAGCACTCGGTCAGCCTCAACTTCCAGTACACCAACAGGTACCCGCGACGACGCTTTACAATTGAGTTCATTGATGGCAAATGATGCACGTGCATGGGAATTCAACCTGAGATGAGATAAGAATATAAGGGGCTACTGTTTATCACAACCTGGTGTGGGGTGTGGAAACATGCTATGTTACTATATGTATGTTTTTTTAAATTATTATTTTTATATTTTCTTGAGAGGGTGACGGAGAAGGGGATGGAGGGGGGGCTGAAAATTGTGAAGTAATTGTTTGTTTTTACCACCTCTGGCAGCACATGATATACATGTTAGTAGGTTCCATATGAATACATGTCCAATGACGAGCTGCTCAAGTGTGCTTTTGTGTGCAGTATTTTGAGCTTACACAAGGCTGTGGGATGGGCTTATGTGAGTTTACACCTTTACCCCCAACTGATGTTGCGATTGTTTTAGTTGTATTCAATCAAGATTTTCAGATGGCGTTACTAATATTCTCACTTTTCTTCCTATGAACCTGGTGAGTGAATACATTAGAACATGATGAATGGAGTAGTCTCTGAAATTTGATGTTTGCATTCTGCCAGGACACTCTTTTCAGTCATTTTATATGTTTCAATTCATACAAATAGATTATTTTCATGGATCGGAATAATTTTATTTCTGTCATTTTCTTAAGTGACAGCATCAATACATTCAGTTTCTTTCAAATCTACTTTCAATGCAAAAGATTTTTACTTTTCAGTTCAACTATTAAATTTATGTCAAAAAAGATTTATGCAAAGTCATCAAGTCACCGACCTTGATTTTATTGACGGTTCGTAAATGAAAGTTTACATACTTTTTAAATATTGATTGAATGTTATGTAAAAAAGTGCAGTAAAGTAGATAAAGTAAACATCATATAAGAATTTCCAACATAAGGATTTCTAGTAACATTTTGGCATCAGAAATGTGACTGATGAAATCAGTCAGCCTTTTCACATTTTTTCAAATAACTAAATACAATTTCAATTTTGAATTTCATAGTCAATCTCTAGAAAAAAACTTAAAGTTTTAGTATACATATATTATATGTGAAGATTTTAGATAGTTTAAAATTTAATAAGTATTTCAAGTTCAACTATCAATTGTTATATATTAATAGAAATGAGATGGATTTTACATCAAACATTGTTTTCAAAAATATTTTTTAATTTGATTAAATTGGTAATATTTTAAAAGTTTTTTTTCTAAATCGAAAATCATCTGTACCCGAACACAAACTAGTAGAAATAAAAAGATGTAAAATTCTATGATTCTTCCATTGATTCTGGTTTGGCTCTAGAAGCTTTATGAGAAATATCAGTTAGATCATTAATCTACAACAACTCAGGTAAATCAAGTAGAAGCAACCAAGTAAGTTACTTCAATTAGTTCTTGTGATCCCACCCAGAGTTGGGATTTAGGTGATGACTTGAGACATTTGTTGTGGGTCACTAATCCACACATTAAAGCATTTTCAAGTAGAAACAAGCAATCTTTTCAGTTCTATTGTTCTTGGCTCACAAATCACTCATTCCACTTGTGGTGAGACGTTGGCTGGTGGGGAGGGTGGGTTAGTGAGATGGAGACCCCTATATATACTGGGGCAGAAGAGGGTCTGGACTTCAGTTTCAAGTTGATAGCAGATGAAGACACATCTAAATTTACAAGCTCATGTATACATTCATATATAATTGTTTATATTACTAAATTTAGGATATTTGTTTAAACGGTCATTTTAAATATTTCATTTCAATATGGATAATAAGCAAAATGGTAAGTACATGTTTTTCTTTTGTAACATTTAAAAGAATATCATTTTAAAAGGTACAAACGTAAGGTAGATTTGAAAAACTAACTATGCTTCAATATTGTAAATTGTCACAGTGTGCACATTCATGTAATAGACTTGTTCTTAAAAAGTAGAATAATATTTTCCTCTCAGTATTTATTATCTCCTACCCCACAATAAACATTCTGTAAGTAAAATTCTAAATTTGCTAAACTTTCATGCTACTTTTTCAATTTTAATGACCTAATTCTCATTGAGCACAAATTAAATTAATTTTCAAAGAGAATCCGTTTTTGACCCAAGCCTCAGGCCATGTCCTTCACAAGATCAACATGTTTTATATGGAGAAGATACAAACCTACTCAGATGCTTCTATTTGTCATAACCAGAACATTTCGGTGGACTTTCCACCAGCTTCAGGCTTTGATGGCAAAGTGCAACAAATGTTGTTTTCACCTTCCTTTTGCATTGAGTCACGTGATAAATGGAATTGCCACCAAAGCCTTAAGCAGGTGAAAGATCCACTGAAATGTTGCTGGTTATGATAGATAGAAGCACCTGACTAGGTTTTGTACCTTCTCCATGTGATGAATCCAGATGATAAGAAAATGCAATCATTACTATGAGATATCATCATGTTTATTCTCCCATGAAATGAGCACAATTGGTTTTCTGGTTACGGTATGAATAAACAGTTGAGAGACTCAAATCATCTTATGAATAAAAGGAAAATCGTATTGATCCTTTGTAAAAGTTACTTTAATGTCTTGAAATATTCAGTTTCAAGGGTCATAAAAATCTACATCTTACATGCAAAAAGCAAAGCAATCACCTTGAATTGATAGTATTTATACTAACAAACACCTTTTTTTGCAACAGACAATAGTGATCACGGGCCACCCTTTTGGAGGCCGTGGGAAAGTCCCCTGAAATCAGATGAGGATGATTCCAGAAATATAGAGCAGCCAGATGGGAGCAAGAGCGAGGATCCAGCCAGCGGAGATAACAGAAATAGCCACGAGGGCGCGAGTGAGGGTACAACTCCTAGCCAGGGAACTCAATCAGCCAATCCAGGCAGCGCCTCCGCTCACCCCTCCATGTCGTCAGCCCCAAATCCTGCTGCTTTGTCTGCTCCAAACAGCAATGGATCAGCATCACGTCCAGTTTTGTTTTCCCCAGCAAATATGTCACCGTTCAAGAGGCAAGAAAATCCTCAAAAGCAATGTGAAGCAGATGCTCAAATGAGTTTGGCATCGAGCCAGCCAACTCCAAATCCTTCTGCTGATCCAGCAGGCAGTACAAGTGGGTCAGCATCCACATCTAGGAAGCTTGCTTGTACTCCCTCTACAATGATGCCTTTCAAAAAGGAAGATTCCAGTGCACAGTCGGGAGCAAACCAACACATTGATCCATATGGTCAAGGACCGAGTCATCAGTACGGTGATGGCATGAACTCTCAACCTTATTCTGCCATCACCTCAGCCTCAAATGGATCCGCTGTCACTTTGCTTCTACCACCTGCTGGTCAAAGCCGTACAGGAGATCAAAGTCCATTTGCTGGAATGAATCCTTCAGGTCCTGCTCAGACAGATCCTTATAACATATTTGGATCTGCAGCGTCCATCCAGCCTCAGCCTGGTAATCACTGGCTGCCAAATGCGCAACTAAACGCAGGCTCCATGCTGCCTGTTCTCCCCACACCACCCGTGATGGGAACAGCACCACCACACACAGGATCCATGATGGCACAACCTCCATATGCTGTGCCACAACAACCAGGCGCCTTCAATGCAGCTCCATTTTTAATTCCCATGCCCATTCCATATGCTCTTCTTAATGCCCACAACACAGCAGTGTTCACCACTTCTCAGAGAAAGAGCAATAATTATCCAGCAACAGTGGAGGTTTTTGCTCAAGTGGTACAAAGGCGCACAAGGCTCATCCTATGTCAAAGATGATGCTGAGTTAGAGAAGCTGGCCAGCGATGCCAAGATCTCTGCCATCACAGGTTCTCAAGTGGCTGAGCAACCGGAGGAATCGGCTGCACGATACAAAGCGCAGGAAGAAAAATGATGGGAAGTCTGCTGATGTGGTAGATGATGCTTCTATTGATCCTGAAAGTGCAGATGCTAAAGGTGGAAATGGGAATGGCACCAAGAGGAAGGATTCCGGATCACAGGAGGAAAGAGAGGGATGCAAGAAGAAAAAAAAGTCCGATGAAGACAAGGAGAACTAAGGAGTTCTAAAAATTCATGTGTTAACAATGATAAACTGGCAACTGTTACATGAGCTCGACCTCCAGATTGATTTACTCCAGAAGATTTACTTAAGCAGAAAAAGAATACATAGTACATATAAAAAAGTTTAACATCCTTTTTTATACAGTAAAACATCATGTAACAATTATTATTTCGTCAAAATTTCCTATTTTTGTGAATATTTATCACACTTGATTTTCTAAGAAGCACTAATGTAATGATTGGTTGTTTAAATTATAAAGTCTTTGTCATAAGATCCTACTTTTTACTGGGAAAAAATCTTCACCAATCTTAAAAAAAATATTTTTGAATTCAGAGTACAATCTTTGTTAGGAATAATCTTCAAAAGCGTCCTTTAGGGTTATTGTCAATATAATATATTATACCAATAGATTATCCATCAGGTTCTTCCATTTAGCTTGTGTGATTGTTGACTTCATATCATTGTTAAAGTATGAATACAAGAAACGTTCTCTCTAATTGCCATCCCCGGAGATTGTGTTAGGTCTGTCAGACAAATTGCCAAAGATGAACATGTTAAACTTGTTTCGTGGCATCATATATTATCAGATATTTAGAAAATAATTTTTAATATAATCTAGTACAATTATGAAAAGGAAACAAATTGTTCTAATCAAAGCTTTTGTAAGTCAGTGATTTACTGTAGGATTGCGAACTTTATTCTTTATTAAATGTCTTTATTGATGTCAAAATTGAGATAGAAAAATAGAATTGCTCAAATTTATTAACCTTTTCAAAAATCTGATGAAAACTATGGATTTGTCAAAAACACTGTCAGACATAACTTATAAGAAAATGAATCAGTCTCTGGGGAAAGGCAGAAACACCCAAAAATGCTGCTAGCATTCTGAAAACGTTTTGACTGCATTGTAATACACTTTCAGAATGGTAGGTTTTTGTTGGATGTTTTTAGTTTGTTATTCAAAAAGGGTCAAAAAGTAATCGATCAAAATATGGTTGATTATCATAAAAATGTTTACTTTTATTGGCAAATAAAGGTCTATAAATAAAAATAGACTACAAAATAGATAGATAGCAAGTTGTTGAATTGATTTTGTTCTATATCTAGTGTACAATTTTCTATCTTATTAGCTGTACAATATGTAAATAATTCATGAATTTGTTATATTGGCATAAGATAAAAAACAATTCGCTTTCTTCAGTGTTGCAACTAAATGCTGTATCTCATTATTGTCAGCTAAATATGGATTGTGATTGTCATTTAAATGTAGTATACAAAAATCAACTTTATTTCATTGAACTTGTTTTGTAAAGAATTAAGATCAAATAAAGACCCATTGAAAAAACTGTGTTGTTTGTTGATGACTCATGGTGCACTCACGAAATCCCTCTTGTAAAGAAAGTAGGGCTGACCATCAATCATATGGCTATAATTAGGAGCATAGTGAGGCTGTGGCAGACCAGGCAGTTGCCTCCTTGCTTTTGCCTTTCCCTCACTTAACTCCTAGCTCTCCAGATTTCTCCTCCTAGCTTTTTTTTTTCAAAATGATATTGCAGTTCTTGATAATCTTATTCCTTCTAAATCACTATTTCAAGTGTGATTTAGTGTATTTCTAGTGTAAAATCAAACAATTGTTATTCTATCATCTATCATATGATTAGTGATCTTGCAATACTTTATTCTAATTGTTTAAAGCATAATGCACACTGCAAATGCATCCTTGTGTTTGGTGTGGACATTATGTATTTTTATTTTCTTATTTTCATTTATACTAGCACCTTTTATTTGTTTATATCAAAAAGGTATTCATTTTGTTCAAAGACACAATTTTACTTCATATTTCAAGATGACACACAGCGCTGACAGTGATGCTAGCTGACGTGAAATGAGCAAATTTCACCTCCCGGCTTTTTAAAGGTTATGCTCAGTGGCCAAACAAATACGCTTGTATAGAAGCAATATGATATGTTCTGTGTATTCTGAAAGCTTCATTCTTTTAAATAGCATATTAAAGTATTTAGAGCAATTTAAATACTAAGCAATAAGCGCTGGTATTACCCCATCAAAGTACGTGAACACTACAAATTAATGTCAACCAAATGATTTTCGTCGGACGAAACTTCACTGTGGACGTTATAAGCCGCCCATCTCTACCATTTTAAATGTCACATCTGCCGTTAGAAATCCGTGGTATGTCTGGTGAAAATCATTCGATTATGTATCATCACGTGACCCTGCGTTTTAGTTGGCAAGAGGGCATGGTATTTTTAAAGGTGTGATAAATATTAAATGTGGAGAATATGAATATTATTTTTCTTAGATTTGCAATATGGAAACGGTATTGTTCATTGATACTGGGCTTAACAGAACAAATATTATTTTGGCTAAGCATTATCTTTAAGCTGTAACTACGGGTCTGATAATAACGGTCAGTTTGAGTCCCTTCATACATCAAAATACACAGGCAAAGCTTTGAAAATCTGAAAATACAGCACAATGAATAAAATGTAAAAGTGATCATGCCATGTCGTATGCAGACAAAGCCGGTGCAGCCAGGGGTAGGGTAAATATTGGGAAACAAGTTAACTGCCACTGAAAGTATATCTAATATTAGCCAGGCATTCTAGCACCTTCCTCTGTCATTATATATATATAAATATATATCTTAGTGAGCACAATCGTATCCACAAATACTTCTTAGAGTGTAGTGTGACAACATAGTAGAATCTGGCATTGTTTTGTCTTGAGGGGGTCATATAGCAAAAATGTGATTGGTGATTTGCTCTAAATCTTGTGCATGAATTGTTAATTGCCTGCATTTAAGTGTGTGAAATGTGATAAAAATGTGATGCAACCTATTCAATTACAATTCCTGGGCATTGATGAAAGACATTGAAATGTATTCATGATTGGTGATTTAGCAAAAAAATGTTGCTGAATGGATTTTCGTCATAGTAGCTATACCCCCCTCTATTGGTCTGTAGCCCCTGGCTGACGGTGGACGGGGAGAGGCACGTCGGCTCACTCAGCATGAACACCGGCATGACACACAGCGCCCTCTATGTGGGCGGAGTCCCCCCCACCGTCACCATGGACACCAAGGACGACCCCGTGCTCACCTCGCTCATCGGCGGCATAAGCAACATCAACATCAACTGGCGCGTAAGTTGACGCACCGTCTCTCATAGTGTGCTTAATTTGTTGTTGATGATATCAGTAGAATTGTTTCTTGTAGTGTACTCTTGTCAATAGTTTAGTAAATGTTGATAACTTTGCAATAGTAATTTCATTCAGTCTAAAACTGTTTTATCATTCGTTTGAACTAATGTTTTCTACATTTTCTCCCCTGCAATGAAACCTAAATAAAAAGTAATTTCAAGGCACCAAATCAACGAGCTTCTAGCATTTCTGTGGAGTTGCAGTGAAAGCTGTGTGTGTACATGTACGTCATAGGTAGATCGATGGAATGAGTACCCTCCCCCACCCCCTTTTTCCCACACTACCCCCCTTTTTCTGAAAACCTGGATCTGCCCATGCACATTATTGTCTGTTGCAGGCCTGTGGACTTCTGGCAGGCGGCGGTGCTGCCCCGTGACGGTGGGCAGCAGGTGGGCGTGTACCTGAGCGGCCTGCCGGGACCGCCCACCTACACGCCCGCCCTGCCCTACACCACGCTGCCCCCACCCCCCCACCACGCCCGCGCCCACATGCGCACCCACCCACGACTACAGGTTTGCTGTGCCACTAGCTGGATAATTGTAGCTATTTTGATGATCGTAAATACTATCATTATTTTATAGTAGTTGTAAAATAAATGCATGTTTAACGTTATGTGTGGAGATATGACGTCATAGTCTGATGACGTCACTTTGAAGGTAGATTATACATGCTCTATGGATGTATGAGAGACAGAAGAGTTGGATGGAGCACTGCATTGTATTATTAACTTTTAATGATTGTAATCAAACATTTAAAATTCACATGGGTTTGTCTCTATTACATATATCTATTTCAATCAACATGTGTTATTGAGACATGGTTCCCTCAGAATATTGCATAAGCCCCGATAATTGTATGTTCACGGATTGAGCTCTTTTGACTCAACTATAAATGCTTACATATTTTTGCCATTTTTGTGTGTACTAAAAATGGTAATGCAATAGACACTCTGTATCTTCAATCGTACGATACCAGTAAAATGCTGGAGATAACCAATATTTGAGATAAACTACATAAATATGTTTATAATATAGTTGAAAGGGAATATAGCTTACTGTGAGATAACAGAAAACTGGAGATAATCCATATTGAGGTAACTGTGTGTTTTGTTCAGCGCGGAGCAGACGAGCGGCTTGCGCTTCAGCGGCAGCTACATGAAGTTCTTGCTGGACGCACGCAAGGAGCACATCACCACATCGTGAGTCTCTAGCACATCACCACAATTTGAGTCTCTAGCACATCACCATGTCATGAGTCTCTAGCACATCACCATGTCGTGCGTCTCTAGCACATCACCATGTCGTGAGTCTCTAGCACATCACCACATCGTGAGTCTCTAGCACATCACCACAATGTGAGTCTCTAGCACATCACCATGTCATGAGTCTGTGAGTCTCTAGCACATCACCACAATGGGAATCTTTAGTACATCACCGCATCGTGAGTCTATGTTCCCTGGCACATCACCACATCGTGAGTTTCATGTTCTAGCACAACGTTACATGTTCAAAGCTGGCACACAATCTGTCAAAAGTGCAATCTGTACCATTGGCCCATTTTGAATATGTTAACAGGAGCAGGTAATCACTTATGTAGCCATGTGCAATACACACCTGCACTGAAACTTGAAACTGTTAATCTTACAATGTAAACCTTGGACACTTGTGCTATTATAGGGTTAAAAGATATAGCTCATGGATTCCCAAATTGTTTGCTAGCATGTTTTCTGTGGAGCATGTACATGTACACTAAAATCTGAATTTGTCAAAGTTACGTTGTTAAACAAAGCCGTGACTTTTTGATTGTCACAAATTACAGTAGGAGTGTAGAAAAATTATTTATTTAATTGTCAAATGTCTTTGTATTTACAAAAAAAGACAATATTATATTTCAATTACATCAAACACCCATGGCTGAATTAGGCATATTCAACACTAAAAGTTATTCAAATACTTTTAAAAAAATCTTACTTTACATGAAAAAATGCCTAGATTGGTGTAGGGGACACTTCCCACTTAAATTTTAGCCCTTTTCCCACTGAACACTAAAATACATTTTTTCAAATTTCCCACTTCCCACTTACTTTAAAAAGCATATTTCTCAATTCACATTTAATTTTATAGCCATTTCACACTTCATACTAAAAAGGCATCGGCACCCTCATATAAAAACTACCTTGCTTACAACAGTTGAAATAAGCTGGCAGTACGATTGTGTACAATAGAACCTCCAATTAAGACCACCCCTCTTTTGAGACCCCCTCTATAATAACACCCCTTTCCCCTGCCCCAAACCTTCATAAAGCTACCAATACGAACCTCTGTATAGAGACCACCTCGATTGAGACCCCAAACCTGGTCCTAATAGAGGTTTTGCTGTACCAGGTTTGCAGTGGAGCTTGGGTTCCGGGCGGCCCAGACCCGCGGGCTGCTACTCGCCTTCTCCAACAGCATCGACAACTTCTTCGCCCTCTACCTCGAGGACGGGCTGCTCAAGGTCAGTGGGTTTCGTAGCTTTGTTTCCATTATAAATTGCCGTATTTTAATGTTCGCAAAGAATGGAATTTGACGATTTGACAATTGTTTGCACATTGCTGCTGCAGGTGTCACTGCAGACGACTACCAGCCTGGGCCAGCTGGCCCTCACCAAAGACCCTCCTCCAAGGCTCCATTGCTTAAAGTTTATTTTGTTTAGCCAAAATTACGTCGAGGTGTTTGAATGAAAGGTGGAAATAGTAGACATTATATCAATTTGGATGGTAATTATTTTGTCATCCGCAAATCTATATAAATATTGAACATAAATCGACACTTATTTTACAAATACACGTATCACCGCTTCACTTTAGCCTTAATATATATCTACTTTCAAACCGTTTTTACTTTCTCGCTTTTACAATCAACTGATATGAAAGCTATTCGTGAAATTTGTTGTGATTGTAACCCGATCTGTAAATGAAAATACTTTTTTCATAACGGTCGCACTTACTTCTTATTAATTGTTTCTAAACTGGAAGGACTTGCGTTGTTATTTTGAAAATAAAATGCAAATGCTTATAGTTTAAAATCAATTAATAAGAAGCGACTATTTCTTCCTTGAACTGCGATATAGTGCAATATTGTTTTTAAAAACTATTTCATAACGTTCGCGCCAATGACGTTTTATTAAAACTGTGTTTATGTGAATTTGAGATTACCGCCAATAACTAATAACTATTCATGTTTATACGTAAGTATGAAAGGTTGAAATAGCGGAGCGCTGAGCAGTCTAATCCTAGCTTCTCTCGTTTCGTAGGGATTATCGGGCTATTCGTACGGGACACCACCCGCTCGGGCGCGTGATTAATGGCTTCTTACGCGTGTCGCGCGCGCTAGCGACTCGACAGGCGTGATTTATGGCTTTTTACGTATAGCTCCAGCCGTCGGTGAGCGGTCGGCGCGTGATTAATGGCTTTTTACGCGTGTCGCGCGCTAGCGACTCGACAGGCGTAATTTATGGCTTTTTACGTATAACTCCGGGCGCTCATCGGCTGGCGGGTCGACGCGTGTCGCGTGATTAATGGGTTTTTACGTATAGGTCCAGTCGTCGGTGGCGGGCGGGTGGTGGTCTGCTTTCGCGTGTCGCGTATAGCCCGCTCGCGGGTGTCGGCCGCGCTCCGGCGACCCGGGGCTGGCGTCGAATGCGGCGGTACCGCCCGTGGCGCTCCGGCGACCCGGGTGGCTTTTATCGGCCGCGGTACCGTCGGGCGCCCGGCGATCCCGGCGATCCGGGGTACCCTTTATCGGCCGCGCGTCCCGTCGGCGACCCGACCGGGGCGCTCCCCCCGCTCCCCGCGTCCCGGGCGACCACGGCGCCTTCCCACCGTCTTACGCTCGCGCCCCGGCCGCCTTCCCCGCCGTCTTACGAGGCGATCCCCAGGCGTCCCCCGCGCCTTCCCCCACCGTCTTACGAGCCCGTCCCGACCCCTTCGGCGCCTTCCTCACCGTCTTACTCGGCGTCCCGGCCGTCTTCCCGTCTTACGGCGATCCCGGCCGCCTTCCCCCCCCGTCTTAACGCTCCCCGGGGCGACCGTCCCAGGCGTCCTGGCCGTCCCCGCCGTCTCGCCGCTCCCGTCTTACGATCCCCGCCTTCCCGTCCGGCGACTCCCGTCGAGACCCCCCCGTCTTCAGGCGTCCCGGCCGCCTTCCCGTCTTACGCTCCCGTCTTACGCTCGCGCTCAGCGCGGCGCCTTACGAGGCGATCCGATCCCGCCCCCGCCGTCTTCACGATCCCCCGTCTTACGATCCCGCCTTCCCGCGATCCCCGCCGGCGCCGAGACCCGCCTTCCTAGCCGCCTAGCCTCCTCCGTCGACCCCCGCCGCCGCCGCCCCGCCCGCCGCCGCCACGCCGCCCCGCCGGGAATTTCTTTGGAATGTTAATGAGTTAATCCTATAGCCCCTTAATCTTACTTTACATGAAAAAATGCCTAGATTGGGCAAGGGGGACACTTCCCACTTTAAATTTTAGGGTTTTCCCCACTGAACACTAAAAATACATTTTTTCAAATTTCCCACTTCCCACTTATTTTAAAAAAGCATATTTCTCAATTCACATTTAATTTTATAGCCATTTCACACTTCATACTAAAAAGGCATCGGCACCCTCATATAAAAACTACCTTTGCTTACAACAGTTGAAATAAGCTGGCAGTACGATTGTGTACAATAGAACCTCCAATTAAGACCACCCCTCATTGAGATCCCCCTCTATAATAATACCCTTTTGCCCCAAAAACCTTCATAAAGCTACCATACGAACCCTGTATAGAGACCACTGATTGAGACCCCAAACCTGGTCCTAATAGAGGTTTTTGCTGTACCAGGTTTGCAGTGGAGCTTGTTCCGGCGGCCCAGACCCCGCGGGCTGCTACCCAGCCTTCTCCAACAGCATCGACAACTTCTTCGCCCTCTACCTCGAGGACGGGCTGCTCAAGGTCAGTGGGTTTCGTAGCTTTGTTTCCATTATAAATTGCCGTATTTTAATGTTCGCAAAGAATGGAATTTGACGATTTGACAATTGTTTGCACATTGCTGCTGCAGGTGTCACTGCAGACGACTACCAGCCTGGGCCAGCTGGCCCTCACCAAGGCCCTCAGCTCCAAGCTTACCTACAACGACGGCCAGTGGTATAGTGTAAGTAGCTGCCATCAAAGCTTATCAACATTTTCAACATATGCAAACCAGTATCTTATCAACAATTGCAAAAATACCATTCAGTTGAAGGGGGTACTGAAACTTTCTCATATCTTCATACACTATAGGCCTATACAGTGTCACCTTCAGCGGTTTGTAAAAAGCTATCAAAAGAACCCAAACATATACACCCTGATACTTCAAGCCGGGTACCCGTTTCTGCCTTATTTTGTCTTTCACTTTTCACTGTGTAACTTTGGCCAAGTAGACAGGGAGTTGGACTTGTGACCAGAAGGTATTGGGTTTGAGTCCCGGTCTGGTCGTGGGTGTTGAGCAAACTTACCCCTAACAGGTTGAACACTGCTCTGTGGTACCTTCACGTGAAATAGGTACAGGTCAGTTGAGTGAATGCTAATGTGAGTAATATGCAAATGCTGTATGCAGCCAATGTTGCATGCTCTCCAGGGAGTTAGAAAGGTAAAAGTTGAATGCCAAAGACGCCAATGACCTGGTGTGAATGATTTGACTGAACAGTAGTGCTCATGGATAGTGGACTATAAACTGCGACATTTAGATTTACCACTGCGTGCCATTCATTGACCAGGTGAATGCCGTGCGCCTCAACCAGTTCATAGCTGTCGTCGTGAAATCCACCAAAGACTACAAGAACAACGGCGTCAGCACCCAGTTCGCGAGCACCTTCAATGCCGTGGGCCCGGTCACTGTGTGGGTGGGTGGAGTGCCCGCCACAGACACAGGCGTCGTCCCATTCAACGACCCAGCCAGATATGGGGTAAGCTCTTTACGCAATGGCATCCAGTTCTGCTGATGGGTGACAATGTATGACACGTTAACGAGTGACAATACTGCCATATAGCAGCCATTACACTAAACAACGTGCTTAATATTTTTAACTGATGCACATATTTGACTGACAGGTGATTTATATTTCTAACCAAAGGCAACTGCATCAGAGAACTTTATAGACATTTGATATGTGTATGAGAGAAAGTTAACTCTATCTCTATAATTTTATTATATCAAAGCCTATGATGCAGTTGCCTTTGTAGCTAACCTCCATCGTGCATATTCAATGCATGCGAGTTTTCAACAAAAGCACCATTGCAGGTGGTGCGTGCGCCATTTCACGGCTGCATCAACTTCACACGCGTGATTGCACACGCCAACACGCGCGACGAACAAGGGCGTATTGTGAGTACGCAGGATTACCTCATCGTGCTCAATACGGGGTGAGTTAGCTACTCATGCTGCTGTCTTTTACACCATTCAATCAAAAGTTCAAAGTTCATGTAAATTTTCAAAACATACAATATCACAATTTTTCATTCTTTTTCATGTAATTTCATTGATAATCATGATCCAGAAGTATCCGAAGAGTGTTATCAGGGGTGATACTATGGTTATCATGTTTTTACTCAGCCGGGACTACTTTTTCACATTTTTGTAAAACAGTGTTGTAATTGTTTAGAAAAGAATGATAAATACAAAACCAGGTTCGTTGTGTGACATGAATTTTTTTATCAGGATTTGTTCTCACCTGCTGAAATAATTCATGTTATAAACTAACCCGGTTTTGTCTATTTACCCCACTTTCGTTTTTTTTTCTCAAATATTTTCGTGATTTATGTATGACATCATCCGGAGAAAAATAATAGTCTACATATGCCAACCTCTACCACATTTGTAAAGGTTGGATGTTAGGTATAGGCTCATGACACTGTACTATTTCCAGGTCAATGTCTTCTTTGTGTCCAAATTTACGTAATTAGAATAAAATTACGTAACTTTAGTTTAGATGAATGTAGTTCAGAATCTGCCATCGTATGGCAAATACAGATGACTATTGTTGTAAACTACAGAATTTCAAGGACAATAAAGGAATCGTTAACTACATGTATTTACTTTTTTTGTAGTTGCTTATTTTTTGAACGTTTGAAAAATTTATTCTCAAATTAAATTTGCTTGCACAATACAGCTGGACATGAAAAACAACTAAACCAGAAGTACAAGAAGTCACACACTTAGGTCAAACTATTATTGCCTTGACTATAGGAACAGCCTACAACACTGGTACAATGTTGAACATCAACGAATGGATACTAATTCCATCCTTGGTTCCATTATTAATGATTATGAATAGAATATTGTTAGATACCTATTGGAATCTTTACCTACATTGTGGCACAATAAAGCTGATGATATATCAATGCAAGTCTTGCCGACAATGTACAGTACTGATTCCGTCAGAAGGCTACAGAACCGAAACGAAATTAGGGGAATCGGCGAAAAGAAAACGTAATAATTGTAACAATTTGCAACAAAGTTACGGCTATCACGGTTTTCTTGGAACTGCTCTATCACCAAAACTATGATATTTACGATTATCGAAATAAACAGAAAAAACGTAATAATCAGAACATACTTCCTGTCAATGGCGCCCATCTTTCGCTAATAAATGTTCGGATTTGTTCGGGTGTGCTCGTTTATTCCTGACACAAAGTGAAAGCTACGGGAACCTCCGTAAAATGCATAATATAAGGGGAACAATCAGAATAAACGTAACTTCAGGCGAGTTATGAAAAAAGCCGTAATTTGCTGAAGCTACAGAACCTTTTTACGTTTGTAATAGTGGCAACAATGAGAAGAAATGGGGAAAAAGCGTAAGGAATCGTAACGTAATTCTCGAAGTTTTTCTTCCGTATCCTTCTGACCGAATCAGTACTGTAGGTACAGGTTGCAATAGCCTGAATAAGTGTCTAAAAGTATTCTTTTCACAATGTTGACTGATATTAGAGGATTCTTTCACCAAGTCTATTCACATAGCCTCTGCCGGGACTCGAACCCTGGACCACTACCACTGAGGCACCTCTTCACCTAGCACTTATGGCAGGAGGCACTAGACCACTTGGCCATCCGACACAACTAAGTTGCACTACAGTACAGTGGTCCAGGGTTCGAGTCCAGGCAGAGGCTATGTGATATAGCCCTTTGGACTTGGTGAAAGAATCATCTAATATCCAAACTTAAAACCCAGTCAGTTAATTTCCAATATCAATGTTGACTGTGCTGCTGCAGTCTGACGGAGGAGCAGAAGCTGCTGTACTCGAGCGTCGCTCCGATCCTGGCACCCACCGCCTCCGACAAGGTCTCCACCTGCTACTCCAATGTGCAGCCGGGCGTGCACCTCGACGGCGTCACCAGGTGGGTACACAAATATGCAGCCAGGTGTGAAACTCCTAGAGGACAGAATGCACAAGAAAATCACCTGTAAAACGGGTTTCAGTATTGCTGCCTTTGCACATTGGATCATAAGGGTCTGCTGCATTTCTGCCCCCTTATTACTCATTATTGTCTCAGGGTCACAGTGACTAATGTTGGATCAGTGAGATAATTTGCGAAGATTGTAAGGATAAGGAAAGGCCCAGTAAAGTACTGTGTGATTTGGGTGACCATAAGGTTTGTCTTGTTGCAAGTACTCGATGTACACATAGCCAGGATAATCACCATTCTGCACACCACAAATAATATTAATAGATATCATAAACTTTGGAATTTGTGAAGAGAAAATATTTGAAAGTTAAACAGTGAAAGTGTTTATCTGGAATAAGTACAAACATCATTATACTAAAACATTGGTTGAATGGAAATGAAATTAATCTCTAGATACTGAAATTTCAAGACAAGTAATATTGAGATAATGTTTTTTTATTACTGTATATGGTTGCTGGCTATTTGATATCGTGGATTTGTATGAAATCACAAGAATTCGCAAGTTAAATGATGTGCAAATAATCCTAGTTTTACAGTATTGATTTTTTTAGTGTTCAAATAATAAAACTGCAATGCATTCACATGTCAGCTATGCGAGAGTGGACGCTGATACAAGTACGTCCACACCCTTTAACATCGGCCCCGGCTTCCAAGCTTCCATCACCTTCACCGGATCCCAGAGAAATGGAACGCTAATGGTGGCTTATACCAGCTCCTTCCAATACTTTCTAGTGGACATTTTAAATGGCCAGGTGAGTACATGTGTACTTTGTTTTAAAGATAAATTGCAGGTTTACAATGCTAATATAATAATAACATTCACAAACCCTTAATAGAATTTCTATGTATACACCGCTATTCATGATGAAGACTAACATTTCATAGGTTTGAAATGACAGAGGATTGATAGTGAAAAGCGGGTCCATGCAAAGTCCAGATGTAGACGTAAAGTCTTTAGAGCAAACAAGTATAAAGCCCATTATCAGGGTCTAAAACGCATGAAAATTTGCTCACAGACCACAGGACCGAAAAAACTATAAAAAGAACAAAGTGTCCTGCCCTTAATTATGTTACCGTATATGACCATCCAAGTGCCCAGGGCCGTTAAATTGAAATTTTCTCTAACTGGGGGTGGGCTGTTACACAAGAGTGCAGTTACTATATAATTCTTAAGGACATTTTTTGAAAAAGAGGGGGGAGGGCTGTTACACGAGGGTGGGCACTTGGATGGTCGTATACGGTAATATTGAGAAGCCCGCCAAAAAGTAGTCTACCCGGGTAGTGACTGTACGTTGTGTGCTGGCAGGTGCGCGTGGTGCTGGGCGGCTCGCTTGGCCCGCAGACGTTCGTGTCCACACAGACGGACAGCGGGTTTGCCGTATGCAGCGGGACACCACAGACCGTCACCGTCCAGCTGCAGCTGCAGAAAGTCATGGTCAGTGCCGCACAATGTACCGCTCAACCTCTCTATTAGGACGACCTTTGGGCCCAGTGTTAGATTCACACGTACATTTTAGTGACGTGTCCGTTTGAAAACGAGTGTTGGAATGACAGCTCACGCATCTACCTTTACAATAGTGTTGAAAGGAAACCTAATAACAAAAATGAAAGATATTACATATGTTATAGATGATAGAACCAACATCATTTTTATTCACATTTTAATCAAATATTTTCAACCTTGGGGTCATCTTCAGAATATAATGTAAAATGAACCAAGTTAAATTACAAAACAGTACTGTTTTCAATATTACATGAATATAATGCAGAACATATGCTCTCATTTTGTTTATGTTGATTGCCCTTTTATGTAGTTTTTGTGAAGACTAATATGACGCACCGCGCCATAACCCTGGTTACCATGATACTCATGCCAGTAATGAGAATAAAAAAGTCGATTTTCAGCTAATTATTTTTTTCACAACCAAAGCCCTGGCACATTGTGATAACTAGATTAGATTGCAGTCATTATTGAATTTAGTCATAGATCATTGTGACACAAACAAAATTAATGTATAACTGCGTATGAAGCGTCAAAAGTTTATTATTTGATATAAACACGGAGATCATGCAAGTGATATAAAAATTATACTGAGATATCACATGGAATTGCGGATGTCGTGGCACGCCAAGGTATGCATTTCATGGGACTCGAGGTATTAACTGGACCCTGGGTTACAGCATGCTGCGTCATTTAGAAATTTAGATATTTTAAGAAAACAGAGAATTTAGACCATTTTATATTTTAATGCACATTTGGATACATGTTGTGTTGAAAGAAAAGTATATGTTTGTCAATAGGTTGTGGTTGTGACCGTGCACACCAGTGGGTGAACAAGGCTCGTGTGGTGCTCTGGCTCATCAAATACTGCACAAGGCAGTAAACCCACTACTGCACAACTTACTTTTTGGTTGTTTTTAATCATTGAGGTTTTTATACAGATAAAAAATGCAGAAACACCAAGATATGGAATCATTGTGACCTTTGATAGTCCATTAGTAGTGCTATTATCAACCTTTTATTAAGGCAGGATTTAAAATAGATTGATTTCAGGTATGTTTTTGTCACTCTCACCCTCATCGGATACTTTAATTTATTCTATGAAATATTTCATATGCTATTCTTGTCTATCTTTACAGCTCCGAGTTAGCCCTGCTGGGGATGCATTCGAAGAGTTTACACCACGAAATGTACTAGGTACATTCACAACTGCCCTTTATGTTGGAAAAATTAAAGGTAAACAATTTACGGATTAAATGTTTCCTTTTATTAGTAGTACGGTAGATATCAAGAAAAATTGATCAATTTATCAGGGTTCATTTTGCAAGTGTAGTGTATGAATAAAAATAATTAGAATATGTTTGGAGGCCCCCGCATAATTGTTCCATAAAAACGCTATTTTGGCAGGCAAATCTTCTCGTACATGGCTGGTAATTAAGCAAAATGTCATCAATGTTATATATTATTAAATTGCAATATAACGAGGACATATTGCTTAAATGTTTGTGATGATCTAGAGCTATATAGGGCAGAGTCATTATTTAAGGCAATCGGAGTGGTGGGAGGGGGGCAAAGTATTTTTATACATGTTTTTAACTTCGTAGCCACCCATCGGTTTAGAAATCATATGTATGACCCTCTTCCACAGTGATAAATGTTAAACATTTGATCCCCCACTTCAAAATATGCCTCAAACATGAACTTCTGACCCTCCATGAATTACTTGTTTTTTGACCAATGAAACAGCACGCACATAGCGATCGTCATATCTTGCAATATACCGTATAGCCATGGTACAACGATGACAAAATCCAATCACTCAGAAGCCCCCACTGCAGAAATGTTCAGCGCAGATAGCAAACGTCATACGTATGATCTTACCTTGCCAAGTAAGAAAAACTGAGTATTGATGTTGCTTTTGACGTAAGTCTAGCCCGGCGAATATTCATGTGTCATGGCTATATACTGCATATATAGCCGTGAGATATGACGATTCTAAGGATCATATTTCTCTGACAAGATTGAAAACTCCAAAAGTGAACTATGAGTCACAAACAAAGCCGGTCTGGTGCTCAGCAGTAAAACAGTGATTCCTGCTGTGGCTTCAGGAAGGTTAAGATTTTAGAAATCAGAATATTAGAACTTCCCCCCCCCCCCCCCCCCCCCACCCACCCCCCTCTACTTTTCCCATTTTAAACTTCTGACACACCCTTACACACACAACTTCCATTTTAAAACTTTTGACCCCCTCCCCCTTGACATTCAGAGGTTCGGAAGCCTCGTTAAAGGCGTGTCCATGTAGAGGACAGTCATCCCTGCACATAAAAGAACTCACCTAGTTTGAAAACAATAGCTAGTGTGATCCCCTCACCCCTGGCTCAGTTGGTTACCTAACCTGCCAAACAAACAGGACCACATTGGAAATAAGCATTACATATATATGTACGCTTTCGTGTGCTATCCTAGGAACATTAGTTCCTGAAGAATATCAATCAATCAATCATTATTCAAACCTAGGAACATTATAGTTCCTGAAGAATATCAATCAATCATTCAAATTCAAACATCTGACCCCACACCATAAATAGTATCTCCGTCCCAATGTATGTACTAAAATCTGGAGTATAAGTTTGATCATTGTAAACATTCTATCCCTACTCCCTGCACATGGACCTCACCAACACTCTGCTTTCCTAGAATCCTCGTGGAGCGTGGGTGAGGATGCGAGCCGGGTCCCGTTCCGCGGCTGTGTCACCGATGTGCGGGTCATGGGGGCGAGCTACGTGCTGGCCGACAGCGGCGACCGCGTCAACATCGTCGCCGGCTGCCCCGCCCCGCCCACGCTGTAACCGTGGATACAGACTCCGCCCACGCTGTAACCGTGTATACAGGCCCCGCCCATACTGTAACCATGGATACAGAAGCTGTCCACGCTGTAACCGTGGATACAGGCTCAAATCATGCTGTAACTGTGGATACAGACCCAGTCTGACCCACTTATGCTGTAACCGTGGATACAAAACATGAGTGCTGAGTGACTGTAGCCATGGAAATTGTGACATCATTAGTGTTGACTGTTGCTATGACAT
Organism: Streblospio benedicti; assembly: GCA_019095985.1. Taxonomy (NCBI): domain Eukaryota; kingdom Metazoa; phylum Annelida; class Polychaeta; order Spionida; family Spionidae; genus Streblospio; species Streblospio benedicti. The sequence continues at coordinate 25,607,864 of CM032659.1, forward strand.
GTATTGGAGTGATGAGGTGTCTGCTAATGTCAATGATTGCTGACGATTGATTTTAAGTATATTTCCATTACAGCTTCCTGACAGTTTGCCTGTTCCTAAGATGCTTTCTTTCTAGTCTTACAGGCTCTTACATGTAGTTTTTACTAAACGTATCACAAAATGCCTGAGTTTCTGAACATAGATCTTCCAATATAAAAAGTTTTGTCATATATTTACTCTTTATTAGTATTCTATATATTGGTTTATTTGTATAATAGTTATCTAGCGTTTAACTTTTCTAGTCATTGTTTACTGTCTAACTTTTTATAAATACAAGTAGTTGCTGTAATATAATGATTAAAAAAGATGTACCATCATTTTTACTCTGATAGAGTTGGAAATATACATAGTGTGCAATGTTTTGCTATATTTATACATATCTACTTCCCTGTTTCATTATATTACAATCCTGCATGCCTCAAAGCTGCTTAAAGTGATGTTGTTTATTTGTTATTAAATTTTTAAATTATTTAAATTAATCAGATCATTTAGTCGCTTTCAGATGTATATGATGGAATGGATTTTATTGTTGAATACAATAACTCAAACTAGTTTTGTTCTTGGTCATTTGTTGCAAAAATACTTACCAGTATAAAGGGTAGGTTTAAAATTGAACATGAAAAAAGATTGAGCCCTCCTTTTTTATAAACACATGGTTCTGACCACTAATATACAGGTAATTCGGAGCATCATAGTGTGCTGATCAGTTGACTTCTGATAAAAATCACTTATATTTGAACACTAACAGTTATGTTGACAGAATATTTGATATCAGAAAAAATATATGGCTATACAGATTTAGTAGATCTAGTTGACATATCTCTAAACACAATCTCATTCCAATTGAAGTGTAAAATATATACATGCCATCTAGCCAAAATCAGATACTCAAATACAAAGACTAAATTTTGTGCACCTTGAACTTTTACAATATTATTATATTATTTTTACTAGATCAAAAGCAGTAATGTCTTTTGTTGTATCATAATTATCATTGCATTATGAATTGTGATAATATGTGTTAGATAACAGGTTTCATTTTCAACATGTACTTGAGAAGTGTTATACATGTGCCTTTAACCTCTATGTAATAAATGTTTCACGCTACCCCTTTGAAGTGGAATGCAATGCATGTCTGTGGATCTTGGTGAAGACATAATGACTGGCTCAAAGCATGTTTGATTTGTTTACACAAAGTCTGTGTGTTTTCCGCAAAGGTCTGAGAATCTTACACAGTTATCAATGCGTAAGATGGCGGGTTAGATGTGATAAGAACACCAGGGGAATGTAAAATATATGGCGACACGAAGGAATAACAAAATCAAAGTTAAAAGGCAATAATAATTTTGGTTTTGTGCCTGAAATTCCAAATTCCAAATTCAGAATCTCATTCTACCCACTAACGCCCCCCCCCCCATTACATACGTGCCGGCGACACGTGTACCACGGGGGTATACCAACGGCACAGCTGTTTGTTTTCTTTGTTTTTAAAAATGATTAAAATAAATTTAAACAAGTGCGGGGGTCATGCCGTGGCGATGTCGCCAACGGTACATTAGAGCCGCTGACAAAGCCCGCCAACGGTGCTTTAAAGCCACCGCCGAAGCCCGCCAACGGTGCTTTAAAGCCCCCGACGAAGCCTGGCGGTGGCGGCAAGATCATAGGGAATAATCCCCTGCTGGACGGCACAGGCTTCGACGGCACCCTGCGACCTTTTAGGAGAAGTGTCAGGAAAAAGTGGCGCGGCGTGGCTTTTTGGCGCCGAAGACTACCCGCGGTGCCCCATTTGTACCGGCGGCCCCAGTATAATGACTTTTTCACGCCAGTCCTTACCGTTGGCCTCAATGAAGTGTTGCGCACCCCCGGCGACCAAATGCTATTTTTAGTAACAAATCCTCGGTGCCGCCGGCAAGAAGGTGGGTGCGGCACGTATGTAATGGGGGGGTAACGGGGTTCCTCTAAGCTAACAAAAAAGAGAGGGCGTCTACAGGAAAGAAAGAAGGTCAACCTGGGTTTGCCTGTTTAGTTCAAGTTTGATCCGTTGATTCTCGGGGGGGGGGAAACTTAAGGGGTGAATGGGTAGCGGGGGGGGTGCCACTGAAGATCTAAAATCATATCCCTTAGTGAAACCATCGGACCTATGAAAATGATACCCTTAGTGAAACCACCGGATGAAAAACATGGGTTATTCTCCCAAGGGGTATTATTCTGTGTGATACTGTAATGAGAACAAGATTTTCTACAACTTATATTCACCTTTTATGCTTTTTATGGCTCAATAATGTAAAATCACGTGAAAAGAGAGCTAGATATTGAACCTCGAGATTGAACCTCCCTTAGTGAAACTGGCCGGAATGTTGAAATCATGACCCCTAGTGAAACTGAGTGGTGGAAAAGGTGACCCCTAGTGAAACTGTGTGGTGGAAAAGGTGACGCCTAGGTAAAACTGCGGGGTTGAAAAGGTGACCCCTATCAGTGGAACATGCGGCATAGGGCGACCATGGAAATATCCCCCCCAAATGTCCTTATAGATTGAATTAATGATTGTGTTTTTAATAGTCTTGACATATAATTTCTAAATACATCACCGCCTATATGTCTGCCAATATTAGCCCTACCTTACAACATGCATGCAGAATTAATTTTACTGTGACTATTTTCTGTATGAATAGCTCCCCGTAAACATTTTCAATTTAATAGCTACTAGATGTACATGTCTGTAAAAATAGAATTTAGTTTATATTTACGGGCTTATTAAAAATAGCCAGTCCGTCGAAAAAGAATGTTTAGCCTTTACCACTTAAAGTCATGTCCCAAATTATTCCATTGTACAGCGTGTGAGCTCTTTCATTTATTGAGGCTAACACCTGTTTTCTGCTATTTCCGCCAGCGTGAAAACATGCGCAGAAGCTGATGACAGAGTGTTGCAACAAAATAAAAACAGATTGTGCAAGATTACGTTATTTCCCCTTTGTGCTTTGCGCTCAAAGATTGCAGTCCTATTGCATCAGTAAGAGGAGTATATAATAGTAATAACAGTAATCATGCAAACCCGCCATAACTTTCGCGAATGATAAACTAAGCAGTGTTCACAACGTCCATCTGTCTCAGTGTGATGCTGTCAACAATAATCCACGAAGCCAATTCAAGACAATGTGAATGTTAGGATATTCATATCACCGTTTCTACGGAGTACCAGAAAATGATTAAATAGATTATATATTAATTTGTCAAAAGTGATAATTTGACATTTTCAATGTCAGTTTCTGAAACTTTCAGCAGACGTCGTCGTGTCCACGTTATACATTGCCAATATTTTGCTCAAGTTATTGGCACCACCAAACATACTTTTTAAATGGATTTTGTCAGAAGTACTGCTACATCAAGTGAACTGCAAATAACTTGAGCAATATTTTACACGTCAGATGCAGGGGGAAGAATAGGTTAGAAATGGTACTATCCTTCATCCATTCAGCGGAAATGTCCATTTACCGTAAATTTGTAAACTAGATCTAGATCTAATACTTATTCTTGAAATTGATTAGATCACCTCACACCCACTTCGTGCATGTTAATGTTTAAACAATCGTAGCATAGCCATTGATGAGTCCACAATAGTGTTTGATGTGTCAAAATAAAGCTATTTACTGATATTGTCGCATATTAAACACAATTGTTATGATTCGTTAAAATTATATAATTCTTGGTGCATTTTGTTATGGCATAAAGTATGTACACCCATCTCATGCGTGGTGTTAATATGCAATTTGAACATGTTTATTTACATTAGATCTTACTAGAAATTTTATTTTCATACTTTTCCACCAGGAAAACAATTATTTTCATAGTAGTAATATCGTGTGGTATTTGTTTGGAGCCTACCAATTTTATTTAAATAATACACGAAGTGGGTGTGTACACGAACTGGCTGTGCATTGCTCTATCTTCTCAGCCTAAAGATCAACATAATATGTCATGCGTATATGGACGTTGCAGGTGGCGTGACATTTTCGTGTAATGTATACTGATATAGAAATAGTATTTGAAAATGAAAATATGTTTTAATCTGAAGTATGCACTTGGAAATGTCTTGTAAATACTACCGAATCCTTAATTATCCGGTAACTGGATGAAAGATAGTAATTGTCCATACTCCATGGAACTGATATCCTAGAAACATCCGCCTAACTAAGTTTTACCCTTATCAATAACCTATCTAAATGCATTGGAGCTTGATGTTCAAATCTAACATTCGGAAGATCGGCAACTTAGTACGGGCGCTGTGAAGCTATTTCATGACGAAAATCATTGGGTTTACATTTTGCGCCGTCACGTGTTTTGATGGGTTTTTAGCTGGCTTTTTATAGTGTGGTATTTAAATTGTTTTAACTATTCTAATATGCTGTTTAAATGAAAAAAAATATGTTAAGCCACTAAGCATTATTCAACTTAAATTTTTACCCATCCAGACAACAGATACCCGTTGCGGATGATAAGGTATTTATCCGATTCCCTGCCGACAAAGCAGGTTGAAATGAACATCTAAACTGTTTTTCAATTCCAATGCAACGTTAGTGCTCTATTATTAGTCATCAGCTGTATTTTATTAATCTGATAAATTTATATTCATATTAAGGAAATTACATAAGAATGGGAAGGACTTCAAAACTGCGATTATCTTGGGCACGACGTCTACATATACTGCTGATTCTGGTGTCTTGATATACCAGTACCAATAAAGACATTTTTTATTCAAAACTACCATGTTAAAGATATTTACTTTTAAATGAAATAAAAACTTACGTCATACTACATTGTGTACATAAAATGTTTAATAATTGCCTTACTTTTTACTGTAGGTCATAAGTCATTGTTTTTAATCCATAAAAGGAACACTGTGTACCTGATATCGAATAAAGTTATGAACAAAATCAAGTTTTTAAAACACATTTCTTTGAATACATTGTTTGAAAACTTATCAAGATTTCACCCACAAATGCTGGCTTCAGCATAAATTGTCATCTTAAGGAATCACCTATTCAGTTCATCAACCTTTGCCTCCCCCTCTTTGGGGTCATCAGAAAAAATTGATAAACTTGTTTCGATATTATTCTAACCTGGTTAGAGGAACCTTTGTAATGATATCAAATAGTGTTAACTTATAAAGTGAAAATTATTTGTTATGAATACAAAATACCAACATTCGCAATGACGTTATATTTTTGTTATTTTTTTTACAGGTAGGACATTGTAGGAATATATTTATTGAGATTTAGTATATCGAGATGAGTTCTCGCGTTGATATAGAGGGTGCACTTACACCAGAAGAAAACTGCCAAGACAATATTTTTGCTCCAGATGAGGAGACAAATGGAGAAACGAGTCACTTAAATCAAAAGGTTACTTTCATATAGTTGTATCTATGCTCCTCAAATCTTTACACTATGTACATAATTATGAAACAAATAATACAGTTTTGAACATTATAATGGATATCTATAATAAGAAACTGACACAATATGATTTTGACATTTGTTTTATGTTTGTAGAATGCACTGGTGAGTCCGTCCCATGAAGAGTTCGATATTCTTCTCGATCGGTTACAACATAGACTTGATGAACATGGGGAGACTATTTATGAGATCGGATCTGGAGGTAATATTTTGAATATTAGCAAATTGAATTTACTTTGCAAATAAAATCTTGATAATATTAAAATTCTTCGTTGGTTTTCACGGGTTGACCACTGTCACTGCCTTTACAAGTCGTGGCCATGTTCATTTCAACCCGTGAGTTAAGAACCACCTTTTCAGCTGGGAATCTTTGTTAGGCTAGACTAACGTCATTTGTAAGGGATTTTGTACGCTATTTTTTCCAGTGTTACTATTTTGTTTATTATATTGTTTACAGAGGGCGACGCTCCGGGCCTGAATGAAGATGATCTTAGCAGCAAGTGTCGCGACATTGAAGTCTATGGCAGAAACGTTAGACGCAGAATGTACGAAAATACGACAACGAGCAGAGAAGGACGGACTCATAGAAGAGCACCTGGTGCGCAGGCGACCCGCAGACACAGACTTCATGGAAGTCAGGTATAGCGATGAGAGAGCTTTCAACTTTATTTACCAGGGCTGTAGCTACATATGACTGTGATGGGAGGCAACTGCCTCGCCCTCCTATGTTTTGGGGAGGAATGTTGTGAGATCAAACCCTGAATAAACTGAGCTTTAATATATTTATTTTAATAATTTAGTGTTACTATTCTGTTTGAAATAGCCTCAGACACTAAAGAAAAATGACATAATTGGCGGTGGTTGATTGATTGACTTGTTGTGTCTAGAGTGGCTGTGGTTGGGAACGTGGATGCGGGCAAGTCCACATTGCTTGGCGTGCTCACTCACGGGGAGCTGGACAACGGACGCGGCTTCGCGCGCCAGAAACTCTTCAGGCACAAACACGAGCAGGAGTCAGGTACCAACCAGCACGATTGTGGGTTTTGAAAGAAGATGTAATATTATAATTTGGTTACGCACGTGTTTAAACGCTTCCTCGTGTGACAATGTCTCTCTTCAGTATATCAATCTTTACTCATCACTTTTAAAAATGATGAAGATTTCAACTAACTTTGTATTACTTCTGAGCTCTTTACAATGGACCGAGAGAAGAATGAGTATTTTGAGATATTTTACATGCTCTCTGCTCCGTAATTCTGTAAATATTGGTGGCACGACTGTCGCAGGGAAAAACATCCATAGTTCTATATCTACTTTTTTAATCCTGAGCTCTGTTTTGAATATGATCTAAGCTTTTGAAATCTTATGAATTCCTTCATAGATGGTGTTGATGATATTTGAAAGTTAATTCACGGTGAGTGCTTTCTGAGAATGTAAGAATGTGTTGTGTTGTTAGGTCGTACGAGCAGTGTGGGTAACGACATTCTGGGCTTTGACAGTACGGGGGAGGTCGTCAACAAGGCAGACCACGGACACCTCGACTGGATCAAGATCTGTGAGAAGTCCGCAAAGGTCTGTAGACATGTTTTGTAATTTTCTTGTGTTTTTTGTTTATGAGCAATGCTTTTCTTTGAAATAAGGCTCTATACAGCTGTTATGTATGTTCGGTTCCTGGTCAAAATGTCAATTTCATGTGTAAACTTTGCACACACATTCAGTAATGGAGGCCTGCAGTTTGTGATGGAAATATGGCATTGTCAAAATGTAGCCTCCTTATGCAGTTGCCCTGAATAAACATACAAATATGTTCTCAGCTGAGGTCTGCACAAGGTGGTCATCATGATCCAATGGCTCAGTTTTATACTTCAATGTTATCAAGTAGCAATGCTAATGTTCATGATTCTATCACTCAATGTTATTACATGTAGCTGCTTTTGTTCCAAAAATAATTCATACCTTCAAATTCTAAATATAATTTTTGATTGATTTCGAACACTCTAGGCTCCTTTTCAAAATCAAAATCATTGTTTAATTTTTAAAAGGAACCTGTAGTGTTAGAAACCAATTGAAAATTATATTTAGAATTTAAAGTTTTGAGTTATTTTTGCAACAAAAGCAGGTAATAGCATGGAATAATTAATAGAATTATGAGACCCACTAATTTATACCTCATAACAAGAATCTACTGGACATAAAGTTAATTTTCATGTATATTTTAATGTATAAATTAGTTGACATTCATTGTGATCTCTAATTGGAACATCACATATGCTTCTGATATGCTTTCAAAGATTTTGTCTGGAATTGTCGCCACCATATTGAAGATTCAATGTGTTTGGTTTGATGAGCGTATTGATTTTATTGAATCTACAGCAGCAATCAATTAGCCGTAAGAGAATGTCATATTGGATGCCGCACTTTGGTCAATGATTGTCATTTGTGTTTCATACTTCATGTACTTCATCTATTGCTATTTGATAATGCTCATTTAGATTTCATGTATAGTTGAATTAACACAAATACTTCAAGATCTGTAGTATTATAAAAAAAGGAAATTATCTATGGCCTGTTGTGAAACAACTCCGCTGGTGACCAGGTGTTCATTTCACATCAATGTAAAAAATTGAATATGCAAAATGCATCAATATGAACAATAAAGTACAGTTATTGTATCTATTTTAAGATTTACGTGAACTGGTTTGCAGGTTGTGACGTTTATCGACTTGGCAGGTCACGAGAAGTACCTGAAAACCACGATATTTGGGATGACGGGCCACGCGCCTGACTTCTGTATGCTCATGGTCAGTGGCAAGCCACTTTGTTTATTGATTTTATCTATTTGTTTACTTCACACATGCAGTCCATAGAATAAAATAAAAAGATGATGATAAAATAACATCACAGATAGAGTGAATCATTCCATCTTCTGTATAGTACAGAAGAAAGGATGAAAAAATGACTATTGATTTTATTCTGAATGAGACAATTATTTACAATGGATTATCTTTTCTTAAAACCATAGAAAAGCCAGGACTCATTGTATTGGTTCTCAGACCCATTGCAGGGCTTGGCACTAACTTTTTTTTTCACATGCCCAGCAGGGCACGTGATGGGCCAAATCCATGTGCCCTGATCTAATTTTTATGTGCCCTGAAGTTTTTAGCCAAACCGTAGACAATAAAATGAAAAAATAAATAAAAATAAAAACAAAAAAAAAATTTAACTATCAGATCAACATGAAAACTTCATTTATACAGTGTAAGTTTCATCATAGGGAATACCAACATTGCTGATATGACGGTCGGGTTTGGCTGAAATAAAATAACTTCAAGGGCACAGGAGTCTAAGACCTGATGTGCCCCGACTTAGATTCTATGTGACCAGAGCACTAGCTAGTGTCAAGCCCTGCATTGGTTCAAATTATGTGAGTCTTTAGGGACTCATTGTTGCCCATTTCTAGATTAATGACTGGTGCTGTAGGTGGGCGCGAACGCTGGCGTGGTGGGCATGGCCAAGGAGCACCTGGGGCTGGCCCTCGCCCTCAGTGTGCCCGTCTTCGTGGTCGTCACCAAGATCGACATGTGCCCTCCAAACGTGCTACAGGTAATACACCACTTTTCTTTTCTATCAATTCTGGCAGTTGTCAAGACAAACGAAATCACGTGATTTTTGACGTGTTTTTCAAAGCATTTTTAGACAAACATTGATAAAGACTAAATTCCTTCCTTATCTATGCTATGACAAGGTCTGGTTGATTGACACTAACCACCTAGCGACCGAATGTGGTACTACGATCGTACTGTAATATTTCTATTAGAAAACAAGTGTATACGCACTAACTATTTACTCATTGTATCCTTTTATATATTGTTCACCAGTTAGTTTGTGTAAATGTTTTATTTTGCTAATGATAGCAAATTATGGGGCAGTCAGATTGTCAGGAAACTGCTGATCATCTCCAAATAGCATGTAAATCACCCCAAAACCAATCCTTTTATCAGTCTTTTTATTCTTATTGGCTTATACAATCTAGGGATACTTCAACTATGCCTTTACATAGAGCAAATGTGAAACTAAATGTCTGAAGTCAGAAGAGGATGTTATGTTTAGTATGTGCACTGCCCTCTGTTTAAGTGCTGCACATTATTTCAGTTAGTTTGGTGCATATATACTGTATTTACTGATAAGTGATACTGTATCAAGCTAATAGAGGTCGGACGGTTAGGCAGTTAACCAACGTCGGATAGGTTTTGGCTGACAGCCGGTTACAAAATCACTAGTCGGTTAACCGAATTGTCGTACGTCTAAACATTACCTAATTTGTATGCCGAGCATGTTCACACACATCCAATTATTGTATATTATATGTAATATCTGATTTACTTCCCAGAATCGATTCATCGCTAGGCATCATATTTTCCAATAAATTGGAGCTTTACTCGCACCAATAACCTGAATCACCCGGGGAAGAAGTATCTTTTCATCGTTTTCATCGTGTACTAGTCCGCATTTTGAAGGCTCGAACTTTTCCTTTCGTTTTTGCTGCGAATGCGCCAGCGAGACATTTCAACTACTGAGCATGCGCACTGGCTTGTGTATGCTTGTGTATATTTTTCACATCAAAATAAGTAAGTTATTTCTATTTTCTGGCAAGCATTCGTAATAGATTGGTTGAATAACGTTACTAATAGATTATACATCGCTATATTTGAGAATGACAATCAACAAATGCGATGTTCAATAATTTGACACCCAGAATCACGACAATACGTGCACACTTAGCCATGTCGCCGATGATGAAAGCAATAGATCAATATAAGTGATTGAAGTTTCTTTCATAATAAACCATGTGTCATACAGCGGCGTTGGAAACAAGACCAATAATGAATAAATAAATCCCATTTCTGTGTATAATATACCATTATACGTGTATGTTCAATGTATAGTACAGACAAATTATATTAGTTTAACATGTGGACGCATGACGTAATCTAGTACAACGTAAACGCCGTGTCGATTAACCAACGTCGGTTCAGTTTTGGTATGTAAAAACCGTAACCGACCCGAACCGTAACCATCCGACCTCTACAAGCTATAGGCATAAACATCACGTAACATGTAATATGTAAATGAAAACATTGTACAAAGTCTGACTAAGTTTTAGTTTATATACACAAATTAAAATAGAGCATGTTTTACGACAGGAGACACTGAAGATGCTGCAGCGGCTGCTCAAGTCTCCCGGCTGCCGTAAGATCCCCGTGCTGGTGGCCAGTCTTGACGACGTCGTCGTCTCCGCAACAAACTTCACCTCGGAGAGGTCAGTCAATTTGCAGCCATGCAGGCCAGACAAGAGTGAATTAAACTTAATGATCTTGAAACATGTTAATACATATATATATATGTATATAGCTGTTAAAAGGAAAACATCATTTCTATTTTTTACTGGTTAACTTTAGGCAAAAAAAATGTAAGTGTGTTTTCTGTTTTCTGACCCATCCTATTTTTTATTGTCGACGCTGTGGTTTTTTTTTCACAATTATTAAAAATCTGAATATTTCTTCAAACTATGTTGGTGAATGATAAAATGAGAAATGCATGATAATGTTTTCAAATTTTTAAATAATCATTAAAAAGGGAACAACATAAAGAGTTGTATTTTTCCTTTCAGAAAGATGATAAAAGTGCATTAAATTACAACCTTAAGTAAAACCTCAAACAACCTCAAATAAAATAAAGATAAAAATCGGTACCTATTTTTTCTAGTATGAAACAGGAAACGCACATATTATATATTTTGTTTGGCCTTAATTTTCTTTCACGTTGTTCATTCATCAATCACAATCTAAATTAATCTTTTATTAACTTTTTTGGTAAAAAGGAAATTTTCAGAAGAAATCCATTCATATAGGAACAAATTTGAGTCAAAGATTCATTTCTTATTAGATATATTTCGTGTCAAGACACATTCTCAGTAACTGACAAACTTATAATGGATCCATTACTATGTACAAGTACATGCATATTTTAAGTACAATAAAACAGCTTTATAGTCTGCTTAAACTGTACAATACAATGGTCAACAAGATTAAAAAGTTTATATGATTACAACTTTATAGTTAGTTCTCTGCTCCTGATATCTATGCATGCGTTTCTTCTAAAGTAGAATTAAAAAAGTAGAATTATGTATTAAATGTAAGGTTTAGTGGCCATCTTTTAAAATAAGCATATTTAAAAGAAATTTGAACATCAATAATAATATATAAACCAACTGTAAAAAATATATTTTGATGAAAGAAGATGGTTTCAAGATGATTTTTTACAATCCTTTGTGTATGTTTGTATTCCATCGCTGTGTTGTTTGCAGGATGTGCCCGATCTTCCAAGTGTCTAACGTGACTGGGGAGAACCTGCCTCTGCTCAAGATGTTCATGAACCTGCTGTCGACTCGCATACCGCTGTCGCTCGCCGAGCCCCCAGAGTTTCAGATAGACGACACCTTCTCTGTACCGGTACGAGCAGTAGTGTTGTTTTACTAGTATTTATTTTGTCATATGTTGTGTAATTTTGAAAAGGAACCTATAGTGTTTGATGAAATCGATCAAAGATTATATTTAGAATTGGAAGTTTGGAGTTAGTTTTGGAACAAAAGCAGGTAATAGCATGGAGTAATAACCACTCATTAAAATCTAAAAAAGAAAAACAGGCAAAATCCAAACTCTATTTGAATCAAACAAACTAAATAAATCCCAAATAGAGACTACCTGGTACTCGTCTCGCCCCTGTTAAAGTCCTAGTGTGAGGGAAGCCTGCTCTGATGTGCTGACTGTTTGCTGCAGGGTGTGGGGGACGGTGGTGTCGGGCACGTGTCTCAAGGGCTGTATCCGTCTCAATGACACTCTCATGCTGGGTCCCGACGCCGTGGGGCAGTTCTCCCCCATCGTCATTAAATCCATCCACCGCAAGCGGATGCCAGTCAAGGAGGTCCGCGGAGGCCAGACCGCGTCGTTCGCACTCAAAAAGGTAAGAATCACCAGACCGCGTTAGCAAATTTTCATGAGTTTTTGAACAAATGCACTTTTCTATTGGATAACTGGTTTATTTTTGTTATGAATTGTGTGCAGTTAAGTTATAAGCTTTATAACTTGTTATTTGATAATCATTGTCAATAAAGATATACCTAAATAAGAGCTTTTGTCTATTTTCAGTTTAATTTGTCATAAAGGGCTATTTTTCTTGTTGGATATTATTTCTAGGTATTATTCAGGGGTCAAAATGAATTCTTTGCCATTCAAACCATATTGAAAGACACTAAAATCAACTTTTTATCTAAAATAATAAGGACAATATGGGCTTTTGTGGTATATTCGCAGCCATTTTGTTCTTTGCCCTTAAAGAACTTTGCTCAAGGGTGCTAAAATGGCAACCAGCTAATTTTTGCTCAAGACAACCCATAGAACCATAATCAACCATAAAACATCATTTAAAGAATTTATTGGATACCAATAGAAACCAAAGTTAACCATTTTTGGCGAGACTTTCGTTGTTATCGCAACAACTTCATTGGGCCGAGTGCAAAATCTCAGAGGGTCACATGACCACCATGGTGGCGGCAGTCATGTGACAGCAGTGTCGAGTATACGGGGGGCAAGTCGTAGCCGGTGTCACATGAATCAAACATACATTCAGTTATAAAACATCATACTTTCAACAAAACACTCTTTAGTGTGAAATTCTCTGGACTATAATCCAATTAAACTTTTCTACTAGATTTATTCAAATTTCGGGACCGTAGTACAACTGTGTGTGTTTGCAGATCAAGCGGTCCGCGATCCGTAAGGGCATGGTGATGGTGTCGCCGCGGCTCCAGCCCCAAGCCTGCTGGGAGTTTGAGGGTGAGGTGCTCGTGCTGCATCACCCCACCACCATCGCCGTGCGCTACCAGGCCATGGGTACGTAGCTCCCAGTAATAACATCACCACGCCATGGGCGCGTATCTGCCACAACTGCACAGCTCTGATGGGCCATGCTTGTGTAATATACTCGTGGTTAAATGCTGTTGTAGAATATGTACCATGGGCAGATTCAGGAGGACTCAAGGGCTTGTACTCCCCCCTTTATCACTCCAAAATTGCATTTGGATGGGGTTTTTGGCATTTCTGCAAGCCTTTGTGCGTACAGAAATCATGAAATCGTGGGTAGGTGCACCCTCTTTTTGCATAATCCTGGATCCAACATTCACAGTACAAATACCATGCGGATAAGTCTAAAAGATTTTCATTCTCAGAATTAATATGTTTGATTGTCTATTCTACCACTAGAGTAATTCAAATCCTTTACTAAATGTTTTAAAAGTTTTTAATTTCAAAATTTCACAAAACGGTTTTCATCTCTAAAGAGTCCTTTTCAATTACAATAAAATATAGTATTTCTAAAACATTATACTATTTTAAAACCAAAACATAAAATTAAACTGTGACCAAAAATAAAGGACAACACAGTGTCTAATCTTTAGTGAGATTCAAACCTATGACCATCGCTAACAGGCGTAGTTCCATGCCAGTGTGCCTCTGATATCTCTAGTTTAGTGGCTTCTGAACAATCTACCATTCAGTCATTAGTCCGGTCATCCAGAGTAGTAGAAATCAGTGTTCACGTTTCAGTGCACGTGGGGTCTGTGCGGCAGACCGCGACCATCCTCTACATGAGCCGCGAGCATCTACGCACCGGTGACAAGGCCACGGTCCGCTTCCGTTTCATCAAGAATCCCGAGTACCTCAAACCAGACCTCCGCATGGTACGTAGTCTAAAATCCGACCTCTGCATGGTATATCACAGGGCTAGCATTGCCTTCGAGTTTATGCTTGACAAACCCTTCTAGCTTCATTATTCAGTCTTATGGTTATCAACCTGGATCATGGTTTTAAATTGTACAGTTAAATTCCTAAATTGCGATGCTGGGCTGTACACAAGAAAACTATGTGGATCGTTTGTTTACATCAAAATTAGAGTAAAGTAGTAAAACTCCCAGCAAACTTTGCTTGATATTTAAGTCCATACCCCACTTACAAATATTTAATATTGTATTTATACTCTATATAAGTATGCGTTTCCAACCATACAAATTATAAAAGATGAGTAGTACATTTTATTTATAAACTTTGAAAGTTAAAATGAACATCAGATCGATAGATCTAGTGAATTTGAAAATTGCAATAGATGCTAATAATAAACGTTATCTTGTTGAGTTTCTATTAAAAAAATATATATATATAATGAAAATATTATGAAAATAATAAAAGAAACATTTATTTACTTATATCTTTATTTTACATAAATTTAATATGTAAATAATCTTTGGAGATATGTGATTCCATCCATGTATATAAGTCAGATGAATTGCACAATCCAATTAGTTTATTTTGATCATCGATCACATGCATCGCCACATTTGACAGTTGGAATATGGTGCGCACAATCGTGATGATATTTGCAGAATATTGCAACAAAAATTATTTAGTAATTTGTGTTGAGATGGTGGAAATGAGAAACACTGTGCTTTTTACATAAAGTACTTTATATTTATATGGATCGATGCTAGAGATAAAACACTTGAATTTAGAATGTGCTGTGCCATGTGTTGCGTGAGGGTCGCACGACGGCGCGGTGGTATAACAAACTTATTTCATCTGTCCTGCTTTGTGGCCAGGTGTTCCGTGAGGGTCGCACCAAGGCAGTGGGCACGGTGACCAAGCTGTTCCCCCACATCTCGGCTCACCCCCAGAACACGCGGCAGCAGCGCGCCCAGAAGAAGGCCGCCGAGTCGAACCACCAGCATCGGCCGCAGAACGAGCCCCAGAAACCCAGCAAGAAGAACCGCCGCAACAGGTAGTCAGAAGTGTTTCCAAGCGATAAGCACACAAAATTAATGTTTTTTTGGCCTATTACGAAAAATACACCCAGGCTCAAATGCCGGACGAGCCCCAATTGTTATAATTGATAATCACACAACATTGCGATTTTGGATATTTTATTTTCTTCTTGAAAATCACTTGAAATCAGTCACTTACATATATACTAACTTACATATATATTAACTAGACGTGATTAAATGATGTAACAAGTTTGTTTTGGTTTGCTCCCCTCTAGCACCAGGGGAGGGTATGGGGGGGGATGGTCAGAGGGATCTGTATTGTGTATTAACCAATAATAACAGTGTAGACAGCCGTGCAGACAAGCTAAATTTTATTAATCACTACCGGCATTTAAATTTTAGTTTGTTAAATTTGAGTCACAATGCTAGATGTAGATCGCGGGAATATTAATCTATGTTGTCGTGACCTATTGCAAAATATACCGTGGGAAAATATAACTAACTGCATCTTGAGCGATGGAAAAATCTAGTTCTTTTCTGTCTATCCTTACTCATAACAGAAGGTTATACCCGCAGGTTATACCATACATGTACATTACTGCTCAATTTACCGCCCGTGTGAAGTTTGTTGATTAATCCTAATCCCTGAAATTATCCTTTAAAAAGCCAATAAAAGTATGTAAAAAATGAGAACATGAATCGACTGTAGTGTGTAACTCTGCTGTCGTCTGCTGCAGGAACCGTCCGTATCCCACCAACAAGGCAGCGGAGGACGGAGGCAGCGGCAAGGAGAACACAGAGCCCCCCGCCCAGCCCACGGGCAACAGCAGCAGCGAGGCCCCCAAGTCACCACCCCCCGCCCCCGCCGACACCACGGCAGCGGCAACGGCAGGCACCGAGCCGGTTACCACGACGATAGCACCGACGGAGGTGGCTAAGGAGCAGTAGGTGGTCGTGGGACTGAACAACAGGGCAGCAGCCAAGTTAAGACGCAACATGAAGCCAAACAATGGTGTGCGGAATATGTGGATGTTTTTTTAATGCTGCAGTGATAATAGTTTGTAGATGCATGTTGTACTGTGAGTGGTAGCAGGAAAATCAAGTTTGTGTAGAACATAGCGTTGAAAGCTGCAATATTCAGTCTACCTGGAGAACATGTGTCGTCCTGCAATTGGAAGCCGTTGGTTTATTCTTTAAAGCTGATTTATTTACTTTTTGCTCGGAAAGTGTACGAATGATAATGTGGTTGTAGCAACAGAATCGTAAATCGCAAACATGGCGAGTGACTGGGAAGTCTATTTATGAAACCCTTTTCCATGCTTTTGGGTTAAATTATTAAGATTAAAAAGAGTATTTATTTCTAATTTTTTTGAATATTTTTTGTTTTGATTTTGTTAATGGAAACTGAATGAAGTACTAGTGTGGTCCACATCGCTGATGTAACATTAATTTATTGCTGTTTTTTCAGTCGTGCTGTCCCTTATATTGTAATTTTTTTAAGAACAAACCAACTATTTACCCAGAAAATATATGCACTTTTTGATACTTCATAATCACTTTTTACCTGTGTGTAATGTAATAGTAACTATATTATAATAGGAATATTTACTGATGTTTTGGTGACTACATAGAATGGTGACTGTTGAAAACATGTCAGATTTTAATTGCTTTTGCTCTCTGGCAGCAATTGAATTAATGTTCATGTTTGGCACAACTATGACTTATAGGACAGTTTGAAGCTATTCAGAAGTATTCATTTATAGTAAGTGGGTGTATCTTTATAAGATTTCATGATGTAATAACCATATCAATATTTCGTAACTCGCTTGTAAAGCCTCCATTATATTGTTCTCATACAAAAGCCCTGTTGTAGGATAGTCATTACAGCATCATTCAAATTGTGTCGTTTGTATTGTCTCTTGACATTTGAAAAAAATGCAAGACTAAGTAACAGTCTAGATTTTAAACTGCATCACTGAGCATTTATATCTGTTGTTGAGTCAGTATCCATCAGTTGTTCAATGTTTCTCCATCATTCCAGGTCTCGACTTTGGTTGCCGCAACATGTTTCTGCGTTACTATGGTGAATGCAGTTTCCAAATTCTGGTATATTCATCATGTAACTGTTAATATGTTTAAGTATCAACAACATTTTATGAGTAATTTTTGTTGTGATTTTTATGTTCTGTATTCTCATTTTACATTTAAATATTATTGTTGGTATGCATACAATTAAAAAAGCATCGTTGCTTAGTTTTGGTACACACAATCAAAAAATACTTTGCTGCTAAATTAATTTCATACGGTTGTTGGAATACCTTAGCAAATGTTGGAATTCCATTGAATTACTTGATATGAATGATGTGAATGTGACTAAGTTTGATAGTGGCTGCAGGTTGAAATTAATCAAACCGCATTAAAATCTGATGGAGTTGCGGATGGATACTGCCTAATAGTGATAGGACCTTTATTGTGTGCGTGTCTCCTGTGGTTTCGTAGTTTCCTTGGTCTCCAGTCATAATTGGTTCAAACTAGTACATATTTTCATCCTTTTATTCATGTCCTTTATTTTTTAAAAGTTTTGTTTCAAACTATTTCCATATTTCAAGGGCTTTAATAATAGAGAGACGTGTTTAATTTTTGTAAAGAAATAAGCATTAAAAAATGAAGCCTCCATAAAAGTGATTGTCTTTTAATAACCTAAAACTGTCAAATCTGGTTTGTTCGTGGATGTATACTTTTCTGTCAAACCAATGAAATGGGCGGTACAGTATGGATTAATAAATATATATGATACTAAAATAGATCCAACTGTCTAGTGAAGTGTTTTACAATCCTAAGGTTCCTTGAATATTTTATTTTTTTATTTTCCCAGTATATTAGATTGTTTTGTGGAACAATTTTTTCACAATATTTACGATGTTATCTTAAAAATTCAATGTTTGTTTCAAACCCCTTTCTTCCCAATTTTATTATGTAAATATTACATGATTTCATAAGTTTTGTTCCTCATAGTCAATTGTTTTAGGTGTTATGTCTCCATTTAAGTTTGTCAGATTTGTTGGCCACAAGACTTTGTTTACACCTCTATAAAATGTTACGAAATCGAGTGAATAAAAGAATATAAGAAATTCTAAGCTTTGTGAATATTTTTAATATAAAATTACCTATGTATAATCAAGGATATTATAAGTATAGTATAAATAATAATAAAAAGTAAAGTATACTTATAATATCCTTGGTATAATGCATGTTAATTTGCAACTGATGCACCACTCTGCAAACTTGTGGTGCCCTGGGCTGTAACAGGAAGAAAAAATTAGATTTTCAACTAATTAATTATTTTTTCTCCCAACCTCCTTCATGCTATGATGCTAGTATGTTGTCTGCGTTGTTGACATTCATTGCTCAGGAACGAGCAACATCGATTTAAAATTGAGTTTGAATGTCTATAGAATACTATATTGCGTTTTTGTGCTAAAAGTACTGCAGTCATGTTTAAAATTGGTAATGCAGGAGATACTACCTAGAGATATGATGGGGAAACTGGGGCATCACAGCACCACAGAGTGTTAGCCGGACAACGGGTTATGGCGTTGTGTGCCAAATACTGATTTGAAAACCAAAGCAACATTATTATTACCCACTTAGCACTATGTCAAATTATACAAAACAATTTTTGATATATAATTGTATACTGTAAAACTAGAAATGTTTGTGCATGATTTAATCTGCGAATTTCATGGGTAGGTGCAAAAACGCAAACTTAAATAGTCAGCAAACATAAATAGCCTATGTAAATTAGGTCCAGGATGGACCAAAATCGCAAAATTAAATGGTGACAAAATAATTTATAGATGAAAATCGCAAAATTTAGTAGCCACGAAATATTCTAGTTTTACAGTATATGTACCAAAAACCATTTAATAAAAAGTGATTCACAAGAATCCGATCTAATAACCTTTTGCCAACTTATGATGCCAACGTGATATGGCCGTAGACAGGCTCTCCAGCGTTCCTACTTTTTCCTACTTTTTTGAAATGGTTCCTACTTTTTCCTACTTTTTTCAAAAACCTATTATTCCTACTTTTTTGTAAATTGGAAAAAAAAATATGATCAAACATTGCAACGTTTTAGACTGTGTTTTGTAAAGTATTTTTACAGAAGATATTTAGTTGGCATGTTCTTTTGCTAGCAGTGTGGTCTGGTTTCATTGATCCATAACCCAGCCATCAATCTATGTTCTCTAAGGAAAGCTTTCAACATGACTTAAATTACTTTGCTTTTAA
>CM032659.1:25641384-25654638 GCA_019095985.1 Streblospio benedicti
AATATTTTAAATGCATCAGAATCTACGGAGGATAATGGCCGCATATCAATCACAAGAAACTGAAGAAGTGAAGTTGTTATTTTTTGCAAAATTTCAGAATTCATAGGATATATCTTCTTCTGATCAAGTACTTCATTTATGGTGGGCAGCTTTGGGGTGTGCTCACTAGCCACGCCAAATTATTCTTTATGGTGTTGCTTCAGGTGATACAACATATTTGTAGTTCCTCCAGTATATACAATTGTCATCTTACACTCAAGGCATTTTGCTTTATTGCCCTCCATTGTGAAATATTTCCACGCAGCACTTTTGGCCTTTTTTGGTTTGATGTGAGGTGTTTTAACTTCCATAACTGTGTACAGAAAATTAGGAGATCGGTATCAACATCGACTCACATATTACATTTATTTTAAATAGAGATTATTAGAATAACACTAATATAGTAAATATTTACCTTCTAAGGGCGTGGTTGAAGAGAGCAATAATTAAGAATTCAACAAGAACCAAGAAACAAGTGACGTGTCAAGTGTATCGTTTGTCACGTTTATATAATCATTGTACATCAATACAAAATCAATAAATGATAAAGACGTAAGTAAATGTACGTCAGTAGACAATAGGAGATCGAGAGAGATACGGTGCAGACGATATAGTGCGATATATCGAGAAAAAAACCCGAGACGAGATGATATCACGATAATGTCGGGAAAAACGCCGCTATCGTTGCATGGCGATATTGCAAGATCAAACCGATTCTCGTTTGGCGTTTGTTAAACGAGCAATTAACCGATAGTCCGAAATATCGTTGCAGTACTAATAAATAGTAATGTAACATAATATTGGTATAAATATCATAATTATTAAATCATATTAAAATCATCATATTAAAATCATATGAATATATTATGCACTATACAACATAATCAATTTAACAATGGAACGATAAACCAAATCTCGAGATCCAAATGTCATTTCAAGTGTCTATATCAAGAATATGTATATTTTTTTAAATTTAACAATGGAACGATAAACCAAATCTCGAGATCCAAATGTCATTTCAAGTGTTATATCAAGAATATGTATATTTTTTTATATATTCAAAATATTTTTACATCAATGTGTGAACTAACTGAACTTGTAGAAAAAAAAAAAAAAAAAAAAAATAACCCATACAAATTCATGATAAATAATTCATAGATGACAAAAATCACACAATATTATCTGTTATCAATTTCAGTTTTGTACATACATCCTTTAAACACCTTGTTTTAGTATATCTATAATATTCTATATGCATTTTAAAATCTTTAGTAATATTAGCATGGTTCCTAGCCTTATCAGTTACGGAAGATTCTAACCACAGTTCAATAAACTTCACACTTTAAACTTCTTCATCACTTGAACTCTCCAAATGGGCTTGGAGGTTCTGTGCCAAGTCATTTTCTGAAAATAGAATTAAATATTTAATGTTTGATACAATATTTAATTAAATGACATTTAATGCTTCTCTAGGATTGTATGATAAATATAGTAACCTAAATTCTAATTACTTAACAACAGCTATTAATCTTTAAAATCTATTTACTAGTAATATGAAAGTTAAAATTGTAATGGAAAAACTATAATAAAAAACATTGTACTGAAACAATTGAAAATACCTGTCTTCTTTTCTTCCCGTCTCCTTCGCCCTCCATCCCGGTCACGCGCATTTTTCAACCAGCATCCCGCTTGTTAATGTTGTGCGATTTTGCTGCGTCTGTAATTAAATAAACACTGATTAGATTATTTCTCATAATTTCATATACATGTATATAAATAAGCAGTTATCAACACTTTCAAAAACATTAATATGTAAAAATAAACCTTGATTTTATAGAAAAAAAACTGTATGTAAGAAGATATGAATAATGTTCTATCTATAAATATATTCATATACTTTATAATAACACTTAAAACTTATCGGTTTTTTGTGAAGATCACACCTCAAAATATACAACTCAAAACTGGTATATTAGCATGCACTTTGTTGGTTATTACATTTTATTACCTGAGTAAGCCGTAGCTTTTTAAAAGCAAAGTTTCCCCTATTTGCCACACAAATTAAAAAGTGTGGCAAGAGGATTGGTTCATCATCCGGTTGATCTCTTCTTTTCGAACAGATGCCTCCCAAGCTGCTCAGGTACTGCAACTGAAACTAGATCAAAAGTGTTCAAAGAACACTTGAACGACGTTGACTTATGGGCAATTAAGATATATACTGAAATAATGTATACTTTACAATCAAGAAATCTATGAATTTGAGGAGAAAACATCAGAATGAATCAGAATCAATATATCCAGCAAAAAGATATTTGTGTTGCCATACAATGGTACTGAATGACAAGATGATAATAAATATCAGTTTCAAATCCAATAATCAATTTTGCTGGTTGGTTGGAAATTGGAATATTGATTTTTTTCTTGCTGGCTAAGTGGCATTGAATATCATTAAAAATGTCATAAAAGCGCTTCTAGAAATCAAAATTTAATTGGCAGAGCACCCACAATTGAATCACTTCGGTGTCGCCTCATACCTCATAGTCATTTAAAGTTTGAACGAAATCGGGTTCATCGGTACGCCCGCTAGCTTGTCCGAGACAGACATACATACATAGTTACAAACATAGTTAAAGTTAATACTTCGGTGTATATAACGAAATACACAATGCTTGCTTCAGCAGCTTTGAGCTGAAAAGTTACAAACATTTTGTTTACGCAACAATGAGTATATATACATATCTAAAATTTTTTTACACAATTACTATTTATCTTCAAAATTATTTGGTTTGATTTAAAGGTCTCAAATCATCTTGATTTTTTTTATATTATTTTAGCATTTTACCTTTTGTTTTCTTTCAGATTCTTATGATAAAGCTGATTCTGTAATATCAGATTACAGCACTGATTCACACACCGACAGTGTGCTGAGGGACGAAATCCAGCAAATGGAGGATCCAACCGTGAAAATGTCCAGAAAGAGAGCAAAAACAACAAAGAAATGGGCATGGGACAATCTTTCATCTACTGATTCATCAGATGGTTAGTAATTATATATTTTCCAGATAACAATTCCCATAAATTGATGAAACACCTACAAAAATTAACCAAAAATTCACTAAATAGTGGTCTTTAATTTTACAAACCAAAAATTGCTACATGTATGTATAAGTGTGCTAATGTGCTGACAGCAAGTTCATGAAGTGACCTTTTCTACCATGACTAAGAAATGGTATTGAATATCAGAATTAAAATTATAGGAATGGTATGCTATTTTTTTGCCTAATCTACATTGTAATCTTTAACATTCTGATTGGTTTCATTCATGGTGAACACTTACATGAAAATGGCATTTTTTGCCTTTCCCTACTGAGACAGTCAGAAATGGTGTACATGACAACATTAGGCCTAAGAGACATAAATGGAACAGCATGTTTATGAACATAGGCTTCACAAATCTAAGTGCCTTATAGACAAATGATAAAGATTTGTGAATACAAACCGTTTGCTTCAGTGGTCAAACACTGCCCATATGTAAGTAGACATGCTGTTCTGTTCAAGTGTCATATGCCTAATGTTGTCTTGTACAACATATCTGACTTTGTCTCTGCAGGAAAGGCAAAAAAGGCAGGTGTTCACCATGAATTAAAGTGTTCAGAGGAATAAAAATTACAATGTAGGTCTGGAACAAAAAAAAATAGCATTCCTATAATTTTCATTCTGATATTCAACACCATTTTTTGACTATAATAGAAAAGGTCACTTCATGAACTTGCTGTCAGCATAGGTTATAATACAATATATGCATTATTTGTAAATGTGTTTTCAGAAGAACCAAGTGAAAAAGAACAAGTCTCAAGACATACGAAGCAAAGCATCCCTTATTCTCAGGCCATGAGTCACAATCATTGAATTAGAGGAAATGAAAACCTTTTTTCCTACAACGAGGATATCCTCTACCACTCATCAATGACAGTATTGCCAAAAGCCAAAAGCATCCCCAGGATACATTAAGATCTGGGCGCCAAACAAAATTGACACTCTACCATTCACCTCCACTAACAACCCAAGAAACCCCTAATCTTGGACAAACAGTCAAATCAACGCTGGAAACACTTTTTGCAATAACAATAGAATGCTCAAAAGTTCTAAACAATACAAAATACATAAAATGCACCCGACAACCAAAAACCTCAAGAAGATGCTTACCAAGGCAAAGTTCACATCAATCGACAAAGAATACAACACAGGTAGTCATGTCAGGACAAAAAGGTGCGGGACATGCCCCCTTACACAAGAATGCAATATAATTAAAATCACCTCTACAGGACGAACATTTAAAATACAAAAGCCCATGACTTGTAAATCAAGAAATGTTTTATATATGCCAGGGTTGCAAAGAGCAATAAGTAGGAATGACAAACGACACTAGCAGCATGAATGAAAACCCAAATACAGAAAACTGGGTGTTAGCAAGCACCTGGCAAATATCCCACTGATTCCCCTATAAAGTTTACTGTTACACCTTTTTTAAACTCAATGACACTAAAACTGAGGGACTAATAAAGGAGAACTTGTTCATTGAACAATTCAACCCTAAATTGAACAATTTATCACTTTAGAACCCCCCTTTCATATCTACATGTCTCAATAATCCATACTATGTTTACTGTATATATCTTAGATACTCATGAAGTACGGGATTACATTATGTCTTTATATGTATATGTGATACATGCTATGTTTACTGTAGATTGAAATACTGTATATATCTTAATGTTCTGTATATATCTTAGATATTCATGAAATACTGAGTACATTTATGTCTTTATTCTTATTTGGGATAAAGATAACCCTATGTTTCAAAATGAGTAGATATTTAATATCCACTATATTTAAAGTAGTATTTGTTTAAAACCTAGTCACCATCAAGTATAAATTATTATATTAACTTCCTATATGTTATATGTTATTTGTAAATTAACTTTACGTTTTATATATTATCACTGTAATATATTTTCTTTCCTTGAAAAGACTCAAGTTATATATATACATATATTAACAATATATATTTATATATATATATATAGCATTCATATATATATATATATATATATATATATATATATATATATATATACTGTAACCATGTTTCAGAAGAACAAAGTAAAAAAAGACTTTGCTAACACCACCTCTGGACCCTTCTTGTGATGCTTGGGTCTCAAGGGACAATGTTACCAGTCCAGCAACTGTCCCATCAATGGGAGAGACTAGCACTGTGCCACCTGCTAGACTACTTGGTGAGATAACATTTCTCATCGGCTATTACCAGATAATCAGCTATCGACCATTGTCAATTAATGGCTTCAATTTATTATATCTATGATCATTGTGCAAGATAAAAATACTGGCATAGGGAGTGTTCATTATTTATGACCAGGGGGGCTATGAGGAAAATGAGGGGGAGCCACCTATTTTGTCCCAGAAAAATGAGGGGTTGGGGGTGGTCAGCCGTTTTGTCCCAAACATAGCAGGGGGGTCACCTATTTTGTCCTTGATATTCTGTCAACGATATTTGTTACAATTTTGTATTTTATACATGAAATGTTTTGCTCCCTTCACTCGCTACTGTTATATTAAAATTGCTTTTATTTCGCAGCCATCAGTAACTATTGTGAAAAAAAATCGTCAACATAATATTGTCTGTTTTTTTCAGTAACAATAAAGAATTAGGCCAGTTTTATTACATGCATACTTTATGTCATATATCATTGGATATAAGCGAAAGCGGTGTGTGTGTGTGTGTGGGGGGGGGGGGGGTCGCCTATTTTGTACCAAGAAATTAAGGGGGGTTGCGCTGTTTACAAAATATCAGGGGGTCATATGTTTTGCTCGCAAAAGATAACGAAATCCTCATAGCCCCCACCCTCTTCATAAATAATGAACGCTCCCTTATAGGCTTATGAATAATATGCATATCCAAATTTTCTTTGCTGTTAATGTAGTTTAATAAAGCAATTTCATTTCATTATGATATATATATATCTTTATCGTGTTGTAATGCACTCACCATTTAATATATTTCAAGTTAATTATGTAAATAAATGCTTTCCTGGAATCTGTGTGGAAACACTGAAAGCTGTGCATGAGGTATCCTCCATGGTGAAGATTCTGCAGGAGGATATGTTGCGAGTCAAAGCTGCTTCGGCTGGCAGCCTCCAAGATAATGTTAACGAAATTGTTGACTTTCAGTGTCATGACAACCCGCAATCATTTGATGAATTCTACACTATGTTGGAGGAAACTGGCCAGCGACTNAAGTTGTGGTATGTATATGTATCTATGAACAACACATATTTCAGCATATCTTGATACATTAGTTTAAAGTATGATTCTTTTATTTTATTATTTTTAAGCAATAGTGCATAAACGAACTGTAACAATTATCACCATTAATATGTATGTTTGTACACCACATCTATTGCTATTATCCCTTGTCATTTCAATCCCATCATATTGCTGTGTAATTGGTTTAAATGCCACATTTGTAAAATCATTCATTTGGCATCATACAAATGTGAAGTTCTGCTACATTAATATTTAGGTGAAGGCCCTCATTAATACTTATGGGGAAAAATGATAAGAAAAATAATGAAGGCCACGATAACAGATCAGTTGCAGATGCTTTACAACAGAACGGGCTCAGGAGGAAAAGAAAAATTTCCGGAGCTATTTGAAAACTGCATATATAGTAGGTTCGTTGCATACTTTGTGTTGAGCTTTACAAATGAAGAAAGTGATTAAATTGATTGTTTTGTACAATGTTTAAAGTTTTCAATACTGTTGACTTCTACATGCATTTGTATATGGGTATTATAATAAATTTCTTAATATAATCTAATTTACTAAATTTCATTTGTTTTTTTCTATCAGATTAAAAATTGAATACTTTTTTTCTGGATTTCAGGATGTGCCAAGTTTTTTAATAAAAAGGAGGACATAACCATTAAACGAGAAAAAGGGGAAATGATCACAACAGTTAGAGCAGAGGTTGCAGCTCAAATAGAAAAGTATTTGTCAAATGCCACAACAAGAATTAAAAGATCAAATAAAAATTAATGCTCTACCTTTCCTGAAAACCTGGATCTACTAAGGAAAGGACATATATTTCACGTTTACACTAGCTCGACCCATGCTAGACATATAGGAATGACCAGTTTACAAAACAATGATCTATATTTTTATATCTAGCTCTATAATATATAAATGACAGTCGTAATAGCTATACAATGATAGTTTATATATAATAATCATCACATAAGTCACTGCCAATGATTTAGATGACATCTATATCTAGTCAGACTAGTACTAAACAGATGTCTACTAGATCTACAAATGCCAATTACAAGTTATTTATGAAATAATTATCCATGTATCTTTGTCAATATTATGTTTAATCACCTTTAGAATTCTTCAGACAAGTATTATATGTTCCTGTATTCTATTGGAACACAAACATTATACAAAACAAGTGAGGTATTTACATACAAATCACTATAAGCAGTAGTACTATCTGTTGTGGGCTTCAAATTATGACATCATAATTTATGCAAAACGACATGTGGAGCCGCCTAGTGGCGAAAAATAAATAAAGCTAATTGTAACGTAATTAGCAGAGTAAAAATTTCTTTAATTGAAGAATAATTTAATGTTTTGGACTTGTGATTTATGTTATATCGATGTGTAATAATAACTGTATTAATAATGGAGAACTTGCAATTACTTAATTGTATATTTTAATAAACACGGTAATAAAATGAATAACAGTATTGCACTTTCTTATTGATCACCTCAAAATGATTTAAATTTTAATTTTAATTAAAACAAAGTAAATGAAAGAAATATTGCCCAGGTGATGTATTTGTGACATCACAGTGATGTCTTTGTGAGGTCACAGTGTGATGTCAAGTGTGACCTCACTGTAATGTCACTGTGACATCACATTCCTGGCTGCGATATAAAGTATTTATAGTTATGTATGGCCGCACTCATGGTAATCACCGCCCTTACCCACACCCACCAACCCACCCACCCACCAATGGGTACCAAATGTCTCAATGAATACTTTACCAACACCAATTTATTCCACTGACTTGTACAAGACTTGTGTAATTTACTTTAGACACTTAGTCCAAAAACTATAAGAATTGATGTTAACAAGACTTGCTGGAGATAAAAAAAATCTCAAAATGTGCTTGTTTTTTATTTTAGTATAAAAGTACAAGCATTTCCCTTTTTAAAAATGTATAACACGTTTGGGGTTTCGGGAATAGAATTTGGTTTATGGACCGTACAAAAGATCATGTATACAATTTCGGTACAGTCAAAATTAACATTGGCTGAATTTTTCATCGTCTTTTGTATCATCATTTGTATGGTCCATAAATCAAATTCTATTCCCGAAACCCTTAAAGTGTTATACATTTTTAAAAGGGAAATGAATGTACTTTTATATTAAAATAAAAAAAGAACATTTTGCGATTTTTTTTTATCTCCAAATTCTTTTATCTCCAGCAAGTCTCCTTAAGTAGAATTTTGCATTGTCACAAAGTTGCTTTTTAAGTAACATAGAAAAATCTGTACACTTACAGAAAATTCAAAATTTTGAATATTTAACTTTGTGCCTCTTACCAAAATGGCATTTTGTAACAAATATTCTACTCATTTTTCTCAGTTCTCTATAACAAGCATAGCATAGCTGAAGCCACAAGTGAAAAGGGAAACATCATTTTAATGAAAGTAGCACCATGTTCTAATACAACAACTATGTGTGTGTACAAAAATATTATCCCCCTGCATAAAGTGCAGACAAAACAGTAATGTGAACAACATGATCATCATCCGGCAGTAATTCTGTCACTACTTGCCACACAAGTCTGGGGTTAGTCACCCAATAGCATGGGCCATGTTGTCTCATCTATAATTATCCTCTGTATGTACATGTACACTATATATAAGGTGATCATTGTACTGATGTCAATGAATGATGTCAACATCCTATCCAAAAAATGTATGTTATGTGCATAAGATAATCACTGCGCTGATATAAGAAGGGTTGTACTATTAGTTTCTCGATGCAAATTGTCACTTGTGCATAAAACCCCTCAATAAGATCATCACCTGTGTAAAGGCACACTGGGTTCACTGGCTGAGCTTACAGCCGCTGCACCTTCATGGTGGCCAACTTGTGCGAGTATTCCCACCCTTTCCAGTGTGCCCACTGTATGCCGTGGCCACTTGGCACGCGGCCGCCTCGAGGTACGGGCCGGTGAGCGAGCACGGCCACAGCTGTAGTACCACCAGCCGCCCGTGTAGTACCCTGTTCCGTCAGCACAGTTACCAGATGACCACCGATCATTGTCCTCGTCAATTGTCGTGAACATCAAGTTGTTGTGGTATGTCATTGAATCGCCCACGGTGCCGTTGTAGCCGCCGATGAGGAGTCGGTATTTGTCAGTACCCGGCACCCACACTGAACGTCGAATACTCAGCAAACCGCTTGTTCCCCTCCCAGTCCATTAGGTCCACCACGCAGTTTGTAATTTCGGGTGGCAGTCAGTTGATTCGTCATGATCAGCCCCATCCAGTGGGATCCCTGAGGGTCGCCGAACCCGGCCTCATACTCCACCCACTTCTTGTAGGTGAAGTCCGTGAGGTTGTCCTGGCGGTGGAGTATTCGGGTCCATGCACCACCATCAGGCGTCATCTCACAATAACGCAAACTTGGTCTTGCCATTTCCTGCGTTCACACCATACACTCCACTGGACAGGTGACCATGGGCACGGACGTCATCAATCGTCACAGTCATGACACAGAATATGGAATTGAGCAGAAACATTTTCAAATTCTTGCTGCAATTTGTCTTCCAGTAAGAAGTTCAGACTCCGGAGTGATGTTTCTAACTCATCAATCCTTTTTCCTAATTCGAATCCTTTTTGTCTGACGTTTTATTCATGTCATTCAGTGCTCTTTTCAGATCATTTATAATTGTAGTTTGATTTTCTGATATGTTCTTCTGTTCAGCAAGTTGTAATTCTAATTCCATTATCCTGTGTTGTGTTTGATAATTTGTATCATTCACATTTTTCTCATTATTCTTAGGCACTTTGTTTTGTTTATTCTCTGTTCTACCTGTACAATCATTGATATCGCAACCGTCATCCTGAAACGGTAATCCAGCAACCACTCCGACCAACACTAAAAACAGCAACCAATTCATTGTGACCAGCAACTCATACAACGACTGATCTGCACAGTTTAACACTGGCAAAACAGAGGCAGAGTGTTCTCTGCTCGGCTGATGTATTTATAGACACTACTAGTCCACCAGCACATTTGCCAGACAAGCAAACAACAGACTTGTATGCTGACCCCCATTACACTATCGATGCGAATCGGCACCCAGTCCTGTGGTCTCGATCAGGCACTTTAAATTGCTGCCCAATCATGCATAACCCACTTCACATCATTGAACCCACGCGGGGTTGGCAGTGTGGTGTGGCTAATAAATTTGCCCGTGGGCTAAGCCAATAAACAAAGCCCTGAGCAGGTGATCACCAGATGACCATTATTACTTCCACCAAAACAAAAGGATCGGGTTCAGCAGCAACTTGATACCAATGTGGTCCCAATCTCTTCCTGATGTAGTCCCATATTTGTTTATTTAGATAGAGAATTCAAAAAAGGTAAAGGCTCTGTCTCACCAAGAAAATCTACCCTTAGCATATACCAAACACAGTTTCAAGGAATCTTAAGCTGTATGTCTTTAATTCATTGAAAGTCTGTGACCTTT
This sequence comes from Streblospio benedicti, assembly GCA_019095985.1. Lineage (NCBI taxonomy): Eukaryota > Metazoa > Annelida > Polychaeta > Spionida > Spionidae > Streblospio > Streblospio benedicti. Next base: position 25,652,274 of record CM032659.1, read on the forward strand.
TTGTTCTCAGGGCAGCAATAAATCAGCGGACTGGCGGCGTACTGTCTGAGTACAATTAGAGCGTAAAAACCAGACCACTAGGTGTAAAGGCGGTGCCTTGATTGCTTTCACACAATCACACAAATACGGCCGCGCAGCAGATGATAAAAGCTGCTCCATCTTGCTCCATTTTTTCACTTCTGATTTTGACTGTTAATCAACAGATCGTCGAGGTCAAAACAACTATTGTTGGGTGAAGTGATAATGATATGTTAGTGATCCATCTTTATATTGGTAATGCGGTCCAACCATAAAATGAGGAAGTATCAAGATGACCATTATACAGACATATTTTTATTTATAAATAGCGTCATGGGTTCAGCCCTTCTCGCCAATCCCTCATTGAGATTTTTCCCCAGAACCAATATCAACATACTTCAAAAAAATAGCTGGATCTGCCCCCTGCTATGCCTAAGTATAAAAATATCAATACTTAATAATTTCAGGACACATTGCACAAATAGTTAGTATACAAACTAATATAAATCTATTCCTATAGTTTTATTGCCAATTCAAGTATGTACTAAAATGCAAAATCAGGAACACATCTCTGCTCATCTATGAAGCCTCACTGTATTTCCATACACCAACACTTAGAACCCCTACAGGATTCCTGGGAATAGCTAATTTTATGATGAAAAACATGAATTCAAAATAGTGTGAAGCATACAGTCTGAAACCCCCATTTCATTTGCCAGAATTGAGAGCCGAACCAAGCCGAAAAAGTTCATTTTAGCTCACCTGTGAGCTTTTGTCATCACTTGTTTTTGCGTCCGTCCTGTAAATGCCCGTCTGTGTAAACAATTCTTTAGAAATCTTCTCAAAAACACTTTATGGATTTGTAGGAAACTATGTATAATGGTTCATTATGGTATTGTGTAAAAAGTGACTTTTCATATTAAGATTTATCGAAAACTATGGTTGCTACTGCAATATTTAAAAAAACTGTTTCTAGACACAAAGTTCTCCTCAGTCATAATGTAAACAATATGATATGGGACATTTCTTTCACTAATCTATTCATTACCAGTTTACATTATGCTAGACCAGAGTTAAAGGCACAACTAAACTTGTTACATTGGCAGATCCAGATTTTTTAAGAAAGAGGGGGCACAACAATTACCTGTTACACTGGCAGATCCAGTTTTTTATAATATAGGGGGGGGGGGCACAGCAGTTAACTTGGCCGATCCAGGTTTTTTAATAATAGAAGGGGGCACAGCATTTAACTTGTTACAGAGACAGATCCAGGTTTTTTACACTGGCAGATCCAGGTTTTTTAATAATAGAAGGGGGCACAGCATTTAACTTGTTACACTGGCAGATCCAGGTTTTTTAATAATACAAGGGGCACAGCATTTAACTTGTTACAGAGGCAGATCCAGGTTTTTTTTATAATATAGAGGGGACACTGGTTACACTGGCAGATCCAGTTTTTAATAATATAAGGGGCACAGCATTTAACTTGTTACAGAGACAGATCCAGGTTTTTTTTAGATCCAGTTTTTTGTAATATAGGGGGCACAGCAGTTAACTTGTTACACTGGCAGATCCAGGTTTTTAAATAATAGAAGGGGGCACAGCATTTAACTTGTTACAGAGGCAGATCCAGGTTTTTTACACTGGCAGCTCCAGTTTTTTTATATAATATAGAGGGGGCACAGCAGTTAACTTGTTACACAGATCAGGTTTTTTTAACTTTAACTTGTTACAGAGGCAGATCCAGCAGATTTTTTTATAATATAGAGGGCACAGCAGTTAACTTGTTACACTGGCAGATCCAGGTTTTTTTAATAATAGAAGGGGCACAGCATTTAACTTGTTACAGAGGCAGATCCAGGTTTTTTACACTGGCAGATCCAGTTTTTTGTAATATAGAGGGGGCGCAGCAGACCAGCAGTTAACTTGTTACATTGGCAGATCCAGGTTTTTTAATAATAGAAGGGGGCACAGCATTTAACTTGTTACACTGGCAGATCCTGAGATGGTGGCACATAGCAGTTAACTTGTTTGTTAAAAATAGAACATATGTGCAGGTGAGCGATTCAGGCTCTCTAGAGCCTCTAGTTGAGATATCCCGATGAATCCTAGCATTGATTGGATTTCAATTTTTTGGGTTAGTGTTGTTAGTTTCCACTACCCTCTATATGGCTTTTGATTTTTCTATCAGGGCTTCGGTTTCACACCTAGCCGTTTATCAGCCACGAGGGCCTGAGAGCCCTATTTTCTGCTCTTCTGGAACATCATGATGTATTGTTTGCATGTTAGAAATGCATTAAAGCTTCAGCAGGTAAAAGTGGGTGGTACTGGTCATCTTGACTAGGTG
>CM032659.1:25654738-25667122 GCA_019095985.1 Streblospio benedicti
GAAACCTCTTAGGTTCCTGCGGAGGAACCCAAGTGTTGAGTTTGCTTTCTTCGTGTTCTTACTGATGTGTCTATCCCATTTAAGGTCATCCGCGATATCCAGGCCGAGGTACGGACTATTGGTAATTTGCCCTAGGATGGTATCACGAATAGTATAGAAATATGGATGTTTGCCTGTCACTATTAGGATCTTACATTTACTGGCATTGAAAGACATCCCCCATCTTTCAGCCCACAGTTCGAGACGTTTAAGATCCTCTTGGAGTGCTTTCTGATCCTGTATAGAGTTAATGACTCGGTATAACAGGCAGTCATCTGCGAACAGTCTGATAGTGGAGCTTAAACCATCACCAATGTCATTAATATGACATAGAAACAGGAGCGGTCCCAACACCGTTCCCTGCGGGACTCCAGATTCAACAGGTACTTCACTGGAGCATTCGCCATCGAGGATAACCTTCATGGTGCGTTCCATCAGGAAGACCGATAACCATCCATGGAGCTGGCCGCCGATACCATAGGATGCGAGTTTGAATAAGAGTTTCTTGTGAGGGATGGTATCAAACGCCTTCGAAAAATCTAACACTGTGACATCGACCTGATGCCCTTTATCGAATGACATACTAAGGTCATTAAAGGTCGTTAGCAGTTGAGTCTCATACGAGTAGCCGGATCTAAAGCCGTGGTTTAGCGCTGATAAGATTCCATATTGCTCCAGGTGTAGCATGATGTGTCGATGGATGATATGCTCAAGAGTTTTGCATACAGCGGACGTGAGCGATACTGGCCTGTAATTTGCTGGGTTGTGTTTATCCCCTTTTTTATATATACAGGAGACATTTGCAGTGCGCCAGTCGGCTGGCAGAGATATATATCTAAACGGGACACTTGCCACAGTAACCGTCGTCCTCAACATAAGTAACCTTCGTCCCAAAAAAACACTCGTTTGAGTAACTTTCGTCTTTTATGTTTTCTTTTATGCTTAAAATTAAATACCCGAGTTGTATAGAATCTACGCTAGTGACAGTGTCTACAGACGTGGAATACTACTACCCGTGTAACAAGCGTGTTTCTAGGTGGAACTCACCATGACAGAAATAATCCGTGATATAATTATGAATCGAGATGATGAAGGTTACTCTTATGACAAAGACTAATGTGAGTAACCTTCGTCGGGTTTCATACAGTGATCTTGCAAATTCACAACAGCAATTTACAGAGCAATGCAAATCAATATGTGAGGTTTGAGATGTGAGGCTGATTCACTTGACATGTCCACCCAAAATATTAATAGATGATGTTCTTGTGTGGCTAAAGTCTCAATTCTTGGAATTAGTTGTCATTTTCTATTGATTTTTAGTGATACTCATGATACTATGTCAATGGTTCATAATGAAGTATACCATTCAAGTACTTATTCCAGTTTGATTAATTTTCAAAGTCCAGAAGTCATTGCAAAATCATGTCAAAAAGACCAAGAAAAAAGGTAAGCTTGTAACATAGCAGTATGTAGATGTGATGTAATAGGCATTCACTTTATAATGTGCAGTTAGTGATTGCAATAGAATGTCAATCATCATGAACGGTTAGGACATGTCTGTCCTCGAAGGATTCCCCTGCATACCGCAACATGTCTTTGTCACTGCCTTGTAGGAGGTACGGTCAGCGCATAGTTTGATCAGTTTTGGAATATTATTTATGTCTTTTATGTTGATGTTGATTTTCAGTTCGTTGTAGACTATAGTGCCTAGCCAGAATGTTTTTGGTCTGCCTCTTTTGTTCGTTGTTGGTTTGATTGCTTCATTAAAGGCTATTCTAGCTGGTAAACGCATCAAGTGTCCGAACCATGACAGTCCCCTTGATTGTATTGTTTTGGTTATTTTTATCTGATTTGTGATTTCATATAAATGGCTTCATTTTTGATGATGTTTGGGTATTTGATTTCTATTGCATATCTGAGAAGGCGTCTGTGCTGTGGAAGGCATCTAGTCAGATAGAGTAGTGTTTAGTGTCCATAGTTCGCAGTTGTATAATAAGGTAGATTCTATGTACATTCGGTAGTGTCTGATCTTTTGGTCTATTGAGAGTTTTTTTCTGTGATAAACCTTTTTGTGTTGGGTGAGGACGGACATTGCTAAGGCTTTTCTGCGTTTTATGTCACTTTCAGTGTCAATGATGCTACCTAGCAGTTTGCAGGTTTTCCAGCTTTTATTCACAGCTGTGTCTGGTGCATCTGGAATTGTATATTCTTCTGTTTTGCCAATGTTGACACCCAGATTGTACATTTTCAGTTTTGATGGAATAGTTTTTTTGATGTTGTCAATGTATGGTGTCGATGTTGACGCATAGGTGATATCATCTGCATATTTTGGCTCAATTGTTACTGTTGACTTGATGGGGATAGCATTTGAATGATGTTTTTTCACATGTTAGGCATAGTCTAGTTGTGCTCTGCTTCGATGGAATTTCTTTCTGCTAAGGCCTGGGCAAGGTAGAATATAAACAACACTGCACTAAGGCAGTCACCCTGCATGATGCCAAGTATTGTATTAAATTCTTCGCTGGTTTCAGATCCTACTCCTACTTGTATGGTATTATGTATTTATGGTTTATAATGTTTTTTAATCAAGACTTTATTCAAGTGACAAGTCGTAATTATTTTTGAGCCGCACCTAATAACAACAATGTTTGCTAACAAAATATGTGCAATGTGATGAAATCTTTTTTTACAGGCTCGATCTAAAAAGACTGAAGTGGAGATCCAAGAAGATGAGGAACTTCAGCTTGCACTTGCCTTGTCAATGTCAGAAGCCACTGAGAAGGAAAAGCAGGTGAGATTCTGGAAAGACTTGGGACAAAAAAAGCTTGTTAATTTAATTTCAAATTTTAATATTTAAAGTTTAAATTCTACTATAATGCTTAAAATTATTCATACATAAAATCATTGAATTCGTGTTGATTAACAGTCTCTTGGCATAGTAACTAAAAGTCTAAACTTAATATGAATGAATTGTGATCATTAGTAGCTCTTAACAATTTTATTGGTATATTATTTCATTGAACGAGGTAAACAGAGATAGAAATTGATTTAGCCTAATTTTCTTGAAAATTTAAATAGCCCTAGAACATTCCATGCGACAGCAACGCACACATTGTGGCATGTAATGATTAGGTAGCTATTCATGCGACAATATCCTCTCAAAGCTGGTGATGTTCCATCAGGAAATTGAGGCTAAGTGTACATTCACATGCAAGCAATATCGCTAGTGACGAGGTGATTGGCGATTTTTCTGATCATATATTTGAATGCAACGTTGCTCGGGAGATTTTTTCGATCATGTAGTGGCAAAATCACTTGAGCGACAAAGTGATGTACCGAGTTTTAAATTCCAATGATGACCGTGAACGTACACAAACTGCCCATTTGCTAGTGCTTATTTGGACCCAGCTAATAAAAATCTAGTACTGTTATTAAGTCTAAATGATAGCGTAATTCCAATGGAAAATCATTCTGAAAAATAATAATGTAGCTTGCTTGGTGAATTGATTTCAAATCTAGCAGGCTTGGAAATAGTTTTGATTGAAAATGATCATTATTACTTGTATTAATAGTTCTCATAATATGATGAAATTTGATATCTTACAACACATGCTTCAGAAGGGAAAGTCCAAAAAAAGTCTGTAGGAAGTTTCATGATGATAATAGAATATTTTGCATGTCTCGTATGCTAAATCTGTGTGGTTTTTAGTCTTGTAATCATTTTTCAAATTATTTTATCAATATCTGAGACGTCAATTTTGTGCTGATTTGATCATATTTACCAAGTTTGGTTGATAATAGACCATACTCTTTAGTTTTGTTGTTGCAAAATTGACACAAGAACTGTGTGTGTACACGAATGCAGCGGAAATTTATAGATACCAATAAGCTCCACATTGGCCTGTAAGTCCACGAAGTACTTCATGAAAAGGACATATCAATCAGTGGCCAATGTGGAGCTTATATTTGTCTACTATATAAATTGCCCGTGTACACTACACGAACTTAATGTGCAGTGCTCTAGGAATACAAACAACACTAACTCTATAAGATAGAGCTCATTATATTTGTTAGTTAATGTGTATGTGATATCATAGCCCGAATTGTAATAGGGTACAAGCAACACGTGCATGCAGAGTACAGTAGGCCCTAGTATAAGATAGGATCATTAACACCCTCAGTTGGAATGACACCGCTTTCAGTTGTGTCAGGATGGCCGAGTGGTCTACTGCCCTGCCTTAAGTGCTAGGTGAATAGTTGCCAAGTGGTAGTGTGCCAGAGTTCGAGTTCCGGCAGAGGCTATGTAATATAGCCCTATAGATTTGGAGAAAGATTCCTCTAATATTAATACATTGTACTTAAAACCAAGATAGTTAATTTCGAATATATCTTTGTATAATGTACATAATCATTGAATGAAAAAAGATTTTTGTGTCTTTTATTCCTTGAGAAGACAAGACACCACTTTATTTTTAATCTTATTTTTTCTTATGGCGAGACCCAAATTTTTAATTCATATGATTGTTTGTTTTTTGTTTGTTTTGTTTGTTTGTTTGTTTTTTGTTTTTTTGATGGGGAGACTCAACCCTGTAACACTCTCGCCATAAAAATCCAAGGCAAAATGGCGAGATGGCGAGAAGGTCCTGCTCGGCGACCATACTTGTCAGAGTTGGATCCAGGATTAGAACGGGGACAGTGCTTGAAATTTTTGTTTCGCGTGGTAGGGACCCGCGGACGGAGATTTTGATGACTCGAAGGGATAGTTATTTATATATATACAAAGCTAACAACATAAGATCAGAAGTGTTCAAAGAACACGGCGTCGCTAGAACAACATTGACTTATGGGCAATTAAGATATATACTGAAACGTAGTATACTTTACTGTTAATCAAGTTCAACTGTTAAAATTTGACTAAATTGTTATGGAAATCTTGATTAAAAGTACACGATAATGTAATCAGCCACAAATAGTATTAAACTTTGCACAAGCTAAAGGTGGGGGCGTGTTTCAGGGTTCCAGACCCGCAGGACGTGACCACGAGCTCCATCCAAATGGGCACCCAGACACGGCAACCAGGTTAGCCAACCAATCAAATCTCTCTTTAATGATTCGCTTAACAACATAGGGGGCGGACAGGTGATGTTTTGACTCAAGTGTAGGCGCTAAAGAACTAAGTGATGTGCCACTTTTTTGTGATTAAAATGATGCCTCTGATTTTACCTCGATCTTAGCTCTGGACAAAAATTGCCAAAGATTTGGCCATAACTAAAAAAACTAGATCTACAATATCCATGCCACTTGACATGTGTGTAGTTGAGGACCATATTTCTTATTTATGTGCTTAATATTGACTTTAAATGTAGACTTCATTGAGTTTACATCAGTTTTGTGTACTTGAAATGAAGCCAAATCTAGCATGTGGAAATTTGTGCGAGCGACTGTGAATAAACCGTGAGGCGTAGGACAATTTTGAAAGAAGTTCTATAAACCTTGAATACTCCTGCATTCCTGCATTTATATGTATTACCTTTTTTAAAATATTACTGCCACTTTTATCCATAATTAATAATTTGAACACTTCAAAATTTTATCTTACGGCCATTTTCCTCAGTTTTTACAGCATGTTACCTCACATTTTACCGTGTTTCACCAGAACCCCTCAGTTTTATAAGTGACAGTCTACCCACGTTGTTACTGATACGGAGTTTCTCATCATGAATACATGGACAGTCCAGAAGTCACAATGGCCTCATGTATTGTCCTAATAAATGAACAATGCAGTACCATCACAATGCACCCACAGCTCTATGACACCTGCTTTTCCAGGAATTCCAAATAAACAGTTATAAACAGTTATAAACAGTTAGATTATAAAGTAAATAATCACGAAATCTCTAAAGCTGTAAACAAATTTAAAAATGGGAAGGCAAGTGGTCTTGACCCTATATTAAAAGAAATGATAAAGGCTGGACAGACAATGCTTATACCTTGTTTCAATAACCTCTTCAATTTGATATTAGAGACTCAGAGTGATACATATCCTAGATTATGGTGTGAAGGATATATTATTCCAATACATAAGTCAGGAGATAGTACAAAACCTGATAACTATAGAGGCATTACAATAAACTCATGTATTGGCAAATTGTTTAATGTAATCTTAAATACAAGATTGACTGAGTACTTCCAGGAAAAAGACATTCTGACTGACTGTCAGGCTGGTTTTAGACCTAAATCAGGAACAACCGACCATATGTTTATTCTAAAATGCTTGATAGATAAATACAATGGCAAGGGAAAGAAGCTTTACGCATGTTATGTAGATTTTAGAAGGGCGTTTGATACAGTGATACCTCCAGGTATTCTTGTTAAATTGCTGAAGTCAAATGTAGGAGGACATTTCTACCAGCTAATTAAAAACACGTATACCCTTAGTAATTTGAGAGTAAAAGTAAACAGCACTTTAGGCCAAAATTTTAACTCAAATATTGGAGTTAGACAGGGTGATGTTCTAAGCCATTCTTTATTCAATTTATTTATAAACGATCTGCCAAATTGTTTGGCTGACTGCCATGATAATGTATCACTAAACTCTCGCCGGGTTGACTGTTTAATGTATGCAGATGATGTAATTATGTTCTCTGAATCTGCTATAGGTTTTCAGAGGCGCCTAACAAATTAGAAACATACTGTGACACCTGGTGCTTAAATGTTAACATAAACAAGACCAAGGTACTAATATTTAATAAAGGCGGACATCACATAAAAGAAGCTTTTTCCTACAAGGATGAAGCATTAAATACTGTATCCCAATATAAATACTTGGAAATTATTTTTCAAGCCAGTGGTATTCTTACATGGGCTAAAGATCTTTTCAATAAATCTTTGAAAGCCACTTATAAATTAAACAGTTGTATGGCTGGCACAGAGCCCAGTGTTAAAACAAGCCTACATTTATTTGATCATACTATAAAACCAATTATATTGTATTATATGGATCAGAGATATGGAGAATATTTAAAACAGATTCTGCAGGTTGCAAAAAGAATGTAATAAATGTCTTGGAAAAAATTTATGAAAACAATATAGCTGACAAAATTAATTTGAAATTTTGTAAATATATACTAGGTGTTAACACTAAGAGTACAAATATTGCTGTAATGTCTGAATTAGGGTTTCCAATATATTTCAACATTGTAATATCAATGCTGTGTTACTTACATAGGTTGTACCACACCTCTTCGGATCTACTGAAAGAAGCATTTATATGTTGTAAAAATATGTCTAATAATGGCATTCATTCTTGGTACTCTTCAGTTAAAGTTTTTACTTGATAAATTAGAGTTAACAGAAACAGTTTTACAAGATTATTCAATAGCTAGAATCAAAAGTTTAATCATACAGAAGTTGAAATGTTTGTTTACGAAAGCATGGTTTCATAAAAAGATAATGCTGTTGGAAAGATAGACACTTATTTTACATTTAAAAATAGCTATCAAAGAGAAAAGTATCTTGAATTGTCAAATTTTCAACTTAGAAAAATCATTTGTAAATATTGTATTAGTTTACATAATTTAAGAATAGAATCAGAAAGACATAAAAGATAATTTATTTAAGTTTGTACGGTTGTTAACAACGGAGGATTTAAATATAATAGAAAAATTGGGTAATCTTCTGATTCATTGTTTTGATTGAATTTGATGAATCTGTTCAATTTATCCATGTTTTTTTATTTTTCAGTGATGATGATGTTTTGACGTCAACACCAGAAACTCCAACCAAACGAAGGCGCATTGAGTCACAATCAAGTAATTCTTGCTCACACTTCTTGCTCAATATACTCTTGATTAGTTTGGGCGTTTTTATTTATTTTTTATTTTATTTTTTTTTTAATTCGAAATAACTTGTAAATATATTTAAGCTCCGAGCTAACTCATCTGATAATGTTGATAATCTTAACAACACGTCTGAACTGTAGCACTGACTATCAACCTGTGTTTTTTTTATTTTTTGTAATTTCAAAGTTTTGAATATATCATTAAATTACTTACATCTGACACGACAAAATATTTAAAATATGATAACAATTGATGAAATTACATTCATATTTTATTTTTATTTTATTTTTGTTATAGTTATTGATGAAAAACTCAAAAAGTTAATGAGACAAATCATGATATTCTGTTACAACAAGTAATTCGTGGATACAAATTAAGACCATTTGTTGAATTTATAATGTGCTGAATGTCCCATTTTAGGCGTCAGCAGTATCAGTGGTTTAGCAGATTGGTTTACTAGAAGAAAGTCAGACATTGTGAATAATTATTTTGTCAAAGAATTGGTCAAAACTCCGAGTTTTGTCAAAGCCAAGATTGCGTCTCTGACAGGTTAGTGTTTTCTTGCTTTTTTAATTTGTTACACATTTGTAATTGTAGAGCAGACTTTACTTTTTGATATTCCCATTCATAATTGAAGGTAACTATTTATCAGTAGCATTAGTTTTCATACAATTTTATGAATTTAAATTTTTGACAGGAAACCTTGTCCATCTTGCAGGTGAGGCATTGTTCAATTTCAATTCTTCGTTTTGTTGATACCTTTTCAGAATTTTAAGTATCCATCGCTTCTAAAACCTACCTTTCTGTTTATATGAACTATTGATTTGAAATTGACCCATAGCAAAATTATAGCTTTGCATTCTTTTTTTTTTCTTGTTTATGTAACACCTTATTTGATTGTGTAGTGACAAAATCAAATAAAGATTTTGATGAATTTATTTGATTTCTGAAGCTACGACTTGCTTCCAGAATGTCTATCTCAAATTCGTCTCAAATTCTTCTACATCTACTAAGATTTTTATTTTTGCAATTTTTTTCTTACTAATTTTGAAAAAAAAATCACTCCACAACACACCAACAATTTTTCTGAACAGCTCATGAATTGTATCTAACTACGTTGCTGGTCTGTGTTGCAGGTGGCACTGACCACCCCGGGGCTGCAGGGGCTGGCACGTCCCAAGCGACAGCCAGCACCGGGACGCCGTACGACGAGCCCGGGCCGCCAGTACACGTCGTCAGCAACAACGTACGGACCACTTCCCATGTAAAAATCACTCTGAGTATCAGATGTCCTGAAGAGACCTCTTGACACATAACTTTTCTCATTGAAAATTCTGACCGATCACAGGCTGTTAATCTATGATCATCACAGGCCGGTGATGAATATATAAGTGAGGTCAAGTGACCAATCACAACTAAGTATCAGATGTGTGTGGCGGGTTCAACCAATCAGGTTGCAGTATTTAAACAGGTCACATAAATTATGTTAATCCACTCCCAGGTAAAACATTTCAGAGGTCAATTTGCTTGACATCTGATACTCCGAGTGGTCAAAATAGTTGTGTACAGTAGAACCTCTGTATTAGAACCACCTTTGGGACCAGTGTTATGTGGTTTCGATAGAGAGGTATTACCCCCGTGTCAGAGTGGACACGTGGAGTCAACCCTGCGTCATTTTTAGGTCAAAAAAATGACAAAGTCAGTCAAAATGGGGAAAAATAGGGAAAATTAACACTCTCATCGTCGAATCGACAATGCGATTCGCATGGCTCCGCAGGGGAGTCCGGCGGACTCTTGCGGACTCCGCGAGGCCTCCGCGAGGGCTCCGCGCTACCTCCGCGCTTTCCCCGCGAGCAAAAATGGCGCGGGCTCCCTCAGCTTCTCTAGAGAAGTGTAAATTTGAGCTTGCGTGACCGCTCCGCGGGAGGTGGGATTATTGATTAAATTTTCTTTGATCTTCAGCTATGTATTATTTGTTTTTACTTTGGTATTTGGAAAATACTAACATGAACATTGTTGTAGGATAAACTATAAACTATAAACTATAAATTAATGTATGTATTTCTTGTAATTGCACGTGAACTTAAAATACTTGGACCAAATAAAAAATAAAAGCATTAGGGTACGACTAAACCCGAAAGGCAGCCGAAAGGCAGCGAATGGCACCGAAAGGCACCGAAATCCAAGAAAGGCACTGTTATATAGAACAAAAAGGTTACATTGTTCAGTAAATATCGTTTTGAGCTTATATATATTTGTTTTGTGTGAATACATTTATAGTTAACCAGACTGCGCATGTTTATTTGCCTGTGTATCATTATTTTACCTGACCATTGAGATAATGGAAACTTTTGATGAAAGATAATTGAAAAAGAAGAGGTTGCCATGTACAATGCACACTAAATGAACATTTGTTCATCACTATGGTAAGATGATTTGGTGTCTTTTAATTATGTGTATTCTATTAAGTATGAGTATTAGATGAAACTCTTTAGCACTAGTTGTATAATATGCTTTATGTTGAAAGGATGTAGGTCCAATCTGAGTGTATGCACAAGCTATTATCCAAGTTAAAGTTTTATTGTCTATTACAACTATTGACTTACAACCCAAGTGATCAGACACTTCAGCAATGAATTTACATACATTATGACTGATATAGCCAGAGTGATTATTATGCATAACAATGCTGCTTCATCAATGGTTGACCTATTTAATTTCATTTATTGGCTCATTATTGTATTGTACTTATTTTAATTAACATATTTTCTTCCTCCAACTACACACCCATAACTACTGCTTTTCAGTGCCTTTCAGTGACTTTCTGTGCCTTTCGGTGGTTTTCGGTGCCTTTCGGAGCCTTTCGGGTTTTAGTCAGACCAAAACATTATGTTAGTAATAGTTTTTCTTTTAAATATAATTGTCTCAGAATAATTAGTCTTTTCTGGCCTCTACAATTAAATTCTGACTTGCAAGACCAGAAGTTCGCTTTTATACGCGCTAACCCCGCACATGCTCCGTCGTCAAATTGATGTATATATCCTTGCCGCGACTGAGCAAAGATCTCCGTCTGTTGGTCGGCGGACGCCGCCTTTGTTAAGCGGAAGTTCGCCGGACTTCGCCGAAGTTCGCCGGACTTCGTTGAATAACTTCGATGCTCTCCGCAAGAAATTTTCCCATGTTATTTTGTCTTTCTGTCACTCCGCCGGCGGAACCTTCATGTCTCAGTTGGCGGACTCTTGATATTTGCAAGAGTTCGCTGGCGAAGTCTTGCGATCCGCAAGACTCATAATTTGACTCCGCCAGAGTCCGCCATACACATTTTACACTCCGCACTAGCAAAATTTCTCTCCGCCTGACTTCGCTGCAGTGGAGGTCTGTGGGGGTGGGGATGTGTGCTCGAGGGTTATTTCTCCGCCTGCGGACTCACTTCTAGTTCGCCAGGAAGGGAAAATTTTGCACGAGTTTGAAATGTTTTTAGATTTTCACACTTCGCGCACGTAGGGCACTCGGAGTCCAAGTTCCGCCTGTCCACTCTGACACGGGGGTTATATGGAGGTTTGTTTCAGTAGCTTTATGGATGGTACAGACTGTGAAAAGTGGTCTTGTTAGAGAGGTAGTTTTAATTGGAGGTTGCACTGTGATATTGTAGTACATGTACCATTTTTGTCACTGGATGGCAACAAACCTGTTCGATCCACCTGACCCTGTGATTTCATTGCGGGAGGGAATGAGGGAGACTGAATCAATGTCCAAATATTACCCACAATTCATAGATATGCATAGTGGGGTATTTCTAAATTGGGCTGATTTTTTTTTAATGTCCATGGCTGTGGCAAAAAAGAAATATGAACCATGTTGTCAACTTTTTTGCATAGCTGATCTACATCTACATCTTTTTGTTACACGACTTTACTGTGATATTGTCATAGATTAGTTTTGTTGACTTTTCTAGGAAATGCCGCCTCAGTTCACAACATCAACTCCATTTGCCAGAAACAATCCCATGATGCACGACGAACGCTTTCGGGTGCAGACGGCAGGTGTGACATCAATGCTTCAGTATTTTTTGTGATAACATTTTCTTGTGGACATTGAAGTGACAATATCTGTTGTTCTCAATAGAAGAAAAAACTATTTATGCCATTTGCAAGCTTTGAAATAAGAAATCTTTCTAAGCTCATTATTTTCATCTTTCACAACACAAAATTTTTCTAACTGTTTGACAGTTTTGTCTGCTTTTGCAGACATTTTCAAAAACACCACTGCAACTCAGTGCTATATCAGGGAATTCTGTTTTAATTCAGGGACTTTGAAATGAGAAATTTAGGATCCTCCCTCAATGTGTGGTGTGTTGCATGTGGTTGCAGGTTCTACCCGACCTGCTACATGGCGCCCCCAGTCCCAGCCCGGCTACCACTTCACCCAGGCGCGCATGGACATCAACCAAGGTAACGCCGCCCTATGTAATTGCTGTTGTGAATGTGTTTCATGTATTTTAATT
>CM032659.1:25667222-25678910 GCA_019095985.1 Streblospio benedicti
AACTCTTATATAATTCAATCTCTCAGATAATTCTCTACATTAAATGAACATAAGAAAGTACAATTTACAATGCAATTTGAGTTCAACTATGAAATGGTCTTGTGAAAGAATGCTTACAGAAAAATACATGTTACATGTATATTGATTGATATTCTTCAGGAACTAATGTTCCTAGGATATATGATAATCATCACAATGTACTCTAAACATGCAAATCACAGAGATTGGGAAGACAATGCGCGATGCGCAAAAACTCAAAAATTCACGCATGCACAATAATACTAATGAGCCATTCCCATGCACAGTGTTTCTCCTCCTCATCAGTAATAATATTACACCGATAACAGGTTTTTATAGCCGGCGCTGACCATTTAAGACAATGCTAGTACAGAGAGCATTAAACTATCTCTGGGCAATATACTACCAATATGTCAATAGCTGTTTTTATTTCCTAGTTAGGGAATCCCCACTTAAGCCAAGAATACCATGTTGACCAGCTAACATGTTATGATTTTTGCACCGTGTGGAATCAGGTTCACCGGCCGATATCATTATGAAAATACGTGATTTTTTGCTTCATCGGCGTGAATTTAATAAAAAAAACATGTATATCAGTTTTATTTTTGTATCAGGGGTTATGCTGATTCATCGGCGCATCTGTCAAACAAAGAATAAATTACAGTCCCCTTAGCATTTATTTTTTGGCTGTTGTGTTTGTAGGATGCGGGCCAGCTAGTCGACCATCAATGGCGAACGAAGCAAATGCTGTGGGAGCGCGACTTACAGTTCAGACTGTTGTAAAAGAGAATCAGAGCTTGCTCGTCATGTGCTTCGTTTGTTCATCCCAGTGATCACGTTTAATCGTTCAAATCCTTGGGACAGAGGGGCGTGAATAGATGGGAAATCATATTTGTCCATTATACAAGTATCTTGTAAAAATATACCTGACCTATCTTAAATTTTCTCCTACCAATCAACGCTTACCTAATTGCCATTTGAATTTTAAATCCTTAAGAATACTCGACAATAGGGCAATTAAATTTAACCTTTTACCCTTCCCGATAGGGCACATACCACAGATACCCAAACACAGATGGGTAATATGTCCCTACTGTACTTATATGTGGCCCTGTTACAATGCGGGGGGCTACAAACATCTTTTGTGTCACTTTGAACAGCCCATGTCTATCTATTCGCAAATTTATGTGAAAAAACAAGTATGAACCATAATGAAAAGATTCTGTGCAAATGAGTTGTGGAAGGATTCACAGTATTGATCTTACAGAACTGTAAATTCACATTTGAGTTTGATGATATAACCTCTTTATAAATAAAGAGATCTCCATATAATAGATTCATTAATTTACTGGGAATATTGGATGACACCCATTGTAAACTATACATATTATACATTATACATATATGACTTCCACTTTAACTGGCTGCTTTTTCACCTATTACATAATACAATGTCACACAATAGTATAAATTGGATGGATACAAACATAATATAATTTACTATGCAATCAAAGTTCAACTACAAAATTGACTTATTATAAAAGGAAGTTTGAAGAGAAATACACGTACATATATATTTTGAAAATTAGTCATAATGTACTCCAAACGCAAAAATTGTTTCACATCTGTAAAATATTTCATTTCTAAATGTAAATTTATGCATATAATATCAAGCACTAGGGAATTTCATAATTACTTAGCATATCATAGAAATTTTGAAAAAATATTAGATGAGTTTACATTTTTATTTATTTTTCTCGATGTATTATCTATGATTTTGATATACCCCATTAGTCGCTTGATTATGTATTATTTTTGTTTAAATTTTAAAATACACTTTATCTTTTATTTCGTCTAAATTATCTTTTCTATTTTTTTAATAGCTCATTATACATATCTCATTTGACTTTGCACATGATATGATAATTGGATCACCACACACATTAAAGAAAACTAAAATTGCTTCCATTAAAATAGGTGATGAAATCATCAATTCGTCATATTCAGCTCGTAATATTGGTGCGATTTTTGATGAGCAACTGTCCATGAAAAACCACATAGCCTCTGTCACAAAATCCTGCTACTACCATCTGAGAAACATCAGCAAAATAAGAAAAAGCCTCACTCAAAATGCAGCAAACACCCTCATCCATTCATTTTTGACATCAAAAATAGATTATTTAAACAGTTTGTTAATTGGCTTACCTGAAGGACTTATTCAAAATTTACAGAAAATATAGCTCTATATTTCTATGCCAAATTGACCAGAATTGCTACTCGTCAAAAGGACGAGTTCTAAAACATTCTACTCGACCTCCACAAGTTTTTACTAGTCAAAACAAGCGGACAAGTGGCTAATCCTGACTCTGCGATTTTAATTTTCCCAAGACATTTTTTTAGATACCTAGCTTCATCTAAATATGGTCTCTGTAAAGATCATTGAGGCAAATAATATCTATACAATTCTTCTTTATTTTTTTCCACAAATCTACAAACACAGATTTCTTCCCAAATTATATGGTGTGGGCACTCTCTACAAGAGGTCGCACTTTTTAAAAAATTTATTTCTGTGAATACTATTTTGAATGATTGTACTTGTTAATTTATTTTGATAGAATGAGTAAAATGTTATAACATTATGAATACGTAATTTTTATATATATTTTATGAATCTTGCTTTTTCAATATGACCTCTCTCCAAAATTGTCCTATATCATTTCAGGTCACGTGACCAGAATGAACAAGGTGGTTCCCAAATGAAATATTTTGAAAGCAAGTAATATTTTTTAGCCCTGTTTGGTTTTGTTCATTTCAATACGTCATAAGGCAGCGTTTTACTGACAAAATATAATTTTTGATGCGTTAATAACATATCATCACGAAATGAAAATTTTAGACATGCTATGCTTTGATTTTATTCTAATTACAAATTTTGATTCCTTTGCCTATTAACTTGTTGTAGAATAGTTATATATTTAACCAATATAGATCATATGTCGCCAATGTAGATCTGTAAATGATATTATTAAATCAATATTATATGTTTCAATATAAATTCTTTCACAATGAAAGATTGCTGGTATATTTTTGTGTAAAGCTCTTTTTCGTCTTTTGACTGGCACAAAATTGCAACCTTTGCATTTTCACATGCACAATACGGTGAGCGTGCCTGCAAACCTTCTGCTGGGACCGAATTTTCAGACAGCGGCTCCGAGAGAGGGAAAGATACTGGTCCAGATGAACCAATATTTTAAATAAAAACTCCCATAGAGAGTGTGGAGTGGGGGTCGCGCCCAAAACGCACAAAAATTAAGACTTTTAGAAGATAACAAGGTGCTGAATACAACAAAATTGAATCTCTGCTCAAACAGCATTTAAATTACAAATTTATCAAAATTCAAATGACCTTTCAATGACCCCTTACAAAATTCAATGACTTTTCCACGATCTTGAAAAAAAAATGAAAAAAACTTTAACGACTTTTCCAGACTCTGTGGAATCCCATAATAATCCAGCTCTTACCGGGGTGACTGGTGGCATCGCTTGCTTTGCTTTCCTGGTGCTGTATCTCCCACAGCGCTCTCTGATCGGACAGGCCAAACTCGAGGCTGGGCAGGGAGCGGGTTGGGGCCACGTGGGGGCGGGGAGGCTCGGCACCCCCAGACTGAGACGAGAAGATACTGCTGCCGCCGTTCTGACGCAATTCGCTGTCGCTGGATCTGCGAACACAAACATAGTGTCAGATTCATGATGCGCAGGAATACTGTTGGGGCGATTCTAAGACATAATTGAGTCTATTTCACACTGCTGACTTAGAGCTTTTGATAGTTTCAATTGAATAATCAGGTACATTAATATAAAATGTGTCAATCATCTATTGAATTAGAATCAAATATGTCGAAGTCAACGTTGCGGCAGATTGACTGACTGCCTGACTGTCAGTGAATGACTGTTTGCTTCACTGTCTAACTACCTGACTGATATATGGGATGAGGCGTTTGACGAGATGCTGATTGACATTTGTGACCTCCCGGTGACCTCCATGGCCGAGTGGTGACTGCTCACACTGCCCAGCAGAGTCCTGTCCGACGGCCTGCACAATAAACGGGAAAAATAAATCAGGGTGTTTTTATTCAACAAACACTTGATTATATTTGATATTTATGTTATATTCATAGATTCAGGCTTTTCAAATATTGATGATGATGGTGATGGATTGACTCATCGTTGTCGATGAATGTCTTGTCTCCTGAACCTATGTAATTGGTACAGGGAACAAATTGCACACTGGGTGATTTAAGTGGTGATAGGTTGTGTATGCCCGTCAACGCTCTCTATTCCTATTAATCAGCTCTTGGTACAGGTACAGATATCGTAACATGCACCTACTGATTAAAGGCGCGGGAAGTTTTTCTTAACGAGGCTTCCGAACCTCAAGCTTGGTGTCGCCACCGTCTAGTAGTAAACTCTGACTGAGGCGACACGCTGTGTGAAGATCGACAATGCAGTGGCAGACTTTTGGCGACACTGAGTCTGCCGTGGTCGGGCCGCGAACTCACCACGCAAGCAATTCCTGTTTCGCAGTCCTACGTGCTAACCACTGTACCATCGATCCCCACATCAATATAAATAGAAGTACAAAATTATTACATGAGAGGTGCAAAAAAATATTTTCTATGCAAGAAATTGGTGTTGGGTGTTAAGCTGCTTTGATATATATAAGGTTAATCACTAATTGCCAAGTGCACAAAACTGCGCTGTTTACTTCAAGTCATTTAAATCTATGAATTTGGCTGTACAACAAATCTGTATTGTCCTAGTTCTAGCATGGTCCTAGCAGATCTAAAGCACTTGAAGACTTCAAGTGCTTCAAGTTGAAGTAAACAATGTTTGTTTTGTGCATTTGGCGATTAGTGATGAGCTTTGTATTTGCCAAAACACCTAAAACTTGAAACTATATGTAGTGAAAATACATGCCACAGTAGGAAAAAAAGAGTTTATAAATCCTCTAATAATTGACCTCAAAAACTTGCACATTTTGTATGATTGCTACATTTCAAGTATCATATCACCTTTGACTGTGAAATAATGTAAGTTTCTGAGGCCGAAACAACATGTTTACATGGTGAATTATTATGAAGCCAGAATTTCTGTAAGAAATCTCACTTGGTCTGCATCGAATTCCCGGCCAGTTTGGTGAAGCTTGACAACAACTTCTGGTATTTCTCCTTCTCGTCCAACTGGATGCTCTGCAGGGAGATCAAGCAACAATAACATTACTGGACTCTTCTATTTAGCGGCAAGTTTATGTTTCTGTTTTTTTTTTCCACTATTTTAATTTTATTATATTCATCTTAACATTACTATTTTGTCTCGACTTTAGGAGAACCTGGTACAAAGGTAGAGTCTTTACTTGCCATTTGAAATAAAATTTACAATTCTTACAATACTAAACTAACATTCAATATACTAATATCACTTCAAGTACGTTTTTTTAATTATTATTATTATTATTATTACTCACTTTCTAGACTTATGTAAATCAGTGTCAAACATACACAAGATTTCATTTTTATTTAGAGGTCAATCGGTTTTAGCAACAAAATTCAAAGCTACATGAAAAATTAATGAAAATAATTCTAATTCCAATGAGTGACTGTGCATAAAGACGACCAGCTGTTCCGTGCCCGGGGCCACTTGAAACTCTATTTTTCAGCTATGTCAATACAGTGGCAGGAGCTTTTGGCAAACAGTGAGGGGAATTCTCAGTTTTTGCATAAAGATGACCTGCTGTTGCAAAAACTCTATTTTCCAGGCTATCACTAAAAAAAGGGGCTCATTTTCTGACAGGCTTCAAAAAATCCAATTTAATTTTTTTTTTCAATGACTCCTTATAACAGGGTTAGCACACTCCCAACTACTTACTTTTCCAGGGTTTTTCAGGGCTATTTTGACATAAAACGTGTCGTTTTTCCAGGGGATTGAGCTAATTTTCCAGGGTAGTTATCTTCTATAGTAATTAAATTGTGGTACTTCTTGAATTCAAATAAAAATATATTGACGAGTGCACACCCTACACAATGTACTTGAAAAAAAATAGGCTTTTATTCCATGACCCTATGACCGGAAAATCACTATTAAAGTTTGGGGGGGGGTCATGTTTGATCTCTGATATACGCCTATGCCCCTTTATTCGAACATGAAGCACACCCCACATAGAACCTTCAATGTATTCACCGAGAGTAACTTTCCTTGGTGTACATGCCGGGCGTGCAAACCCTGTATAAAAAATTCAACGACTTTTCCAGGATCTTGAAAAAAAAAACATAATTCAATGACTAATCCAGCCTCTGTGGACACCTTGGTGACTTACGCTATTGGCTGTGAGGTGGTGGCGTCTGCTGGTGGTGCTCTCCCCGCCGGGGCGCAGCCCCGTACACCTGGTCATACAGCTCGAAGGGCCAGGAGGCTGGCGGGGCGGACCGCAGCACTACAGGACGCGGCGCCGCGCTGCAAAGGGGATTTTGTACTTATACTTTTTATAACCTATTTTTTTTAATTTTTAACACCACCTCTCTTTTGAGATCACCTCTATAATAAGACCGCCTTTCACGGTCCCAAATGGTCATTGAGCTACTAAGATGAACTTCTGTATAGAGACCACCTCTCTTTTGAGACCACCTAACATTGGTACCATAGGTGGTCCTAATAGAGAGGTTCTACTGTTTATTGAACATAATAGCATGATGTTTAATTACACTAAAAATAAAAATCCCTTTCCTACTCCCCAAAAATCATTTTTGATCCACAATGCACTTTAGCCATATATGATTGAATAGAACACAATGCAACACTGCGAGTGATGGTTAACGTCTGTGATGGGACTCGTAATTTCCAGTTGCTTTGTGTTCTATTCAATTTAATATATATGGCTAGAGTGCATTGTGGATAAAAATGATTTTTTGGGGGGTAAGAAAGGGATTCCTGTTTTTATTCTTAGCGTACTTAAACATCAGGATATTATATACAATAAATGTAAATGTGGTGGTTTATAGTCATGATTCTAGTGCTCTCACGACTTAACATTTTACACCAGGTCATTGGCATCCTTATCACACTTTATCTTTCTCAACTCCCCCTGACCTGTACCTATTTAACGTGTAGGTACCACGGAGCAGTGTGCAACCTCTTAGACTTAAGTTTGCTCAACACTTACCACCAGACCAGGAACCCGCGACCTTCTGGTCACGAGTCCAACTCCATATCCACTCGGCCATGCTTGCACACAATACAATATACTAAAAGAAATCAAAACTGTTGACCACATTAGATTTTTTAATTATTATTTTATGAGATTTTGTGTTGTAATCGGCAAAATCTCTACATATTTACACCGCCTGGTGTTGTGTGTTGATTAACAGAAATACTTCACAAAGATAGGGAATCATGATACTATTCTTTTCCTATGTGATGTAAGAAATAGTGTTCTAACAATGAATTTTGACCACAAATTAACTTTCGTATTTGTGTCCCATCAAGCGATAAATAGCTATCTTTATATTTTCATGAATTGCACATTTCACACTCACGTGGTGTTTGTGGCCATGTAGCCTGCCGAGGTCGCTGCCACTTGCTGGGTCGTGGACTCCACCGGCTCTACAACAGAACATTCCACAGAATGTAAGCTTCTATTGGCTTCCATTATATAAATATTGATTCAAATATATAGATATCTATTGGAACCTGTCATTTTGTCTTTCCAAAGACAAAATGACGGGGCTGAGACAAGAGCAAAAGTATTTGAATCAGAATATTCCACTTTTGATGGGTTTGTTATCCATATCATCAGTCTGCCAGTTAGTCCACTCCTCCAGACTAGTACTAAGTAGAAACTGGGGAGGACTCGTGCTGAATTCAATTCACTCATCCTGCATACGAGCAGCTGCTGAGCCAAAACATGTAATTGTCAGGACAAGTAACTTTTGGGAAAGCCTAGTATATTTTTAAAGTTACTAGTCCTTTTGGAGAGCAACTATAGAGGCCTTAACTGGGAGACTGAGACACACTACAGAACCAGATATTTTCAACTAATATTCCATTTTTCGAAAGGAATGTCTTTTCCTATCGGTGGCCACACTGAGGAGTGTATTTCTTGATGCTGATGGAGATGACAGGTTGGCTCAGTTTCTGTTGCCACCCGGTGACCACTTCTTACAGGAGATATTTTTGAAATTTTGATTCAATCAATTTATAAAAAAATTGCATTCAGTCAAGAGAAAACATTTTACACCGATTTGTTAAGTTGAATCATGGTTTCAAACTGGCTTTGACAAACATGGAGTAAAAATTGGAAATCTTTTCACGCTTACAGCAAACAAAAAAACACAGTCAACACTGTCACAACTTAGAGCAATCTTACCTGGAATGACAGGAGAAACAAACTGTGGCAGAGTAGACTGATGCACAACATGGGAAGCAGAGGAGATTGTAATGTGGAAGGGGTAGTGTATAGAGGGACATGCAAATTGTGTGCAACAAATGGGAAGTCGGCGGTTTACATTGGAGAGTCTGGTAGAAGTATATTTACAAGGGGCTAAGAGCATCTAGAAGCTATAAAAAATCCCAATAGACATAAGAATAATGCATTTGCCAAACACTCAATAGAATACCACAATAGCAAGGAAACTGAATACAAAATCAACATTATCAAGTCATACAAGAAACCCCTCGAAAGACTAGAGAAGTGGAAATCCTGAGGATACAGGCAGACACTGTAATAAACATGATGGACCACATCCAACAAGGAATCAGAAGGATCACATTCTCTGACTTATATGGTGAAATATGAGAGTATTGGTAATAATGAACTGGACATACATTCAATGGTGTAAAAAGATTTTTTTTTTTAAGGTAGACACATTACCGGAAAAAAGATTTTATCTGATTAAAAAAAAAACCTTTTCTACTACATACTAAAACATATTGACAGTGCATTTAGAAAATATAAAAATATTGACCATTCGATGATTTTTTTGACACACTTGAACATGACAGGGGTCCTGGGGTTTTGAGGGTTTCAAACAAAATGCGTAAAATCTTACAAAAGCTTGAATTTTTTCTTAATAATGAATGAATCAATCACACTGTATTTTATTATTCTACAACAGGAATATTGGTGCATGAATAATCACTAATAAAATTTGAATTTTTCCTTTTTTATTTTTCAGATATTTGACAAAAATAAGGAATCATCGTGTTAAAAAAATCATTAAAAACTTCAAATATCCATACAAAATCGACCCTAGAAATTTTATGAGCAGAGATATTAGCCTCCTGTCTTTTTGATTTATGTACCTTAACTATCATTCTAATACACAGAAGATTTTCAAATGAGTTCACCTTTGTAATTCACACAAAAATATGACTTTTATGTAACGTATACCCAAATAGTAGAAAATCCATAAAAAATTAAAAGTATCCATACAAAATTAACGCTAGAAATTTTTTTTTTGCGCAGATATCAGCCTCCTGTCTTTTGGTTTAGGTACCTGACCTATAATGTAAATACATATAAGATTTTCAAATCACTTAAAGAAATTTTTAATTAGTAGTGTAAATGTGAGTACATTGTGTAGAGAATGTATACTAAGGTAACCGATGATAGGTGAAGGATAGGGTGTAGAATGGAAGCAGGGATGATTGATTGGAGTAGGAAATGGGTGTATGTGTGATGGAGATGTGTCTCTCAGAGGAGGAGTGGTGGGCGTCTATTGGTATAATTTGGTATTATATGATATTTTGGTATAGAGATGGTTTAAAATTTGATTGGCATTATTGTTTGGTTTTGTAATATTCTATGTTTTGGAACTAGTATTTGAATTTTTTTTAATTTAAATTGAAAAGGACACTGGAGGTGTTGAAACATGTATAAATAAATTTGGACCAATATGAATTAGATTTTATTTTTGATTATAAAGCAGCAGAAATAGAACAGAAAACAAGGAAAAATGCTTAAATAAAGAGTTTGAAGAATTTAAAATGTTCCTCTCATTATATATTAAAATACATGAACCACCATTCACAACAGCAATTACATAGGGCGTCGTTACCTTGGTTGATGTCCATGCGCGCCTGGGTGAAGTGGTAGCCGGGCTGGGACTGGGGCTCGTTGTGCAGGTCGGGAGCAGAACCTGCAACCACATGCAACACACCTCACACATTGAGGGAGGACCCTAAATTTCTCATTTCAAAGTCCCTGAATTAAAACAGAATTCCCTGATATAGCACTGAGTTGCAGTGGTGTTTTTGAAAATGTCTGCAGAAGCAGACAAAACTGTCAAACAGTTAGAAAAATTTTGTGTTGTGAAAGATGAAAATAATGAACTTAGAAAAGATTTCTTGTTTCAAAGCTTGCAAGTGGCATAAATAGTTTTTTCTTCTATTGAGAACAACAGATATTGTCACTTCAATGTCCACAAGAAAATGTTAACTATTTCGAATCATATCACAAAAAACCCCTGAAGCATTGATGTCACACCTGGAAATCCCATCTGCAACCAAAAGCTCTCGTCGTGCATCATGGGATTGTTTCTGGCAAATGGAGTTGACGTTGTGAACTGAGGCGGCATTTCCTAGAAAAGTCAGCAAAACTAATCTATGACAATATCACAAACCATAAAAGGGGCCGGGGGGAATTTTTCCCGGGAAGGGGACCGGTATTTGGGGGGCAGGTACTTTTTTAAGGTGAAAAAAGGGGGGGGGCCCCGGGTTTTTTATTCCCCGGGGCAGGCGTACTTTTCAAACCGCTGGGAAAACCCCCCCTCGACGAGGCCCCAACGGACAAAAATTTATCACCGAAAAATTCTGGGGAGGGGCCCCTTTTTAATGAATAGAGGTCCGGGGAACCCTCAGTTTTTTTTTTACATCCAGGGGGGAACCCGCCATCCCCATCTGATCTTGCTGGATTGGTAACTTGGGGCCTCCTTTTTAAAATTTTATCACCCGGCCCGTGATGATTTATAGATTAACCCCCCGGGGACGTCGAAAGTTCAATGGGGAATAGTTAGTTTAAAATCTCTTCAGGACATCTGATCCCCCAGAATGAATTTTGGGGTGGAAGGGTTGCCGGCGGGCCGGGGGGGCCGCTTAATTTGGTTGGCCTTTTGGGGGGCTTCACCAGAAAAGAAGGGGTGGGTTGGGAGTAAATTTTTTTTTAAAAATTTTTTTTGGTTTTTTTAAAAAAAAAAAAAAAAATCTTTTTGTAAAATGTAGAATGTAAATGAAATGTCTGGTTTTAGTTTTTATCCAAAATTTTGATTTCGACTTTAAAATTTACATAAAGGGCATTGGCAAAATTTTAATGATCAGCAATTGAATTTTCATATGCGCACGGAAAGGGGGTAAACACCTTTTAGCGCACAATCTTCCCCAACAAACTCACTCCCCTTTTTTCCCCCAAAGACCTGGCCTTAATTCGTGTAGGCACCACGGGGGCAGTATGCCTGTTTGGGGTTTGGGGTTTTTTCCCCAACACCCCCCACTGGGGCCCGACCGGGGAAACGAACCCATGACCTTCTGGTCACGAGTCCAACTCCCTTTAAACCCCTCGGGGGTTCTTAAAGGGGGAAGAATTTGGGGAGAATTTGGAAGGGGCATTCTGGGAAACAAGTA
>CM032659.1:25679010-25692475 GCA_019095985.1 Streblospio benedicti
ATTTTTGTAATAGTAATTGATGAAAAACTCAAAAAAATTTAATGAGACAAATCATGAAATTCTGTTACAACAAGTAATTCGTGGATACATAAGACCATTTGTTGAATTTATAATGTGCTGAATGTCCCATTTTAGGCGTCAGCAGTATCAGTGGTTTAGCAGATTGGATTTCTAGAAGAAAGTCAGACTTTGTGAATAATTATTTCGTCAAAGAATTGGTCAAAAGTCCGGGGATTGTCAAAGCCAAGATTGCGTCTCTTACAGGTTAGTGTTTTCCTGCTTTTTTAATTTGTTATACATTTGTAATTGTAGAGCAGACTTTACTTTTTGATATTCCCATTCATAATTGAAGGTAACATTAATCAGTAGCATTAGTTTTCATTCAATTTTATGAATTTAAATTTTTGACAGGAAACCTTGTCAATCATGCAGGTGAGGCGTTGTTCAATTTCAATTCTTCGTTTTGTTGATAGCGTTTCAAAATTTTGAGTAGCCATCGCTTTTCCTAAAACATAGCTTTCTTTTTGTATCAACTATTGATTTGAAGTAGACCGGTAGCAAAATTATAGTTTTGCATTCGTATATCGTCTACATCTACTGAGATTTTTATTTTTGCAATTTTTTTTCTTACTTATTTGAAGAAGAAAAAAAGCAGACTCCACAACACACCAACAATTTTTTCTGAATAGCTCATAAATTATCAAAGGTTTTTTAACAGTGCTTTCGAGCCAAATATTTGAAAGTGCATTGAGAGCTTTCAACCTATTCTCTAGGTTTTCATCAGTCTGCTGCGGATTGGCGGCAGACTGATGAAAACCAGAGAATAGGTTGAAAGCTCTCAAGGCACTTTCAAATATTTGGCTCAAAAGCACTGTTAAAAAACCTTTGATAATTATGTCAAACTCGAGCAGATGAATATTCAACATAGCTCGTAAAATGTCTCCAGCTACGTCGAATCTCACCTGGCGCTGGTTTACTTGCAGGAGGCTCTGACGACCCCGGGGCGGCGGGGGCCGGCACGTCCCAAGCGACAGCCAGCAACGGGACGCCGTACGACGAGCCAGGGCCCCCCGTACATGTCGTCAGCAACAATGTACGCTCAATTCACAACTTCCCATGTCAAATCACTCTAGTATCAGATGTCCTGAAGAGACTTCTGACACATAACTATTCTCATTGAAAATTCTGACTGATCACAGGCTGGTAAATCTATGATCATCACAGGCCGGTGATGAATATAAATGAGGTCAAGTGACCAATCAGGTTGCAGTATTTAAACAGGTCACATAAATTATGTTAATCCACTCTCATCTGAAACATTTCAGAGGTCAATTTGCTGGACATCTGATACTCAGAGTGGTCAAAATAGTCGTGTACAGTAGAACCTCTCTATTAGGACCACCTTTTGGACCAGAGTAATGTGGTTTCGATAGAGAGGTGGTCTTTATATGGAGGTTTGTTTTGGTAACTTTATGAAAGGTACAGACCGTGATATGTGTCCAAGTGATGTTGTTAGAGAGGTGGTTTTAAGTGGAGGTTGTTCTGTAATATCGTAATACCATTTTCGCTGGTAGATGGCTGCAGATCTGGTTGATGAACCTGACCCTGTGATTGCATTGCAGGAGGGAATGAGGGAGACTGAATCAATGTCCAAAAATTACCCACAATTCATAGATATGGGTAGTGGGGTATTTCTAAATTGGGCTGATTATTTTTAATGTCCATGGCTGTGGCAAAAAAGAAATATGAACCATGTTGTGAACTTTTTCGCATAGCTGATCTACATCTACATCTTTTTGTCACACTACTTTACTGTGATATTGTCATAGATTAGTTTTGCTGACTTTTCTAGGAAATGCCGCCTCAGTTCACAACGTCAACTCCATTTGCCAGAAACAATCCCATGATGCACGAGCGCTTTCGGGTGCAGACGGGATTTCCAGGTGTGACCATGATGCTACAGTATTTTTTTTTTGATTGAAATAGCTCTTGAAACATTTTCATTTTGCTTGTAACATTGAAGTGACAATATCTGTTGTTCTCAAGCAAAGAAGAAAAAATATAATTTTTTTTATGCCATTTTAATTTTAACTTTGAAACAAAGACAACATAGCATTTTCGTATGGAAGTAGTTCATTATTTTCGAAATATAACATTTTCTTGTGGACATTGAAGTGACAAATCTGTTGTTCTTTTACTAACTTGCAAGCTTTGAAACAAGTTTTGTCTGCGACCCAGCATTTCGCAGACATTTTTGAAAAAAAGCACGAAACTCTCAACTCAGTTAAAAAAAAATTGTGTTGTGAAAGATTAAAATAATGAATTTACATAATTACCAACCCGATGAACTCATTCAAAGAAATCTTTCTCCTTGTGTACTCTTAAGATATCAGTGAATTCTGCTATAAGATTCAGGAAATGAGAAATTGAGTGGTGTGTGAGGTGTGTTGCATGTGGTTGCAGATTCTGCTCCCGACCTGTACGCCACGCCTCAGTCCCAGCCCGGCTACCGCCCACCATGGACATCAACCGCCATGGCCTTCAGTTTCACCCCCAAAACCCCGTAACAAGCCGATGACCTATGTAATTGCTGTTGTGAATGGTGTTTCATGTATTTTAATATATAATGAGAGGAACATTTTAAATTCTTCAAACTTTTTATTTAAGAAACATGATGGCTAGAGTCACAACGTCCCCGTGTTCTGACGAGGGAGCATACATTATAATTAAACAAGGGAGAGGCTTATTAATTTACTGCAATTGCTATAGTGTATTTTGACGTCTGTTATGGGTGTAAAGGACACTTGTCAAATATTTCTTCAAATTATTTTTCAATTTATAGTTTGATCGATCAATCAAATCCTGAATTTATTTGGGCAGGTCTTAGTTGTTGTTTTTTACGGAACATTTGTGTTGACTGTGTTTGTTTGTTTGCTGTAAGCGTGAAAAGATTTCCAATTTTTACTCCATGTTTGTCAAAGCCAGTTTGAAACCATGATTCAACTTAACAAATCGGTGTAAAATGTTTTCTCTTGACTGAATGCATTTTTTTTTATAAATTGATTGATATCAAAATTTCAAAAATATCTACTGTAAGTAGTGGTCAACGGGTGGCATTAGAAACTGAGCCAACCTGTCATCTCCATCAGCATCAAAAAATACACTCCTCAGTGTGGCCACCAATAGGAAAAGACATTCCTTTCGAAAAATGGAATATTAGTCGAAAATATCTGGTTCTGTAGTGTGTCTCAGTCTCCCAGTTAAGGCCTCTATAGTTGCTCTCCAACAGGACTAGTAACTTTAAAAATATACTAGGCTTTCCCAAAAGTTACTTGTCCTGACAATTACATGTTTTGGCTCAGCAGCCGCTTGTATGCAGGATGAGTGAATTGAATTCAGCACGAGTCCTCCCCAGTTTCTACTTAGTACTAGTCTGGAGGAGGGGACTAACTGGCAGACTGATGACATGGATAACAAACCCATCAAAAGTGTAATATTCTGATTTTGTCTTTGAAAAGACTTTTGCTCTTGTCTCAAGAGCTTGAGCTCTTGAGACAAGAGCGAAAGTCTTGCCAAAGACAAAATGACAGGTTCCAATAGATATCTATATATTTGAATCAATATTTATATAATGGAAGCCAATAGAAGCTTACATTCTGTGGAATGTTGTGTTGTAGAGCCGGTGACGACGTTCAGAGCTCCCCCGGCGGTGTCCACGACCCAGCAGGTGGCAGCGACCTCGGCAGGCTACATGGCCGCAAACACCACGTGAGTGTGAAATGTGCAATTCATGAAAATATAAAGATAGCTATTTATGGCTGGATGAGACACAAATACGAAAGTTAATTTGTGGTCAAAATTCATTGTTAGAAAACTATTTCTTACATCACATAGGAAAAGAATAGTATCATGATTCCCTATCTTTGTGAAGTATTTCTGTTAATCAACACACAACACCAGACGGTGTAAATATGTAGAGATTTTGCCGATTACAACACAAAATCTCATAAAATAATAATTAAAAAATCTAACGTGGTCAACAGTTTTGATTTCTTTTAGTATATTGTATTGTGTGCATCCATGGCCGAGTGGATATGGAGTTGGACTCGTGACCAGAAGGTCGTGGGTTCCCAGTATGGTGGTAAGTGTTGAGCAAACTTAAGTCTAAAAGGTTGCACACTGCTCCGTGCACGTTAAATAGGTACAGGTCAGGGGGGGAGTTGAGAAAGATTAAGTGTGATAAGGGTGCCAATGACCTGGTGTGAAATGTAAAGTCGTGAGAGCACTAGAATCATGACTATAAACCACCACATTTACATTTATTGTATATAATATCATGATGTTTAAGTACGCTAAAAATAAAAACAGAAATACCTTTCCTCCCACACAAAAATCATTTTTGATCCACAATGCACTCTAGCTATATATAATAAATTGAATAGAACACAACGCAACTGGGAATTACGAGTCCCATCACAAACGTTAACCATCTTGTATTGTTGCATTGTGTTCTATTCAATCATATATGGCTAAAGTGCATTGTGGATCAAAAAGGATTTTTGGGGAGTAGGATAGGGATTTTTATTTTAGCCTATTTAAACATCATGCTATTATGTTCAATAAACAGTAGAACCTCTCTATTAGGACCACCTTTGGGACAAGTGTTAGGTGGTCTCAGTAGAGAGGTGGTCTCTACAGAGGTTCATCTTAGTAGCTCAATGACCATTTGGGACCATGAAAGGCGGTCTTATTATAGAGGTGATCTCAAAAGAGAGGTGATGTTAAAATTATTAAAAAAAATCTTGTATAAAAACTATAAGTACAAAACCCCCGTTGCAGCGCGGTGCCGCGTCCCGCGGTCGCACGGCCGCCGCTGCGTGGCTCCGTCAGTCACACGGGGTGCGGCCGCTCGCTGTATGACAAGGTGTACCGCGGGGGCTCACGACGAGACAGCGCCACCGGCAGGCGCCACCAGCTCGCGGCCATAAGTGTAAGTCACCAGGGTGTCCACGGAGGCTGGACAAGTCATTGAATTATGTATTTTTTTCAAGATCCTGGAAAAGTCGTTGAATTTTTTATACAGGGTTCGCATGCCCCGGCATATACACCAAGGAAAGTTACTGTCGGTGAATACATTGAGGGTTCTGTGTGGGGTGTGCTTCATGTTTGAATAAAGGGGCATAGGCGTATATCAGAGATCAAACATGACCCCAGGGAGACCTCCAAACTTAAATAGTGATTTTCCGGTCATATGGTCATGGAATAAAAGCCTTTTTTTTTTCAAGTACATTGTGTTATAGGGTGTGCACTTGTCATTATATTTTTATTTGAATTCAAGAAGTACCACAATTTAATTACTATAAAAGATAACTACCCTGGAAAATTAGCTAAATCCCCTGGAAAAACGACACGTTTTATGTCAAAATACCCATGAAAAACCCTGGAAAAGTAAGTAGTTGGGAGTGTGCTAACCCTGTTATGAGGTGTCATTGAAAAAATCAAATTTTTTGAAACGTCATTGGATTTTAGTGATAGCCTGTGAGCAGAAAAACTGAGCTCCTTTTACCAAAAGCTGAGCATGGGCCTGGAAAATAGAGTTTTAAGCCGCATGCAACAGCTGGTTGTCTTTATGCACAGTCGCTCATTGGAATTAGAATTATTTTCATTACTTTTTCATCTGGCTTTGAATTTTGTTGCTAAAGCCAATTTACCTCTAAATAAAAATGAAATCTTGTTTATGTTTGACACTGATTTACATAAGTCTAGAAAGTGAGTAATAATAATAATAATAAAAAAAGTGATATTAGTATATTGAATGTTAGTTTAGTATTGTAAGAATTGTAAATTTTATTTCAAATGGCAAGTAAAGTCTCTACGTTTGTACCAGGTCCTCCTAAAGTCAAGACAAAATAGTAATGTTAAGATGAATATAATAAAATTAAAATAGTAGAAAAAAAACAGAAACATAAACTTGACGCTAAATAGAAGAGTCCAGTAATGTTATTGTTGCTTGATCTCCCTGCAGAGTATCCAGTTGGACGAGAAGGAGAAATACCAGAAGTTGTTGTCAAGCTTCAGCAAAACGAATTTCAACTTCACCTCAAAACCGAGTACGACCAAACTGGCCGCGAATTCGATGCAGACCAAGTGAGATTTCTTATAGAACTTCTGGCTTCATAATAATTCATCATGTAAACATGTTGTTTCGGCCTCAGAAACTTACATTATTTCACAGTCAAAGGTGATATGATACTTGAAATGTAGCAATCATACAAAATGTGCAAGTTTTTTAGGTCAATTATTAGAGGATTTATAAACTCTTTTTTTTTCCTACTGTGGCATGTATTTTCACTAGTTTCAAGCTTTAGAACTAGACTGTGGGCAAAGGTGTTTTGGCAAATACATAGCTCATCACTAATCGCCAAATGCACAAAACAACATTGTTTACTTCAACTTGAAGCACTTGAAGTCTTCAAGTGCTTTAGATCTGCTAGGACCATGCTAGAACTAGGACAATACAGATTTGTTGTACAGCCAAATTCATAGATTTAAATGACTTGAAGTAAACAGCGCAGTTTTGTGCACTTGGCGATTAGTGATTAACCTTATATATATCAAAGCAGCTTAACACCCAACACCAATTTCTTGCATAGAAAATATTTTTTTGCACGTCTCATGTAATAATTTTGTACTTCTATTTATATTGATGTGGGGATCGATGGTACAGTGGTTAGCATGTAGGACTGCGAAACGGGAATTGCTTGCGTCGTGAGTTCGCGGCCCGTCCACGGCAGACTCAGTGTCGCCAAAACCGTTACGTTGCACGTCTGCCACCGCATTGTCGATCTTCACAGCAGAGTGTCGCCTCAGTCGAGTATACTACTAGACGGTGGCGACACCAAGCCTGAGGTTCGGAAGCCTCGTTAAGAAAAACTTCCCGCGCCTTTAATCAGTAGGTGCATGTTACGGTGTCCGTACCTGTACCAAGAGCTGATTAATAGGAATAGAGAGTGTTGACGGGCATGCACAACCTATCACCACTTAAATCACCCAGTGTGCAGGTATTTGTTCCTATCCGAAAAACCTGATTTACCAATTCCATCCGGAACACGGTTCAGGAGACAAGACATTCATCGACAGGTTCGCTTATAATGAGTCAATGCATCATAAACCATCATCAAAAACATTATTTGACTATCGGTTTATTGAACAATAGCATAAATGAAGTCAATGCTTCTAATACCATTTTTCATAAATATTTAAAATCTTGCTTATTTTTCATCGGATTTTGAAGTTATACATGCAGAATGATTGCAAAGTGGTAGATAGAAATATAATATTTTTTTTCAATCCAAATCCATTATTGGAAAACAATTATTATTTTTATTTCATTCACTTTTGATGCATTGTTAAATATCTAGATATGAAACTTATGCATCTTTTTCAACATAGTGAAAGGACCGGTAACTTTGCTTAGATTTCGTAGAAATGTGCTAAGATTTTTTACTTGCCTAAAAGGATTTACCCTTGATGCGTATTTTTTGCAAAAATTACCGCATGGCTTATTGCATGCAAGCTATCTGGATTTAAATAACGGGATCCTGGTATTAAGGTATTTGTTATTTTCCTACGCCAACAGGTTCAGGAGATAAGACATTCATCGACAATGATGAGTCAATCCATCACCATCATCATCAATATTTGAAAAGCCTGAATCTATGAATATAACATAAATATCAAATCTAATCAAGTGATTTGTTGAATAAAAACACACTGATTTATTTTTACGGTGTATTGTGCAGGCCGTCGGACAGGACTCTGCTGGGCAGTGTGAGCAGCAGTGTGAGCAGTCACCACTCGGCCATGCCCCCGGAGGTCAGCGGGAGGTCACAGAGGTCAATCAGCATCTCGTCAAACGCCTCATCTCATAGGTCAGTCAGTCAGTCAGTCAGTGAAGCAAGCAGTCAGTCAGTCAATCTGCCAGCAACGTTGACTTCGACATATTTGAATCTAATTTAATAGCTGATCGACACAGTTTATATTAATTTACCTTATTATTCAATTGAAACTATCAAAAGCTCTAAGTCAAGAGTGTGATAGAGTGAAATAGACACAATTATGTCTCAGAATCGCCAGGGTCAAGATTAGCCACTCGTCCGCTCGTATTGGCAAGTAAAAACTTGTGGAGGACGAGTAAGAAGTGAAAGGAACTCGTCCTTTTGACGAGTAGCATTTCTGGTTAATTTGGCATACAGGTGTAGAGTTTGTTCAAGGAGGATGAGTACGTTTTTTGCAGGACAAGTAGAAATTTGAGGGTTACTCGTCCTGCTGACGAGTAGCACTTTTCCACCTAATCCGACCCTGATCGCCCCAACAGTATTCCCGCGTATCATGAATACCGCTGACTCTATATTCATATTCACAGATCCAACGACAGTGACCTGCGTCAGAACGGCGGCAGCAGCATCTTCTCGTCTGAGTCTGGGGGTGCCGAGCCTCCCCGCCACCGCGTGGCCCCAACCCGCAGCCTGCCCGGCATCAAGTTTGGACTGTCCGACAACTCCTTCCTCACGCAAAGAGCGCTGAGGGAGAGACAGAGACAGCAGCAGCAGGAGAGCAAAGCCAGCGATGCCACCAGTCACCGCGGTAAGAGCTGGACCATTCCCATGGAGTCTGGAAAAGTCATTAATTTTTTTTTTTTTTTTCAAGAGCCTGGAAAAGTCATTGAATTTTGTAAGGGGTCATTGAAAGGTCATTGAATTTTGGTAAACTGGTAATTTTAATGCATTTTGAGCAAAGATTCAATTTTGTTGTATTCAGCACCTTTTTTTGTGTGCTTTTCGCGAGACCCACACACCACACTATATAATACTGTGTAGTTGGTATGTAGCATATGGTTTCATTTCTCTATTTTTATTTTTATTTTTCTGCTATTTAGGCCAAAATCAAAACAAACATATATTTCAAAGCTTTTCGATACAAACGTTATTAGAGAGTTGTTATTTTGAAAAGGATACTTTTGTATCGAAAAGCTTTGAAATATATGTTTGTTTTGATTTTGGCCTAAATAGCAGAAAAAGAAAAAGAAAAATAGAGAAACACACCACACTCTCTACGGGAGTTTTTATTTAAAATATTGGTTCAATTGGACCAGTGTCTTTCGCTCTCTCGGAGCCTCTCTGAAAATTTGGTACCAGCAGAAGGTATTGTGCGTGTGAAAATGCAAAGGTTGCAATTTCGTGCCTGTCAAAAGACAAAAAAGAGCTTTACATAAAAGTATACCAGCAATCTTTCATTGTGAATGTATACATATAATATTAATTTTAATAATATCATTTACAAATCTTGCATTGGCAAAATATGGTCTATATTGCTTAAATATTTAACTATTCTACAACAAGTTAATAGGGAAAAGAATTAAAATTTGTAATTAGAATAAAATCAAAGCATAGCATATCGATAAAACTTTTCATTTCGTGATAATATGTTGTTCAAAAATTATATTTTGTCAATACCTTATGACGTATTGAAGTGAACAAAACCAAACAGGACTTAAAAACATTACTTGCTTTCGAAATATTTCATTTGGGAACCACCTTATTCATTCTGGTCACGTGACCTGATGATATAGCACATTTTTGGCGAGAGGTCATATTGAAAAAGCAAGATTCATAAAATATATATTAAAATTACATATTCATAATATAACATTTTACTCATTCTATCAAAATAAATTAACAAATACAATCATTCAAAATATTCACAGAAATAAATTTAAAAAAAAGGTCAATCTCTCGTAGAGAGTGCCCACACCACATAATTTGGGAAGACATCTGTATTTTTTAGATTTGTGGAAAAAAAGAAAGAAGAATTGTATAGATATTATTTGCCTCAATGATCTTTACAGAGCCCATATTTAGATGAAGCTAGGTATCTAAAAAAATGTCTTAGAAAAACTAAAATCGCAGGGTCAGGATTAGCCACTCGTCCGCTCGTTTTGACTAGTAACAATTTGTGGTCGAGTAGAATGTTTTAGAACTCGTCCTTTTGATTAGTAGCAATTCTGGTCAATTTGGCATAGAAATATAGAGCTTTGTGCAAGAAGGACGAGTACGTTTTTTTTCCGAAGAGGAGTAGATATTTGAGTGTTACTTGTCCTGCTGACGAGCAGTACCGTAGAAATGCGAGTATTAGTCGAGTTTTTAACACCCAAAATTTCTTTCCAAACCATTGGGGTCGACTTAAATTCGGGTTTCAACTTTGCCGTGCACCTCATGGGCGATAATGTAAGAACTTCATTTTCTATCGACTGATACACACATATGCGACCATTTCGGCACTATCCATATCAATAACAATATATATTCCTTCATATTTCACTCTGTCAAATACATTTTAACTCATGTACCCTTTTTTATTGTCAGAAAAAAATAAAAATCATCTTTTTCACCTACTATTTCCAAATAAACCTCTATTGATTATCAACAAATGTCGTCCCGTATGCTGCAGTTTTTATACCATATATCGATTAGAGTACAAATATCAGAGCGGTGCTTTTTAGAAATCACGTCCACGGATGTTTATGTTGTGAGTGATTTTCGATCATGAATATGCTAACTTTTTTTTAAATTCCCAATTTTGTGGCCAAAACAGGAGGGCTCGACTTATAGTCGAAGTAGTCTTATACTCGCATTTCTACGGTACGTTTCCACCTAATCCTGAGCCTGTTAAATCGGTCTTGAAAAGTCATTAAATTTTAATCTGCAAAGTCAAATGAGATATGTATAATGAGCTATTAAAAAAAAGAAAAGATAATTTAGACGAAAGGAAAGACAAAGTGTATTTAAGATTTAAACAAAAAAATAATGCATAACCAAGCGACTAATGGGGTATATCAAAATCAAAAAGAAAAATAAATAAAAATGTAAACTCATCTAATATTTTTTCAAAATTTCTATGATATGCTAAGTACATTATGAAAGTCCCTAGTGCTTGATATTTCATACATAAATTTACATTTAGAAATGAAATATTTTACATGTGTGAAACAATTTTTGTGTTTGGAGTACATTATGACTAATTTTCAAAATATATATGTACGTGTATTTCTCTTCAAACTTCCTTTTATAAGACCATTTTTTAATTGAACTTTGATTGCATAGTAAATTATATTATGTTTGTATCCATCCAATTTATACTATTGTGTGACATTGTATTATGTAATAGGTGAAAAAGCAGCCAGTTAAAGTGGAAGTAATATACAAAGTATGTATAGTTTCCATTGGATGTATCAATTGTAATTCCTAGTATATTAATGAATCTATTATATGGGGATCTCTTTATTTATAAAGAGGTTATTTCATCAAACTCACATGTGAATTTACAGTTCTGTAAGAATGATACTGTGAAACCTGCCTCAACTCATTTGCACAGAATCCTTTCATTACGGTTCATACTTGTTTCTTCACATAAATTTGCGAATAGAAAGACATGGGCTGTTCAAAGTGACACAAAAGATGTTTTGTAGCCTCCCGCATTGTAACAGCGCCACATATAAGTACAGTAGGGACACATTACCAGGGCTGCCAAGTAGTACAGATATGCCGGGTATCAATACAGATTTCCGACCCAAAATACCCAAATACTAATTCTACCTTCAAAATACAGATTTCCCCACTTTGTGTATTTTTCATTAATAATTACTTTTTATGAAGTAAAAGTACAGGAACTGCATCCAAACATAGATATGTGTGTTTGCTTTTGGTGTTAAAAGCCCTGATTATTGGTTACAATACACCAGAAATACATACACATCAGTTTTACGCCTATGGATTTCTTTTTACACCCAGTATTTTTTTAGACCGTTTGCCGTTCCACCACAGAATACCCCTAAAATACTAATTTTGGGCATCCTTAGTACAGAAATGGATATCGAGGGGTTGGCAGTCCTGCATTACCCATCTGTGTTTGGGTATCTGTGGTATATGCCCTATTGGGACGGGCAAAAAGTTAAATTTATTTGCCCTATTGGCGAGTATTCTCAAGGACTTAAAATTTAAATATCAATTAGGTAAGCGTTGATTGCTAGGAGAAAATTTAAGATAGGTCAGGTAAATTTGTACAGGATACTTGTATAAAGGACAAATATGATTTCTCATCTATTCGTGCCGCTCTGTCCCAAGGATTTGAAAGACCAATTAAACGTGATCACTGGGATGGGCAAACGAAGCACATGACGAGCAAGCTCTGATTCTCTTTTACAACTGTCTGAACTGTAAGTCGCGGTCCCACAGCATTTGCTTTGTTCGCTATTGATGGTCGACTAGTTAGCCCTCATCTTATAGACACAACAGCCAAAAAATAAAAGCTAATATGTAGAAAATAAATTTGTATGGTTTAACTTGTTTTTTTAAAGGTGTGCTTATGAAAGTAATTTCTTAAAAGTCATTTGTAAAACGCTTGGGCTGGGAGGACATGCAGTATGGCGTGTCAAATAGAGAACTGCTCCCTTCATTTGAAGGACCTTGACATTGTCAGTGTAAACGCGTATATCGACTGAAAACATTTGTTTGTTGATATTTGTCATAGAAATCTGTTGTCATGCTGTTTGATTATGAAGTGTAAAATTGCATTGTAAGTCAATCACGAATGATATCACTGACTTAACCCGTATTCATGGCCTTGGGTGAGCAGGGGATACTGAACATTAACAGCAACAATATGCATGTGATGGGACATCGAGTAGCCTAGATAAAAATGCTTTTTACCAGTTTGATTGTTACCTCGCTAATGGTCAAGGCTAAGTATGGTTTTAAAATTTTTGAAGTACGAAATACTTATTTTACGACCGATATGAAACTTGAAGTTGAATATTCACTGGTTATTCATGCTGATTCCAATTATTTTATCAAAATTATTCCATAGGTGTACATGTACTGATTTGCTTTGATCATGAGAATGTGGGTTATTATTTCTTACTGTGGAACTTTGGGTAAGGGCGGCGTTTCTTGTGGGGAAAATAAAAATTTGTTAGAAGAGTGAATAAATACAAACACAATGTAGTGGACTGTACAATGTGATGGGTTGGTTCACACCGCAAACCAACTGTAAGTGGACACCCCCCCCCTGCACCTCCCCATGGCCCCCTGTTTACACAGTTATATAATATAGATCGTTGGTAATTACACTTTATTTTATTTGCTAAAAATTGGTTGTCACAATGTGGAACAGACAAATTTTGAGCATGTTCAAAGTTTATATAATAAGTTTATAAGCGTCTCGTGAGTTTCCCATTTGGCTGTCACGCACACCTCTTTCTTTGCATTCACCTAACGACTCTTCACAAAACTGTATGTTCAGCAACAGTATGAACAGCATTATATGAATAGATCCTGTTAGAATGGGACCTTATACCAAATATCCCAGACTGGTAACATCACATACAATGTTTTATCAGCAAGGATGT
>CM032659.1:25692575-25717667 GCA_019095985.1 Streblospio benedicti
ACTATCTAATATCAAGTTTATACGGTACACTGCATGTGGTCTCATGTTAATATGCAGTCTTTTTCTTATCCATGCAATACACAAAAAATCCTAAAGCTTTAAAATGTTTTATTCTCCATTTGAAACCTGGTTTCAAGGCAACAGCCTCCTTTTCAATCTCAGGATTTTTCGTGTGTTGCATGGATAAGAAAGACTATATATATTAACATAATTCAAAAACTGTTTTCTGATTCATATGTCCTTGTCACAAAATATGCATATAAATGTAAAACGTTTTAATGACAAGGACATGTGATACTAAAACTAATGAAATAAACATTTATTTTAAAATTTTGATTGTAATCAAAATTGGAAGAAAAATAAAACACAATCAAAAATAAAAAATGAAAAAAAAGCATCAAATATGTTTTTTTCTTCTGTTTCTACTTGACCAGACAATTACGGTTTGACCTTTTGACCTACCTGGGAATTCGTCCTCCTCCTCGGACTCGGACTCTGAGAACGTCTCCTCGAGTGCGGGCATCTCTCGCTCCGTCAGGCGCAGGCCCGCGAGCAGCTTGCGCTCCAAGTAGTCGTCATACTTCTCCCTCTGATAGAAATAACAAACAACAGGGTTAGTTACCAGCTTGGCAGGTTTCTCCCCACGACTAGAGAATCCGAGCATGAACTACACATTTTCAAACATTTCGTTTTGGAAAATCAAGCCTATATGTGATATTTATGATAAATATATTATATTGTGTCAGAATTTCTACTCTGTTTGATTGTTGAATGTTTAAAAACCACACTTACGAAAATGGCATTTATTCCCATATTTGCGGTCTCTACTCTAGTTTTTTTCTAAGGTACATCGGAAAAAGGTTTTTTAATTGACATACTGTTTTATGAGAATATATTTGTATATATTAATCTTGACAGAGTCTTCACTTGTATAATATTTATCTTGTAGTATTTTTTGAAAATAAACCCGTGATTACACAATATACATTTAATGTTTCAAAAACTGTAGCAGTTGCTGCAGCTCTAGTCATATTTTAAAGAAATACACAAAAGGTATTATCCTAACATGGTCAGAAAATATTGCCCAGTTGACTTCAAAATGGTTAATAATGAAAGACAGTACAAATTCAATGCGAAAACAAGACCTCAAGTCATCTATAGAAGTATCGATTACACTGTGAATGCTTTGAGTGTGTCTACATGGGAAACTTGAATACTTACAAAGAATTAAGTTTAAATTCAATTAATCAATAGCTAATAAGTTCACAATCATTGGATAAACGTGTAAGTTACTGTGGCGGTCATCTCTGCCTTCGGAGGACTTTAGAAATGGTGACATCACAATTATGTCAAATAGTTGAACAAATAAAAATATTAACCTTTAGTTTGAGAGAGTGTGCAGGCAATACAAGAAATATCAGCTAAGGGTATTACCTTTTCTTTGAAGTATTTCACTCTAATTTCGGCCTCTTCTTTTTCGCGGACCTTTTTGCGCACTTCAGAACTGTATGTACTCAATCTGTAAAATAATATCGTATTCAATCATCGGATTGTTAAATATTGTTTACATCTTTAAAAACAACCCTGTTTCCTGTTTAACTATTAAGTAAAAACTATTTCACCAAGAATCAGTTCTAAACATGACCACATTCAAGTCACTTGATGAAAAAGTAAAAGTAAAAAAGAAACTCGTAGACAAAATACATCCCAAGACACGATACTTTTTTTCCAAATTCAACGTAATACTTCTGAATCCATTAAAAGAATATTTTTTGTTCACTTTGTACTTCCTTCAAAGCGTGAAAAAATTTCAAATTTTAACTCACACATCTTGCAGCCAATCAGGTGATGCGACAGGAGAACCGATTATTTCCTGTGCTACACTTTCAGCCAGTGGCGACCTGAAAAATACAACGCAAATTTAGATGTAACAAACAACATTTACATTAGAAGAATCTTCGTTCGAATGGTGATCCATTGTATTTACACGTTGAAATTTCAAATTTCAATGTGTAAATTCAGTTCAATGAAATCTTTTTAGCCAGTTGAAGCGATATATCAAATCATACTGATGATTCTAATGATTGAAAATTGAATGTTGGTGACACAAACGTTCGGTTGATAGGTACGTGAGTCATCATGAAAAGCATAAACAGGAGAAACAGACACAACTCTATCACTACTAAACTCAGCAAACAGATGATCTTTTTAAAAACCAAGGACCACGTAAAAAGGCTGTATATGAGAATTCTTTGATTTTGCATGTTACATATTTTTTGCTTCATCAACTTGTGTAGTTTTTGTAGAGACTAATTACTAAGAAACTTAGATATATGAATAAAATAAGAGAATTTAGATTAGAACTGAATAAAGCAAATAAAAAGAAAAGTACAGTAAGTACAGTAAAACCTCCAATTATCAAAACCACCTGACACTGGTCCCAAAGGTGGTCCTAATAGACAGGTTCTACAGTACACACAAAACAAGTGCGCCCGTACTTGGTCAGTGTGGGTGACAGCAAGCTGCTGGTTCCCGGTGTCCCACTGGTTCCCGGTGTCCGACTGGTTCCCGGTGTTGCTACCGGCAAACTCGCCACCCCACTGGTTCCCGGCTTGGCAGTGGCCGACTCATCATTCTCCGTGTCAGAGTCGTCGAGGGAGATGACGCCAGC
Organism: Streblospio benedicti; assembly: GCA_019095985.1. Classification (NCBI taxonomy): domain Eukaryota; kingdom Metazoa; phylum Annelida; class Polychaeta; order Spionida; family Spionidae; genus Streblospio; species Streblospio benedicti. The sequence goes on from CM032659.1 coordinate 25,695,247, forward strand.
CTCGGATGCGGCAGACGATGCCTTGGAGCGAACAGACGACGCCTTGCTGACCGAGGATGCCTTCGACGAACCTGGTTTGATAGGAAAATCTTGATCAGGGCTCGTAACAGGTTAGCTTTAAACTTCTACTGAGCTAAGATGTTCAAAATCTGTGCGTTATAATTATAAATGCCAGACGCCTTGCTTCTGGATGTGAAAATACTTGTACTTTTACTTTCACTTGAAATAATATAAATATTTGTGGATGGCTGGGCACAAAAATGAATACACAAAGGAATGTTTAAAACGAAAAGAACTCGAGTCATTTTTTTGGGGGCAGGTGGCTTTGACAATATGAAGTGGATTATGATTGATTAACGTATATAAGTAGTAATATCAATTTTAAAGCTGAACTTTTATGGCTTGGAATTTAAATTGCTGTAAGTTCTCTATCAGCTCTGCTTGAACAAATATAGCTTTTGTGATGTCAAAATACATCATGTTGTTTCTATCTAGGCATACATGTTCCACCCAATCAAAGTTTAAGTCGTCACATCAGTTTGTTGTGTACTAACCTTAACCATTTAAAGCAAGAGACAGCTATTGATATGAGGAATTCCCTGTTATGATATCTTTAAGGGATGGAATACATGAGTTCATTTTGAGGCACATGGATGCAAATTAGCTGCCCTTGCTTTGCTGCAGGCACCAGTAACCTTATCCATTTTGACTGTGGCACTGATAAATGGCATAGTCTGGGATGACATGTTGGTCTACTGAGCTTACACATTAGCTAATCTTATAGCATGTCACTTTGCTCACATTCTAAAATGAAGTAAATCTCTTTGAACTCAAAGAGACGTTCAAAATCCACTTTGAAAGCTTTCAATGCTTAGCTTGAATGCACAAAAGCACAGAGAAATCGTGCCTAGCTCTTAGAATCTGCGAATCATACATTAAACATGCAAATAGTTTGTCTGCTTTTTGAACTCTTATATAATTCAATCTCTCAGATAATTCTCTACATTAAATGAACATAAGAAAGTACAATTTACAATGCAATTTGAGTTCAACTATGAAATGGTCTTGTGAAAGAATGCTTACAGAAAAATACATGTTACATGTATATTGATTGATATTCTTCAGGAACTAATGTTCCTAGGATATATGATAATCATCACAATCTACTCTAAACATGCAAATCACAGAGATTGGGAAGACCATGCGCGATGCGCAAAAACTCAAGAAATCCTGCATGCACAATTACACTAATGAGCCATTCCCACGCACAGTGTTTTCCCTCCTCATCAGTAATAATATTTGGTCATTTAAACACCAATAACAGGTTTTTAAAGCTGGCGCTGACCATTTAAGACAATACGAGTACAAAGAGCATTGAACTATCTTTGGGCAATATACTACCAATATGTCAATAGCTGTTTTTAGTTCCTAGTCGGGGAATCCCCACTTAATACTGCTAACGAGCAGCACAACAGCAAGGCTATTTATAGACGCAGGCTTTAATATTGATCGGCAGCTCCAGCTAATAGACTCTATAGCAATGATACCATGGATACTTGTGTATTGTTAGTTAGACTATTTGTGACATTTGTGTTGAGAATATTTAATTGATGTATCCAATAATTAATGGTTGCTTTTTGAAAGGTCATTTATGTTTCATTAATATATCCACTAATTAATCTTTTCTTTTTGAAAGGTCATTTAAATAGGAATGATAAGCCTCAGGAGAACAAATGATGTGCACAATGAAGCTAAACCACTTATAATTTATAAGCCACATAAACATAGGTTATCCAACCAGTTACCAGATATAGTGTTTTATACTATCTAAGCACATGCTCCAAAACCTGGGATGATAACCCTGTTTTCTGCATATGTGTCAGTCAGTGTAGGATAATTATGGTTTATGTGATGGATCTTATTACACTAATTAAATAATAAATACATTTATATTATAATGCGCCTGGCTCTGCACAATGTGACATTACCTATTGTGCTGACACCAATGACTTAAATAAAGTTCTTTTTTTTCACAACAGTTATACATGTGCTGCAAATAGAACCCAGCCCATCCCCTGCCCCGGAGATACCAGTTTGACCCCTCATCAAGCATATGACCTTCTACCTGCTGATTTCCATAGGAAGGATGACGCGATTAAAATTATTTTTGATTTTATGATACTTTTAATAAAATCATGTGATTCACAATCAGAAAAAAAAATACTTCAATAACTTGATGTTTCGATTGCAAATACTGTAAATCTAACTAACGAAAAGCAGCGTATCACTTGGCTGATAGTTTTTAAAAATCCCCCATAGACTGAAAAAATCCCCCATTAGTTTAACTTACAATGGGGGGATTCCCCCATTGTAGTTTTTTCTTCACAATCTCTGAAATTATATCAACCCGTGTGGCCAGATGTGGCTTTTATGTGGAAAAATCTTTGAAATGAGTTAGACTTACGTCAAAAACACTGTTTATATCAGATATAGCCTTGGAGTATAGCAATGCATTTTGAGGCACATGGATGCAAATGAGCTGCTCTGATTGGCTGTGGGGACCAGTAACTATATTTTGAATGTGACATCTTCTGGCATGTATATTCTGTCATTTTGCACCTGGGTTACACAAATACACCTCTTTGAACTCAAAGAGGCCCCCAAAAAACGCTTTTAAAACAGCTTTAGAGATAGGATAAATTGTAATGGCATTCCCTGAATATTATACATAAAACATGTAAATAAATTGTCTACATTTTGAACTATTATATAACACAATTCAACATAATTCTATAAATCAAATGAGCACAAGACAGTACAATTTACAATGCAATTCGAGTTTAACTATGAAATAGTCTTGTAAAAGAATGCTTACAGAAAAATACATGTTACATATATATTTTGATAATTATCATAATGTACTCCAAATATGCAAATCATATTAACATTATCACCTAATATATGACCCATGTGACCGTCAAAAAAGAAAGAAAAGAACTTGCTGACTACTAATGGCATTTTCCCACCAAATCCTGATACTTCCGAAGTGTAGGATCCATTAGACATCCTTGCTGATAAAACATTGCATGTGATGTTACCAGTCTGGGATATTTGGTATAAGGTCCCATTCTAACAGGATCTATTCATATAATGCTGTTCATACTGTTGCTGAACATACAGTTTTGTGAAGAGTCGTTAGGTGAATGCAAAGAAAGAGGTGTGCATGACAGCCAAATGGGAAACTCACAAGACGCTTATAAACTTATTATATAAACTTTGAACATGCTCAAAATTTGTCTGTTCCACATTGTGACAACCAATTTTTAGCAAATAAAATAAAGTGTAATTACCAACGATCTATATTATATAACTGCATAAACAGGGGCCATGGGGAGGTCCAGGGGGGGGTCCACACAGTTGGTTTGCGGTGTGAACCAACCCATCACATTGTACAGTCCACTACATTGTGTTTGTATTTATTCACTCTTCTAACAAATTTTTTTTTTTTCCCCACAAGAAACGCCGCCCTTGACAAAGTTCCACAGTAAGAAATAATAACCCACATTCTCATGATCAAAGCAAATCAGTACATGTACACCTATGGAATAATTTTGATAAAATAATTGGAATCAGCATGAATAACCAGTGAATATTCAACTTCAAGTTTCATATCGGGTTAGTAAAATAAGTATTTCGTACTTCAATAATTTTAAAACCATACTTAGCCTTGACCATTAGCGAGGTAACAATCAAACTGGTAAAAGCATTTTTTATCTAGGCTACTCGATGTCCCATCACATGCATATTGTTGCTGTTAATGTTCAGTATCACCTGCTCACCCAAGGCCATGAATACGGGTTAAGTCGGTGATATCATTCGTGATTGACTTACAATGCAATTTTACACTTCATAATCAAACAGCATGACAACAGATTTCTATGACAAATATCAACAAACAAATGTTTTCAGTCGATATACGTGGGTGTCAGTGTAGCGTTACCACATTAATGTCAAGGTCCTTCAAATGAAGGGAGCAGTTCTCTATTTGACACGCCATACTGCATGTCCTCCCAGGCCAAGCGTTTTACAAATGGTTTTTATGGCTCTGACACCTGGTACAGGATAAGGTTTTTAAATAGAGTTTTGAGTTATTACGGATACGACTTTAGAGAGTTTTTATTTTACAAGTAAGTAAGTAACATTCTTTCTGCAATCTGCGTATTATGTATAAAAATGTGGTTTGTTTGAAATATGAATATTAATCCTACATCTTTAAAAGACTACATAATTTCAACCATTTGTCTAATCAAATTATGTATACTGCATTGAATTTCTTGAATAAATGCCATGTGTTCTTCCATAAAAATTATCATGCTTGGAACCCCATAAAAGATCCCAGGTGCACTGCATTAAAGCTGGCTACAAATACTATCCCAATTCCTGTATAAAATATGCTAAACGTGATCAAAAGAAGTAGCATTTGTATTGTCATGCCCATCGGGACATATTTCATGGCCTCCATCTAATAGTACACCATGACTATATCGAAAGTTTGATCTCACACCGGTGAGGGGAAAAAGGCACATTAAGATCGCTACAAAGATCGAACTTCCACACTGAAGAGAACTGCTAGACACCTGGTAATTTTCTGTAACACATGGACGCCTAATCATCATTATAATAGACAGCAATTCAGTAATGTGGATAGAAAACTAGTGGATAGTGCTTGATTTTGGAAGATACAGCTTTATTGAAGTTTGTGACTTTTTCATTTTTCCTTTGGTGATAATGGAAGAAAAATCTATTACCGGGGGAGGAGTATCTCCATTGTTTTTTAAACACAGAGAGCTTGGATTAGGACAATCACGTCTAAATTTTGCTAGTAAGTTTTATCAGTTTTACATCACAGTTTATTCACAATGTTTCTTAAATTTTAGTTACGTTTTAAAGCCATTGTGTGATATCACGTCTAAATTTTGCTAGTAAGTTTTGTCAGTTTTACATCACAGTTTATTCACAATGTTTCTTAAATTTTAGTTACGTCTCAACAAGAAATGCACAATTCATTCCTTGTCTGAATCTTGATGATGACTGGTAATCATATTCCCACCCCATAAATACATATAATGGTTTGTGTCTGACCCTATTTTCATCATATTAATTAAACTATAATTGATAATAAGAGTTAAAGAACTTGCCAAAGTAAGTTTCCATGTGGAAATATGATTTAAATCCCAAATCAAATGCTAGGTAAAACTACCATTTCATACCTATGTGATTGAGCACTATTGTGTGCAAGCCTGATTTAACACATCTCATTCTATTGTCAGATGAGCGTAATTCCTCTGAAAACTGAGAGGTTATATACGTCAATATGAAATGACTTTTACAAAGAATGAAGTAAAGATGTCGGTTATGTCTGGAAAGGGTATAAGTTTGAGCTTAATTCGTGATGAATGTAATCTGAAGCTTTGGAAGAAATCACCAATGCCTGTTTGTGAATTTAATAACATAGATATTAAAATGCTACTTGTTGATTATTATGAAAACAGAATTTCATTTTCAGCTCCAAAGGAATTGAATAAACCAACAATTGCATTTATTAGGTACAAATTTCATTCTTACTTCTGATGACAAAATAAAAAGATAAATATATGATTGTATTGTATTATTTGTATTTATTGAGTGTCTTCTAATAGAAGAGTTTACATTACAATTATTTAAGTTGTGAAACAGCAAATAAGAAAATATACATGAACTAACTTAATACATATTTACAAGCAACATAGCGCCAGTATGCTAACAATAAGTACAGTAATTTGGTTGACATAAAGGACACAATGTAAAATCTAACATTACTACATTAAATATTTTACTTTACTCTTGCAGGTCTTTTGTAGCATTATAATATGCATTAACTAAAGTATTTACATACTTTATAACAAAGTTGTATGTCACGTCCCATTCATTATTGTACTGTACATAGAAACAATTAATCATACAAGATGTGAGTTATCGGAGTAATTAATAATGATCAATTTACATACAACTGTGATATATGCATTGTACTTTATATTCAGGGTTCACCGAGATTACAAAGGATAAGTACTCACAGGCAGGGAGTTTCCTGTCAAGATCAAACTCAGTCTCAATCATTCACTGTATTATCGCTCAGAACTACAAAGATGATATTGTGGTTGAGAGACTGCTTTTTTTAAATTACTAAATGATAGTATCTCAAAAATGAATAGGTAAAGTTTTCATACAATTGAACATGTATCATGTTACCGTTTTGTTATAAAAAATCTTCAGTGCAGAATAAACTTTGTTGTGTTGATGCTTCTGTACTCTTTATATTTTTACACAACGTCCTCCGGTAAAAAGAACAAGTACACAAGTTGAACGAATTTTGGTGATATCTTCGGCCGAAATGGCATCAGTATCTTTATTAGTCACCTTGTTTGCGTTGTGCTTAGTGTTTGCGTTATGTATCATCTGGACAGTCACCCGTGCGGATCCTGTTTGAATTATATCCCGGGGAAATTATACATGTACTTTGTATTTGATGACATAGCGTCCAAACACTGAAATCTGCAAGCGCATTTAGCTCGGTATTATTTTGAAATTGACTCATCTTTAATATTTTCTTTTCTGTCAGTTAAGTTTCTATTTTTGATAAATTCGTCCAATCTATTCAGCATACTTTGCACTACTTCTAAATGGTTCTCATTTAATTGATATATTGCTTATATGTTCTTGAACAAAACATGTACTCACACTCATCTGGAAGGCGTGTATGTTCATAAAATCCCCGCACACAATTAAAACTACGAAATATTAGTGCTATTTTCTTTAGAGCTCCAAGTGGCAACATTAGAATGATATGATTATGACATGTCAAATCATAGCCCAAGGCTAAAAAAAGAAATTACCAGGAACATTCGACAGTACATACAGTAATAAACCAACCATGATGAGTATCAAAATGCACAGTAGGTAGTAATGGGTTATATAACTTTAGCAGCATATGATGTAATCATTTCTCATAAATCTTAGTTCTGTCCACCTTGGTTAATGATATCACTATACTACAGAAGAAATTAAATTCATAGCATTAATCAAACGATATTAACATATAATAGACACATTAAAGTATTCAAGCATTTTTTTATAGTTCATGACTATCCGTATCTGGGGGTATTTCTCTCATTTCAAAATCATGTTGTCTTTCTTCATCCAAAACTAATCTACGAAATCTGTTTCTTTTTATCCTTTTTATGATAATAGTTGTCAATAGTCCCAAAACAAGACATAGTAAAACTGATGAAACTGCATAAAATAACGGCTTATATATATCATATTTGTTCATAGTGTAAATAGCGTAATCTGTATGATTTATATTTATGTCTGTTACGATATCGATTTCATAATAATTATCCGTTACGTTATTGATATCATCTTTTACCAGAATGTCATCAGTTTCACGTTTTTCAGAAGATGTTGTTGTTTCAATAACCATATCACTATTCAAATCCGATGGTTGTATACTCTGAGTTGATGAGATAATTACTGATGTTGTTTTTTGTATTGATATAGATGATGAAGAATCCGTTAAGATCTTCTGTATTTCTGTTGATGTTTGAACAGTCTGAGCTGGTGAGGTAGGTTTGAAGTAATACAAATCATTAGGTAAATATATGACATCAAATAGTTTAAAAAATAACTCTTTATTTTCTAAAAATAATGAAACGTCATCGGCTCCTTCAATATGAAGAATATTTTTATCAGTTTTCACAGAATTGAAAATTATTGACGATGGAGGAAGTTTGAAACAATATATTGTATATTCCACGCAACGGCAATCCATAAAGCAAAACGAATCAGTACTGTACATGTAACTTTTCACATTTTCTGTCAAAGCTAACATTAACACTATGTATATAATGATTTTATCCATATTTCACTATCAAAATCCAAAAATGCAGAAAATTCAAACTCCAAACATTGCTACCAAAAGCTGAACTGGCGTTAGAGCATGTTCACGCCGTTGGCAAGGTTTGACATAATTATGTTCGCTAACAATAAAAATCAAAGATTCGTTTACTAACATCTGCTAACACAAGCCTATATCACAGCAATATTTGGACGAGAGTTTCCATTAGCGTGATTTATGATTGCACTTTCTATGCTTCCCGACAGATAAATTGATCGAAAAACCGCGGGAAGTCATCTTGATCCCCGACGCTGAAGATATGATGATACAGTGGAACCTGTCCATGTGAACATCTCTGTATAGTAGACACCTGCCTTATGTGAACACTTTTCACTTCTCTCGTTTCAGTTTTACTATATATCATATATAAAGAGAGTCTTTGTATAGTGGAACACCTGTCTTATGTGGACAGTGGACACTATATTTGCTCCCAAATAGCACAGATACCTGTGTATAGCGAACAGTTAAAAAAATTTCCCATTGTATTAGAACAAAGCAATTTTACTGGTCAAGACTCCTGTGCAAACAAAGATTAAAGGCTTGTGACCTTAATTAGCTGGAGGTGTTTGCTTAGTAGTTAGAGCAAGTGGTCACCCATTGTTCTAATGTTTGCAGAGTACGTGTAGTAATTGATACATGCATGTTTTTACTAGTACTTGCTTGGTTATACAGTGTAACCTTTTTTGGTGTTACAGTAATTAGATACATACTAGATAGCACAGATACAATGTAAGACGAGTACATGTACCACTGTATTTTGGTAGGAATTCATCTACTATCAATATTAATCACTCACATGCTACCAAAAGCTGAACTGGCGTGTTCACGCCGTTGGCAAGGTTTGACATAATTATGTTCGCTAACAATAAAAATCAAAGATTCGTTTACTAACATCTGCTAACACAAGCCTATATCACAGCAATATTTGGACGAGAGTTTCCATTAGCGTGATTTATGATTGCACTTTCTATGCTTCCCGACAGATAAATTGATCGAAAAACCGCGGGAAGTCATCTTGATCCCCGACGCTGAAGATATGATGATACAGTGGAACCTGTCCATGTGAACATCTCTGTATAGTAGACACCTGCCTTATGTAAACACTTTTCACTTCTCTCGTTTCAGTTTTACTATATATCATATATAAAGAGAGTCTTTGTTATTGCATATCTGATATACTCGCATTCTTATTATTTTCTGATGACTGGTAATCATATTCCCACCCCATAAATACATATAATGGTTTGTGTCTGACCCTATTTTCATCATATTAATTAAACTATAATTGATAATAAGAGTTAAAGAACTTGCCAAAGTAAGTTTCCATGTGGAAATATGATTTAAATCCCAAATCAAATGATAGGTAAAACTACCATTTCATACCTATGTGATTGAGCACTATTGTGTGCAAGCCTGATTTAACACATCTCATTCTATTGTCAGATGAGCGTAATTCCTCTGAAAACTGAGAGGTTATATACGTCAATATGAAATGACTTTTACAAAGAATGAAGTAAAGATGTCGGAGAAAAAGGATTATCTTCTTAGATGTCATTCCAAAACTTGATGATTTTATGTCTGGAAAGGGTATAAGTTTGAGCTTAATTCGTGATGAATGTAATCTGAAGCTTTGGAAGAAATCACGAATGCCTGTTTGTGAATTTAATAACATAGATATTAAAATGCTACTTGTTGATTATTATGAAAACAGAATTTCATTTTCAGCTCCAAAGGAATTGAATAAACCAACAATTGCATTTATTAGGTACAAATTTCATTCTTACTTCTGATGACAAAATAAAAAGATAATTGGACGAAAGTTTCCATTAGCGTGAAATGAGCAAATTTTGCCTCCTGGCTTTTTAAGCTCTGGCTACGGGCCTGGAATAAAAAAAAATATAGCATTGATCTTTGAATTAAGAAGGTGCATTATTATCTAGGATTTTATGGAAAATGTTAACTTACTTTGATTAAGTATCATATCAACTGGGAGCCACTGTACAGCCACTAACATGTATTACTGCATATTCATTTCAAAGTATCCAAAATCTTTAAGAAATTGCACAAATTTAATAGCTTCTCTATATTCTTGTTTTAAACCTACACTTTGAACTTATTTTAGTGAAAGCTCACATGAAGCTTTCGGACATTCTCATGTCCCGAGGATGTTGTTAGAGATTTACTGGAAACTTGTGCAGCCCCACATTCTCATTCAAATCTTGTCTGAGACCCTGGTGTAAATGGCCTTGCATACTGTTCTTTCAAATGGATTTTACATTGTCAAGTGTAATGTGCTTTTGTCTGTGCGGTTGATTGAGGTGAAGATCGAGAAACATGTGATAAACTGCTACTTGGACGTGGTGTTGATCGCAACGTGTCTTAATATGAGTCTTGGATATTTCACCAATACATTGTATATGAACTTGCACAATTCTCCTCTTTTGTACCACTACATTTTATTTCATATACAACTCTTGTCTTAGTCTGTATTGTTTGGAGACTATTAGTGAATGATTTAGAAATTTGAAATCTGTATTAGCCTCATGTCCCGAGGATGTTGTTAGAGATTTACTGGAAACTTGTGCAGCCCCACATTCTCATTCAAATCTTGTCTGAGACCCTGGTGTAAATGGCCTTGCATACTGTTCTTTCAAATGGATTTTACATTGTCAAGTGTAATGTGCTTTTGTCTGTGCGGTTGATTGAGGTGAAGATCGAGAAACATGTGATAAACTGCTACTTGGACGTGGTGTTGATCGCAACGTGTCTTAATATGAGTCTTGGATATTTCACCAATACATTGTATATGAACTTGCACAATTCTCCTCTTTTGTACCACTACATTTTATTTCATATACAACTCTTGTGTTATTCTGTATTGTTTGGAGACTATTAGTGAAAAAGAATAATGAAAAAGAATAATGAAAGATAAACGAAATACAGATTTCAAATTTCTAAATCATTCACTAATAGTCTCCAAACAATACAGACTAAGACAAAGATATCAAGGATTTTCAAACCAATATTGTAGGTTTACACGAGCAATTTATAGTAATTAGTTATTAGATATAACACCCAAGCCAATTCTCAGTGTTGTCAACGAGATCTAGCACTAATTAGTTTTAACAAAAATCGGAAATTTGTCTTTGTGCTTTTGCTTCAAGAATGGATGACCCTATTTTTTTAATATATTTTCAGAATTAGGTTGGTATTTTCCTTTTCCGGTTGACTGCCATCTTACCCACCTCGTGGTTCTGAAAAGCTGGATTCAGGTTAGAAATTAACCAGTCTTACAGAGATGTTTAAACGTTGTATTTATAAGCTACGCTTAGATGAATATCATGCGAACGACTAGATTCCTTTACCGCTCATGGCCGACTGGAAATGGTCACTTATCTGACATCAAATGCTGACCCTCATTTCAAGGCCGGGTCTGCCAGTTTGACAAGGAGAGCATTCGTAGGGGAGCATGTGCTCACGCATTGCGTATTTTATTTGCGTTGACCTTTAGGAGAATAACGGCAAGATACATTATTTGAAGTTATAGTTTTTTGACAATTGTATTCATGTGAAGCGTTAGAATTTTCGTGCTATTTTAAATATTTCATATTCTCATTTTAGCTTTGAAAGTGGCAGACTAGAAATCATGAATCCTGAAAAACTCAAGCAACTTCAGAATCAAGTCCGCATCGGTGGAAAGGTATGAAAAGATTTTAATAAAGTTCAATATTTTATTCATTAAGTTGTCGGTGATGATCTCTACGGATTCATGATACATAATGATTGTATATCAAAGCTCAACAGATCTGAGAAGTACTAAAGTATCAAATAACTCCTTTGTTTTCATAATCATATGTAGACATTCAAATAACTATGTTATATTCCATATCAAGGGCACTGCCCGTAGGAAGAAGAAGGTTGTACACAGAACTGCCACTGCTGACGACAAGAAATTGCAGAGCTCGCTTAAGAAGCTCAACGAACAACTGGTTTCAACTGATGGTAATTATTTACAGGCATTTTTTTAAAATATATTAATCAAAATTTTACATGACTCTAATTACAAAGATGTGACATATTTTTTCACTGTCTTTTAATATTAGATAAAACTCTCTCCAATGCTGATAACAATGAAGATGAACTACAAGAGCTTGGTGCAGAGGCAGACTCGTTCAAGACAACACCAGCAACAGACTCGCTCAAGACAACACCAGCAAGAAGACCCAGAAGCTATGGTGAAAGACTAGACATGTGTTGTTTTTTTCACAAAGCTATTTTGGAGGTGCTGTAATGATTGGAAAAAATGGGTGATGTTCTTCATAGTTTTCATCGTTTGTGTTTTGCAATTACGTGCAAATTGGATTTTGAGCAGGAAAAAAAATGAAAACTGCATGAAAATCAAGAGTATGTGAGTTAAAAATATAGATATTATAGTAAATAATACATTGCTATTTGTTCCATACTTGAAAAATACATTCCCATTTTTTTTTATCTCGCTGTATTTTTTTTCTTTTGTATAATGATCATGTCAAACGTTTTGCAAAGGCAAAGTAGATTAAGAATTTCGTTATCGTAGGTTGTTTTGGTTATTTGTTTTGCAGCATATGTATATATTCCTTAGTAGAATATCGTATATTTAAGAGATAATTATAATGCGATCATAAAATGTGATTAAGTTGTTTTATTTAAGTTGGTAGAGCTTCTGTGATTTGAAAATAGTTGTTGTAAAAGCAATATGAGAAAAACCTGTTTTATACAGAATGTAATGGCGGTAGTATAGGTGTTGAATTGTAAGATGAATATGTTATTTAATTTGCTTGTCAAATTTTCATTGATGCGAGATATAAAATAATAACAATTGTAGCACATGGTTGGTGAGTTGAAATTTTGAAAAAATATTGAGATTTTTTTTTGTGAGTTTGAAACTAAATGGATCATATTACTTGTGTTAATTGATCGTTTCTGAGTGTTTTTAACTGTGTAATGTGTGTGAATTTATAGACTGTTTTTTTTTTTTCAAGAAATCATCCATATTTGTAAGAATAATTGCATGTACAGTTGTAAATGCACATAAAAAGATTTTTCTTATGATTGTCTGTTTTTTTGAAGACTTCTTTGATCATTTGTGTTCAACTCTTTTTTATATGGTATGTGAGCTCACTTTTTGAAATGGCTGATCATATACATGCATGTCCATTGAAAACCGTTCTGAAAATAGCGCGATGCATCAGTATACTTTTAGCATATATATACGTACAAACATAGGCCCCAGCATCGATCCTGCTGGTCTTGTCCATTTACCACGAAGAGAATCAGCATGATTTATACGTATTTTAGTCCAACCACCCCATTTGATTTGATACTGTACATTTGATACTGTACAAAAATGGCATATTGAAGCACTTAATAATTTGTATGATAAGTAATATAAATAGACATTTACAACTGACATGACAAATGATGTTTGGAATATTTGATAAATCTTCGTCCATACAGTTCCTACTTACATCAGTGTCGTTTTCGCACTTAGACATCGCAGCAACTGTAGTTTTATGATACAAACATCTCATGCAAATACTCACTTCCATGTCAGACAAAAGCTAATTACTTTTCACAGAATGAAAACAAAAACTGCTACCAATATAAAAGTGGTTCTCCACTTCTTGTTCACATACAATCATGCAGCGCTCTGGAGACATTTTTAAACCCATTTCTTCTCCTCTTTTCTGTCGCTTCAAACAATCGTCCAAATACCAGAGCAATCACATTTATTGATGCTGCTGATCTGTTTCAAGTATGCATTACCAACATATAAAATCTACCTTTGACAATTTCTGTCACTTCTGTCACTATCTTCAGAAAGCTCACTGCATATGATACTTGGTCATGGAAGAACTGGCCGGTGAAATGTATATTGCGCGCACTTGGGAAATAATGTTGCTATATGAATACTTTCAGGGATATACAGCTTGCCACATCATTCAATACTTGAGACAACTGCAGTTAGTTCCACCCAAACAGTGTACATCGGATTTCATTTCTTTCAATTATGAACATTTCATACATTTCTGTCTACAGAACTTCCTTGATGATGGATACAGATCCATGAGATGCCAAAGTAGAAAGAGTGGAAATGTATGTACACTTGTGTTTTAACATTTTTTAGGTATATATGTCCTTATATTATTTTGTGATTCAATCATTTTAATGCATTTACCTGCTTTTCTTTCAGAAATAGCTCTGAAATTCAAATTTTAATAATAATCCTATCGAGCTTGTTTTGAGGTTAGATTCTACTATAATTTTGAAATTTGTACATCGGATTTCATTTCTTTCAATTATGAACATTCATACATTTCTGTCTACAGAACTTTCTTGATGAGGGATGCAGATCCATGAGATACCAAAGTAGAAAGAGTGGAAATGTATGTACACTTGTGTTTTAACATTTTTAGGTATATATGTCCTTATATTATTTTGTGATTCAATCATTTTAATGCATTTACCTGCTTTTCGTTCCGAAATAGCTCTAAAATTCAAATTTTAATAATAATCCTATCGAGCTTAAACAACATTATGACCTTTATAAATCAACTACTCATATATTTTTTTGAGTTCATATATTACTGTAACAATATTGTATTTCAAAAAACATAACATCCATGTGTGCAGTAAGGACACGAGGTTGCCTGTACAACTCCAGCGTGCTATGACTGCTGAGGCTGAAGCCACCCAGAGAAGCCAGAGCAAAGGTGTGACTCTCAATAGAAGTTTATTGCCATTATGAAATTGAATTTTCAAAGTGTAAACCTAGACTTGTTTGTTTTCGCAGATTATCCTGTGGGAGGGTGGAGACTTTCTCTGTTTATTTGTGATGATAAAAATGGAAGAGAAGAAGCATAATGCAATCTTTATGTTATACATGGGTGTGTGTTGGGAGACATTATGAATTTCAATATGTTGGTGTGTGTTGATTTTTAACAGTTATGGTAAAAGGTCATTAAATCTGAAGGATTTGGGAATGTTATCTATTATTTTTAATAACTATTATTCGATTATCTTATATATAATTACTAATTATATTATATGATGATAATATTAATATTAAATTGGTCAAAGCATATCTTATTTTGTTGTTGTTTTATTGACAAAACAACAGAACAAAATCAAATACTGTCGTAATTATTACTTAAATCAAATGTCAGCAGATCATGATTTTCAGTCTTATAAGGGAAATGCATTATGAACTACAAAAAATACAATATGTGCTCACGCAGACGTACAGACGATTGCGTTATGAACTAGTGCATGTGTGTATTGGAGGGAAGAACAAATAATAACAACAACTTCGATTATAAATCATACAGAGGGCAACGTGTTTTAGAATCAAACATGCTTTCAATAGCAGCAGCAACACGCACAAGTTTTAGATCTTGCACTATAAGCATTGGAAGATACAACTTCCCTAATGTTTTAAAAGTTTTGTCTGAAAAATCAGGCAATCTGCTTCTTATAAAGCTTATTGTTATGTCTTTCAAAGTTTTTAGAATTCTCCTATTATTTTCTGCTTCAGGGAAATAACGGCTCACGTCACAGCCATACTGTAAATATATAATAATCGTTTTCCTTTCATATAAATTAAAAAAAGTAAATAATAATAATAATAGTAATTAATAATATTTTTTTACATTTCTTAAATTTGCTTACCTGGACTAGCAAGCGTATTACGTGAAATCTTTTACACTCTACAGCTACAGTCAGTGCCGTGTCTTTATTTACATCGGCAAAATCGATGCTAGATTGATCCACTAGTAATTTTGTAATGGAATAAGGTGTAGATCCTGCAAGTAAGCAAGAACAGACACATTTTACTCTCATTTTTTAAATCTTATGAAAACGTAAAAAAGTCTTGATTTATTAAAAACAAAAAACAAAAACTAAAATGTCTTACTGTCAAGCAGTGAATGATAGAGAGGAGTTCTACCCCACAGATCTTGTTTTGCAAGTTCTGCGCCGCATTTGATCAGCACACGAACAGAACACCATTGCTGATAGTGAATAGCTAACATTAGCGAATTCATATCTTCAAATTGTCCGCTAATTCTTTCGAAGGCAAGTAATGTGGGATACATATTCAGCGCCAGTCCTATTGAAAATTAATATATATATATATATATATATATATATAATAATAATAATAATAATAATAATAATAATAATAATAATAATAATAATAATAATAATAATAATAATAATAATAATAATAATAATAATAATAATAATAATAATAATAATAATAATTATTATTTAAACAAAAACACATAGAACAAATATCTATTTGATAGAAAAACTGACATACCGTAGGTTTCATTAACTGTAGCCAAAACGTACTCAGCCCACGTATTCCTACAGTGTTTATGAACTTGTTTTTTCAGAATACAGCATTCATTATCACAGGTTTTAAATTCCCATTTTTTTACAATATCTGTGTACAGTAAATACACGGCAACATCTTGTGTGGTATTCATTTTGACAACTTGCGATTGATACGAATGAATCGTAGGTTGTTCTAATGAGTCTGAGACAGGTCTTATATACATTCTATGGTGTTTATTGTGTAGCATATGCCTTCACAGCCTCGTGTAAAAAACCAATAACTGTTACAGATTTTTATTACTCTTGTCTTTTCTGATATAGTTATGAAATTTTAAACTTTTTTTCAACCTGTTGCCAAAATTTATTTGTCAGAAACCAGCTTAATGTTCATCTATTATTCGGTCATCGACTAGCATAATCCGGTCATCGACTTTCTCCTGGCATGAAAACAATATCCCATCCTTGGCTGATGACATGACTGAATCTGACTTAATGTTCATCTATTATGAGAATCTGAGAGCCGTAATTGTCTTTTCCTGGCATGAATCAATGTTTCACTCTCGGCTAATGACAGTTTTTTGTGCGAATTTGACATATGACGAATCATATATTATTTTTATTGTGATAACAGATGGAACCTTGCATGGAATATAAAATACCGGGCATTACGTTTGACTAGATATAAGTACACTTGAGACGGAAAACTTATTCTTCGCTGCTAAGCTAAGTGTTCAGGACTGTCTTTACATAATTTTATTAGTAATGGCTATTGCACTTCATTTTACAGAAGAAGGCTTGAAGGTAACGAGGAGAGAACACTTTATTGATTTCAGTGTTACTGAATATGAAAAAATGATTGAACTACAACCAGATATTAGCAGTGGATTATACAGTGGACAAGAACCCGTATATTCGCTCTCTGCAACTGCCGAAATTCTTGTGAGGAAGCTACATGACAGATCAAATCTTGAACTAGTAAATAGATCTAGTGAAATCCAAGTTCTCATTCTTGAGGAAGACGAATGGATAGGTTTACAGAAGTATTTTATGCCCGGTGAGATGGAATTAGGAAGAACAGTTTTCAAAAGATTCTTAATAACTACAGTTAACAAAAATTTATTTAGAGTGTGTGACGGTTGTTTTGCAGATGAAACCGACCGTATGCTACATCAATGCTTTACTGATAGAAAAAATTGTGCTACTGCAATTTTAAATTGTTCAGCACTAACCAAAATATCAATTCCAAGATTTATAAAGAAACTTACTAAAGAAGCGTATTACGAAGATATGATTGTTGAATATCCTGCTGCAATTTACAAGAGAATTATTTTGCATTGGAAATCTATTATAATACAGTCAGTTCTAGATATGTATTGTTAATGTTTAGGTATAATACTGATAATGATTATTATAATGATTGTAAATAGTTATGCATAGGAGTTAATGTCACTATTGCAGGATGTGATGTATAGTGATGACTTGAAGAAATGAAAAAGTCTCTTGCACTCAAATAGAATTGTTTAGGTGTAAGATGATAATGAATACTTATAAAACTGAAGTCAAAATTTGATTTATTTTATTTATATACTTTCTACAACAGCTATGTTTTGAGTTTGAAAACGTAATCACCACCGACTAATTTTTGGCCTTTGCTCCATATCCCATGGTACATAGGACAGTGAATTTCGTGTCTTGGATTAGGTTTTTAGGGATCAAGGAATCTCTTTATGTCAATGAAAATAGTGTAGGAAGAATAAGTTTTCTGTTTAAAACAAAATCAGATTTTAACAATTTTATTGATTGATGTATCTAGATTTTTGGTCTTTGCTCCATACCCATGGTACATAGGACAGTGAATTTCGTGTATTGGATTAGGTTTTTAGGGATCAAGGAAAAGGAATCTCTTTATGCCAATGAAAATTTTTATTTTCAATCTTTATCTTACATTACATTACACTACAGATAAATTTTATCTTCTTCTTCTGACTACAACTAAATAAATATGGTCTTGTTCCAAATATTTCGTCAAAATCGATTTCTAACACTTTCTTTATGTATAAGTTAAAATCGGTTCTATTTTTTATTATGCATGGATCGTCAGGTAAGCAATTATTGAAACGGGAAGGCCAGTAAAAAATCATCTTTCCCGTTGCTCTATGTTTTAGAATTAAGGAAGGACTTAACCAGATTTTGAATAGTCTTTCCATAGAAGGATATATATATATTTTCATAAATTTGTCATTATCTCCTCTTAATCTACAGTTGTACAATCGACTTAATTTTGAGAGTTTATAAAAACTCATTATAGACTTCCATCGCTCACTATACACCTGACAAAAGTCGTTGATCTCCTTAGGATCGGTTGTAAAACTAATTTCTGGATATTTAACTGTCCTCAGATCATCTAACAAAACAAGCACTGATTTTTTATTCCTCTCATAAATTTGATCCAATTGATTTTTATCTAGTTCAAAATTATTCCTATCTGTTTTCCTAGCTTCTTGATCTTCTAAGTTTTCATGATCGAAATCATCGCTATTTAATTTACTAGATTCTTGATTAACATTCTCCTTGGTATTCCGTTGCGAATTTAAGTTTTCTGTTTCAAAATGGAGACTATCACTCTTCACACTACTCTGCACTGAGTTGTTCACCATAATATTCCGATGCGTATTAAAACCTAGTGCTTCTTTCGATTCCCTTGCTTTACATATTTGTTTATGTGTTCTATGTTCTTCTTTATTTTCAAAATTATCATTACAAAAATGACATAACCAAATTTTGTGTTTCGATTGGAAATGTCTCTCATAGTCATAAGATCTCTTGGTATTATAACCGCATTTCTCACATAAAAACTCCAATTTTGATCGTGATCTTGTAGATTTGCATGTTTGTTTATGAGTTCTACGTTCTTCTTCATTTTCAAAATTATCATTACAAAAATGACATAGCCAAATTTTATGCTTCCGTTGGAAATGACGCTCATAGAGATAAGATCTCTTGGTAGTGAAATCGCATATCGCGCACTTAAACTCCATTATCACGCTTTTGACATAGAATCTTCTTGAAGCTGAAGAAATGTATTTAATAGCAAAAGTTGAGGCTCTTTTTTATAGCAGAAGTCAAAAGCAATTAAACGCAAATAGTACATCTGTCATGACATTGACTATAGCATACTGCCAAAAAAAAAACATAATATTCAAATAACAGTTCTATTTCATCATAATCCTACATAACACTGCCAAAAAACATGTGCGTCATCAGTTAACCTGCCATTGTTTCAGTAGGTTCAATAAGCTAACACTAAACCATTAATTCCCATATGTTACATGATTTATACTCGATCTAAAACTGAGACACTTTATTTGACTGCATTTATGACTATTGTTATGAGAGAATTGCATGTAGTAAGCAATTATATTCCCATAAGTTAAATGATTTATACTCGATCTCTGCCAAAACTGGGGTACTAATTCTTTTCATTTTGTCACATGCAAAAACCTATTTGGTACGTATAAACATTAAAACTGACAATAAATATTTTGTTAAGTGGACAGAACTAAGATTTGGCACATGTAAAACATTAAAACTGACAATAAATTTTCGAGGATATGATTGTCGAATATCCTGCTGCAATTTACAAAAGAATTATTTTGCATTGGAAACCTATTATAATACAGTCAGTTCTAGATATGTACTGATAATGTTTAGGTATAATACTGATAATGTATCCTAATTGTTTTATAATTATCTGCTAAAGATTATTATAATGATTGTAAATAGTTATGCATAGGAGTTAATGTCACTATTGTAGGACGCGATGTGTAGTGATGACTTGAAGATTATCAAGCTCCTCAATTTTCTCTCCATCTACTGATGTACACTGTATTTGTGTTAAACCAAAGTCTACATCAAGTAATGTTCTCAACTTTTTTGCAGTTTACACTTCTGGATCTATAGATTGTGAGAGATCAATCATTTCTTATTTTGAACATAAACTACTAATAAATGCAATTGTTGGTTTATTCAATTCCTTTGGAGCTGAAAATGAAATTCTGTTTTCATAATAATCAACAAGTAGCATTTTAATATCTGTGTTATTAAATTCACAAACAGGCATTGGTGATTTCTTCCAAAGCTTCAGATTACATTCATCACGAATTAAGCTCAAACTTATACCCTTTCCAGACATAAAATCATCAAGTTTTGGAATGATATCTAAGAAGATAATCCTTTTCTCCGACATCTTTACTTCATTCTTTGTAAAAGTCATTTCATATTGACGTATATAACCTCTCAGTTTTCAGAGGAATTACGCTCATCTGACAATAGAATGAGATGTGTTAAATCAGGCTTGCACACAATAGTGCTCAATCACATAGGTATGAAATGGTAGTTTTACCTAGCATTTGATTTGGGATTTAAATCATATTTCCACATGGAAACTTACTTTGGCAAGTTCTTTAACTCTTATTATCAATTATAGTTTAATTAATATGATGAAAATAGGGTCAGACACAAACCATTATATGTATTTATGGGGTGGGAATATGATTACCAGTCATCAGAAAATAATAAGAATGCGAGTATATCAGATATGCAATAAAAAAAGAGGACCTGTACGTATTCCTGTACAATATTATTTGACTTTAATGTCATAAATGGATATTTTTAAAAGTAATATCAAACCAACTATAGATGACATATATTGCAAGACGAACCTTAGCACTTTTGTGGACTTTGTACCGTGGAAATTACGAGTAAAGTTTGCATTTCTTGTTGAGACGTAACTAAAATTTAAGAAACATTGTGAATAAACTGTGATGTAAAACTGACAAAACTTACTAGCAAAATTTAGACGTGATATCACACAATGGCTTTAAAACGTAACTAAAATTTAAGAAACATTGTGAATAAACTGTGATGTAAAAGTGACAAAAGTTACTAGCAAAATTTAGACGTGATTGTCCTAATCCAAGCTCTCTGTGTTTAAAAAACAATGGAGGTACTCCTCCCCCGGTAATAGATTTTTCTTCCATTATCACCAAAGGAAAAATGAAAAAGTCACAAACTTCAATAAAGCTGTATCTTCCAAAATCAAGCACTATCCACTAGTTTCTATCCACATTACTGAATTGCTGAACATGCACCTGCTTGTGGCACGTACATTATGGTGTAATAATGATGCATTCTATTATAATGATGATTAGGCGTCCATGTGTTACAGAAAATTACCAGGTGTCAGAGCCATAAAAACAGACGCTACAGGCAATGTTTTAATGTCGACTATATACCGCGTAAACGACCTTTTAGACCGTACCTGTAATCAACAAGTAGCATTTTAATATCTATGTTATTAAATTCCCAAACAGGCATTGGTGATTTCTTCCAAAGCTTCAGATTACATTCATCACGATTAAGCTCAAACTTATACCCTTTCCAGACATAAAATCATCATCATGTTTTGGTATGATCATTAGAATCTAATTGCATTAATCTCTTATATACTACATCATGCCAAATATCAGCTGGTGATTTGATTTTGTCCATTCCTAATGAGGTAGATATAGCAGTTTCACCACTGACCTGTTTCTGGCAGATGATACATTTTGTATGTTCAAACTCATCATCACCTATCAATCGACGTCTTTTCAGAGGAATTACGCTCATCTGACAATAGAATGAGATGTGTTAAATCAGGCTTGCACACTTAAACTACACTTGATTTAATGTAAATGTGACAAAATATAACAGTGATTCAACGGATGAATAAAAAAACAACCTTTCTCTTTTTTAAAGTTTACATTAATTCATAATAGTGCTCAATCACATAGGTATGAAATGATAGTTTTACCTAGCATTTGATTTGGGATTTAAATCATATTTCCACACGGAAACTTACTTTGGCAAGTTCTTTAACTCTTATTATCAATTACAGTTTAATTAATATGATGAAAATAGGGTCAGACACAAACCATTATATGTATTTATGGGGTGCGAATATGATTACCAGCCATCAGAAAATAATAAGAATGTGAGTATATCAGATATG